>CM048847.1:52498334-53183334 GCA_026545225.1 Cornus controversa
TGCCACTATAATTTGCTACACATACAACTTGCAGTCAACTAATTTTTTTTTTTTTTTTTGTAAGCTACTCTATATTGATGGAAATATTTTCTCACTTTTTGACATGCGCTGCTAACTTTTTTTTTAGACTAATAACTCTATATTGGTCTGATAATTTGCCACTATAATTTCCTACACATACAACTTGCAGTCAACTACAATTTTTTTTTTTTTTTGTCAACTACTCTATATTGATGGAAATATTTTTTCACTTTTTAACATGTGCTGCTGACTTTGACAGATCTCATGGCTAAGTTATTCACACTTGAATATCATCATGGTGGTAGGTTTGAGACGTCTGGATCTGGGTTGTTGTCATACAGTGGAGGTAGTGTACATTTATATGAAAATATTGATCCAGACTACATGTCTTATTTTGAAATGCAAGACATTGCTCAAGGACTAGGTTATGGGAGGGGTTCAGTTGACTTTTATTATATAGCACCTTTGGTTAGCGGTAATGATTCATTGAAAAAACTTTTAACTGATGGTGATGTGATTGAGATGTTTGAATCTAATAAGAGGTTTGCATTATTGAAAATATTGTTAGTTAAACATGTTGTAGATCATGGAGTGACTGATGTGGAAGCTGCAGTGGAGGATCTAATGGGTGATAAAGATTCTTCACTAGGTGATGAAGATGTTTCAGTGAGTGATGAAGATGCAGCAATGGGTGATAAAGATGCATCAGTGGCAGTACTTGGTGATGAAAATGTAGCAATGGTGGGTGATAAAGATGCAACACTTGCAGTACTTGGTGATGAAAATGAACACTTTTTTTATGTTGATTCCGAATATGCACCCATTGATGAATTAAATAGTATTTGTGGGTCATCAAACAATGACATTGATGGAAGATACCAAGACTTTGATCCTCAAAGAGACTTGGTTTCAGCTAAAATTGAAGTGGGTATGAAATTTGCAACACCTGATGATTTTAGAGTGGCTTTAAGGCATCATGCAGTGACAAAAAGGTTTGACATCAAGTTCAAAAAAAATGAAAGAAAGTTAATCACTGCTGTATGTAAAAAAGAGTGTGGGTGGAGAATACGTGCATCTCATACAACTAATGAGAGTTGTTTGAGCATTAAGACACTTGTTAACAAGCACAACTATACTGGAATTGAAAGAAATCATATGGCCTCAGCTGAGTACATTGCAAATAGGTATTTGGATTCAATTAGGGAGAATCCAAATTGGGAATCAAGTTCAATGAGACAAACTGTTATAAGGGAACTAAGATGCGATGTCTCCAAACATAAGATTTACAGAGCAAAGCATAGAGGAAAAGAGATGGTTGAAGGGAACCATGGGGAACAATATTCAAACATTAGAAGGTATTGTAATCTGATTCTAGAAACCAACCCTGGTTCAGTTGCTAAAGTTTGTAATTACCCTAGTGAGACAGAACCCAGAAGATTCAAAAGACTTTTCATATCTTATGAGGCCATGCATAGGAATTTTAGGAAATGGTGCAGACCATTCATAGGTGTGGATGGAACATTTTTAAAAGGGCCTTATGGTGGACATTTGCTTAGTGCAGTTGGGACTGATGGTAATAACAAGATGTTCCCTTTAGCTATTGCTATTGTTGAGGCTGAGAATAGGGACTCATGGACATGGTTTATGGAAGAGTTGATGAATATTGTTGGTCCCCCACGTGACTTGACATTTATTTCTGATCGACAGAAGGTAAAAAATTATACTTAGTGTTTTGACTAATTAATTTTACTTAATTAAATTTTTTACTAAGTGTTTTAACTAATTAATATTTTTACTTAGTGTGTTGACTAATAAAATTATATTGTAGTGCTAATTATATTATTTTAATTATTTCAGGGTCTACTTCAGACCTTTGATGATGTCTTAGAAGGGGCTGATCACAGGTTTTGTGTTAAACATATGTATGATAATTTCAAAAAGAAATTTAGAGGCTTGCAATTGAAAGCTGAGTTGTGGAATGCTGCAACAGATAAAGGAGATCAATGTTGATGCCTATAATTGGCTTGTGAAAGTGCCATTTCAACATTGGGCAAGATCACATTTCCCAACTATTTCAAAATGCAATGTGGTGGTTAACAATATGTGTGAATCATGGAACTCTGTGATTCTAAAGGCAATGGAGAAGCCTGTAATAACCATGTTAGAGTGGATCCGAAAACATCTAATGAGGAGGTTTGAAAAGAAGAGAAGTACTATGTCAGCATGTAATGGATTGTTATGTCTTGAGATACAGAATGTATTGGATAAATACAAAAACAGATCAATGGAGTGTGTTGTGGATTATAATAGGGATTCTAGGTATGAGGTTGAGTGGAGGGGTAATAATGAAGATGTAAACATGCAGTTAGGAACATGCACTTGTAGGGAGTGGGATGTGACTGGCATTCCTTGCCAACATGGTGTTGCTACCATACTTTATTTGAGGAGAGAACCAGAACAGTATGTTGCAGGTTACTATCTAAGAGATACATACCTTATGATATATGCCCCTGTCATGTATCCTATGCCCCTAAAGATGATGAGCAAATATACCTCAGACTTAATCATTCCACCACTATACCCTAACCCACCTGGTAGGCCTAAAAAGGTTAGGAGAAAAACAAGTGATGAAGTTAGTAGACCAACCAAACTTAGTAAAAATTATGTGAATATGTGTTGTAGTAAGTGCTTACAGTCTGGACACAATGCAAGGACATGTAAAGCAATTGAACCTATGATTAGAGAAAAGGCCCCAAACGGTAAAGGAGGTAGACCCAAGAAAGTAAAACCTACTTTTCTTGGGATTGGCACTAGTAGTGGCACAACAGTTTTGTCTAATGTTGAGGTATGTAATAACTTTTTATTGAAATTTACCTCAATTTTATAAAAGAAAATTTTAAATCACTAATATAACATATTTTCCTATGCTTTATAGGTGAGTTCAAGAAGAGCTGAAAGTTCAGTTCTAGGAAGAGGGAGAGCTAGATGTTCAGTTCCAAGAGGAGGAAGAGCTGGAGGTTCAGTTCCAAGAGGAGGAAGAGCCGAAGGTTTTGTGAGTTCAAGAGGAAGAGCTAGAGGTTCAGGTGTGGGGCAAACTGAGCTAAGTCAGGTGAGACAAGAATGTGTGTTCATTTATAAAAATACTTCGACATAAATCTTAAAACTTAAAATTTTCATTTGGCAGGTGACTAGTGGTTTTGTGGGTAGAAAAAAGAAGGTTCAATGTGTTTTGGTGGTAGAAGAAAGCTGAAGGACATGGTGGCAGTTTTTGCTGGTGGTTTTGGTGGTTTTTGTGTGTAGGAAAAAAAATTGGTTTATTGTGTTTTGGTGGTAGAAGAAAGCTGAAGGACATGGTGGCAATTTAAGGACATGGTGGCAATTTTTGCTGGTGGTTTTTGTGTGTAGGAAAAAGAATATTTAATGTGTTTTGGTGACAGAAGAAAGCTGAAGGACATGGTGGTAGTTTTTGCTAGTGGTTTTTGTGTGGATAGTGCAGACCTATAATTTATGTGTTTTTACTGATAGTATTTGACATTTCAAGCTAGAAATTATTGACTAATTTAATTTTTGTGTGTTCATATGGGCTTGTAATGATGCTGACATTTCGATTGTCGAATTGTAATGATGTTGATGTGGTTTTGGGCAATATTGAAATATAGTTGACAGGATATGTGCTTAGAGTTTGTGAAATATTGAAATATAGATAGCAGGATATGTGCTTATAGATTGTATGGATGGTGCTTATAGCATATTTTTCTATTGATGGATGGTGCTTATAGTTTGTGCAATATTGAAATATAGATATAGATAACAGGATATGTGCTTATAGTTTGAGATTCTGCATTAAAATTGAATGTTGTAGCTTTCAGCATAATTGGTTTGTGTAAGAACAACAGGTACACTCCTTTTCATGTGTTCACTAAATTATTTAGCTAGATCAATCATATTCTTCATGAATTTCATATCTTCCAAGCTCTTTATATAACTAGCCAGATTCCTGCCTAGAACAAAAAAAAAACAGAAATTTGTTGGACTTCCCTGACAATTTATGGGATGTTCTACATCTAAGGTAGAGCCGATTGTATCAACTTCTTCCTAGTTAAATGGGGATAAACATCAATCAGAGTGAATCTAGCCTTAGTGCTTTGATTAGCACTCTGGCTACTAAAAACACCAAAGGGTGTACAGGCTTGAGCTATCCATTTAGCATTTTAGGTTTTACATTAATAGAAACCCGGAAAAAAAGTGTATATATATCTTTAATCTTTTATTTTAGTTATTATAAAGTTTTTTTTTCTATTCTTTTATTTATTTTTTTACTTTTTTGAGTTTATGTTTCAGACTTCAATCTTCTAGTCATGAAAGATATCATATCAGATGTGCCTAGAGTTCATGCAAGCTTCAAACCATCAGTCTCTTGCAGATTCAACTCCATTTGCATGTTGTTACGGGCCACATCCATTCCCATCATCACAGATCATTAGATGTTTACTCTGTCGATAAAAGCTACAAAAATGCTGCAATTGTATCATCAGTAGAGGTAGATTACATTATGTGGTATTGGGAATAATATACTGTCACACCCAAAGATCAAGAACTTCAAATCTTCAAAACCACACAGAATGAAAGGAGGCAGAAACTAAATTGCATTCGAAAAGCTTTCTAGAGTCAGAAACAAAACTTTAGAGCAAGATAAAAACACAAGATAAAAATATTGTTTGAAAACACACTGGTGTTTTTCTGTCCTCTGCTGCATGGAATACTGTTTCCACTGTAGCACCCTTTCTTTTGCTTGATCCCTTTTCCAAGATCTTCAAGCACAAATGTAGTATTTGTCTGGCTACTACTGAACAGAACACACCAAAAGTAAACCCATTTATGATTCCCAACATAGCCCACTCCTACTTCAGTATATGTTTTGTGGAGGTGGACAGAGGTGGGCTGTGAAAAAAGTGATAGTGAAGGTTACTTGTAATAAAGAAATAATGTTATGGAAAGTTAGAGTCTAGTAGTTTAGTGGCGATGGTAAGTTCAAGTGATGTAGTATAGTGCTGTTGCATGAGGTTAATGGTTAATGGTGATGGCTTGGCAGAGATTGAGGACTGTACAAGTGACTAGTTGGAGTGGCCTACATAGAGAGAGGATAAAAGAGAAAGAAAGAAACAATGACAGATGAGAGAAAGAGTATTTTAGTTCTTATCAGTTCTTTAAATGAAATATGTAATTGTTCTGTGAAGGTAATATGGTAACAGGACACTTCGTCTCCTTCTAAAGGAATTTTCTCATAAATTTCAGAATAGGGGATAACCTTTCACAAGGTCTGCAAGAAGTTGCCAATTCTCAGAAACCTATCACATATCAAATGAAACACTAAAAAAATAGGGATTTAAAAAATTCCTATTAACTTACATTGGTGTTCTTTGTGCTTGTACTCATACTGGTATGGTAGATGAAGGAAAACAGTTCTTTGCTGGTATGACCACTCAACATGGGATTGAGCCCAATGTAGCACATTATGGGTGCTTGGTTGATCTTCTTGGTCGAGCTGGGCATCTAAAGGAAGCTTATGAGGTTATAAAGGATATGCCAATGAAACCAAATTCAATTATATGGGGAGCTCTTCTTGGTGCTTGTAGAGTTCACAAAAACGTAGAAATGGCTGAAATGGCAGCTAAACAAATTCTTCAATTAGAGCCTAAAAATGGAGTTGTTTATGTTCTGTTATGCAATATATATTCTGTTTGCAACAGATGGGGAGATTTACGCAAAGTAAGAAAAATGATGATGGATAAAAGTATCAAGAAGATCCCAGGCTGCAGTCTGATAGAGATGGATGGTAATGTCCATGAATTCGTAGCTGGGACCAGTCACACCCCCAATCCAAAGAAATCTACTTGAAGTTGGAGGAAATGACAGAAGATCTGAAATTTGCTGGGTATTTGCCAGATACATCAGAGGTGTTCCTTGATATAGGAGAAGAGGAGAAAGAGACTGCACTAAACCAGCATAGTGAGAAGTTAGCAATTGCCTTTGGGCTGATCAGTTTAAGACCTGGAGTCACTCTTAGAATAGTGAAGAACCTTAGAATGTGTGTTGATTGTCACATCGTAGCCAAGTTAGTATCAAGAGTATATGACAAAGAAGTGATTGTAAGAGATCGAACTGGATTCCACCATTTCAGGCATGGCTCATGCTCTTGTAAAGACTATTGGTGAGAGTTTAATCAAGGAAAAAAATGTTATTTCTATTTGGATAACTGCCATCATTTGATATCTTCCTAATTGAGCTTATCATCTGTCCAGCACTACATTTTTATTAGTAACTTCAGGCTGCTTCCAGGTTTCCTAGCATCATTTATCTTGTTTGTTGGCCTGTGCTGTAGAGTAAAGAAATCTTTTGGCAGACCATATTTAACCTGTGATCTCATTACTTAAAAGTGCAGTTTATTTCTGAATTTGACAATTGATTCAAATTAGTGTTCAGAAAACTTAAAAGGAGTAATATGTAAAACTGGGTATTTTTTCAACTCATTTTCAAAAATATATCAAGCAAACAAATTTTAGAACTATTTTTTAAAAAATTTTCTATTATTAGAAAATAAAACATATTTTCAGAAAACAAAATGATCTATATAAACAAATTCACTCCTAACTTCTTTTGATATTCTATCTTGTCCACTCTTCTTCAATTGAAAATTTTGGTTTGAGTACCGACTTTTACCAAATATTTAGGTATATGTGACAACATCAACCTTTCAAACTTTGGTACCCTACTTAGAGTCTTGATCTGGTGACATTCTTAATGTTAGCAAAAGTAAGACATTTTGTTGACACGCGATTACAAGTTGGATATATATATATATATATATATATATATATATATATATATATATATCGTATTAAGAGGGGGCGTACCTGCAAATCAAACCAGAGGGTTGAAGCTTCAAACGATGGCCAGAGGGTTGAAGCTTCAAACGGTAACAATGGCGTGTATACAGATCGATACAAGTCGCGTATACGAAAGGGTTCTCTGTTTAGATAAATTAGATCACAAAACGACGTCGTTTTGACCTTATACCAAACTAAAAAAATATATAGTAAAACACATGCCTAAACGGTTCAAAAGAAGTATTTAACGTCTGTTATCTCAATAACCCATTCTGATAGTTGGGGGGGTTTTTTTGCAAAAGCAATTCTTAAGGGGGGTTATTTGCAAACGAATGATAGTTAAAGGGGGTTTTTTGAAATTCACCCTTGCAAAAATGAACAAACTACTCCTTTTTCCATATATTTTCCTTTCTATGACTATTTTACCCTTTCTATTATTATAAAAAATAAAGAACAATAGAGAAGAGAGATTTTTAAATATTAAGTTTTTTTTTACCTTGATAAAAAACGAGGAGTTTTTTTCTAGGAAAAAATTTTCTGAAAAAAAAAAACAAAAAATGCACAATTAAATAATAAAAAAAATTAGATTTTTTTTTGTTTCCTAAAAATTTTTCCATTAGAAAGAGAGGGGTATTTTTATATTAATTTTTTTTTACCTTAATAAAAGAAAAGGAGGAGTTTTTTTCCAAGAAAAAAATTCCTAGAAAAATAAAAATGCACAATTACATAATAAAAAATTTTGGATTTTTTTTTCTGAAACTGTTTTTGAAAATTTAAGAGGGTTTTTTTATATTAAAATTTTATTTTACCTTAATAAAAAAAAGACAAGTTTTTTTTCCGGGAAAAAAAATTCCGAAAACAATTTCCGGGGAAAAAACTAAATATGCACAATTACTTAATAAATTTTTTTGATTTTTTGGTTTTCCTGAAAATTTTCCATTAAAAAGAGAGAGAATTTATGAAAATAAAATAATTTTTGAAAAAAACAAAAAAAAAATCCAGAAATTTTTATTATTGTACATATTTAGTTTTTTTCCCTGGAAATTATTTCCAGAATTTTTTTCCCGGGAAAAAACTTCTCTTTTTTTTTTATTAAGGTAAAGAAAAACTTAATATAAAAAAAATCCTCTCTTTCTAATGAAAAATTTTCCAGAAAACAAAAATAAAAAATAAAAATTTTATTATGTGATTTTGATTTTTTTTAGGTAATTTTTCCTGGAAAAAAAATCCTCTTTTTTTATTAAGGTAAAAAAAAAAAACTTAATATAATAAAACCTCTCCTCTCTATTTTTCTTTATTTTTTATAATAATAGAAAGGGTAAAATGGTCATAGAAAAATAGAATATATGCAAAATAGAATAGTCTGCTCACTTTTGTAAATGTAAGAGTGTGATATGGTCCAAAATATAGCATACGGGGGTTTATTGCACCGTTTTATAATCACAGTGGGGTTTTGGGCCCTTTTGCCATGAATTAATAATAACTAAGTCAAAGAATAGTTGAAAACAAAGCTCGCTAAAGGGAAAAACTCTAGATGAGAAATTTTTGGTATTTAGTTATATTAGTGTTCAATCAACTAATTGACCAGACTAACCGATTATTGTCAGAGTATATGCAGGCATCACAGAGTCGATTAGTCGGCTCAAAGAGTTGTGGTAACAGGTGGAACACTGTATCTTTTTAGGAAACAATGTAGGATCGGGCAAATTGTACGATCCATTTCGATCGTAGTCATGCATCTAGAAAATTTGTTAATTTTTTTTGGATGGTTGATCAACGATTCATTAAAGCGTTACTATTTCAAGAAGATGGAGCACTAAGATATATTGATTTTATTTTTGAGAATTCGGTTCCATTATGTCGGCCTCCGATGGTCTGAACTGGTTACCACATCAAACCTAAACGCATTACATAAAGCCTCATCTTCTCCCGTGGACCAATTAGTATTCCAGGTAACTTGTTTTTTTCTAGAAGGTTGGGAGATACTGGATTGCGACACTTCAGTACGTAGCACAGAATTGGAATGGTTGATGAGATAAAAGTGTGATTCTCCGTATGAGAATTCATAATTCAACTGGTTATGAGTGAGATGAGAACTCGATATTATTTTTGTCGAATACCGGAAACTCATCGCTTGATTGGTTGAGCTGGGAGTAGTATAGTGATCGATGATCCATGTAATTAGATTCAGTTTGAAAAAATAGCTAAGATTGAGAAAATAAAATATTTGTGACTTGAAGGAGTAGAGAAGATAGATAATTTAGATATGATGTGAATGATGAATTTATAGAGGTGAAAGAAAGGAAAAATAAAAACAAACAAAAAAATCACTTTTTCAAAAAAAAATTTAATTTTTAGTTGGCTTTGCCAAATAGTGCCCCAAGGGTTATATTGGCATAGCCAAACAACCCTTATTTATTATTATGTTTTTGTTATAAAGAAAAGAAGCATTTTTTGTCAATACAGCCGTTTTATTGTTTTAAGGACTATTCCTTAACGACCATATTGGCAGTCCTTTTAATATACATATACATACATATATATATATATATATATATATATATATCAAAAAAGTGAACAAAGCTGTTAGGGCTGTTCGTAGGGTCAAACTGCCTGATTTTTTTTATAAAAAAAACCTCACCAAGAGCCCACATTTGGGCCCACCTCGCTGGTGAACTAAATGTGGGCATAAAAGGGAATTTGGGCTCGCCAGACTCGAGCCCAATGTGAGACTTGATTCGGCCTTAGCCACTCTGTAGCCTCAATCCGAAGGTGATCTTTGTTCTTAACAAATCGTTCTTCAGCAGTCTGCCTCTCCCGGTTTTGGTGCAAGTTTAAATTCATTGCATACATTGAGGACATATTCTTTACACGCTGCATATACATATATATATATATATATATATATATATATATATATATAAGAACAAAAATCCCAATTAATTAATTAATTAGGACACAGTAGTGACATATTAGTGATATAGTATTCTAAGGAAGAGAGTACGTAACATTGTGCAAATAAAGAGAGAATGAATACATGCATCTATATATATTGATCAAGTGCAAGTAGGTAGATATATATTTACCTCAAAGAGGAGCAAATCCTTGTGCAATTGGATGACAGGGTTGCGATTCATCTTTTCAAAAACCATAGAATCTTCTTTATTTTCTCCAACCATGTGCAGAATGGAATTCGAATCTTTGTTCGTCTTTTGTATTAGCTTCTTAATTAAAAATCCCATTTTCTCCACCCTATCAAAGATCTCTAATTGGCTATACTTGATAGCTATATGTAAAATTGTGCATCCATTGACATCAATATGCATGCTCAACTGCCTGAGAGTACAACTTTTGTATTTCCTTAACAATGTCCACACAACCTGCCTTAGTTGCCATAAACAATGGTGTTTCCGGATTGTATTTGGGCCCCATAATGTTTATTTCTTTGCCCTTGGAAGCTGATGATGGCTCTCTTCCATTGTTAATTGTAAAAGCTTGTCAAAGCAAGTGTCATGTTAAACAAGGAATAGAATTACAGTACCAAACTTGTGACATAAGCAAATTCATCTTGTACACACAAATTTCGTGTCCGAAAATCTAGGAACGAAAATTGGTAACAAATAAACAATTTTATTAATTTAAGAAAAAAGGGGTACAATCCTCTGTAAATCTTTACAAAAGAAATATGAAGATAATATCCTCTGATTCGATTTCCTTGGTGATCCGGCTTCAAGGGCTGCAAGAGCTTGATCTTGAGTTGGATTGAAACTTTGGTGAAGAACGGCACGTGGATGATGTGCTTGTTATTCTTCTCCTTCAGGGTTTAGATGCTTTGGGGTTTTGGATTTTGAGTGAAGAGTTCTGCAGAGCTTCAGCTTTTTCTGAGAATCTTTCCGGGTCCCCCTTCTCCCACATCTGGACCTTTATTTATAGGCTCACCGGAGGGATAGATTTGTAACTTTCTTTTCCTTTAATAATTATCCTATAATTATCTTTTATGATAATTTTGATAATTATCTAATATATATATATATATATATATTAGACCCATTTCCAAGTGGGCTTTGACTTCTTAGACAATTTAGACCAGCCCATAACTCATTTATTTGTGGTGGGTCTGGCTTCAAATTATCTGACTCATTGGGCCATATTTTAAAGTGGGCTAAACTGAACATAAACCCAAATTGTATTTTGGGTCTATCATGTAATTTTTTAATGTCTACAAATTGCCCCCACTTTAAGTCTCGCGCCATATTGAGTTTGTTACGTATTTAAAGCGGGACTTGAAGTATTTAAATTTCGCTTCTTTTTTTTTTTTTGTGCGAAAATTCAACTGCAAAAAGGATGTCTTTTTTGTCAAGTTGAATCAAATACTTGAGGATCCTATTGCCAATAGGATTTTTTTTTTTTTTGGTCCAAGTGAAATTGAAGACTTGAGAATCCTATTGCAAATAGAATTTTTTTTTTTTATCCAATTTCAAATAGGATTTGCTGCTTTCCATGTTCAAACGGAATTGGAGTCTTGAAAATCCTATGTCAAATAGGATTAACTCACCACTATATATATGTAGCCTACACTTCAGACTCTTCATATCAGAAATTCCATGAATTCCAGCAACTGTAAGCTCTCTCTTTTTTTTTTTTTTTTTTTTCCAGCCGCACCTCCTTTTTTTTTTTTTTTTTTTCTTTTCTCTTTTTTTTTTTCTTCTTTCTTTTCTTTTTCTTCTCTTCTTTCTCCAGCCACACCTCCTCTCTTTTTTTTTTTTTCTTTTCTTTTCTCTTTTTTTTTTTTCTTCTTTCTTTTCTTTTTCTTCTCTTCTTTCTCCAGCCACCACCTCCTCTTTTTTTTTTTTTTTTTTTCTTTTCTCTTTTTTTTCCTTCTTTCTTTTCTTTTTCTTCTCTTCTTTCTCCAGCCGCACCTCCTCTTTTTTTTTTTTTTTTTTTCTTTTCTCTTTTTTTTTTTCTTCTTTCTTTTCTTTTTCTTCTCTTCTTTCTCCAGCCGCACCTCCTCTTTTTTTTTTTTTTTTTTTCTTTTCTCTTTTTTTTTTTTCTTCTTTCTTTTCTTTTTCTTCTCACCTCCTCTTTTTTTTTTTTTCTTTTCTTTTCTCTTTTTTTTTTCTTCTCTTCTTTCTCCAGCCGCACCTCCTCTTTTTCTTCTTTTTTTCTTTTCTTTTTTTTTTTTTTTTTTCTTTCTTTTCTTTTTCTTCTCTTCTTTCTCCAGCCACCACCTCCTCTTTTTTTTTTTTTTTCTCTTCACGCCTGTTTCTTCTTCTTCTTCTTTTTTCTTCCTTCTCTTTTCCTTTGATGTGTAAAAAAAAAAAAACAAAGTTTCTTTTTTTTTTTTTGCTTGGTAGAATTGAACACAAGATCTCATGAGAAGACATTATAGCACCACACCATCTCTGCCACACAACTCCTTGTGTTATAAAATTTTGCAACAAAATATATATGTCCTTAAACATTGAAAGAAACATTTTTTTTTCTTTAGTAACGACTTTGTCTTCCGTAACCGCTATTAATCAAATCTATTTTTTTCAGATCAGATTTCACTTGTGGGCCCTGCTCGAATTTTGTGCTGTCTCTGGAACGACGAATAAATCTATTGAACTCATTGAGGAAGATATCTTTACGTAAGTCACTCAACTTTTCTTGGCAAGTTTCAAATATATTTTTTTTTTCAATTCTTGTAGGTCAAATTGTCTTTCTCAGAATATGGAGTTCCAGACGCCATTCATTAGTCCTTTCGGGGTCCCTTAGTGCACTTCGGTGTCACTCGTCCCTTCGGGGTCCCTTAGTGCACTTCGGTGTCACTCTTTCGTCCCTTCGGGGTCCCTTAGTGTACTTCGGTGTCACTCGTCCCTTCAGGGTCCCTTAGTGCACTTCGGTGTCACTCTTATTGTCCCTTCGGGGTCCCTTAGTGCACTTCGGTGTCACTCTTTCGTCCCTTCGGGGTCCCTTAGTGCACTTCGGTGTCACTCGTCCCTTCAGGGTCCCTTAGTGCACTTCGGTGTCACTCTTATTGTCCCTTCGGGGTCCCTTAGTGCACTTCGGTGTCACTCTTTTGTCCCTTCGGGGTCAGGCCAAGTCACCACGATGCAGCAGACATCTGTCAATATCTCGGCGGTAGGTCAGGTCACTCAACTCTTCTCTTGCAAAAATAATTTTTTTTTTTTTTTGTAAAGATAGTTTATACTCATATCAAGGAATGATTTTTTTTTTCATGCAGACAGTTAATACTCATGTCATAAGTGTTTTTTTTTTTGTAGACAGTTTATACTCGTGTCATAGAGTATCATCTTTTTTTTTTTTTTTTGGTAAACAGTTTATACTCGTGTCAAGGAGTGTTTTTTTTGGTAAACAATTTATACTCGTGTCAAGGAGTGTCATCTTTTTTTTTTTTTGGTAGACAGTTTATACTCGTGTCAAGGAGTGTCATCGACAGTTTAGGCTCGTATCGGGGAGCACTTTTAGCTTTACTTAGTCTTTAGCTATGCAAGACTCAGGAGACAGTCCAAGCTTGTGTTGAAAGGTGTGAATCAGCTCGGCGTCAATTTGGAGATTTTTTTTCTTGCTTTGTTTCTTCATTATACTCTTCTCGTACTTGAGAAGAAACATCTTCTTCGAACTCGTCTCCCCACCCAGAAGGAAAAGGTATTTCATTCGTCGTGGTCCATGTCGGAGGATTAAACATCACCCAGTATGCTTTGATTCCACTGCGAGATTCTATCCAGACGGCATCTTCGGGCTTTGGTCCCCATACTTTTCCTTCCTCTAGTCTCTTGATTTTTCTAGCCTCTTGTTCCATCTGGGATTGTAGACGATTTTGTTCTTGTTCCTCGCTTTCTTCTTTGAGACCTTCGTTTCGCTGATTGTTAGAGGCAATTCGAGAAACTGACTCTTGAGACATCACTTGTGTGTTTATGGGCAATGATTCATGCGAGATCATTGCAAGACTATTCACATCTTGAACTTTCTTTTTTGGCCTCCATGTGAACACAATTTTCTGATCATTTCTATTTGAAGTTGCTTGAGGAGAGCTTGAATGAGTTTTATATGGAGGGTTTGCCCCCTGTCTGCCCAGTCTTCTACCAATGTTTTCTTGACTCAATATCTTATGTAACTGAGAACTTTCAGATGAAGTTACTGAAGCAACACGATGTGTTTCTTGATACAAGTTGTTAGAGACGATACTTGTAACATAACATGTATTTATTTCATCGTCCGAGTTAGGAAGTATTTCGTCTTCCTCTTCAGACTCAACCTCTTCATCTTTAAGACAGTTGTCAGACATATTGGGAAAGGCAAAATCCTTTGCACCACGACTTGTTATGCTGAGCTCTATATCATGGGCACGAGTAACCAATTCTTCAATTGTACGAGGCTTGATTCCTTTCAGAATGTAAAGAAGCTCCCAGTGCATGCCTTGCATACACATTTCGACTGCTGATATTTCAGAAAGACGGTCTTTGCAATCAAGACTTAGAGCTCGCCAACGATTGATATAGTCGACCACAAGCTCGTCCTTAATTTGTTTCGTGCTAGTGAGTTATAGCATGCTTACTGTTCTACGAGTACTGTAGAAGCGGTTAAGAAACTCTCGCTCCATCTGCTCCCAACAGTCAATACTTCTAGCTTTGAGGTCCGTGTACCAATCAAATGCATTCCCTTTAAGGGAACGAACAAATTGCTTGACCAAGAGATCCTCTTCGGTGCCAGCGTTATTGCAGGTCTCCACAAAGTGTGCAACATGTTGTTTGGGATTGCCTCTTCCATCAAATTGTTGGAACTTTGGCGGTTGATATCCCACTGGCGTCTTTAAGCTGTCAATTCTTTCGGTGTAGGGTTTTGAGTACACAAGAGTGCTTTGAGGGGCGCCGCCATACTGTGCTAGGATTGTGTTCGTTATTATATCTTGCAACTGTTGGACAGTTAACAAAGCAACTGGCGAAGCAGGGTTAGTTTCGTCAGCCATGTGTCTTGACGCAGATGTGTGATGACGCTCTTTTGATTGGGCACCTTGAAGAGAGGAATTTGAAGTATTCGCAGGCAAATGTGTTGACTTATCAGGATTTTGGATTTCAAGCTTCCTCATTAGCGCAGCGATCTGCAAGTCCTTCTCTTCAACAGTCTTTGTGAGGTTTTCGATTGCGCGCGCCATGACTGCCAGTTGGTCTTCCACCGAGGTTGTTCCAGTCATCATAGCTGCGACAACCATCGAATAGGAAAGTCCTTGAGGGCCAACATTCTTTGAAGGGACTGATTGTTCTGAAATCTCGAGTAACGACTCTGAGAGCGAACCGACACTAGAATTGGTGTCAGAGACGGAGTGGGGGTGAATGTGGTGGCACCGACTTTTCTGAAACTACGCCAGAGTTCTTTGCCCCCTGAGGACCAATGGTGTTAACATGTTTAGTTTTCACATCCATTGGTTTAGCAGGATTCACCAAATCTTGCTGATTCTTGAGCGAAGCAATTGCTTTGGTTTTGCTACGCGTCATAGGACCTGCTGAGGTGCTGCTAGCACTTGACAGGTTCTTAGTGTTTTTGTCACTGCTTGCGGCAACTTTGGTGTTAGCCATTGCAGCAGCGGTTTTTTTTGAGTTTTTCTTATTTGTCGTCCGAACCTTGGTAGGAGCCATAGATTCGGATGAACAGAGTTTTGGAGGTATGATGTAGGAGACAGAGATGAGAGGCAGAGGATGTCCCACCGGGCGTGCCAGAAATTTGTACACACAAATTTCGTGTCCGAAAATCTAGGAACGAAAATTGGTAACAAATAAACAATTTTATTAATTTAAGAAAAAAGGGGTACAATCCTCTGTAAATCTTTACAAAAGAAATATGAAGATAATATCCTCTAATTCGATCTCCTTGGTGATCCGGCTTCAAGGGCTGCAAGAGCTTGATCTTGAGTTGGATTGAAACTTTGGTGAAGAACGGCACGTGGATGATGTGCTTGTTATTCTTCTCCTTCAGGGTTTAGATGCTTTGGGGTTTTGGATTTTGAGTGAAGAGTTCTGCAGAGCTTCAGCTTTTTCTGAGAATCTTTCCGGGTCCCCCTTCTCCCACCTCTGGACCTTTATTTATAGGCTCACCGGAGGGGTAGATTTGTAACTTTCTTTTCCTTTAATAATTATCCTATAATTATCTTTTATGATAATTTTGATAATTATCTAATATATATATATATATATATATATATATATATATATATATATATTAGACCCATTTTCAAGTGGGCTTTGACTTCTTAGACAATTTAGACCAGTCCATAACTCATTTATTTGTGGTGGGTCTGGCTTCAAATTATCTGACTCATTGGGCCATATTTTAAAGTGGACTAAACTGAACATAAACCCAAATTGTATTTTGGGTCTATCATGTAATTTTTTAATGTCTACACATCTCTTTATTGTCAATGTTTATAACAAGCTTTTACACAAAATACAAACAATGGCTAAAAAGATTAGCATCCAAAACCATGATTACTGGAAAACAGGATACGTGACCAACTGTTGGAATGAAATCTGATTCCCCTAAAATTGAGAATCAGCATGCAAAGGTCACCTTCATTCATCATTATGGTGGCTTCTTGATGGGATTTGTGTGCCCTTCATTTTTCCAAGTCAGAGCCTCCGACGTTGAAACAAAAAGACATGTTTGTGAATGATCAGTCTCCTGGTTAGGGACAAACTTACTCAGAGCTCAGTGGGGGAATTTGTTTTTATTTTCATTTCACATCAATGATTTTGTTAAAAATCATAATAATGACCTCACAAAATATTTGCTAAAAACCCCATACATCACCCCCACTAAGTTTTGGGTCTTCAAATTCACCCCCCTCACTCTCACCATTTAGCACTCTCTAGACTGCCTCTCTGTCCGGCGGTAGCCCTAGCCCATCGACGATTCTCTCTCTCTCTCTTGTAAAGATCATAATTGTTGGCAACAGAACCCTAGATCATAATTGATGGGTGTGACAAATGCTCAAGCATCTAAAGTTTTATTCTTAAATTTGATAGAAAATTTTACCTATTCATGTGAGGCTACAGTAGATTTTGTTCTTAGAAACCTTGCCAGGTTTAGAGATTTTGATTAAGAAATCAATAGTTAAAACAAGTGAAAACTTTGATTGAAAACTCTCCTACAATTCTATATAATCAGATTAGCATTGCAGCAAAGGTATTCAGTGCCATTTGACAACCACACAAGATCAAATGATAAATATAGAATAAGATTTCAAAGATCAAGAGTAGACATTTTGTAATTAAGCTTGTTAGATGTAGGTATCAGAGGATAAATAAGAGAATATCAAAGAGGAGAAATAAGAGAACTTTAATTAATCTAAAATATTTCACAAAGGAGAAGAACATAGCAGTGGAGAATTATAGTTGGAAAGGGTAACACCTTCGTCTCTCGCTTTTATTTCAGAATATTGTGCTCCCTTCTACTATAACTCTTATTGCCCTTTCCCATACTATTTCTCTTCTTGTTCTTCCGACATTTTAGGTTTTCAGCAGGTAGAGAGCCATTCATATTTTTCCATGGCAAAGCCAAAGCCATCGTAACAAATGTTTGAATCTCAGGGCTTGGATGACTTGGTAGGTTAAGTGTCTGGGTTTCAAATTCGCTGACGTCTACCATCTCCCTTTATTTTTTTTAATTTAATTGGTGCAGTGACTTGGAATTAGGCGTTATAGCTTGTATTCGCAGGGTGAATTCAAATGACTCTACCCCGATGAGTTCTAAGTTAAAAAAAAAGAAGTTTAAATCCCAATAAAACTTGTGAGAAAAATATATATATAAAAATATTAAAAAACTTAATTCCAATTTTTTTTATTTTTTGACACTTTCCCTTGTATTATCAAACCACTCTCTAGTCTCTATGCTAACAAAAAATTTCATATAAAGACAAATCACTGTTAGTTGACAGATAAAATTATTAAAATAACTTTCCTTTATTTAAATAAATTTAACATAGATAAATTTGATCATTTTAGTAGAATGGGGTAAAGTGTCAAAAAAAAAAAAACAATGATACTACACGGGCTTTTGTGAATTAACCACTAGAATTTAATTTTAAAGTTGTGACTTGAATTTTGTTTCTTTTTCCATCACTTTGTAACCTAATTTTGACTCCAAAAATTTTTTTAAAAAATTGATTTGTTTTTTGTCTTTTAGGGCGGGAAGCTGCAGTGTGAGAGAGACGGGAGTTGGGAGCTTGACTATAATATTTTCGTATAATAAAATTTTTCGTCAAATCTTTGTGTTATGTGTGGTGGACATAAATTTTTATCTCCTGTGTATACATGTTTATATTTATTTACGTTTTTTTTTTTTTTCCTGACTGTGCTCTTGGTTTGGCGTCCTAACGTAAACTATAAAAAGTAACTTTGTACTACTTCAGATTTGCTTTCAATATTTAACTCGTAAAAAAAAAAAAGGAATTGCTCTCAACGTCTTGTTCAGTTGTGCAACCATTGGAATGACAAACCATTACATTCCAAACAAACCATTCCATTCTGATTAGTTAAGACTGGATATTCTACTAATTATAATACAGGGGAAAAAAATGGAATCTCAACACAAGTCTCTGGTAGCTTCAGAGTTGCATATTTTGCAAATTTGATTTCTTGAGAGCTCTGAATTTATCTGCTAATTCATCATCATCTGGCAACTTTGGATGGACATGGCTTAATCGACAAGGCTGTTGAAATGGGAATGAGTTGGACCGTACAATGTTATCAGTGCAACTATCTTTTGGCGGCCGTCGAGGAGGCATTGTCATGGCCCTCAAATAAGGTGTCTCTGTTTCTTTTCTTGTCCAAGGACTATTCAGTTTTGAGCTGCAGCATATAGAAGCAACATTTCTAACCAGATAACCCGAGTCCTCTTCTTCTCCTTCCACTTCCTTACCTTGCTTATTAGGCCAGTGATCCGCGTAGGTCAACTTGTTGATCATTGTAGCACCACTTTGAAAGTTTCTTCTCAGTTTCTGAGGTAGAAATTCCAATCCCATTTCCTGATCATGTTGTTCTCCTTTGCAAGAACAGCAACAATGGCAATTGTCGCGGTGCATTTTCCCTTCCTTGACATAATGAGTTTGAAACTCCTCCAATGTTGTCATTCTCCTCTTTTGCTTCCATGGTGGACTTCCCCAATCTTGTTTATAATCACTAGCACTGAAATAACATGGATGTTCCAAGCTACAGCCATTGGCTATTTTACCGGACTTAAAGTTGCTTCCCCTTTTCATGCAGCAGGGATGCTCTACTCTTTCTTGTCCGATAAAGAGTGACTCTTGGCTTTCATCCATTGGAATATTCTTCTGATAACTTTTACGGTGATGAGATTTACAGCTCTGATTTGGGGAATTCTCTAATGACTTGCCATAGTAAAGTGCACATTCTTCATCCTTCACACTGCTACTTTCCTGAGAAACTGATCTTCTCCTTAATCTCTTTCCAGCTGCCCTCCTGCACTTGCTAGGGCTTCTTGACTTGACATTCTCATTCCATGCTTTAGATTGTTCTATATATTCTTCTTTCAAACCGTAATCAAACTTATCTCTCTTGTGAAGGACAGGTGATTTGAACATAAAAAGTCTTTGATCCTGGCACTTTGTATCTTTACTTGTGGGAGACTGGAACTCTTCAATGTCGTCGTACTTAGTGTACAAAGCTCCTGTTTGAGCGGAGTTTGGGAGAGGTGGATGTTGGCAAACCTTACCCTCAATGTCATCGAGATATATCATTTCCTCCGGCAATTGAGATGAACTTTCTGAAGAAGATTCTGCAGCCATGTTCCGTTCCGGGAGTTCCAATGTGAAAGCATTAGTAGCTATGCTAGAACTCCAACTTTCTGTGGTACTCTGACCAGAAATTGTGAATTCATATGGAGAATTCATTTGGATGTGTTTTTCTACTCTCTCTTCCTTCTCATGCATAGATGATTCGTTTGCCTGCAATTCCATGGTACAATACAGCTTGAGATGCACCTAGTAAAGCACATAACCCGTGTTTTCGTACTCGAAAATATTGAAAAATTACCTGCTGTAGTTGCAGTTCAGAACAATACTCAATTGCTAAAGGCCCTGACTGAACACAACTCCTAGCTATTTCATCCATCAACCTGTACTTGACATCATCTGATACCGACTTTATGGAGAGATTCTCCTTTATCTGTTTAAGAATTAAATGGGTTTCGATCACATGTTCAGTTATAGAAGGTCAATTGCTACTTTACTATAGAAGCCCAAGTAAATTTATTTTGTAAAATAATAAAATAAATAAATGAAATATATTGATAACCTGATGATTCACAAGATTTCCAGGAAGTAATTCAACAGCAACTGTTGCAAATCTATGACCATAACGCTCCCCAAAGAGCTTCCGAATAACCTGAAGCTCAGGAAGATCCCCACATCTTGCAGATGCAAATATAAGACTTGACACTGCCTCATTGATATCATTAGGACAGTCCCTGAAATTACAACACAATAACGCCTTTATATAAAGCAAAACAATGTGCAGAGAGGTACAAAGGAAGCACATATTTTGAAAATATGAAGCTAAGATTAAGAGTTAACACTGCAAACCATACTTGTGTCTGCGAATGTAGGAAAGATGGATGATAATGAATTCACAAAAATGATACAGTAGATCATATACCCTCACTATGCTTTCATCCTTAAAGAGCTGCTCAATCTGAAAATAGGTAGAGAAGTTAAAAACAATAAATTGGGTACATTCAAGACTGGTAATAGAAATTCTTCCAATCTGACAAGCTTTACACAGAAACGGTTTCTGATAAAATAGAGAATCATCACGAACTAGCAAAGAAAAACTTCATATCAAGTCCGACTACAATTAAAATCAAGGGCTTGATAAATAAATTTATTTCATCCATTTTTGCATTTTACATCATATACAATGACAAAGTTGCTTGAGGTTTGTCCTTTCCTCAGCAGGTGCTATACAAACCCTTGTTTTCGTATTCCAATTCTTTCCTGATTTCATCCACCCAAAAACTTAAAAGATATATATATATATATATATATATACATTTATTTCTTAAATCTTACCCATGTTGATTATATCCTGCAAGAGGGCATTTGGTTCACCCAAAAAAAAGGATTAAAAATATAAATAAAACAGAGGTCCTTATTTAGCAGGAGTATACCCGTTGGCCTCCAAAAGAAGGGAAGTTGGTATAGGCACAATATTATAAACTTAGGGTCATTCTACTTTGTAAAGCCATGTGAATTTCTGTTCTGGAAAAGCCTTTTTGTTTAATTGCTTGCTCTCCAGCACCAACTAAGAGCAACATTCTAGTCAAGCTTGGAGTTGGATTTGAGATCATATACTACTAATGAGAAGTGAGAACTAAATTTACAGAGCATATGTTTCAACACTAATCGAAGTGTTTGTCTTTTTCTTTTTTACTTTCTCCTTTTTCTCCCCAGATAACCTCTTCCAAATTTTCTAATAACAGACATTTAGCTATGTCGATTATTTCACATGTAACCCCATATTCTAGAGGCAGAATATGAATCAGAGCACTCGAACAAAATTAACTTTTAAAGTGCCACAAAGGTAGCATAGAGGCAGGGACAGCACAAAAGCTCAAACTGAGATTGTGGCTTTGAGTATGAGATATCATAGCATTACAAGGACCGCCATTTTTAATGAACCCAATTCAATGTTTCGTGTAAGTATGATTTGAATTAATTAATCCAGCTAACATAATTCAGTAAAAAAACAGATGACATTGAGAAGGATAGGCAGAGCATATATACATATAATTATATATACCCGATTGAAGGCACTTTGTTCATGGCCATTTTTGAGAAGCTGAGCCGCGTCTTGGCGTAATTGCCTGACAATTGAACATCTCTTATTCTTCAAGAGTTTGAGGCGGCATTGAACGCGCCTAATCAGTTTCTTGCTGCAACAAAAAGCTCAAAAACATTAGAGAAGCGATAATTAATTAATGTTCATTAAGTTGAGCAAGAACCCAAAAAGCCTCATAAGAATGAAAAAAGATTACCATTTGGAGGCTTTTCTCCATCCAAACAAGATGTCAAACATGTCACAGCTCTTGTTTGGTTGTCTCAGTTTAGAAGATCAAAGCTTAATTTGATCATAGCTGAACCTGGTGAAGTTCCGATAAGTCAACATGAAGAATGAGAGAAGGGTGGTTGATTGAATGTGCCATAACTCTTAGCTGGTAAAGAAAGAGTGGAGAGAAGAAGATGATGAACTGAACCACCAATGACAGTTGTAGGAGTAGGAGGAGTGGGTTTGAAAAAAAAAAAAATATATATATATATATATATAGAGAGAGAGAGAGAGAGAGAGAGAGAGAGCTCCTAGTTCGTTCAAAACTGCTCCACTACACAGAATTGGGACACTTGTTGAGTCCTTATCAAACCTCGTAAAAAATTAAGGAGATGGAGGTGAGTTTTTTCTGTAACCACCCATTTACTCGGACCAAGTGATCAAGTGGAGTTTCCACACAAGCGGTTAGTGATTGGTCTGGGGTTCAGAACCTAACCCTGTAAAGAAACTCTGCCTCCAAAATTTTCTGAACAAGTCTGAACCTAGGACCTAAATATATATTTACAGAATTATAAATTCAATTTTTTTTGGAAAAAGATTACAATTACTTCAAACTCAAGTCTTAACAAAAAAATTTTTAATAAAATACAATCTAAAATAGAAACTCAATTATAGAAAACATGAATTTCTTCTATTATTTGAAAATTTATATTATTCCATCATTGAGTATAGTTTTATAGCAACTTTCTATTTTCATTAGTGGTCAGATACGGTCAATAACTAATAATTTTTAATTATTTCATCAATTTAGAGTTTCAAAACAACAATTCACCCTCGTAATACTAATTTTATTTAAATTTTAAACTGAAAGTATTAAAAGAAACATTAGAGGCAAAATAGTAAAATGACAGTTTTCCTGAATCAGAAAGTTTCTGAGAAGAAAAGTAGAGCAAATTTTATACATTGATTATGTCGGTCATTTTAATTTGAAAAAAAAACCTGAAAGTCGGATGAATTTCAAAAGTGATCAATGTGATTTTTCAAAGAAAGTAATAATAGACGTGACTAATTTTCAAAAGAATAATGTTATTTCATCTTATCATTCTAATGTGAGTTGGTGGAATTTATATTAAAGGGAAAAAAAAATTTTAACCCCTTGAGAGAATTTTGGTAGATTTATGATATTCATACTCCACAAAAAAAAAAGAAAAAATTAACTCTAGTTTTTATTATTATTATTATTTAGACAAGGATAGCAATGAAACAACACTGTTATTCCTAAAAAATAATGTCAAAATCCCCAATTGTCACGTGGATTGGTTGATGTAACGTGAACTCTAACCAAATCATCAACCCCCGAGACAAAATACTACTAGTCTACTACCAAATATATATTATACGCACTGATATTTCGGACATGACATGGCAGATCCTTAAAACAGACGCACTGACACCTGCTCATCAATTTCTTGTTCTTGTCGGTTAAAAACTTGCAAGGTGGTTGTGTTCAAGTCAAAGGAACAGGTGATCGAACACTTCTCTCTCCCCCCATATATATATATATATAAAAACTGGTGACCTACTGATGGCATGACGTGGGATGCGAATGTGCAGAGATAAGGTGGGGTCTTTGCTTCGGCATGAGGTGAAACCTAAGCGCCCTAATGATGGTAATCAGTGGCCCAAAGGTGACTCCTTCCATTATTCTCTTTCTGTCTTTCACAGAAACTGACAATTGCAATCATCAACCCACAATGACCCCTCCAACACTTCCATGTTCCTTGTATGAATTTTCATATGTTATTATCAATTTCTCATGGCAAATTGGCTTTTAATGAAAACCCGAACAGCTCATTTTTACACTTGCATTACAAAAATTTATCGAAGTGACAAAAGAACTTGTTTGTTTATGTGATGTTTTAAAGAAGCATTTCAGGTGTTTGTTGTTATGTTTGCGGGAACACTTTTTTCTAATTGCTTGTGTAGCTAAGCGTAGAATACAGTGGCTAGTTAGGCCAAATTTTGATTCATGCAGGTACCCCAATGTCCCAATTTGAACTGGGGGCAATATGGAAAGCATCAATTGGTATGCCCAATTTGCTCAGCCATTCATGAACCAAGTTGGGAAAGGGCATCCCTTTCTCTCCTAAACCAAGATGAGAGAAGTCACTTTATGAAAATAACACTAAAAAGGATAGCATGTGTTTCAGTCCACCACTCCAATATACTTACCAGAATGCCTTGTCCCTTGAAGGCTTATACAATATTTTGATTCGTCATGAACTTGTATAGTATAGGGTAAATTACCCTACCTCTCCTGAGATTTGCAATTTGCACTTTTAGATTAAACTTTGATCAAAAGTTTAAGTCTACCTCCCATAAAGTTAACACAGCTATGTTCAGTTCGATAACAGTCTGTTAGGCCATTAAAATTTTTTTTATTTAATGCCAACATTACCCTTCCTAGGAGTAAAGTTGCTAAGTTACCCCTACTAAACATATGGAATGACCGGTTTAAGCTTATCATATATGACCAAATTGCCCTTGCCATTAACCTCTACTCAAAATATAAATATAAATATTAAATATACATTTAATTTTCAATCTTTAAAATTGGAAAAATTTATAATTTTGTAAACTATATAATAAAAACATATCTAATTTTACAATATATATACTTTAAAAAATTAAATATGTGTGTTAACTATAGAATTAGAAATTAAATATATAACCATATTTTTTTGGGGTAAGTATTTTATATAGGACTATACTTACCTCCTCACCAGGAGGTACTCTCTCCTGACCATTGATGTTGTCCAATCCTTTACCGGCACATCATCTTCAGTTATATATATATATAGATATGTATATGTATATATATAAAGTACATATCACTTCCATAATTGAGAAAAAAATGGGTCACCTTCTTTCCCTTTTTTTTTATTGACAACTAAAGATGATGTGTTGTCGGAGAGAGTACCTCCTCACTGGTGAGGAGGTAAGTACTGTCCTTTTATGCATATTACTATACACACACCTCACGGAGCCCTCTCTCTCTCTTTCTCCACCATCACACGACCACCACCTCTCTCTTTCTCTCTGTTCTGAGAAAAAAATTATGAAATTTTTGTATAAATGTAGCAAGAAAATTGTGATAGATATGAAAAAGTAGGAAAAATAAATAAATAAAGCCCACCTAAATGTATACCCAAAAGCTTGTTTGCTATCACCAGAGATAACCGATGTTGTCATCAGAAATGGTGGTGGTTGCCCACAATATATGGTGTTGGACAGAGGGAGAAAACCAAAAGAGAAGGGTATATAAGTCATCGTAAAAATTTAACGGGTAAAGTGCATAAAACCTCCCCTTAGTTTGAAAAGTGTGCAAAAAAACTCCCTTCATGTTTACTTTCCTCCCCTATAGTTTGTATTTAGTGCAAATAAACCCTTCTGACCTCCCTCCTAGGCTAAAATTACATTTATACCCCAAAATATTTCAGCAAAAAAATACCAAAATAGTTCTTATTGTGAAAAGACCAAAATGCCCACTTTGTACATCCTCAACCCTCCCTCTTTCAAATTACCCTTCACCATCGTTTCTCTCTATATATAGAATTTCAGGGAAAGAACGGTGTTGGGATTAAATTGCCTATTAACTATAGATGAATTAATCATCTTCGGTCTCATGACGTTTTGCTTGTTAATCTTGATAGTCTTCTTTGCCTCTGGGTTTCATGTTTCATAATTTTGTTTTGGTAATGGTGGAGGAAGGATTTTGTGTTGAACCCAAATAAGTGATAACTTTTATTTATTTTTTTATTTGCTTTGCTTCTATCACATCTATTGATTAAATTAGTGATCAGAACCATACAAAAGTACATATGGTGTTGATCTGTCCCCTCGATCATGCCTATAACAATATAATCATCCTAATGATTTTGAGCTTGTGGAGGAAGATGAATAGCTCTAATTCGCAGAAAATACAATTCTCAGCTTGGGTTATTTATTGTGTAGTCGGCCAATTGTCACTCTTGGGCCATGTGTTCCTGGTTCCCCTTTCTAGATAAGGAGGAAAATAGACGATCGGTCATGTCGGCGATCTTCACGCCTTTCATGGAGATCTTCACGACTACACAATATATATTTTTAGATTTACAAGAGGTGGCCTGCATGTCGAGGTAGAGAGGTCTGCCAGCGATCTTCCTGCCTTTCATGGAGATTTCGGATGTGTCGTTGTAGGGTTCTGCCGTGGACGGCAAAGATATTGTGATGGCCGCGGCGGCGGTGGAGAGGTGGTGGATGGGAGAGGTACTGAGGGAGGTCCATCGGAGTGTGGAAGCAATAAGCTTCGGGGCCATGGTTATTTGTGTTGTGGTTAGAGTGGTCCGTTGTAGTGTGGTGAAGGGAAATTCTAGAGAGAGAGAAAGAGAAACAACGGTGAGGGGTAATTTTAGAGAGAGAGAGGGGGTTGAGGAGGTCATCGACTCATCAAGTGTTGTGATGTAACATGTGGCACTGTTACAGAGTGGGCATTTTGGTATTTTCACAACAAAAAATATTTTAGTATTTGTTGTGCTGAAATATTTTGGGGTATAAAGGTAATTTTAGCTTAGGAGGAAGGTCAGAAAGGTTTATTTGCACCAAATATAAATTACAGGAGAGGAAAGTGAACATGAAGGAGGTTTTTTTGCACATTTTTCAAACTACATGGAGGTTTTATGCACTTTATCCCAAATTTAACTATGAAGTCAACATTGTAGACTTTATGTAGTCAAATTGCATTAGACATTCTTTTACCATTAAGTTTCCGACTCCGTCAAAACAATTTTGACCAAAATTTAATTTGAGGGTGAAAGTTGCAAGTTTCAAAGAAGGTCCAAATAAATTACCCTAAACTATATCTTAAGAAAAAGAAAGGCAACACTGCTTAATTATTTTATTCACTATCCTGAAATAAGCAAGGTTTACGAGAGAGTGAGGTCGTAATTTCTTGAAAATGGTGATATTAGTGCGGTTTAGTGATAAATGGATTGGGTTCATTATTTAGTGTGAAATTAAGGTTTCTTTCTCCATCTTACTCATCAAAAAATTAAAAAAGGTTTCTTTCTCCATCTTCATTAATGAGCAATCTTTTAAAACCTTTACATTATCAAGGGGACATTCTTTCACCCTATGTTCTTCACTCACAATCTCTTTCCTCATTGTTTGAGTTCCTTGCTTCAAACTCTCTCTTTTCTGGGATTTTGCAGTTGACAACCACAGCATAAAACCTTTGTTAAACCCCTTTATGATCATGAATAATGACTAAATATTAGGGTGTTCCAATTAAGTAATACATAGTAGCAGACCCTGAATGGCACATCAAGTTGATTTATTCAAACGACCTATATATCATTTCCTAAAAAACATATATAACTGCAGAGATTTAGCTATAAATGCAACATGCCATTGAAAGCAAGCCTTCTGGATTTATGAATTTTGAAGAGGAGATGGCCAGGTGGGAAGGGGACCAATGTGGGAGTTGCTTTCTAGGTTTTTGAGGTATAAGTGCGCGCAGAAAGCATTAATGGCAGTCACATAAAACCCCTCAGTCCATTGGCTTAAGATTTTAAACTTCATAAGAAGATTTATTATTGATGTGCATTTATGGCTTCACTTTCGCATCCAAGTCTAAGTCAGAAACTCACGTAAAAGTAGCACTTGTCAAATTCAGTAAATTCTTTCACTACCATCATCTTTCTATGGAACCCCATAAGCGTGAAGAAAATCCATCACCATTTCTCACAGGGTCAAGCCCTGTGATCATCTTCTCTTGTGCACCCTCTTTCATGTGACCTTTCCTCATCTATATCCATTAGTCCACACTCTTGCATGTGACTTGCTTCAATACCACCTTCTTTCTTGTCCAACCCTTTAAATATCCATCCACCTCTACCTCTTTCCGTCACTGTAGCTTCAAATTTTCTTTACCATAACAAGCTCATCCAAGTGAAGAAAATAAGGGAGAAGTTAAAAGCCATGAAGGGTTTTGTTTGCATTGCAGCTATTCTTACTCTTCTTCTTCTTGTCCCGGTCGTCGTGTCAGCCAGGCACATTGGCCGGCAACATTCACGTATGATTAATTCTCCCTTCTCTGTACATTCCTATATCTTCATATATCTGGATATGCAGTTCCTTCTTCAATTATGCATGGGCAATTTCTCCAGAGTACAATCATTTTTTCCATGCATGTCAGTCGTTGTCATCATCATCTCTGTAAATCAGTATACAGTTAATATTCATAAAAAATGGTAAAAAAATTTAATCCTCTGAGTCATCAAAAACTTTACTGAATCATGGTTAAATTTACTATTCTGCAAAGTAATGATGATGATGATGATAATTACAATATATATATATTAAATTTTTCTTCAAATGGCTTGATTTCTAAGGTTTTGAATATTATTATGTATAGCAGATCATGGACATCACCATCCATCACGGCCTAGCACAAGAGACACAATGGCTACACCTGATTTCTACCGGGAGAGAAGATCAACAAAGCATAAGAAGAGACCTGACACCCTCCAAATTGCAGGGTCGAGCTTACCAGATTGCTCGCACGGTTGTGGGTCATGTTCACCATGTCGACTGGTCATGGTGAGCTTTGTTTGTGCTTCGCTCGAAGAGGCAGAGACATGTCCAATCGCTTACAAATGCATGTGTAATAACAAGTCTTATCCTGTTCCATGATGTGAAATTAATGTGCCATTTGAATTCATTGTAACATAGTACTTCCATAATCTTTTTTTTCCATTAAGATTTTCTTTGTACTGTAGGGACAAGCCTTCCTTTGGCTTTATCTAATCAAAGAGTTTCTTATCTTTTTTCTTATTTAGTTATTTAATGTTACCTTCATGTTTTTAATTGAACTGATAAAAAAAAATGTTTTTAATTGAAGACAATCTTCTTCTATATATGTGAGTGTGTGTGTGTGTATATATATATAATATTGGACTCGGCATGTAAACTGTTCAGTTGGGTACAATAACAGCTAAATTGGAACCAAACCAATTTGTAAAAGAATGGTTGATGAACCACAGTTTACGGTTCAGTTTGATTCTAAACCACGGTTGTATGTTTTCAGGACCATCTTTTTGGTGGTATGTTTTCAGGACCATCTTTTTGGTGGTTGTTTGGGACAACTCTTTCAGATTGGGTCTACTGGTTGCCTTTGCCCCGGTAGTAGAATCCACCCACCTGTTTGAAAAAATAATTGCTTTTCATTATACAAATATAAACAAATTGGCGCGACCACACCCATTTTTCTTGCGACATTCATTCCTGAATTGGAAATTGGCTCACCAAGTTCGCTAAAAGCAGCAGAACATGTATTTTCCCTGAAATGGGTTTTGCTAGCTTGGGATAAGACATGAACATTCGTTACATGTCTAATTGAAAACACAGAGCAAAATTGTGCAACCAGGTAATTAAATAGCCAAGTTCAAGCAGCAGTTCACATCACATCTCCTCAAACAGCAAAATTGTCTCAAACTGAAATTGAACTCAACCGTAACACAATCGAACCGAATCGTACAGTATACTTCATACCAATTTATCGGTTCCAACGTTTCTTTGTACACTCCTAGTCATGAAATAAGTGGTTATGTTACATGAGAATTACGCTTACCTTATTGATCGATGGTGTCTATATTGGGTTCGTTTGGGAAGAATGAAATGCCTTTTAGAAGACCAACTTATGTGACGACTTCTAAATCTAACTTGAAGGCTAACAAATTTGAAACAATGACAAATTTGGACGGAAGTTAAAATAAATTCATGCACTAATGTCCGAAACCTTCAACCTCTCCTCTTTAAAGGGGAGAGTTTATACCATCTAGGCTATTGGCCCAATGGTATTTAGCTTTTTTTCTTTCTCACTCAAATAATTGTTGTGCAAAATGAAAATTAAATTTTCATATAGAGAGCATAAACCAATTCCTAAAAATAGAAGTTTGTAAGGTTCAAGTTTTTGTAAGGATAAAATGTGTGAGTTTCTTCCCAAAATAAAAGATGAGCCAAGTTTTATAAAATTGATTTCTCCTAAACCCAAAAATGGTCGGGCTTGGACCCCTGAACTCAAAATGGGTTTAAACCCAAAAATTGTTGGGTTTGGACTCCGAACACAAATATGGGCTGGTTTGGGCCTGGTACAATTAATGAAATCAGCCTCACTGATGAAATATCATGACCAGGCCTCAGAATCGCTTTGGGCCTGATGCTCAGTTCGTTGAATAACCCCCAAAACGAGCCACGTGCATCGAAACACTTTTGCAGCATAATCTTTTTTTCCTCTCTTCTTTTCTTCCATAACGGTTAGGAATGGTAGGAAAGATGGATAAGACATTCTTTGAAGAAAAAAAATGTTCTTTCTTAATTTAGCTTGGTTAACTAGAAAAAAAGAAAAAATTGACACATTTCATTTTTTATGGTCCGTTTGATAGGAAAGAAGGGTGAGAGATGGAGGGAAGATGAAAATTTTTTTTTTCGTTTGATAAAGAAAAAAATATGAGAGAAGGGAAAAGAGGATGGAAGTTTCCTACTTTCCAAAATTTTAATTCCTCTAAATATGGACAAAAGAGAGAAAGGAAGAGAAGTAAGACTATTATAAAAATTTTAAATTATAATATTACCCTTCATCAAATTCAATATTAACAATATATCTCTTCACTTCTCTCCTAACAAACAAAATAACATGTTATTTCCTTCCCTTTTGTTCCATCCAATCAAACAAAAATAAGAAATGACACTATCATTTTCTTAAGAATGTTTTATTCATCTCTTATTTTCTTCTTTTTATCTAATTTTCTTTCTTCTCAGTTCCTACCAAACAAAGCATTACTACGAGCTAAGGAACAGAATTTTTATATCTTTTAATCATTACATCCTCATTTTTTTTAAGTTAATACCCAAGTCATGTAAACATTAAAGGGTAATAATGTCATTTTATGGTATATATTGCAATTCTCCTTTTTCCCTGCTTTTTTGCCGGTCGAATTTTGATTTATGAGATATGATCCGTCAAGAAGGTGTTTCATCCCTTTATTATTTTCCTTCTTTTCAACTGTACCAAACAATTGATACATCTGTGTCATTTCCTCTCTTCCCACCTTACCACTTTCTTCTTTCTTATCAAAGGGAGCATTAAATCATCATTAATGCTCTGTTTGAAAAAAAAAATTAAATGGAAGAGAGAGAATATGGAATCGATGAGATATTATTGAGAAAGAGATTGTGTTATTTTATCTATTTATTTAGTTGGATGGAAAAGAAGATAATAAGATATTACATTATTTGTTAGAAGAGAAGGGAAGGAAAAAAAAAGAAAGTTTTTAAATTTAAAACATTTATAATAGTTTTGTCTTTTTTCGTTATTGTTTTTTTGTCTAAATTTGAAGGGATGAAAATTTGTGAAATTCTCCTCTCCTCGCATCTTCTCTTCCAAACGAATGAAATTTACGAATGAAATTTGCTCATTTTCTTTTATCTTCTCTTCACCTCTTCTTCATTTTTTCTTATCAAACAAAACATAAATATTGTACTCTAGTGATATCTTTTCAACCTTTCAAAATAAAAGTGTAGGATTCAACCCATATGGGCACATGTGTGAGAGTTTCTTGGCAAGAGAAACAAAAAATTAAATCAAACACGTTTTAATTATTTAAATAAAATAAAGGATTTAATATTGTCATATACTCGTAGGTAAAAGAAAAATAATACATTGATAAGAACAAGTCTCGTTCACGACATGTTAAGAGAAAAAAATTGAAGATAATATACACAACCTTTATCATTATTTTACAAATTGACTTTTCTAACGTCCTTGCATTCGTTTACATATACTTCTAGTTTTTAAGTAAAATAAAATACTACTATCATTTTTATTTTATTTTTGTTCAATTAATATTATCAATTATTTTTAAATAAATTACACTCACTTTTGTTAACGACACAGTCCCACAGAACTCCGGTGCTGATTGAAAAATCATACTGACTTCCTTGTAAGACATTTCCAAGTAAAAACGGAATCTGATTTTATCTTTTTGCACTCAACACTCAACAATTAGTATTAATATTTATATGAAAAGTGAAGTTAAAGTGAAAAGATAAGTATAAATATGATGTTTTGCAATCTGATTTTGCCGAAGAAAGCATATTATTTCTTTTGACTTTGTTAACTGTTCACACACAGAAATATCTGTAATAGAAATAAATTCTAGGAAAGAGTAGTGTAATTTTTTAATCTACATAGAAAGCTAGTAATATATTCTATAGAGTATATAATTTACTCTTTCTTTTTTAATTAATCTACATATAAAGCAAGTATAATTAAGCTACAGAGTTTAGTTTACTTTTTAAAAAAAAAAAAATTCGAGGAATTCGACTTTTTATCTTCATTTTTTTTCGAAAGTAACACACCCCACTTTTCTTCCTATCGTTTTTGTGAGGAAATGACATAGTCACATAGAGGTATGGTTCCTTCTTATTAAATGGTAACCTTTTGTTTTCACAGTAATATACAGTGAAGATTGGACAGAGTGTCATTTGTGACTCCAATGGCAATGGTTAGGAGTGGAAGGAAGAGAGAGAGACAGGGAGGCAGCTACGGATTAGGCGGCCTTTACGGCTGGAATTGGAAGGCAGTGACTCATTGAGGACGACACACTTTCGTCATCCTTTTTCCCAATTTCCTACCCAACCCAATAACCCACATGACATGCTTGACCTTCTACCAAATCCCATTCTTCTTCTTCTTCTTCTTCTTCTTATTCCTTCCTCTGTACCAGTTCTGGTCCCACCACTTCCCTCAAGAAGGCCCTACACTTATTCTACCAATATATGCCATAAAAGGTACTCTCTTTTTTTCCCCCTATTTTCTTTCCTTTATGTATATTGTATAATTTGTATTAAGCCCCCACCACTTTTGTGTCTCTCTAGCTTAATGTTTGTGGGTATAAAGTATATGTTCTTTTTGTCTTGTGTTAATACGAGAGAGAGAGCAGAAAGCCCTTTGATTGCGCTGTTAACCTTTCTTTCTTATATGATGTTTAAAAGAATCTATCTTTTCCTGAAGGGGTTCCAAATTCTGGGCACCACTCTCTCTCTATGTGAATGGAGAGAGAGAGGAAGTGTGGGATTGAAAATTGCTATGATGGGAGGTTGAATTATAGGAGCAAAGCATGGGTTGGTGCAATTATTTGTTTTACTTTTCATTATCATATTGCTTTATCTTTCCCTTTCGGTTAGAAAGGGTGAGAGAATCTGATCCCTCCCATTTTTGTCTCTGATGAGATTAAGGCGTACACAATGCATTCCTTCTTGCTCTTCTCTTCGCAGAGTAAATCCCAAACCTTTGCCATAAACTCACAATGCGTCTTTTGCAGGACTTTTATTATTCTTTTGCAATCTGTGATTGAGCCAAATCATGGTTTTAAAATTGACATCGTGGTTGGTCATAGCTTGCTTTCTATGCGTGTATATTGGGTTTTGTCTCGAAATAATATGCACTTTGTCTCTGTGCTTATTTTGAGAATATAATACCTGTAATGAATTGTAGTTAGATGGATGATTAAAATTGCCTAGAAATGCCCAATAGCTGACAATGAGCTTTACTTGAATTGCAGAAGGGTGGATGCTTAAGAGTCTCCTAGAAATACCCATTGGCTCACTGTGTCTTTTTATGTGATTTTGTAATGCTTTTTCACCAATGATTGAACTAACTCTAGGTGTGAAACTTACATCCATATTAGTCATTGCTTGCTTCTCTGCTTGACATGATTGCTGTGATTATGAAATGTTCTGTAATTTATATGTGTTTGGTTATTTAATCACACCATTGCTTGCTTCTCTGCTTGACATGATTGCTGTGATTATGAAATGTTCTGTAATTTATATGTGTTTGGTTATTTAATCACACCATGGATTGGATGGTAGATAATTCAGGGCCTTCTAGAGAATTCTATCACCTCACGATGTATTCTTGGATGGCAACTTGTAATGTGTTTGTACCTTGTGAGTAATGTATATCTCTTGTAGGAAAATCAATGTGGTAACTTTTTATTGCTTTCTCTTTTGCATATTGCATCTCTTTAGTTCCCTTTCACAAACAATGTAGTGCCTGTATGATATTAACTTATCTTTGTATTTCGAACATGTCTTATACAATTGTACTTAAATTGCTTTATGCTGAATTTTAAGAGGCTGAATGATTTAGAAACTCTTATATATGCCCATTAGCTCAGCATGTGTTCTTTACTCAAATCTTATAATGCCATTGCACCCTTTGATTGAAATAACTCTTGCTGTGGTAATTGGTGTTGCCAATGCTTTGGTTGTTTTATGCAGACAATATCTGTGTTTTCTATTATCACATCGTGCAATTCATAAATAAGCTTTTGGTTCTGCTTCGCATACCAGAAGTTCAGAACTAATACAATTTTGCCATGACCAATTCTACTTCATGTTCATGTGCTCAATTAATTGCGGGTCTTGGACCCTAATTAGGACTTTCTTGTAACTCAAAATAAAAGGACATCTAGGGTTTGGAGTGGAATTAAGAGAAAAAGTCAAAAAACACTGTAAATCGCAGACAGAGAGTGAAAGAGCGAGAGCTAGGGTTTGGGGTTGAAACTTGTAATCTCCTGATTTTCGCATAATGAAAACTTTTCTCCGAACCTTTGCCTTGGATGTAGGCATATCGCCAAACCACAAATTCTTGTGTTCTATGTATGGTAATTGTTTCGTTTTCTATCGTGTTTTGTGATTGTGCTTGGTTCGTGGCTGTTTGTCGCAACACAATATTTGATGAAGTCATCCTTCTTTTTCCTATTTTCTTTTTCTTTTTCTTTTTCTTTTCTTTTCTTTTTTTTGTGAAAAAGAAAGAAAATAAATTTATATATGATTTTAGCAGCTGATCATATTTTGTCTAGCAGCCTGAATAATGAAATTATGGTTTTTAAATCCAGGTTGATGAAGATGAAATTTATTGGAGACAAAAGAAGGATGATGATGATTTGGCGTGGCCACATAATTCTGCTAATGTAATATCACAGTTGACTCAATGTTTCAGTGAGTAGCTGTTCTCGATACCCTTTACAGAAGTTTTCACTCCAATTATTTATTTTTTATTTTTATATGGGTGGTTTAGTTTCTTATATTTGGATTTGTTTTGCATATTAATCTTCTTCTCCAAAGGCACATTGTCACAATTGTTTTCTTTTGTTATTTTTACTTCCTAAAGTTGACTACAAAGGCAGGTTGATTGTAGTATGTCGGGGGCCAATTTATGTTGTGCGGTAGCCCAGCAGATGAATGTTAGTTATGATGGAAAGATATATGATAATAAACAAAGAAATATTACTGGCTTGGTAATCAAATTCTATGTTAAACAAAAATTGCATTTATAGTAACTGCTTAATTCAAAAAGCTGATCATTTTGCCTTTATAAGATAGTATTTGAATAATGCCTGTAGGCCCAGTATCCTCTGACGAGCTAAAGCTCATGAGCTACAAAACCATTTAAAGATATCAATGAACTAATCGCTAGTAGTGGTACAAATTTAAATTTCAAACTCCTACGTTACGTTATTAGGTTTATTAGTATTGATGATTAATGTCTAGTAGCAAGACCAGTGATATTTAATAATAAATTACAAATTTAATAGGCTTTTTACTTGTATAGTAGTATAACTGTATATGGTTCTCCTAATGTGCTTGTTTCATAGTTGATAATTTGAAATATGATCAAGTGCAACTGTTAACGCAGTTTTGACTATTTAATGGGCATTCTTGTATTGCATATCAAAGAGCATGCTTGTATTTTACTTCAAATCATTTGGCTGATGTCATAACTAGAAGTGAGTGATTAGATCAGTTTTTGGTTTCTAAAAATGGAAAAATGACTGTTTTGTGATTGTTTCTAGAGATAATCAGTTAATACAGTATCAAGTCCCTGTTTGATGAATTTTAAAACAGATCAGAACTTAGAATACTGAAGTCCAAAAAAGAAGACAAAAAAAAAGGGTTGTCTATTAACCAAAATTGACAGTATACCAAATAATACTAATCTTAATACTTGTTGCATAATAATTTATTGCAATAATAGGAAAGGAGTTGCAATACTCCAAATAAGAAAACCTTAGTTTCATATACAAAGCTCACTTTTAAGTTACTTCAAGTTGTTTTTGTGGTTGATTTGTTCATTTTGTTGTTTGTACTATTGACTTGCTTCGCACAATTTCCATGGAACTCCTTTTAAAAGAACCAAATAAAATGCACTTCGCATATGTGCCTCATGTTCATCTCCTTATGTAGATCTGGAACCACTTAAACTTCATTTAGTGCCTCGATTAATATATGAATTAGTCTATTTCACCCAATTCTCTTTTTAACTGATCAGTATTTGCTGGTTGTAGCTAATGCTATGGTTGGATCACGATCATGGATAGGAGGAATCTTTAGCCGCTCTGGCAATAAACGTTCTGGCAGTAACAAATTTGTTGACTATCATTTGACTCATCTTCAGGTAAAAATTTTTTTTTTGGGGGGGGGGGGGGGTGGGCTCGCGGGCGGGGGGTGGGGTTAACTGGGCTTGTAGCATTCGATTTCGTACCAAGTTTTTTCTTCTCTCTTTCTCTATCTGTGTAAATATATTTAGCTGTGTTATACAAATAGATCATATAGGCCAATAGTCATATGCATTGCATTCTGCTGCTTCTGTGGCTATTGTGTATTTTTAAAGGCTTCAGTCAGAAATCATCATATTGAAAGAGTTTAGAATTTGTTTTACATTATGACAAAGTTTGGTTCACAGTCTGTAGCTACTAGCTAAGGTGGTTGTTTCATTGATGCGGGAAGAATTTTATCAGCCTTACAGAACTTATGTCTATTACGTTGGAACAGGAACAGAGACTTCAAAGACTTCAAGAACGATTGCAAGTATCTTTCAATGAGACTTGCCCTGATCATCAAGTATTTTCTCTGTGCTTGTTTAATCTTTCTTTCATATTTGTTTCTTCCATCTCTGGTTTGCTCGACATTTAATATAAATTTACAATTATGTGTCTTAACCAGATGCCCAGTATTCACATTTCCCTATGATTTTGAAACCTTGCACATTCTAATAATAGTGTAATATGCTAACATCTCCTCTCTCTCTCTCTCTCTCCCCCCTGCATAATATAAATAGAATAGTATCACATAAAATTATAGACTGCAATCTTATGCCTCCTAATGTTAAATTTTATCTGCAGTCTTAGGATTAACTAACTAACCACTGTTACATGCCCACTTTTCTTTTGCTTTTTTATTTCTTGCTTTCCTTTTTTTCTCTTTTTTGACATGTGGTTTATCCGATAGAGGTGAATGGTTGTAAATTTTAGCACTCTGCTCTGCTTACGAGTTCATTTATTCACTGTCCGATTTCATCATTCACTCCCATTGACAGGGGGCTCTTAGAACACTGTGGTGTGCAGCGTTTCCAGATATTGCTCTTAAAGGTTTGATCTCTGAGCAATGGAAAGATATGGGGTGGCAAGGTCATAATCCATCAACTGACTTCAGGTACAGTTCTGTTATTTTAATTGCTAGTTTAAAATAGGCTTGCTTGCTCCTGTTCAAATAAGATTGTAGGATGTACGCAGTATATAAGGTGGCTTGAGGTTTCTATAAGGTAGGGGACTATATCATAAAATGAGGTCTGGACTTATCCTTACTTGTAACTAGTGTATGAGGTTTTCTATAAGGTAGGGGACTCTATCATAAAATCAGGTCTTGACTTATCCTTACTTGTAATTAGTGTATGAGGTTTACTTGAATGTCACAGGAAAAAAATTCACTCCGATATTTGTTTTGAGTTTTTTAAACTCATACTGTATGTTAATGTTCAGAAGCATTCTATCTCATTGAGAGATCTTATTTTCCTTAGGGGTTGTGGTTTTATTTCACTGGAGAATTTGCTGTTTTTCGCAAGGACTTATCCGGTATGACTTCTGCAAAGAATCCTTAGGATGATTACTTTCTTCTTTCTAATCTCTATGCTGCTTTAATCTTTTTTTCTAAACCCATTTATTTTCGTTAGGATACATCTTTATTTTCTGTATGACTTCAATTGTGCAAAATATGGGTTATTACTAATTATATAAAAGTTCGAAATGGAGGCTTCTTTTCAAAGGTTATTGTTCAAGCAAGGTGGGAAGCGTGCAACGTGGGAATATCCATTTGCTGTTGCTGGCATTAATATATCATTCATGTTGATTCAGATGCTGGATTTATACTCAGGTTTGTAAATTAGTATATATATTTCTAGTGTCATATACAGTTATTTTGATTTGATGGAGGTATTTAGACATCGAGACAAAAACTTGCACTAGGACACGACATGAAAACAAGATCATATCAAGGTCTTCACATTATTCAAAATTAGTATCTCTGCCTTCATAACATCTAGCTGTGTCAGAATTCTCACTTCTTTAAGATCACTTTATAGTTTTTCATCATTTGGTAATTTCGCTGATGATTTATATTAAAGAACTTTAATATTCAAATGGTAACTAAATTGAAGTCTGACAATATTTATAAGAGGGGTCAAAATGCTCCATTATGTTTTCCTTTTGAATTATATTTACTCTTTAGTCCATTTTTCTGTCCTTTTGAGGGTCAATATAACATTGTGTTGCAATTTGAACTTCTTTCTCCCTTGTTACCTTGTATGTTACCAGCGGCTTCATCTAATTTTGATCCACATATATTTTCTTCCCAGAACATCTTGAACACAAACTAAAATGACATACTTTATAATTTTTTCTATTCTCTTTTGCAGCAAAACCTAGATGTCTTCCAGGAGCCAATTTTATTAAATTATTAGGAGGTAATGAACTGGTTCTCTCACTAGTTTGAACTCAAAAGCTTTTGGATTGAGGATAGTTTGGGATTCCTATGTCAACCTGGCCACATTTCTTACTGATGAAACTTTGAGTGTGCACAATTGCAGAAGACGAAGAGGCCTTTGATGTTCTGTACTGTATAGCTTTTGAGATGATGGATGCTCAGTGGCTTGCTATGCATGCTTCATATATGGAATTCAATGTAACTTCTCTCTCTCTCTCTCTCTCTCTCACGCAGTACAACAAGTATTTGTCTCTATTGTTTTAAGTAGCTTAAAATTGTTCTTGTATTGTTTCATTAGAGATTGTTTTTGGAGAGTATGGATTCCACTTGCTTATTTTTCTTCATTGTCTTCTTAGCAACCAGAGGAAGAATACCATTCACTTCTATGTAATCATTTCTCGCACAAAATTTATCCTAAATTATAAGAGCAAGATTTTCCAATATGGCTCCATTTGTCAATGGTGAATATAAACCTTGAAATGTCGTTTGATTGTCACACTGCTGTTGTTGTGCTTGCAGCAGCAGCAAAACATAAGCTCTTATATACTATTTCATAAAACATTACAATTAGCCGAACCCCAAGTAGTTGGAAAAAAGGCTTGGTGGTGGTTGTTGTTGTTTTATCTATGAACATCAATGGAAACATCGCTCTATTATTTGTTTTACGGTTGTTTTGCCCTCAATTATTTGTTGATTTTCTTGCTGTATGTTGATGCTGAGCATTGGCTTCTCAAAATTTATTTTTCAAATGTTCTTACTTGATTTCCAAATTTCAAATTCCAAATTATTGATAGAGCTGGATATTTTTAGGTTTCTGAGTTGTCATTGTACATGGTTGAATTGGGTTTCTCCATACCAGGCACTGTAATGAACTGAACTACCAATTCCTTTTGTTCAGGAGGTTCTTCAAGCAACACGAATGCAATTGGAGAGAGAACTATCTTTAGAAGACATTAATCAAATACAAGATCTACCAGCTTACAACCTGTTGTACCAGTAGCTTTGCTTGTTAGCTTCTCTTTGAAAGCCACAGAAATTTTTCCTTGGAGTTCGACATTTTTGGAAGCTGCTTCTTCTGAAAGATTATGGCAGGGTATGCCGTCCAGAAGATTTGCTCGGGGCTGTTCACTTTCACTTGGTCGCGGAACTGAATCAGTCCATACAAGGACCAACTGAGTCATCAACCCCTTGCATTTATTTGATGCATCGACACGTTGCCGACAATGAATGTGGGTTCATACACCCAATTTTTGGAGGTTTTAGGGCTGAAATTTGTACACTGAAGTGGACATAGCATTACCTAATTTGTACACCAGAGTTGAAGAACTGTGCTACTCTTTACTGGCAGTAGATGATTTAATGAAGTTATAGCTTAAATTCTAAACATTTATCCATTACCATTGCTCTTTGGCTGGAATTAGGAAATCACAGCCTTCTTGTGTTTGTTTTTTATTTTTGATTCTAAAAGATTTTAGAAAATTGAATGGCAAATATTACAGCACCAACAAGCTCAGGCATAAGAGAAAAAATGAAGGAAACTTGAATGGCAGCCAGTAATTTCCCACAGTATTTAACAAAATGTTACATACTTGTACTAAATTGTTCCAATTATTTTTTTTCTATCTTTTCTTCTATGTTTGTATTACATGGAAATTATTCCAATTATTCTACAAAACTGTGTATATTGCATTCATCTCTTGTGATATTATGCGGACTTTCTTTGTAAATTTCATTCCTCTGTACATCACCAGTCGGTCAAGTTCAGCATAAAAAGTACTGGTTATTTTAGAAGAAGTAATCTTACGCATAGTGAAAGTTATTATCAAATGAAAAATTGAATCACTTTCTATTCATTCAATAGGATATGTGGTACTCAAATGTTTATTCCAGTTTCATTATTCAATAGATTCGATTATTGATTGATTCGATGAAAACTTTCACTTTCATCATGATTTTTCTTTGAGAAATTACTATAAAATATCAGATTTTTCTCTGTCTCTTTCACTTTAAGAAATGTTAAAATCACTATCTTAGGGTCGTTTGACAAGCTCTCAAATTCCATTTTCTAATTTCTAAAAAATGAAATCTAAAATCCTGATGTGCTGCCAATTTTGTCAAAAGCAAAATACCTTTGGTAACGTCATATACTGTTAAAATTTTGAAAGCACAAATTTGAAAATATGTTTGATAATCCAAAATTATTTTTTTTAAAAAAATTAGTAATATCTTTGACTAAAAATTGGGTTTGAGTAAATGATTTCAACTCATTTTAATCAACATAAATATAATATTACATATTTTATGTGTATTATTTCCTCCAAAATTATATTTGTTACGACTTTATTTTAGTTTATTTTAATTAAAATTTGTTTTTGATAATTGTCATAAATTCAAACTATCATGTATTTTCTTATATATATATATATATATATATATATATATATATATATATATATATATTGTATTTTATTTTATTTTTTTTTTATTTTTTTTATTTTTTATTTATATTTATCTTTTTTCTTATTTATTGTATTTTATTTGGTTATATTTATATTTTTTGAGTACCCAATTTTTTATTTATTGTATTTTATAATTTTTTTATTCTTGTTTTTTTATAAAATTTTAATTTATTATATTATATTATATTTTTTAGCAAGCAAATTTTTTATTTATTGTGAAATGAAAAAGTGAATCTAAAATTGAAAGCTTGATTATAAAGCTTTCAAATTATGTCTGAGAATTGTCAAAATTTTAATATCACTTTTATTTTTAAAAAAATAAAAATTATTTTACTTAACACGATTTCTACTGTGATTTTGAAAAAAATAAAAACCAAAATTTAAAATGAAAAGTGTTAAACAGCACCTTAACTACATAAACTGAATGTGTAATTTTGGAATAAAGAAGGGTTTCCCATGTTAATTGCCTTTCACGGGCCTTTTCATTATGGCATTGCTTGATAATTCATGATACAATCTCTGAACTATATTTCAAATCACTTGCCCTGCAAAGCTCTAAGTGCATTTCATGTCCCTTTCAATGATGTCATGAATGATGCAATATATGGACACTCGTGAAGTTATCACTGGATCCTTAAATAAATAATAAATAAATTGACACATCACAGTGATTATGTGGGGGTACTGAATTAGGAAAGAGGATCCTCTGGCGTAACGGTTAGTGTAGATCCTCCCATTACATAGACAGAGGTATATATTTTCAAATTCATCAAAAAAAACCTCATTCTTATTTACACCCAACACCTTAAGTCAAGATATAATACACACAATATTATTAAATGGCAAGCGCAGTACATACATCTTTACATTGGCTAGTTTGAATGGATGGAATTGAAAAAAAAAAAAAATCTCACTAGCTGAAAAAAAAAATAAGAAAAATTTTTTATAATACCAAAACTAATCCCAATATTTCAAAAGATAAAGAGATATGATAGTAAATATAAAAGGGTGTGATAGTAAAGTAGTTAAAATAGTTTCTTTTCTTTTCTCCCTTTTAATTTTTCTAAATAAAAATATTATGTTTTCCATTTTTTTCTTTCATAATTTATTCAAATATTATTACATATTATTGTTATTCTTTCTTTTTTTTTCTTTTCTCTTGTAACTAATGTTTTTTTTTTCTCCGATTTATCCAAACGGAGTCTAAGGAGGGTGTATTATATTACGATTTTAAAAGACTTTAAAAATTTGAGTATATTCAATCCAAACTTTTATAAACTTTTAATTAGTCCATACAAATCTGGCGGTATTCAATCTAGACTTTTATAGACTGTTAAAAAATTCATACAAATCTGACAATATTCAATTAGGATTTTAAAAAAATCTACAAAAATCTAGATGTATTCAAAAAGTCATAAATTTTGAAGGATTTAATTAAGTAGTGAATTTTGGTGGTTTTGATGGTACAAGTTCTAAATACCGAAACTTATAACAAATCCAACCTTTTCCCCACAGATTTTGGTGAACTTTTTTTGTCTTCTTTTGAACAACTTTTCTCCATCTTAAGGTACACTCATTTTTTCTCTCTTGATTTTTCTCTCCCTTATCAAATTCTCTCTTTTTCTATTCAGTTAAGATTTTAAAAATGTCATAGTATAAACAAAATCTAACGAATTATACAAACAAAACAATTAATTTATCAAATCCGGCTGAGAAAAAGTCCTTGTTGTCCTGTCTGAATGGAATGAAAGTTCAACTCTTTTTCTGTTCAAGCACAAATGAAAAGTCAAAGACACTAATATAACTACTGCTTCCTACTTTCCAGCACTTTCGAATCTTATTAATTAGATGTAAGCCTAATTGGTTTTTAATAGCATTGGGGACTGATGAGATGGGTATCAATAATTAAATTGTTCCTTATCATTATCATATCCTTATGCCGGTGGCTTTGGTGGTGGCCTACAATTAACTTGGTTTGTTTTTGTCTATACAACGGGATAGTTATGTGGCCTCTTTTCTCACAAATTATACATGAGACTTTGAAATTGGTTTATTTTTAATTTGGGTACTTGATAATTTAATATCTCTTTCTCGTACGTTCAATTTTTATTTTGACATATATTGTTTAATCATTTTTCTCACTGTTATGAGGAGGGGTGTATGTAACTTTGTATATGTTCTTAATAATTCTATTGAATAATTTCAAATAGCAGAAATCATAAATGATAGCTTATTCATTTTGCATTATACTTGTCTCTTGAACCATTGGTTTACTTGAATGTAAAAATATAATTTAAGGATACAAATAAATAAAATATATTGAAGAAATCGTTACAAGTCCATAAAAATTCACAAAATCTCTAATAGAAGTCCATAGAAATTTATGAAAGTTTGTAATAAAAGTCTATAAAAATCTATGAAAGTTTGTAATAAAAGTCTATAGAAATTCATGAATTCTACTTAAATTCATAAAAATTCATAAAAGTCTATCACTTAAAAAATATCTTTCAAAATCTTTTAAAATTCTAGTAGAATACACCTTCCTAAATATTTATCAAAATAATGTGTTTTGATACACTAGAAATTATAAAAGCTTTCCTTGTAATGAAAAAGATCTGGTCCGAGTTCCACCTGCCATTTGATAGAGCGGATGTTAGGTGCGGTCAATTAAGTTGATTGTGGTGCAATAATACCACAATTGAATACGTAGGACAATAAGTCGGTACCAACCATTTATAAATGATGGGCTCAGTGAGTTGTGTATTGACCATAAATTTCCAAAGCTCAGGAATATTAATGCGACGCGATATTCACATTTTTTTTTTTATTGCTTTTTTTTATTGCAATCCATTCTTAAGACAAATGGCTCATTTAATCCTATTATAAACAAATAATAATTATTTTTCAAATACCACAATTGCCCTTTCAGTTTTGGTAAGTTATTTGCATCCCTCTCTCTCTCTCTCGAACATCTTTTATTTTTCAAATACCACAATTGCCCTTTCAGTTTTGGTAAGTTATTTGCATCCCTCTCTCTCTCTCTCGAACATCTTTTATTTTTCAAATACCACAATTGCCCTTTCAGTTTTGGTAAGTTATTTGCATCCCTCTCTCTCTCTCTCGAACATCTTTTTCATCTCTCTCCCCAATTAAGTTAAATGATTGTTAAATTAATCATTTTTTCTGTATTTTCTTAAAAATTGATCATTTATTCAATTTAAATGTGTGAGAGGGTGGTTATTTAAAATAATTTTAACATCTATCATATTGTCACAATTGATAAAATTTATCTGATTTTTCACCTTTTGGATTTGAAGAAAGGTTGTTGAACAATCGAAACATGTTAGATATGTTCTCAAGTAGAAAGTATTAACATTTTATTTGAAAGTTGAACAAAAGTTTTTGTTCCCATAATTAAGAGACTTTAATTGTCTTGTTGACAAATCTTTTATTTGATTTGGGATGGTTATATTTATAATATTAATTCATGAAACTAGTGATGATTTTGGTGAATGTCTGATAAATAATATATTTTTCAATTTTACTAATTTTTATCGTTTATGATGAGTCAATTTAGAGAGTGGTTCTTGCTTAGTGCATGATTGACATGTAGCAATTAAATTGAAAAGAAAGTTCTATAATATAGTATTACTCCATCTCTGTTTTATTTATAGAATCTTGATGAGGGGCTTTCGTCTCGTTTGGTTGTGTAATTGCTTGTTGACTTAGGGTTCGTTTGGTTAGACGAAAATGTATGGTGGAAAGTGGAAGTAAAAAAAGTGAAGTGAATGAAAAGAAAACTAAGTTTCTGTTGTGCATTTGATTAGCATGAATTTTTTTCAAGAAAGCTGTGAAAAAATTTTATTTTGTTAGTTTGGATAGCATGAAAGTGAAAAGAAAATGAATTTAGTTATCAAAACTGCCCTTATTATTTCAAATAAAAAAATGAATGAATGTATTAAATCAAATCATCTATCAAATTTTGTAGTCATTATAGTAACAAGGCATCAACTCACCCCAATTTCTTTACTCAAAAATATTGTTACATTTTTTTTGTTGCCAATTACAATTTATATAGTTCAAATTTCTTCACTCAAAAATATTGTCACTTTTTTAAAAAAAATCAATTTATACAATGGGTTACAATGGCTTTGATGAAATCAAATAGGATTAGGATTGTTCCAACAGTGGTTTGTTTCAATTAGAATTACATATACTATATGACAGTTTGTGAGTGGTTTGCATTTTGAATTCAACTAGAAATATAACTATCTAATGGGGTACAATAGTAACTTAAAGATATAACTACACCACTTTTGTGAGAAACAAATGGTGCATTCACTAACAAATATGTTTTTGTTTTTGTACTTGGAAAAAAATAGAAATATATTCTTATTTTTTCTGAGTGGAAACAAAAAACAGAAATAGTGTTCATTAAACTTGTTATTTTCACATTTTTTAGAACAAAAAGCAAAAGACAATGTTTAGTAACACATTCGTTACAAAAAAATTTCTTCATATTTTAACTTGTAACTATTAGACAATACAAAGAACTTTTCAGCAGAATTAGTCTTCTATAAGTATGATATCATATATATGTGAAAATTAAATTAAATTAAATTAAATTAAAATTGATATCATATATATGTAAAAATTAAATTAAATTAAAATTGATACATATGTATGTAAAAATTAAATTAAAATAATGATACAAGGTAAAAGATAATAATATACATAACATGTATATCATAAAGAGTTATTATTTATAAGTGATTTTTTTAAATAAAAAAAAAGAAGAAGATGAAAGTAAGAGCATTTTCAAAGTATTTTTTTATTTTAATATAGATAAATTATGCACATTATATATTATCATATTAATTTATTATATATTATTTAGCTAAGTAGACATGAAACAGATTATAATATGTAAATAAGAAAACAATTGTGCAAAAAATCATGGATAATGAAAGTTATGTTTAATAGTATATATAATTTAACTAAGTGAGTCCCTCTCCAGTGAAGAAACAGAGAAAACATTTTTTTTTTGTTTCCTCCTCCTTTTATAAAAATGAGAAATATTTTTCATTACAGAGAACACAAACATTTTATAAAACATATTTTTTGTTTTTGTTTTTGCCTTTTTAAGAGATAGAAATAGAAAAACAAAAAATGTTTCCATCAGTGAATGAGTTCAAAATTTTTATGTGTTTTATGCGTGAATTTTATTGTGTTTTGTGAAGATTGACTACTTGTGAGAACTCTGGTTTCTTGAAAATTTTTGTTTCCATCCTAAACAAATGCACAAAAAATTTAAATATCTTTTGTTTCTTTTCATTTATTGCTACTTCCATTTAACCAAATGCACCTTTAATGGAAGTAGATTTAGGGGGAAAATGTAGTAATGATATTATAAAATAATGATGATGTATTAATGAATTTAGAAATCTTTTTATCATTTTTTTTAAAAGAAAAAAAAGAGTGGATATTGTCAACCATATTAATTCAAGATTTCAAAGATTTTGACAAGCCATATCTAATTTGGTTGCACATTGATGTATTGATGTCTAAGAAATTTTGTAATGTTGGCCCATTAATTTAGTGGCTCACATAATTAAAACTAGTCCATATCAAGTTCATTTAAAATAATAATCATGCCTATTACTAGAGTTTAACTGGCCATTTCCACAATTATATTATTTTCCTTAAAATAATCCTACGCTTAAATATCTGAACTTTTATAATTACAATTAGTTTTTTATATCTCTAATAAGTTAAACCAGACCTTAACTATTTCGTACTGTTTACTTTTTTCATTTCCATTATTTTCCCCGACCAAATTCACTATTCGTGAAAAGAATCCATATTTCCTATTTTAGTTTAAATACAGAACTGTCAATGTCTTATCCTTGATGATATCTGTTTGCTGAATCCAATAATGTGCATTTCCAATTCAAAATTACAATTATACAGTAGTAGAATAAAAAACATGTCTTGTTATACAAAAACTTGAAATTAATTTTTTTTGTCTTCCAAAAACACGTGACATGACTACCAGCTTAGTGTGAGTCCATACGATATTATACCGACTCAAAAAATGTAATTAAATATGTGGCAGAATTTGCTCTTAATATATTTGGTTAACTTTTGGCTTAGAGAGAGAGAGAGAGAGAGATAGCTCTTAATATTTGGTTAGCTTTTGAGAGAGAGAGAGAGAGAGAGAGAATGGGAGGATATGAAGCAGTTGATGTGCAGGCCATGCTACAAGGCCAGGCAGATATATGGCAATACATGCTTAATTTTGCAGACTCTATGGCTTTGAAATGTGCTGTGGAGCTCCGCATAGCTGATATAATACACTCTCATGGTTGTCCAATCACCTTGTCCCAAATCGCCTCAGGCATTAACTCTCCGTCTCCGGATATCAGCTGCCTCGAGCGTATCATGAGATTGCTAGTACGCAAGAAGATCTTCACCGTCAGTTCTGAATCAGACGGTGGAGACAACACCCTCTACGGGCTCACCAACTCCTCCATGTGGCTACTACACGATGCCGAGATGAGCCTGGCTCCGATGCTGCTGATGGAAAACCATCCGTGGCTATTGGCGCCGTGGCATCATCTTAGTGGCTGTGTAAAAGAAGGTGGTATTGCATTCCAAAAGGCTCATGGCCGTGAGATATGGGACTTTGCATCAGTCAATCCTGAATTCAACCAGCTGTTTAATGATGGCATGAAATGTACGGCCAAGATCACGATTAGAGCGATCATCTCAGGATATAAAGATTGGTTCAGTTGTTTGGGATCCCTGGTGGATGTGGGTGGTGGAACCGGGGCAGCCATGGCTGAGATTGTGAGGGCCTACCCGCACATCAAGGGTATCAACTTTGATTTGCCACACGTAATTGCGGCAGCACCCGATTACCATGGAGTTTCTCACGTGGGAGGTGACATGTTCAAGGCCATTCCCAATGCTGATGCAGTATTCATGAAGGTATGAAGGAAGTGCCACTCATATATACATATATATGTGTGTATGTATATATATCTTGTGTGCGTGTGTGTAGGGTTTTTGGACTTTTTCCAAAATTTAATCATATTTTTTTCATTATCAAAAACCAAACAAAGTTAGCAGGGTTAATACCAAAAATTCCATGTCGTAGAGTTTTGCATGTTGTCTCCCTGATCTCAACTATTAAACTGTTTGCAAGATATTCGCTCCGAAAGAATATAGGAGTAGGTTAGAGAGTCTTACACTGTAGCTAAGCCTACAAATCCAAAACACCAAAATGATGTTTATTATTTATGTTTATTAAAAAAAAAAAGTTTTTTTTTTTTTTTTTATCTAAAATGGTGATTATATTATTTTAATTAAAAATTAAAACTAAAAGTGAGAAAATGTAAAGAAAAAAAAATTATAAAAAGCTATTGTTTGATACAACGATAAAAATATTAGAATTATCAAGCGTGGACATAATTAAAGAGCATCAATTGCATTGAGAAAAAAAATTCGGATACAATATGAATAATTACTAATATACTTGATAATAAAAAATAGTTACTTAAGGGCACCCATGCTAAAATCAAAAATCTTATTTGAGGAAGAAAAAAAACAAAGAAGTCTTCACCGTCTCCTTGTCAAAGAAACAAGAATGGTATTTTGTACTCATATAATTAATTCATTTTCAGTGTTAAAAGGAAAATAGAAATCTAAAAAATAAAAAAGAAAGTAATAGCATAAGAAGTTCAAGAGAAAGAGTATGTCCTCCAAATTCCTCTTCTCACTTCATACAAATTGAAAAACTTTCAACTTTTTCAAATTATATATATTTTGTTTTGTTGGTAGGGGTGCACAAAGAACATGTGGAATCATAAAGAACTTTAACTAAACTGAATCGAACCATTCACTACGATTCAGATTTCGGTTCTAAATTTTAGGAACTGTTCACTACGATTCCGATTCCAAACCTTGGAACCGGAACTGGAATCGTTGAATATATATATATATATATATACAAATATATATATATATATATATATATATATATATATATAACTGTTATAAAATCATTGTAATAGTTATAATAACATTTTGTTATGTAAAAAATTTTAAACAATGAAATTATTATAACTATTATAATGTTAAATACAACTCCTATAATAACCGAATTGAATCGAACTCATTTATTCCGGTTTCAAAATTAAGGAATCGTTGGGAACGGTTCTGGTTCCGATTTTTTCAATAATCGTAAGGTACCAAATCGTTTGCATCTCCTTACTTGTTAGGGCCTTCTGAGTTGTGACTCATTCTAGTTTTACAGCATAATTTACAGTGTGTAGATATATATGTAACCTAATATTATTTATTTCTTTTTTATGTATATTTCTTGCTATATTATTACTGTATAGATTTGTTGTAGCATGAAGTTGACTTTTTATGCAGTTTATTGTGTTGATTTTTTTTTTTTTTTTAAAATAATTTAAGGTGAACAAACATGTTTTTCTGTTTATGATTTTTAAAATAAGTCAAACGTTTTTTCGTTATCAAACAACACTCGTATTTATGGATAAACAAAATCGTAGCATTGTTTATATAAACACTTAAATAATAAATACTAGACATAAACGGTTACCAAACGGGCCCTAAATTCAGAAGGTCAAGGAAAGTAAATTAAGTAGAAATGATTCTCCTTTCAACATAAACTCCACTTTTGTATGGATGGTAACATTAATTACTAATTGAAGGGTATCTAATTAGGATAGGGACCCCCTTGGGGCCATTCTCGAACCATTTTTTTAGTTTATATGAGACCAAGGCTAAATCTGTCGGTGATGAATTATAGAGTATTTTAAAAGATCATTGTCATAAAATAGAAAACAAAAAAGGATAGGGTCAAATTTATATTCTAATTCAGAAATATATCAATAAGTATTTTACTCTCTCTTATTTTCTCTTAATTATTTTCATCATTTTTTTAGATTTCTAACTATAAAGTTAAAAAGTTCATGCATATCATTGTTATGTATCCATTCATAAATATATATTTTTTCAAAAAATTATCTAATATTTGTTTAGCTCACAATTCAATTGGACGGAGTTACTAAAGAATTTAGCCCCGTTTGGGAGAGCTTCCTAATATCAAAAGGATTTCATTGATAAGGCCTTCGTAAAAGGAATCTTGTCAAAAAGAATTTAGGAGAAAAAAAATGTTTTGGTAGTGCATTTTTTAAATATACTTTAACTTTTAAATTATTTTTTATTAACAATATTATCCCTTATCCTTAACAACAATTACAACCCTTAAAAAATATGAAGTCAACAATGGAAGGAAGCTGTGGTGGCGACAGTGAAGGTGGCGGTGCAAGTGGTGTGAGGCGGTGGTAGTGGAAGTGGAGGTAGCGGTGACGGTAGTAGTGGTGACAGTGGTAGTGGTGGTGGTGGTGGTGGTGGTGGAAGGCGGTGACAACGATAGTGGTGGCGATAGCGATCGTGGTGGTGGTGGTGGTGGAAAGCAGCAATGACGATGGTGATGGGGGAGGTGGTGGCGGCAGTGGCAATGGAGGTGGCGGTGGTGGTGGAGGTGGCGGCAGTGGTGGTAGTGGAAGGCAGCAGTAGTGGTGGCGGTGGAGGAATAAGGGACCAAAAGAGAATATAACACAATCTTGTTAATATATAAGAAGTATATGGACAAATTAGTAAAATAAAAAATTTATTTCAAAAGAAAATTTAGCTTCCTAAAAGGAGGTTCTAAAATTAACATTTTTTTACTTCTCTGAAATGGGTTTCTTGACCATCGACTTCTTCGGAAAGGCCTTTACATGTATGTAACCAAACGTCAATTTTTTTTAAAAAGAACTTTTGATATTTGGAATAACTTTTTAAGACCTCAGGAAGCTCCCCCAAACAAGCACTTTGACTTTATCAAATAGGCCTCATTCTCAATTTCTACAAAGGTTTTAACAGCTGAATCCGAATCTTCTTTGGTATACTGCATAATCAAATGCACGAAAAGGGCGAAGATCACCCCCATAGACAGTGAGGTCCATTCTGTCTGTGGTGTCCACCTTCTCTCGAGAGGAATCTCCACATTTCCCATCGAAATTCTTAGTTGTCACCTTCCTTTTGGTGTATACATGTTGATATATAATTCAATCACTCCATTTTATCATCATCATCATCATTGTTTTAATCTCATATGAATGGGGTCGGTCATTTTATGGCAAGAAGAAATAATATAGCTAATTATTGGAGAGAGAAAAAATAGAATATGGACTACCAAATAATGGGCCTTTTTTCCACTGGTAGGAACTTTTTATACGAGTTTTGACTAATGAAAATTCTATTCACATCAACATGTTATTGTCTTATTTAGAAAAGAACAAAGAAAATGAGGCAATATCCGTCATTTCCTTTTCTACAATTGTACTCCAATTTTAAAGAAAATGACACTTTTAACTCTAACTTTATAAATAAATGATTATTTTTTTCAAATACCACAACTACTCTTTTAGTTATGGAATGATTTTTTATCTGTTCCCTGTCAGTCTGTCACGCCCCGATTTCCAAGTCACTGGAGACTCCGTCTCCGAGCCCGAATCTCGAGGGTGAGTTCATTCATTAAGTCTCAATGAACTATCTCCACTTTCAATTACAGTGGAACCTTAATCATACACAAACAGATATATTTCTATAACTCAACATCAACTAGTTCCAATGGGCCCCATTCATGACCACACAAACACTTCTAACAACATTTCAAATTGTCAACCTGTCCATGGATTACGATCCATCGTAATAGTGATTACGATGTATCGTAATCTACAATACATCATAGATGTATTGTAATATCTTGCGAAATGTGCTATTTTTCACTCACTTTCCTCAACATTTTTACAATCCATCGCAATTGGGATTGCGATGTATCGCCGGATTACGATTCATCGTAATGGTGATTGTGATGTATCATAATCTCTTGAATGCTATTTCAACAGAATTCTCATTTTGCTTTACCACATATAACATTCATGCCCAAATACATTCTTTATCCTCATATTCACTCATGCTACTTTGGAACATATATAAAACATAATAAAATCATACACCTCATGCATTTGATTCAAAACATACATTTCATTCATACATTTATCCCAAATCCATAAGTTGTCCACATAATTTAAACATAAAAGGATCCAAGGTATATGTAGTTTGTTCATAGCTACAAAATTAAAAGTATCAACATACCACAAGCCGACATGGATAACAATATGTACAATGTTCAAAATATCTCAAAATTGCTACTAAGAGCTCCGTTTGACTACTCAAGTTTCGTCCATCGCAAGTGCCTTATCTGTAAAAAGGTTTGGGGGAAAGGGGTGAGCAAAACAACTAACTCAGTAGGAATGCCCCAACCCACCTAGGCATTGACCTGACACCGACCTATACGATATGCAACCATGATGTTGCTACTCTACATGACACATTTTATGTCTTTATGCCAAAATAACGAAATGTAATTCCATATGTATGCATTTAATCCATTCACTATGCTTAGCAGTTAAACACATAATCATCTCAATAATTATAAATTTTTCGGTCATAATTCGATACATAGACATGATTGGTCAATTTCGACAATCATGTGGTGTTGGACAACACCGACAACACCTGTATGATTTGGACAATTTCGAAGAATCATGCATTTTCGGTAATATATTAATTTTACCATTGTGAGTGGACAACTCCGACGATCAAAAGATTTTAGACAACTCTGATTTCTAGGCATTTGCCTTAGTATGATTGGGCAATTCCAACGATCATACTTTAGTAGGTAAATTCACCACTTCCATAATACGGTTGGACAACTCCGAACCCCATGTATGGCTCACTTGGACAATCATCCGATATATACATATATATGCACATTAGGCACATATAACACATAACATGTAACTCATGTTTTTCTACATATATTTATGATTTATATAATTCTAGCATGCTTCATACCCACATACACGACATATAATCACATATATGCTCAACCATGCATACAATTAACATATGTATACAATTCATCATATATACAAGTATGCTCTGTGAGTTGCAAAGTGCGGAAGTGGTTATGAACGTTAGTTTTAAAACCTAGAGGAGGGTGATTAGGTTTACTCATTTTTTTGCTGAATTATTCAGATTATTCAATTTTAAGTATAATTAATAATTAAAGCAATCCCACAAAGCAAGTAAATAAATAAAGTGCAGTAAAGTAAACGAATGTACCAGATATACGTGGAAAACTCAAATCGGGAAAAAACCACGGGTAGTCCCGGAGAAAAAAGTCAACTATCGTCGAAGCAAAATACCACAGACTCTGTCTCAGGTTCACACCCACTCCACTCTAATAGAAACTCCAATGCAGAACACCTTAGGCTTACAATTGCGACTACCTCGTCCAACTGCTGCAGATTCTCGGCTAACATCAAAATCCTTTCAGAAGGGTAACTGGAAGCACACGAACACTCAACAAGTATTTTGTCCCTTTTATAGCACAATCTTCTTCTCCTTCCTCACCAACGTAACAGTTGTAGAAGACACCAATCCAGTAACTTGATCACGAAGAAATCTTCAATGCAATCTTCGAATAATTGATCAAGCAAATAAAGATCACCCTAAATCACTTAGTGAAATATGTGTGTGCTCTCAAAAGTATAAACAAATATCTCAATATTTTCTCTCTCTAGAAAATGTTAGTTTGATGTATATTGAAAGCTCTGTTGAAAGCACAAAGATAGAGAAATCATATGAGGTTTTTATAAAGATTAAAAACCCTAATTTTTTTTAGAAAATAAGTTTAAATCCAATAGAAAACAAGTCCCCATGATTTTAGAAAGTTCTGTGTCCATTACGAGTCAAAACTGGTCAAAATTCGCAGACTAGAAAAGTTTGACCGGTCCAGCCTTCATTTGGACTGGTCTAACTCCTGTAGAATACTCTGCAGGAGTTGCTGCCGATTTGAAATATATATGTTCTCACCATTTTACCTGAATTACGTGACTCTCCTATGTAATCAACGATGTCCTCATGCATTCGAAACCATCTCGAAACTTTAATCGATCGAATTCTTGTTCAGACCATTGACGATTTTTTTCAAAAATTCAAGCTTCATAATTTGACGAACCTTTGCATGGTTGGTGTAGAACTCCATGCTCACTTTGAGACTTTAATTACATGATCAATAATAGAAATATAACTCAAATAATATAACTCGATCATGTTTGGTTTTGACATTAAAGATTACTAATTACAAAAATATACGTCACATGCTCTTACATACATATTTCGTGTATACATTCAGAAACATCATATATCACAATATGAACATAATAAACATGTATAATTCACAATGTAAGAGGGAAAAATAATTCATCTAACCCCCACCATTCTTCCATATATGCTAACACCACTAAATCATTCCCAAACTCACCAAAACATAAGAATCGATAAATAAGAAAGAAAAAACACTCCTACCTCAAGTTTAAAGCCTTTCTAGCCAAATCCCTAGAATTCCTCCAAGATTCACCTTGCCAAAATCTAACTTTGTTAGGTTCAACCGAAACCCTTGACTCGTAGAATACTTTGTCCTTCTTCAAGAACTCCCAATTCCAAGCTTAAGACTTCGAAATAAAGAGAGAGGGAGAAGAGATGAAGAGAGAGAGAGAGAGAGAGGGCTGGTCGACTGTTTCCAAATGGCTGGGATTCTCAGTCACTAGATATTTATCATATCTAGGGCGCGAAATAACCAAAATGCTCCTAGGCCACTTAACGTACCCTCCAGACCTTGATCTGTTTTTGATTTCAAAAGCGGCTACAGCTTTGAAATCACTTCCTTGACTCTTTTAACATTTCATTTGGTTTAAAACAAAAAATAAATATTTTTTAAATTTTTTTCGAATTCCCGGGCCCACCCGACCTTTAACTCGGGCCTCGCCGACCCGAAAATATCAAATTTCACCAAACTCTCCCAAACATTCCCGAACCTTTAAACAAGTTCCTAAACATGTTTCCCACATTTAAAACTTGCAAAACATCATTTAAATTTCATTTATGACAAAAATGATAAATAAAAAGAAAACCGGTCAAAATTGGATCCAGTCTCTACACTCCCTCTCTCCAATTAACATTTAACCTTTTATTTTATTTTGCTCGTCAAAATTAAGAATTGATCCTTTCAATTATCATTGATTGTTTATGGGATGCCTCTCCTTTTTCTTTTTTCTTTCTTTTTGCATTAGTTTTAAATCAAAAATTGTGATCATTGCAATATATATATATGTTTGTAATTTACTAGCGTTTGCTGGAGCTCTTTATATTTAATTTTGCATTATATTTTCATAGAAAAAGTATCTAAGATATTTATATTTTTTTGATGCGTTGAAAATTTTGGAACATCGTAATAATATATGTTTGATTATTTGTCTATTTTTATTTTTTCATTTGTTTTTCATTTAACATTAATGTCGGTCTAGAAAATGATATTTATATAAATTTTAACCCGAAATCTGAACAAGGAAATCATTTAATCATTTCTGATATTTGGTATTCAAGAAAAGAAAAAAGAATGTCTTTGACGACGGCTTGGAGGTTGATTCTATTTATGTTCTTCTTACTCGGTACATCCTTCTTCTGTTTAAGTCATCTGACACTCTATTTTTGTTCTGCCTTTTTTCGAAAAACTCTATATACTATACACATGTTAGTGGCAAGAGGTAGCACATTTTGTTTTTAGTTTTGTTCATCTCTCTTCTCTTCTTCTTTTAATTTTCATGTTTTGGTTTTGCTACTTTGTTACGAGTATTTGTTTCCAGTAGTGCTTTGAAACTTGTGAAGTGGCCTAAAACGTTAAACTTACCAACCACGACCCACAATTGTTTGCGAATGCAGTGGATATTGCATGATTGGAGCGACGAAGATTGTGCGAAGATCTTGAATAATTGCCGGAAAGCAATACCGGAGAAAACTGGAAAGCTTATCATTGTTGAGCTGGTTCTACAACCACAAGGTGATGGCTTATTTGACAACACAGGCTTGGTGTTTGATCTACTGATGATAGCACATTCCTCTGGTGGAAAGGAAAGGACTGAGCTTCAATGGAAGAAACTTTTGGAGGATGGAGGATTTCTACGCTACAACATCATCAAAATTCCAGCTTTTCTGTCCATCATTGAGGCTCACCCAAACTGACTTTTTTTTCCGGTGAATAAATCAATACAAAATAAGGGAATGACTAAGAACTGTATGGTTATGGTTATGATAATGTCATATAGAACATATTTAAAGGTTTAAAAGTAAATGTTTGGCATTGATGTTAATTTGCACTTGGGGTTGTACTCAAAACATATGTAAAAGTGTTTAAGGTTGCGTTTGTATAAAAATAATTTTCACTAAGACCATTAATTCATACTTTTTGACAAATATTTTCACACTAGTTCCAAATCTCTCCAACTTTTAACTCCCTTTATAATTATGTTTTTCCAACTTATTTAATATTTATTGTAAATTTTATTTTCTCTAGAAAGTTTTAATTTAGTCCCAAATTATTTATATTTGATTTTTTTTCAATAATTTCTTATTTTTAGAAACTAATCCTTTTATTAGCCATTGAAATTTACAAATTGGCCAAAGCAAAATATTCCTGAATTTCTGACTACGACTGTGGAGAATAAAAATGACTTTTTCACTGTTCTTATACTTCGATCCTAATTAAAGGAATCTATCAAATCTTGAAGTGCATTGATTCAGTATAGTGTTTGTAAAGTCTAACCATACAAAACAATAATAACTTTAGGAAAATTATAACATTCTCTTCATGAATTAGAGATAGTACAACCAGAATATGTTACATACTCTTGTTTGGTGAAAGTGTTGAAGTCCCTAACTATAAGTTAGTGTAGTGTAAGATGCTCGAACTTGTTTCAAAATTATATATATTTTAAACTTTTATAAGAGTATCTATGTACTAGTAAAAAGCACGTGAGCAGAAATCTTTATATATTTGTAATTATAAAAATTATAAATAACCAAAACAAAGATATCTGAATAATTTTATTTTTCTGCATAATTCTTTTTTAGTATCATTTTACACTATTATAATGAGTCATATATATTGAATGTATTAGTCTTTTGTGCATTTATATATCAAATATTGGATCAAAGAGTCACTTTGCTTGAAACAAAGAGTCACTTCTTAGACACCAAACACATCACTCATCGTCACTCGCTATCACTTTGATTGCCATAGAGAAATTTTCTTCGAATCAGAATAGTGAAATGATCGAATTTGATGTTAGTTTCTTTTACTTCATGTGATTATGGATAATTCACATTGTTATTGATAATATTTCTTTCTAATTATTTTTAGTTTTTGCTTCAGTGTGTTTTTCAGTAGCTCTGGCCAAATTTTCTACACCAAAGTTCTGAGTGAGTTCCCATCCTGCCATTTCGAGTGGCTTTAACAACGAAATTGCACTTTACTTGCTCAGGTGACTTCTTGACTTTATTGATGTAACTTGGGCAATTGTCCGTTCTATCAGTATCTCAATTAGTTTCACAACATCTGACTTAGCCAATTGGTGATGGTTCTGGTCATGGCCACGGAGTCCTACCGAGGAAGGCTGACTCAAGGTTTTCCATATCCGATCCTCTTCTTTAAAAACGAACAATTTTATTTTAATACTATTGATAAATTTAAATGAATTGTTTTTATATCGATCTATAACATTTTTTTAAATTGTAAATAAGTTTGAAAATGCAATTTTACATGTTGATGGAGTCTATGACACAGGAAAGGTAGGAGGCGACATATATATAACATGCACATACATATATATACATATTTGGAAGAAAAATAATACATATATAACGTGAATATATCGAGTTTGTTTATGTTAAGAGTCCTAATTAGAGTGAAAAGAGATATATTTTAATATTATATATAAAATGTGATTGATAGAATTTAATTTTAATTACTTTCTCACTTAAAAATTTTCTCAAAAAGTTTATGTTTAATATAGTATTTGTACTCTGATAAATAAAATAGAAGAGTTTTTATTGAATAGAAGAGATCTATGTAAATTTATGTGGTTTGTTTAGGTTATGTCTCTATTTTGTTAATTAAAAAAATTAAAAAATACAATAACAAAATAACAAAAGCAATAATATAAATAGTGATACAGTTAATGAAATGTCATGTGATCACAATAATAAAATAATAATAATAATATATAAAAAAATTCAAGTGTCATAAAATCTAACATTTTTTTAGCGGAATTTTCATGGCTCTGAGTTTGCAATTGAAAAAAAAAACCAAGTTTCATAACATTGTACAAATCTAAAATCACATATCATATAACACATATTGAGCACAACCAAGAAAAAATTAAAGAGATTAGTCACCTCCAATTAATTGTGTGAATCAAAATTGAGCCAAACACAGAGCAAATATTGAATTTGAACCAAAACTGAGAACTAAGAAAAAATTAAAGAAATTAATTACATTGAATGTGAACTAAAATAGAGTCAATCAGATAATAGGCCTTAAATAATATTCAAAACAGAGAACTAAGAAATATTAAAATGATTATTTACCTTAAATCAATTATCTTGAATTGTACTTCGAGTGCAAGTTAAAATTAAAAACTTTGAAATAGAAAATCCGGCCACACCTAACAAAAAAAACACACTAAGCAAATACAAACAATTATCAACAACAAAGTGATGTAGTTTCTTGCAAAGAAAAAAAAAAACCTAATTATATGTACATTTTTTCTTCAAGATGGGTCCATTTGTCCGTGAATCTATTTTCACAAAGGATAATACTATTTCCTTAGTAATGATTGAATGAATTGTTTTAGCAAATACAACAAAACATCAAGTGCTAAAAAAATTACACAAAAAGGAAATGTCTTTTTACAGAGCTCTAAGTTTCGAAGCCTCTGTCAGTATATTTATAATTTGTCATATGATATCAAATCTGATTTTGTGAAGAGCTACCGAAAAAAGTATGGAATAAAGAAAAAAGTTTGGATCCACGTAATGAATGAAATTCACAAGAAAGCCCTTGATGCTTAGAGGAAAATGAACAATGACAAGCAGACTCTTTATATCCGCTTACATAAAAGATTACATCAAGATTTCAAAAACACTGAACCAAATAAGGTTCCCAAAAATAAGGTAATTTTATTTTGGTAATCATTTAATTTTATTGCTTCTCCAAGGAAATTAAATAATTATGTTTTCCTTTTATATTATTCGTGTTTCTAAATGTGATGTTTTATTATGATTCAGAACCAAACAAAACCAAAAGGTTGCGGCCATAGATGCTCACTCCCTAAGTTTATTGAAGGTGTATCATATCTTGATGATGGAAAGATGAAGTAGTTAAGGAGATTGGGTTTGAGAATTTGTTGAACCTGAAATGCTTATACTTGTCCCATTTACTCTGCCAATATTTAATAAAATATTTTGAGTCAGCTAAATCTCTAAATAAAGATGAGGAGATATAGTATCGATCCATACACGGGGATGATGTGCAGTCCATCCTAGGAGTACCCACTAACAATGTGAAAGTGCCAAAAAATTTCCACTTTGTTACAGATCGGATAGTCTAATGTGGATATCGGGAGAAGGGAGGAATGCACTTAGTAAAATTGGCTGAAAATGTCAGAAAACTGAAAGCCAGAGACGATTTCAAGCGAGCATTTGTCCTATTTACTTGCATTATTGTACTTAGCCCAAATGGCCATTATCAGTGTCATATGAGTTGTGGAAAGTTGTTTATGTTGTCAACACAATTGAGACTTACAACTAGTCCGCATATGTCCGAGTGTGTTTGCTTAATAGTATAAAAGAAGATGTAGATGTTAAGGAAAAACAAATGTACAGCGGATGTGTGACTTTTTTGCAAGTATATAATATTATATTTTCGTAAACTATGTACTTAATTTTTTATATGAAATTTTATTCTTCGTTAATATGAATCTTTTCTCATTTGTTTCATGCAATTTAAAACAGCTTCTACATTTGACACGTTGTGATGTGAAATACCCTTCTTATCCCAAGGGAGATATCCAAAACATTGGTTACTGGCACAATGACCTTGTATGAAAATGCTTAATGTGAGAAAATGATATGAGAGGTTTTGGACATGGTCAAATAATATTATTTATTCTTCATTTTAAATATTTACAGTATGTGGAATTGAAAAGAGGGTAATAAGTGAAAGTAGGATACTCCAAATTCGGGGGCCGCTTTGCTGAAAAGTAACTTCATCTTTTAATATCAATTTGGAATAGTTGCTCCCACTATGGGGCAGAGCATTTTACAGCACTGCCAATACGGGCCCTTCTAAACATAATTTGTGCCCTTCTCTGTCTGGGTCATCAAATACAAAAGTTGATCATGATAGTTATTCAGGTATGGAGTTGAAGGTAAATATGTATTACATTATTTTAACTATGAATAGGTTTTCTTGTAAAATTGTCAGTGCTCACCATAATCTCATTACACAGCACTGCATTAAAGAAATCTGGATGAAAATCCAACTAGCTGAAAAACATATAATAGCCTAAAAAATAAGCTAGGTAAACTAGAAACTTTTGTGAAGTTGCAGAATGGAAAGGAAAAAAAACAAAAGTCTCGGTAGACACCAATGATGATGACAGAGATGATGGGGAACCTTTTGGTGTTAACAATGAAGATGACTCAAATGTTATAAAACCTTTAGAAACAAACTCACCCTTAGAAGAGTCGATTAACTTCGGCTCCAATATTGATTATTCTGGAACGTGGGTTGGGATACACGATTTATTGTGACACTTCACGACTCGGTTTGGGATGTGTATTGATGCAAACTGCAAGGGTAATGGTGTATGACTCATAGTAGTTGAAGACACGTGAACAAAATTACCCGACTCTTGACTTAGAATTAGCGACGGTGATTTTTGCACTTAAAGTACAGAGTCATTATTTGTATGAGAAAAAGTTTGAAGTGTTCTCCGATCACAAGAGTCTCAAATATCTTTTCACAAAGGGATTTGAATATGACACAGCGAAGATGGATAGAGTATATGAAAGATTACGATTTTGATTTACAATATCATATGGGAAAAGCTAATGTGGTAACGGATACCTTGAGTAAGAAGTCGTGTGGTAGCTTGGCGAGCATTGCCATACATGAGTAGAAGATAATGGAAAATATCTCAGAAATGGAATTATATTTTAGTGAGGATGGTGAACATACAACTTTATGTACCCTTAATGCTAAACCAACTCTGGTGAATAAAGTGATTAAGGAGCATAAGCAGGATGGTGAGATAGAGACTATTTGCTCTAGATTACAGGTGGTAAAGTAGTGAAAGGTTGGACAGTTCATTCTGATGGGGGTTTAAAATTCAAGGAAAAGATGTTTGTTCCTTTGGTTTGTAGATATGATGTACTTAGGGACTTTCACAACTCGAGACCTGCAATACATCCCGATGACACCAAAATATATCATAACTTAAGCTAACAATATTGGTGAAAAGGTATGAAGAAGAATGTGACTTAGTTTGTAGTAAGGTGTCTTACTTGCCAACAAGTGAAGGTCGAACATCAAACGTCGACGGAATTATTATAACCATTACCTGTAGCAATGTGAAAGTGGGAGCATGCACTATGCACTTTGTAACAGGATTACCAAGGTCAAGAAAAATTCACAATGCAATTTGGATCATTATGGATAGATTGACCAAGGTGGCTCATTTTCTCCCTATTCAAGTGACTAATAATGTGGATACTCTTAGTCGGTTGTATATTGATTAGATTATGAAGTTTCACGGAGTGCCAATTTCCATCTTATCAGATAGAGACCTGCCATTTACGTCACAGTTTTGGCAGAGTTTTTAGACGGCACTTAATACAGACATTCACTTTAGTTTGGCTTTTCATCCTCAGACGGATGGTCAGTCGGAATGCACTATACAAATTTTGGATGATATGCTATGAACATGTGTGATTGATCTTCGTGGTAGTTGGGAGGATCACCTTCCATTAGTGAAGTTTGCATACAACAATAGTTATCAAGCTAGTATTAAGATAGCTCCATTCAAGGTGTTGTATGGTAGACCTTATAAATCACCTGTTTGTTGGATCGAGGTAGGTGAGACAGTTTCTTTAAGGCTGGATATAGTCCGAGAAACTACAGAAAAGATCAAGGTTATAAGGCATCATTTGATTATAGCTTAAAGTCGTCAAAAGAGCTATACAGATAAAATGAGGCGTCATTTGGCTTTTGATGTGGGAAACCATGTTTTTCTTAAAGTCTCGCCACAAAAAGGATTGATGAGGTTTGGGGATAGTAGCAAGTTATCGCCACGATTTATCCATTTGTTTGAGATATTGGATCGTGTAGGTGAAGTTGCGTATCTCTTGGCATTGCCACCGCAAATGTCAAGTGTGCATAAAACTTTTCACGTTTCTTCTTTGAGGAAGTAAGTCGAACCCTTCACATGTGTTATTTGCAAATAACTCCCTTTATGTATTTTTTTTTACAAAAAACCCCCTCCAACTACCAAGAGGGGGTTACGGAGCAAACGTTTTCTGATGAGGCAAAATGACTAAAATACCCTACAGAACTATTTGGACATGTGTTTTTACATTTTTTGTTTGTAGTGGTAGTCTTGATTGGGTTCTGTTTGGGGTTTTTGTTAGTTAGGTGTGCGAAGAGTGTCTAGTAATGTATGGTGGTTTGATTTCGGTAATGATGTTGGAGATAGCTATGGATCTCGGCGATGGTACTACGGACTGTGAAGACGACCCCAACAGTGGCACTAACCTGGACGTGGTGTTTGGCAGTGGAGCTTCGATCGGCAAAGCTTTAGTGGAGATGCTCTAGGCAATAGTATCAACGGTGGACATTGATGGAAGGTTTTAGGTGAAGTTTCAAACGATGATTCTCGGTGAACATGGTGCTCTAAGTGGACAGTGGTTATTTGATTTTGGTGATACAGTGGTGATTGCAGGTTCTGTCGACGACGATTCAAGAAGGTCTCCAGAAGATGTTGATCATAAGTGAGAAGATTGGTTACGAAAAAAGAAAAAATGGATTTATATTCACATACATGAGAATTATATAGGAACAAGAATAATCTTTGATTTCTTTTTGAAAAACAAGAACTGGGTTTCTTTAGAGTAATAAGATTATTCCAATTGCGATTACGATACTCTGTAGAAAGAACCATAATAAATGCAAAGAAGAATCATCCTTTACCCAACAAGATGGTTTTATTTCGAGTTGCTATTTAGTTGAGGTGGTGTCTGTTCGTGGTTATGTACGGTGATGATTGAGTTTTGAGGATGTATAAATTAGGTTATGTTTTTAGTGTTATCGATGGATTTTCTGGTGATCAATTGACAATGGTGTTTTTGGTTATTCAAAAATGTTAGAAGTTAGATGGTTTCTACCAAGATGAATAGCGATACATTGGTGGGGTGTGTTTTTCCTTGTTGTTTGGGTCGTGATTTGTGGGTTGTGTTTTTCTTATTGTTTGCCATGATTAGTTGTGGGTTACACACCGGTGATTGAGATTTGGTGGATTTTGCGATTATGTTCTTGCAAGGGACAATGGGTATGGGTATGCAATGGTCGGCTTGTGAGTTGGTTAAAGGCGTAGCTGCAAATCCATCGCATAAAGTTGAACTGAAAAATAGTAACAATTTTGAAGGAAGAAGAAAGAGATTTTGGTATATGTCCAAACAGGGTGTAGGGTTATTTTCATCTCGAAACAATCACAGAAAATTCAATGTCCAAACAATACCTCAGGAAACATCGGTCAGCTTCGTAACCCCCTCCAACTACCTGGAGGATTTTTTTTTTGCAAAAGAAAATACATAAAGGAGTTATTTGCAAAAGCAGGATAGTTGAAGGGAATTTTTTAAAATTTTTCCTATAGTAAATTACACGGAGTTTCCTTGTAAATTTATTTCCTCCTCTACATTAACAATCGGTCAAGTTTTATTTCAGAAAGAATAATGATTTATATAGTGATAATCGAATAAATAATACTGCATATTTCAGAAAAGATAATAATTTATATAACGAAACTTATCACCAAACAAATCTTTCAACCCTAAAGATTCATCTCATATTCTCCAAATCCCTCTGAGCTTTTTAGATAAACTTGACTCCAAAATTTGGGCTTACACTCCCACTGGCCAATTCACTGTCAAAAGTGTTTATTACATTGCACTCTCCATTCTTCATCCCAAACCTCACTAATCTCAAGCCATTGAATGCAGCTACATTGCTTATTTAAAATCCACATGGAAAAGTGTTTGGAAAATCAAATCACTAAGAAAGCTCCAATTTTTTCTTTGGCAATCCATTTATGATAGAATCCCAATCAACCACTCTCTTAAATTAAAAGGCATCAAAGATAATGCCTCTTGTAAAGCTTGAGGCTATGCAGTCGAAACAGTGGATCATCTCAAGTGTATTTGCCTTTTTTCTCAACTGGTTTGGAAGCATCGTCCCCTCCAAATTGATTTCTCAAATTCCCCCAATGGATTGGCTTCATCGATGGACTACCTTGGCCATTGAATGGAAATAAAAAAAAATGCTTCAATAAATGCGCTGGCCTTACCATCTTTATCTGTTGGCACTTTTGGAAAAATCAAAACTCTTTGGAATTTTTGGATGAATTGGTTGCCCCTTTCTTAATTGCTGAAAAAGCTCTTCAATGAATTCTCCAAGACTCAACATAAAGACAAGATACTTGAGTTCCACATTCCCAGACTCCAACCCTCGCCTCAATGGTTCCCTCCTCTAATTGATTCTATCAAATTAAACTTTGATGCCTCATTTCATGCTTCTTCATGTAAAGTTGGAGGTGGCCTTATTCTCAAGAACCATTAAGGTCTTCTTCTCTAATCAATGGGTCTGATCTTTCATCATGTCTCTTCGGCAGCAACAGCAGACCCTCACCCTTTGAGCCGTAATCCAATTTTGTATTAATAGAGGCCTTTCAAAAGCCCTAATCGAGGGTGATTGTCAATCAGTTATCAAACTTTAAATTTCTGATGAAGCTTTTTGAACCATTATCACGGGCATCTGAAGTCTTCTCCTCACAAGCAATAACATGTCCCTTCTCTGGACTCAATGATCTTGCAACAAATCTACTCATGAGACGAGCAAGTTTGCTCTCAGCTGCGATTCTTCTGTTCATGTCTTTGATTTGAGGATCTCACTTCCCTCAAATGTGAAAATGCCATGTTCGTTGATTCTTCTTTTGTTTCATAATTCTTATAATTCTTGTTTTGAAAAAAAATATATTTGTCATTTATTTCATTATGAAAGTGTAATAAATGTACAAGTTTCACTTACACTATTTATAGAACGAGAGTGATTTTTTAATTCAACGACTCACAATGTCTATGATTATTCAAAATTATAAAACATCACCTTTCTCTGTCTCTTTCACTTTAACTCTCTTTTATACTAAAATGTACTATACTGATTCTCAAATATGAAATGTTAAAATCACTATCTTAATATCTCTTAACATAAATTGAAAGTGTAATTTTCGAATAAAGAATGGTTTCCCATGTAATTGCCTTTCACAGTCCTCTTCATTATAGCATTGCTTACTAATTAATGATACAACCTATTAAACTAAACTATATTTCACATTACTTGGCCTGCAAAGATCCTGATGACATCTGTCATAAGGCAATCAAGGATTTTCATGAATTTAAGGAAGTGAGTAAGCAGGCGAATTTGTGTTTATTACCTCATGAGGTTATCTCTTCTATCCCAAAAGTGTGGACTGCTCCGAAGTCTGGCTCGCTTAAATTAAACTTTGATGCCTCATATAATGTAGTGGACAAAACATGTGGCGGAGGTTTAATTTTGAGAAATTTTTGTGGCCATCCGATTAAAGTTGACACTTTGTTTTGTAACCATGTTCACAATCCATCAGTTGCTGAAGGCCTTATCCTAAGAGAATCTTTGAAGCTACTAAAATGGTGGAAATACCACAATGTTGTTATTGAAGGTGACTGCAAAATAGTGATGAAACTGTTACCAACGAACGAAGCCTTGATGGTTCTCTTTGAAGACAACTCTTCTCTGCTGTAGGATTGCCCTGGTGCTACCCTCTCGTGGACTCCTAGGTCGGGTAATTCGGTTGCTCATGCTTTAAGTAAGCATGTTTTGTCAGCTAAGTCTAATGATTTTGTTTAGAGCATTTGACCTTCGTGGTTGTTGAAGGCTTTACTCCCTGAATGTATTCCTTCTCAGTTTTAATGGAATCTCTTCTTTTAGAAAGAAAAAAAAAAAAAAACCTTGCCCTGCAAAGCTCTTAATGCATTTCATGTGCCTTTCAATGATGTCATGAATGTTGCAATATATGGAACACTCATAATGTCATGAATGATGCAACATAGATAGAGGTTTGTATTTTCAAGCTCATCAAAATCACCTCATTCTTATTTACACCCAACACCTTAAATCAATATATAATACTCACAATATTATTAAATCAAAAGCACAATATATGCAACACCATTGCATTCCCTAGTTTTGATTGATGGAATTGAAAGAAAAAGAAAAGAAAGGGAGGAATAGTATTTTTTGTGTTTGATTTATTAATAAGATAAGAAAAGAAAGAAAAGATTAGGATATCCCTTCAAATATCTCATTTACTATTCTTTTAAAAATGAAATTTTTTAAAGAAAAATGATAATAAAAAATCAGTAAAACTTTCATAATACAAAAACTAATCCTAATATTTCGAAAGATAAAGTGACATTATAGTAAATACAAAAGGGTATGATAATAAATTGGTAAAAATAGTTTATTTTCTTTATTATCCTTTAGCTTTTTCAAACAAGAATGTTATCTTTTTTTTTTATTTTCTTTCATAATTTATTCAAACATGAATAGATGTTATTGCTATCATTTTTTTTATGTTCACTCATAACTAATGTTATCATTTCTTCTTTTTTTTCTTTCCTTTTTTCTCTATTTATCCAAACAGAGCCTATATTTATCAAAATAATGTTGTTTTGATATGCTAGAAATTATAAAATCTCTCCTTGTAATGAAGAAAATCCGGTCCGATGTCCACCTACCATTCGATAGAGTGGATGTTAGGTGTTGACAATTAAGTTGATTGAGGTGGAATAATACCACAATTGAAAACACAGGACAATGAGTCGCTACCAATCCTTATAGACCTGCGGGCTAAATGAGTTGGGTATTTACCATAAATTTCCAAAGCTTAGGGAATATTAATTCAAGATTTCAAAGATTTTGACATGTCAACTCTAATTTGGTTGCAAAATGATGTATTGATGTCTAAGAAATTTGTAATGTTAGCCCATTAATTTAGTGTTCACATAATTAAAACTACTACATATCAACTTCATTTAAAATAATAATCATGCTATTATTAGAATTTAACTGCTCGCTTCCACAATTATATTATTTTCCTTAAAATAATCCTAAACTTGAATATCTAAACTTTTATAATTACAATTAGTTTTTTTTTTTATCTCTAGTAAGTTAAACCAGGCCTTAACTATTTCAAAATTTATCTAAATGTTTACTTTTATTTTTATTTTTTCCTTTTCATTATTTTCCTACCAAATTCACTATACGCGAAAAGAATCCATGTTTCCTTTTAAATTAAATATAAAATTGTCAATGTCGTATCTTTTGATGATATCTGTTTCTGAATCCAATGTGCATTTCCAATTCAAAATTACAATTATACAGTATTAGAATAAAGGCACATGTTTGTTATACAAAAACTTAAAATTAATTTTTTTTGTCTTTCAAAAACACGTGACATGACTACCAGTTTAGTGTGTGTGAGTCCATACGATATTATACCGACTCAAAAAATGTAAGTGATTAAATATGTGGCAGAATTTGCTCTTGGTTAACTTTTGGCTTAGAGAGAGAGAGAGAGCTCTTAATATTTGGTTAGCTTTTGAGAGAGAGAGAGAGAGAGAGAATGGGAGGATATGAAGCAGTTGATGTGCAGGCCATGCTACAAGGCCAGGCAGATATATGGCAATACATGTTTAATTTTGCAGATTCTATGGCTTTGAAATGTGCTGTGGAGCTCCGCGTAGCTGATATAATACACTCTCATGGTTGTCCAATCACCTTGTCCCAAATCGCCTCTGGCATTAACTCTCCGTCTCCGGATATCAGCTGCCTCGAGCGTATCATGAGATTGCTAGTACGCAAGAAGATCTTCACCGCCAGTTCTGAATCAGACGGTGGAGACAACACCCTCTACGGGCTCACCAACTCCTCCATGTGGCTACTACACGATGCCGAGATGAGCCTGGCTCCGATGCTGCTGATGGAAAACCATCCTTGGCTATTGGCGCCGTGGCATCATCTTAGTGGCTGTGTAAAAGAAGGTGGTATTGCATTCCAAAAGGCTCATGGCCGTGAGATATGGGACTTTGCATCAGTCAATACTGAATTCAACCAGATGTTTAATGATGGCATGAAATGTACAGCCAAGATCACGATGAGAGCGATTATCTCAGGATATAAAGATGGGTTCAGTTGTTTGGGATCCCTGGTGGATGTGGGTGGTGGAACCGGGGCAGCCATGGATGAGATTGTGAGGGCCCACCCGCACATCAAGGGTATCAACTTTGATTTGCCACACGTAGTTGCGGCAGCACCCGATTACCATGGAGTTTCTCACGTGGGAGGTGACATGTTCAAGGCCATTCCCAATGCTGATGCAGTATTAATGAAGGTATGGAGTAAGTGCCACTCATATATATATATATATATATATATATATATATATTACTTGCAGTTTGTCAGTCCACGTCGTTGTTGTGTGGGTGTGTGTAGGCTTTTTGACTATTTCCTAAATTTAATCATATTTTTTTCTAATATCAAAAACCAACCAGAGTTTATACTAGGGATGGCAACGGGACGGGACGGGGCGAGGTGGGGCGAATTTTGCCTTCCCATAACCGAAACCGTTTAACTTTTTTCGCCTCGTCCCCGTTCCGCAACCGTGTATAAATGGGGCGGAGCGGCGAGAGTTTTGACTTCCCCATTCCCATAACTGTTTAACTTTCCCCGCCCCGCCCCGTTTATATATATTTTTTTTAATGCAAAATTTTTTATAATAATAAATCTGATATTTTGATACATATACACAAAAAACACACATTTAGGTACTTGCAACACAATGGATAATATTGAGTCATCCATTATTTATATAATAAACTTGTATAATTGTAATATTAATATTTTCTTTTTACATTATTAATATTTTCTCTATATATTATATATATAAATATATATATATATATATATATATACTTAAACGGGACGCGTACCAGTCGGGGTAGGGTCTTACCCCCGTCCCCGCCCCGTTTAAACACGGGTTATTTTCTCAAACCCCATCCCCACCCCGTTTCCTTAAACGGTTCCGTAAACGGGTTTTAAACGGGACGGAGCGGGGCGGGTACCTGACGGGACGGGGCAAATTGCCATCCCTAGTTGGTAGGGTTAGGCCATCCACCATAGGTTACTCAAATTTGGTTCTCCAAATTTAAATTTTAGTCAATCACATCATCATATTAGGATTTCTAAATTTTGACTTCACAACAAATTTTTCAAATTTTTACTATCCACGTAATTAAACAATTTTACACAATTAAATTAATCTAAAATTTTATTCATATACATATATATATGTTAAATTTTCTTATACCTTTTTAACTTAAAAAATTCATAATTTTTTCGTTATAAGTCAAAAAATAATCTATATAGTATTCAAATTAAAGCTCTCGAAATTATCTTTCTAACAGAATTAGTTTCATCAAAAAATTCAATTTGTAGTGAAAGTTATTGAGATTTAAGTAAATGATATATATATATATATAGAGCACGAATTTCTATAAAAGTAAAAACAAAAAAAATAATAAAAAAATGTATTTGATTCACTTAGGGATGGCAACGGGACCGGTACAGCACGGGTTTGCCTAAACCCGTCCCCGCCCCGCTGCCTTTAACACTATTACCAAACCCGCCGCGGGTTTGAAACGGGACGGAATTTCAAAACCCATCCCCGCCCCGTTGGAAGAAACTCCACCCCGTCCCTGCCCTGCCCCGCCCCGTTTAAAATTTCAAAAGGGGTGGGACGAGACGGGGCGAGGCGGGGCCCCTCCACACAACATTATAACCATATCAAACATTAATAAAAATTGATTTTTTCAAAAAATACGAGCCTAGTGGGTAGTACCAAATTTGATACTATTAAATTCAAAATAGTATAACCCTGTTTAAGAAGTAAAATGATAGGATTCCACAATTAAATAGCCTATTACAGAAAATATATTTCACAACTAAATAACTTAGTAACAAGTTTGATCCAACAATTAAAAAAGTCTTAATACAACAAAAAGATAAAATGAAAACATAAGTCTTAATACAACCAAAAGTAAAATTATAATTTGTATATATATATATATATACATATAAATATATTTATAATAATAAAATATATAGGCGGGGCGGGGTGGATACGGGGCGGGTTATTATAAAGTCCCAAACCCGCCCCTTACCCACGACGGGTTTTGATTTTTTTTCCAAACCCGCCCCTACAGAAAAAAAATAACTCTCATACCCTCCCTAAACGGGGTGGGACAGGGCGGAAACCCGGCGGAGCGGACAAAATTGCCATCCCTAGATTCGCTTAGTGCTTCGCTCAATCCGGTAAAGCAGTAGGCGAAGCATTGATGGATCCCACTATTTTAGCCATCTTATTATCTAGTTACAGTAACGTTTGGCTCGCCAAACTTGTGTCCAGCGAACCGAGTGTTAGTGCTCTTAACAACAAAAAAATATATACTCCTTATTTTATATGGATGGTTACATTAATTACTAATTGAAGGGTATCTAATTAAGGATAGGACCCCTTGGGGTCACTCTCAGACCATTTTTTTAGTTTATAAGGGATGGAACGTCTTCGGTGATAGATTGTTAGTATTTTAAAAGATGTGTCACTATTATTATCAAAAGAAAGCAAAAAAATGATAGGATGGGATTTCTGAATTACTAATTGTAAGAAGTATATCAATAAGTATTTTACTATCTCTCCTTTTCTTTTAATTATTTTCATGATTTTTTTAGATTTCTAACTATAAAGTTAAAAAAATTCATGCATATCATTTTTATGTATCGGTTCATAAATATATATTTTTTGACATATTATCTAATAATTGTTTAGCTCACAATTCAATTGGATGGAGTTAGTAATGAATTTGACTTCATCAAATAAGGCTCATTCCCAATTTTTACAAAGGTTCTAACGGTTGAATTCAGATCTTCTCTGATATACTGGATAATCCAATGCACGAAAAGAGTGAAACTCACCTCACTGACAGTGAGGTCCACTCTCTCTTCAAAGGAATCTCCACCTTTCCAATTGAAATTTCCAAATGTTACCTTCCTTTTGGTGTATTCATGTTGATAATTCAATCACACCATTTTAGGGTGAGAAGAAAGAATATGGGCTAATTATTGGAAAAAAGAAAGAATATGGATTACCAAATAATGGGCCTTTTTTCCACTAGTAAGAACTTTTTTATACAAGTCTTGACTATTGAAAATTCTATGCACATCAACGTATCATTGTCTTGTTTTAAAAAGAAAAAAAAGGAGGCGGTATCCGCACTATCTTTTCTACAATTGTATTTGAATTTTTAGAAAAAAATAACACTTCTAACTCTGTCTTTATAAATAAATAATTATTTTTTTCAAATATCACAACTACTCTTTCAGTTATGGAATGATTTTTCGTCTCCCCACTCTCTCCAATTAACATTTAACCTTAAATTTATTTTGCACATCAAAATTAAGAATTGATCATTTCAATTATCATTGATTGTTTATGGGATTCCTCTTCTTTTTGTTTTCCCTTTCTTCTTGCATTAGTTTTAAATAAAAAAATTGTGATCATTGCAATATATATTTAAGTTTATAACTTAGTAGCGCCTGCTGGAGCTTTTTACGTTTAATTTTGTAAAATATTTTCATAGAAGAAGTATCTAAGATTTTTCTTTTTTTGATGCGTTGAAAATTTGAAACATCCTAATAATATATTTGATTATTTTACTATTTTTATTTTTTTTTCATTTATTTATTTAATAGTATTGCCGGTCTAGAAAATTATGTTTATATAAATTTCAACCAAGAATCAAGCAGGGAAATCATTTAATCATCTCTTATATTTGTTATTCAAGAAAATGATAAAAATATAAGAAAAAGAAAAAAGAATGCCCATTATGATGGCTTGGAGGCCAATTGATTCTATTTATATTCTTCTTTCTGGTGCATTCTTCTTTGTTGGGTCATGCGATGACACTCTATTTTTTATCTGTCTTTTTTCGAGAAGCTCTATATACTGTATATACGTGCATGTTAATGGTAAAAGGTGGCACATTTTATTTTTAGTTTTTGTTCCTCTCTCTCTCTCTCTCTCTCTCCTCTTCTTCTTCTTCTTCTTTTACTTTTCATGTGTTTTTGTTACAAGTATTTGTTTTCATTAATGCTTTGAAACTTAAATTAGTTTGCAGTGAAGTGGTCTAAAACGTTAAACTTACTTACCAACCACGACCCACAATTGTTTGCCAATGCAGTGGATATTGCATGACTGGAGCGACGAAGATTGTGCCAAGATCTTGAAAAATTGCCGGAAAGCAACACCGGAGAAAACCGGAAAGCTTATCATTGTTGAGCTGGTTCTACACCCACAAGGTGATGGCTTATTTGACAACACAGGCTTGGTGTTTGATCTACTGATGATAGCACATTCCTCTGGTGGAAAGGAAAGGACTGAGCTTCAATGGAAGAAACTTTTGGAGGATGGAGGATTTCTACGCTACAACATCATCAAAATTCCAGCTTTACCGTCCATCATTGAGGCTTACCCAGAGTGACTTTTTTTTTTTTTTTCCCGAATAAATCAGTGCAAAATAAGGGAATGACTTGGAACTTTTAACTCCCTTTATAATTATGTTTTTCCAACTTATTTAATATATATTGTCAATTTTATTTTCTCTAGAAAGTTTTAATTTAGTCGCAAATTATTTATATTTTAAATTTTTTTTAATAATTTCTTATTTTTAGAAACTAATCTTTTTATTAACCATTAAAATTTACAAATTGACCAAAACAAAATACTCTTGAATTTCTGACTACGACGGTGGAGAATTAGAATGACCTTTTCACTCTTCTTATGCTTCGATCCTAGTTAAAGGACTGTATCAAATCTTGAAGTGCATTGATTCAGTATAATGTTCGTAAAGTCTAACAATAAAAAACAATAATTAAGTTTAAGAAAATTATAAAATTCTCTTCATGAATAAGAGATAGTAATACAAGAATATGTTACATCCTCTTGTTTGGTGCTAGTGTAGAAGTCCCCGACTATAAGTTGTTGTAATACTCGTCTAGTTGGAGGGATGAAAAAATAAATGGAAGGAAAAAGGAAAGGGATGAATAGAACTTCTCTAGGAAAGGTATTATGTATTTTTCATTATTTGTTTGGTTGGATGAAAGGGATAGTAAAAACAATTGATAAAGTGATAAAAAAATTTTTATTTAGTTGGAAGAAATGAAAGAAGAGTTTTTATATACTTTTACCAATATGTTTTCATCAATTAAGGAAAAAAAATAAATTTCACTACATTCACTTGGAATATGTGATATTGAGATAAACTAATTAAAATAGTTACATGATATACTTTGAGACAATTATGCATATCAGACTTGTATTTTTTGAGATAGTCATGCAGATTAATGACAAATTTATCTTTTGTGATCTTAAAAAATTGTAACAAAACATTATTTTTAAAATTTGATAATTAATTCGGTGTTAGATTAGATATTGAAATTTTGTAATCAATTCAGGGTTAAAACAGTTATTTCATAATTTTAGGTCAGCTTTTCATTATTTCCCTCCTTTTTTGCGTTCAATTGGGAACAGATGCGGATACAAAATGTGTCATCCCTCCTGCTTCCTCCTATCTTTCATTTTTGTCAACCAATTATGATAAACCTCATTCATCCCTCCTCGCTTTCATCCCTCCAACCAAGTATAAGTTTCAGGAAAAGGAATTTAAAGAGAATACTTAGATAAGAGATCTTGGAACGTTTTTGAAAATTATATATATTTTAAACTTTTATACAAGCATATATATATATATATATATATATATATATCATCCCTCCAACCAAGGATAAGTTTCAGGAAAAGGAATTTAAAGAGAATACTTAGATAAGAGATGTTGGAACGTTTTTGAAAATTATATATATTTTAAACTTTTATACAAGCATATATATATATATATTTATATTGTCTTAATCAACATGGGCCCACCACATGATCCAAATGAAGAAAAAAAAATAGACGAAATGTCTCAGCCAGTAGACTAGTCAGCAACACCCAGAAGATTAGCTGTAAAATGATGAAAGGTCAGCAAAACTTAGATATTTTATTATGGGAAATGCTAAACGTCATGAAATTTTATCATGATTTGCCTTCATGAATGATGTGGCAAGTGATAATACCATTGACATTCCGTGTATGGGGGGAATCCCACCAATACTAACTCACCATTTAATTGCCACCTCATTCAAGATAAAAATTCATGAAATATTTTCATGACGTGTAGCATTGCTCTTTTATTATGACCTAATAGTCTAAATGAGAATTCTAAGTAGGAGTGACAATTCGTGTGTTTTTGTGTCGTGTTCGTGTTAATGTATAAGTATTCTACTAAATAGTTTAATTTTAATTTAATTTATTTAATAATCGTGTTAAAGATCCTCAATACTAATTCAACTCATTTATTAAATGTGTTACCCGTGTCGACCTGTGTAACCCGTTTAATAAACATGTTCTATAATGATACGACTTATTTAATAATCTTTTTAATCCGTTTAACTTATATCATAGAAGTTTCTCCATCCCTAAAAATCTCTCTGAAGATCATATAAAAAATAAAGTACATATCAATACATAAATCATAAAATCAAACTATATTATAAATTTTGTATCTATATATAAACTCAAAAATATACTAAGGTGATTCAACAACTGAAAAGATACCATAACAATCTCATCCTTATATTTTATGACTACATCAATCGTGTAAACAAACAATTGTAATATATGTAACTATGTATATATAACTTTGAATAAAATCATAATATATAAATAACTCATGTCGTAATCGTGTCACGGGGTTAGACAGTTTACACTCAAACTCAATCTAGTTCTTGCATGTCGTGTTCATGTTGATCCATTTATTAAACGTGTCGGCTTATCTCAAACTCAAATTCACTTAATTCGTATCGTATTCGATTCATGTTGTCGTATCGTGTCCAATTTTATCACACCTAACTCTAATCCAACGAGAATTTCTTATTTATTGAGTGGAGCTAGCCTTCTAGTTAGACTATTAGGTTTAAAAATTCTTATCCAATTTCTAATGAGCACATGTGAGATAGGCCAACAGCAGCAGCCTATGGGATGATGAGCGCAGAAACACTTGAGAAAAATTTCAAAATTATTTTTAAAATGTTTGGCAAGAGCTATTTCCATGTGACTTCACATGCCCAAATCAAACGCCATTTCTTTTGGAAACAAAACGGATACAAACACCTTGGCACTTTTCCACTAGTAGGAAATTTTGTAATCATCTTGATTAATTAAAATCCTACGCACATTAACATATTCTTTTTCAATTCGAAAGTGCATGACACTTTTATCGTTACGGAGTTTGGAGAAGACTAAATGCACGCATACCAAGAGAACAAAATACGAGAGAGATTATTCAATTCGTCTTAGCTCATTATTTGACGGTTCCATCAATATGACAATTTGGGAGGCTTGGATCCTTTCCTTTGAATTTTTCATTGTCATCCCAACATTTATTAGATGACACATATGGTATTAAATCATCAATTGGTAGTGTATGTGGTTGGACTCGGACAAGTGTCCTTTGCTCCAATCTGGGCAGATTAGATGGCTATCTCAAACTTAACTATAAAGCCCAAGCAGGTTTCAAGAGTTTAAATCTACTGGATCGGCCCAATATCCCTAAAATGGGGGTTGAATAGGTTTAAACTTTGAACTATACTACACGGGTGAAAATAAACAAATTTGAGACAAACCTTTGATTGTTAAGGCCTATCCACAAACACAGACACGCATATATATATATATATACACACACTAGTAAAAGCACGTGCAATGCACGTAAATAAAAAGCAAATTAAATATTCTTTTATAAATAATTAATTGACTTTAATTAGTAACTAATTCTAAAATCTAAGAAGACAAATATAATATGTATTCTTTTATTTTTATTAGTTTGTTTTAGGCAAATATATAGTGATTGACATAATATATACATAATTATACACCTAGTTAGATTTCTCATACACAAATTGAGCTCACACTTGCTTTATTTGAAGAAATATAAAAAACATAAAATCTGAAAAGTTGAGTTCTATAACCTTTTAGATCAAAGGAACAAACAAAAGGAGCAAATGCACAAAAACCTTAATTCCAAAATGAAAACATAATATTTTGAAGGTTTTAAATTTAAGTCATTATGCAAATTTCAAATTACAAAATTAAACAAATTTACAATATTCTTGCATAAAGTTGAAACCTGCTCACCGTACATATCTCACATGTCATCAGTTACATAGTAAGTAAATAGTAAATATTTTGTTGAAACTTTAGTAAAATGACTTTGAACAATTTTGAACAAAAATAAAATAAAACAAACTGTAAAAGTAGCAGTATGCTTTGTTTGATTAATGAGACCATAATTTGCAATCCAAATAAACAAAAACCTTTACTTACCAAACTTCAGATATTAGAGGTCTTAGATGGGTTAAATTTCCATATCCTAAAAGCTAACAACAAAAAAACATGAGGTTTGAAACCTATTTAATTTTCTTTTATTTTTTTCTACTTTTCTTGTAAAACTAAAAGAAAAATTAGCTAAAAAAAATCACATACATATCTATTTACTCATCAATTTCAATACTCAAATTTCAAATCATATATACACCCAACTCAATCACACATACCTAATATGCTAATATTATCTCAAGAGAATTTGAACTCTGGATATTCTTCTATACCCAGAGTTAAAGTTAACATCTATCATCTCTAATTTGACTAATAATTAGCCTCTATCGGGATAAAAACAAATTTTACATTAAATTTTCTTGAATTATTTGCTATAATATTAATCTCTTTTAGTATTAGATTATATAATATAGAGACCATTGGAGCATTAGTTTCCTATTATCTTTAATTATTTAAAGGATGATATAGACTTTTAAGAAAATATTTTCGCTTATCGAGTAGCTAATTATTAATTAAGTAGATTGTGGAAAGCTTAGGATAATCACTTAATTTGAATTCAAATTAATTAAAGTCAATTTTGTGCATTTTCAGAAAAATTTGAAGATAACTATGACTTCAACATCAAGTTTATTTGGATTTGAAAAAAAATTGATTCAATTAGGCAAATTTAAATAGCGAATCTTTTAAAAATTGGTTGTATTTCAAAGGAAGGTGCACTTAATTGAAACTCTTAGAGTTAAGCTTAAGTTGTGTTTGATTTTATTATATTCTAATTAGTTTAATTTGCTTATGGCTTAAGTTTATTTATTTAAGTTTTAGTGAAAGTGGCATTATGCTTTGTTTGATTAATGACCATAATTTGTAACCCAAATAAACAAAAATCTATAAATGCCGAGCTTCAGATATTAGAGGCCTTAGATGAGTTAGATTTTCATATCCTAAAAGTCAACAACAAAAAATATGAAATTTGAAACTTATTTAGTTTTCTTTTATTTTTTCACACTTTTCCTCACAACTAAAAGAAAAATTAGCTAATATATATAAATTGATGAATATATATATATCTCTCTAAACAACCCTAATTGAAAAACTCTAATTCCAGTTTTGAAACCCTCCTTGAAAAACCCTAATTCCAAATTGAAAATCCTAAAATATCCTAAATTACATGCACGAAAATTATGTTTTAATTATTTTAATTTCCTTATGGCTTAAGTTTAGGTATTTAAGTTTTAGTGAAAGTAGCAGTATGTTTGTTGGATTAATGAGAACATAATTTGCATCTCTCTCAATTTTTTGGGATTGCATCTCTCTCAAAAAAAATTTCCTTTCCAATTATTTTTTTCTCTTTGTTTATACATCTAATTACATGAACAAACATACAATAAAAAGTTTACTTGGGAAAAAAATTTAAAGAAAACAAATAATAAAAAATAGAGAAAAAGTAAAGACTTGCAATAATTAAATAGCAAGAAAAGACAGAAATTGATGGATAATAAATAGCAGCATATAATCACATGAACAAACATACAGTAAAAAAGCTTACTTGGGAAAAAATTAAAGAAAACAAATAATAAAAAAAAGAAAAAAAACTCACACGAGAGTTGATATGAGCCGAGAAAAAATTGAATTGGAATGTCTGTTAATGAGAGCCGAGAGGAAGAATCTTCTGGTAATGAGAGCTGTGCGTGATTGTGTTTGTGGTTTTAGAGGGTTTTTTCTCTTTGTTTATACATTTAATCACATTAACAAACATAATAAAAAGCCTACTTGGGAAAAAAAATTTAAGAAGTTATAATAAGAAAGAGAGAAAAATAATTGCAATAATTAAATAGCAAGAAAAGATAGAAATCGATGGATAATAGCCTACTTGGAGAAAAAATTAAAGAAAACAAATAATAAAAAAAAAAGAGAAAAAAAACTCACATGAGAGTTGATGTGAGCCGAGAAGAAATCGAATTGGAATACCTGTTGATGGGGGCCGAGAGGAAGAATCGTATGGTGATGAGAGCCGTGCGTATTTGTGATTTTAGGAGTTTTAGGGTTTTATTTAGGTTATAACTCTATTTTTATTTTAAAATAAATAAATAATATAGTGATACTAATTTTTTTTTTGTTTAAGTTATAACTTTATTTATCTATTTAAAAATAAATAAATAGTATAGTGATACTACAAAAAGTTTTGTTTAAGTTATAACTCTATTTATCTAATTTAAAAATAAAAAAATAGTATACTGAAACTAAAAATATTTCTTTGTACTTTTAATAATATTTTAATAATAGTATAGATATAAATATAGATACATACCTATGTATGTATGTATGAATAATAATATAACATTGTTAACTTAAATTCAAGATAGCAGCAGAATTCCTTGATAACTAACATATAACATATAACTAAAATCTCTCTCAAGAAAAGTGGAATGGGTAATGATTTACTTTTTTTTATAATATTGTGGGTCTATAAGACAAAATGTACTAGTCTTTTTCGAATTTCTGTTTGTAAAAGGGGTATTTGTAAAAATTTATAGAAATTCAGTGGGAGCATTTATATAATTAATTAAAATTTTATGTACAAAATACAAATAACAAGAAAGTCTAGTGACAAGCAAACCGGCCCGATTAGCTTCGAATGGCCCGGTTCTGTCCAAAACTGGGCCAGCCTAGATGCTGAGTATTTGGTAAAATGTAATGCATTAGGTGGGGTTTAAATATATATATTTAATTTTCAATTTTTTTATATATATTTTGATTTTAAATTTTCACATGTTATATATCGTATGAAGTTTTATTAATTTCGTTCTTAAATCTATTATTATTTATTAATTTAGTAAAAATTGGATCAATTATTAAACCTGCGACTTAGAATTTCTGAATAGAGATCATTATTTGTGTTAAATAGTCTTAAAAAATTCAATATAAATAAATAAAATTCACTAAAAATCTATTTTTACTAAACTATACCGTAAAAAGTTTTGTATCGGTGTATTTAAGCTCATACGTATTAGATAACCGATTTTATTACATTACGCCAATATGAACGGATTATGTTACACGTTCACTTCCAAGTTTGCGTGGGCAGCCGGGAATGCAAGTATAAAGAATGTTGATTAAATGGACGACTATAAATATAGAATGATGAAGATGGTGACATGATGATAATGGCATATTTGACAGCACCAGGATTGGCACTTGACCTAGTAATAATGCCCTACTCAAGTGTGAAGAATAGGGCTGGGCTTGAATGGAAAAATGTTCTGTAGGAAGGGTGGTCTGCCCACAATGTTCCTCAGCTGTTGTTCATATAATAAATTCTATTAGCAATTGGTGAGACTTTTCGGTGCTGTTTAATAAAATTAAAAATTTTAAGAAATGAATTTTAAATGTTTAAGTTATTAAGTGGTAATTAAAAAAGAATTATTTTTTAGTGATATTCAAAATGTGTTATTAAACGCACTTAATTGGATAAGCGTTTAATTCATTTAGAAGTGTTATTATTGTATTAATGAAACATTTGTCGTTTGACCTATGTAATATTAAAAAATAAATCAGAAATAGAAAAGAAAATAACAAAATAGTTACTCCCATCAAATTGTTTCCAAATTAGTTAATCCATTTTAATGTGGTCCAATCATCATAACACCTCAACAGTACGAAGGTTGTTGCTTCTTATCTACAAGGAGACAAGTATTGAGTCATATGATCATGAATGAGGTCCATTAATTAAACTCATTACTCAAAATTTTTAAAAATAATGATTATTATTTAATATTTCAAACTTTTTTGTTTTGTTTTTTTATTATTTATAATAGTTGACCCCTATAAACTCTCCAAGGTTATAGCAAGGGGGCAACCTAAAATGGTGATAACAAGTTTCACATGTAATAATATAATCCCATAAGAATTTTATTTTTAAGTTAAAAAAGAAAAATAAAATGAATAAAAAAAAAAAAAAAAGTAGGAAAAGTGATTGCTCCTTGTGAAAGGAAAGTAAAACAACCCACTCTAGACTCTGTTTTTTTAAACTAGTACAATATGGAGTATGAAACTATTTAAATATTTGATCTATGTGCAATTTCTAAAGTGTTTTTTGTTGATTTAATTTAGTCACTTTTATATAGAGAATAGATGTTATCACAATGTAATATGTTGTCGTATATGTTTGTACTTATGAAAATAAAAGTTGATTAATATAATAAATTAGTTTTTATAACCTTACTCCACAATTAAAGAAAATATGAAAAAATCACTAAATTAATAGTGTAATCCCACAAACTTAGAAAGCCCAAGCCCCTGTTATGTCACAAAGTGGTCATACTGATTTTGCATATCACAGTGAAAATTAATGGTGATGATAGAAGCTCAAACTTAAACTAGTTGACAACACCTTAAAAGTAATGTTTGAGTTTGACTAATCAACCTGCACTACAATAAAAGTAATGTTTGGGACAATAAAAGCTGCTATTAATGTGAAGCATAGCATAGCATAGCAAGCTGGTCTGTGATGGACCAAGTGGGTTATTAAAAATTCGTTGCTAGTGCTTTACAACCATTGCAACAATTAATGGCTGTGTAGGGTAGATAATGTTTGGTGGGTGCACTCCTAATTTTACATATGGTTAGTGGTTGCCCTTATTAGATCAATGTGATGTTCTTTGTCTGGGTAAAGATGTCATCTTCGTACCAATTTCAAAGTGGATAACATGTTTGCTGCACTCAGAAACGTCTAACTTATGTTGCTCCAAGTCAATGAAGTTTGAAGAGAGAAATGGATTTGTATCGAGAACCACTAACATTGTAGGGTAGACGGTATACTCACTTTGCATGGTGTTTGAGAATTAGTCCGCGCAAAATTTCAAATAATTCGGTTACCGAAAAAAAAAGAAAAGAAAAAAAACAATGCTGTCTATTGAACTTTTTGGTGGTGTCGGACCTCTTAAAGTATCTCATAATCCACTTTTTGGTAGTGTCGGACCTCTTAAAGTACCCTATAATCCACCATTGGATACATATAATAACCACGTCTTGCATGCATCGGCCAATTACCAGAATAATCAAGATCCTCTAAGTTACAAGAAAGAAGGATTTCAGTGCACTAGTAATTCCATATTACAAGTAAGAAGGATTTCAGTGCACTAGTGATTCCATGTTACCGGTTTCATCAACCAATTTATATCTTATTTATTTTGAGTGAATCCTTGTCATTACGTGCAAATATTTAATGAGTTGGTGATTAAACGGTATTCCAGAAATATTAAAGTATTTTTTGTTACAAGCCCACGTCCATTACATTCAAGTGCAACAAAATACACGCAACACATGGAGCATGCATTTCGATAACGCAAGAGAAATGCAACACACGCAATCCATTGAAAGGATTTACAGTTTAAGAGCCTCATGCTCCAACACAATAGAGTCCACTCCCTCAACTCTGAAATCTATATTTGCTCTGTGATGAAAGACAAAAATCTCACAAAATGAGCTAGGCAATAGAAAATCCCATCACCAGAGCTTGACAAAGAGAGATATCAACTACAATCCTCACTCTCAATAGACCTGAAAAAAGAACTAGATCACTCAACTCAGTCCATTAGGTGGGGTTTGAGCAAATCCTTTAAGTTGTGTGGTTTTCAGCCGCGCCGAATCCCAGTGAAGTAGTCGAAGTCATGGTGTTGAACCTTCAGCTGCTTCAGCCATGAATCTGCCACGCTCAGAAGCGACCCCAGCCTCTCTTGGTCCCTACCACTCTTGCTTGAGACCCACACATTCCCTTGCATCTTATAAGTGGCCAGGCCAAATGGAGGCAGTGAAATGCTTTCCCCTACCTTTCGCTTCCTTTCAGCACTCCCCATGTCATCTTCAAGGTCCATATCTGGGCATTGATACAGATATTGGCGATGCATAATTAGTTGAGCATATATTGTACATACATAAATTTCCGGAAAACAACAAATGACAACAAAGGTGAAAATGAGAGAGAATATAGGCAAAGCTTAGGTGAAATTGACAAAGAGAATACCTTGAAAAGAAGATGAAAGGGTGTGGTATGTAAGGAAGCATGTGGACAAGTCCTTTATGGTTCTTCCCATGGGAATATGATAAATGGGGTACCTGAATGTCATTGACATCAATCAAATTAGTTATACCATCTTTATTCCTTTTTTTCTGATTATTGGCAATAATAATATGCATTGACATGAATTGCAGCCATTGGAAGTAATTTTGCTTAACCCTTCAAGGTGTTTAACTATCAGCACTAGGGTTGAAGATGTGAAACCATATATGCATCATAAAATTGAAAATAATAAATAAATTTCATGGAGAGAGAGACCAGGCAACAGCCATCCAACTAGCTGGTGAAAGATCGACGCTTCTTAGGGACATTAATCCGGAGTATCTTCGAGCTAATCCACTGATCTGGAAGCAAAGGGCCAAAAATAAAGTTAATCGAATTCACATGATTTCATATGGTAAGGAAATGCCGAAATTTGCAGGCTTAGTGGTCCCAATCATCCAAAAACTTAAAACCCCATGTTTCACATGGAATCCTTCAACAAATAAAATTAAAAGAAAAAGACAACTAGAATCAGTCTTTTCTTTTTTGAAAAAAAAAATAGTTAGGAACCAACAATGCATCAAAAACAAGAACATATGCTTGTGAAACATAATACTTTAATTACTCATAAACAAAGGAATAAGATAAACTTGTTACTGATACAAGGAGAGAGGAAAGATGGGTGAGAATATAATAAAGATGATTTAAAATTGACAACACCAATAATTTTAGAAAAGAAATGGACAAAAGTAATATGTTGATTCATATTCAAAAGTCAAAAGTCAAAAGTTTCATAAGTTCTTTATCGGATGCCTATCATTAAATTTTAAAAGGCTTTTAAATGATTCTTACAATATCCATAACAATTTCCTACATCCATTCTTTAGTATAACTTAGTATTAGAAAAGGAAAAACAGAAAACGAATGAAATTCTAATGAAAGTAAAGAACATAAGAAAGCTACAAACAAGCTTTAATGGTGCATAGAGCAACATGAACTGATAGAGAGTACCTTATCCATGAGAGGAACTCTTCCATAAGGAGTTGATCTCTCAAAGTACTGAAAATAAAGGTAACCCAATCTATCATTCATGTGCCAGAGGCTCTCTTGCTCGAACCCTCCCTCCTCGGAGGAGCATCCATCCCATCTCGATAGCTTCTCGCTCTCGCTCTCGTCGCTAAATGAATCACTAAAGGAATCCCTTGTCTCACACATCGACTCTGTCTCTTCCCTATAAGAGAACCGATTCAAATTTAATTCTGCTATGAACTTCATTGATACGGCCACTTAAATACCATAAATTAAATTGAGCAATAATTAAATTTAATAAAGTGTAAGGTCTCAAGCCAAAAAAAGGTTTAAAGTTGAAACAGTCCATACAAAAGCTTTAGCATTTCAATCATAACAAGTACTAACATAGAGCAATAGTACCAATCAAATATAAAATTGATCACCAGATATGGGAAACTTCTGACCAACCCATATGAGCGCTTTAAACAATTCAATTAAACAATTTAGTAAACTTTGAACCAATCAATTGATCATATCTAGATTCAAGACCTTGAACAAAGTCTACTACTAATTCAACATGTTAGGTTATAAGTACTAATATACTTTGCTCTAAACTGTATCAAAATGCAAAAGTAAATGATGGAAATGTTACCTTAGACCATTCAACGAAGAATTACTGGTAAAAATTTGGATTGCAGAGAGATAAGGCACATAGTACTGGATCAGGGTTTCGCCGTTGTCCAAAAGAATCGGAACTCCGGCACCATAAGCACTCCATTCATCATAACAATTCCAAAGATCAGACAATGTAAAATACTCAACTTTTTCTTTCTCCCAAGGATGCCACAACATATTAAGATTTCTGATCTCACTCTGCATATACAAAAGTAATCATAACATTTTTAAACAAACATAATATACATAATCATATAAATACATATACACATGAATACACACATACACCCCTGTATATATATGTGCGTGTGTTGTATTAAAAATTGAAAAGAGCAAACCTTGGGTAGGAATTGGGATGGGACCACCGGTGTTGTGCAATCGAGGAAGCACTCGAGGTTTGATTGCATTGACCCTTTGTCGAAAATCATGATTTTGGAGAGAGAGGGAGAGATTTCACCGGTTCTCTCTCCTAAGCCTTGCAAAAGAGAGAGCCTACAGAAAAAGGGGAAAACAGAGAGAGATGGGAGAGGAAGAGAGAAACTATCGGGATTTTTTTTCCTTTCGGAGAGGGGGGAGAGAGAGTGTCTACAAGAATTCTATTTTTTGACGTTTAGACAGCTAATTTACGGAAACAAGACTTCAATTTCTCTCTCTCTCTCTGAACTTTCTCTCTCTATATTCGCAGATAGAAAATGAGTTCCCTTTTCCAATGTTATCAATCCAACCCTTTTCCGATAACCGGAAAACTTGGTTCCGTATAAATTTTCTTTTAAACAGTGAGAAACCCCTCAAATAAAAAGAACTGTGACAATCGAAAATGAGACCCTCTTCAAAAAGTCCCCACGACGCAGAGTGAATCAAAACCCACCAAATAAAAACCGCATACGATCATATATATGCTAGTGTATACCTTCTCGGAAAATGAAATGTAACTCCTCAAAATTCCGGGAAAATACTTCCCTGTTTCGCGCAATCTATGAGAAAGAAAAACCCGAGAGATTTATGAGAATTTGGTCGGAAACACGTACAAATGACGCGACCACATCAAATGTTTAAGACCCGGAATAATTTTCTATCACAAGATAATCTTTTTCTCAGAGGAAGACTAAATCAACTGACCGATTAAAGCAAAAATCAGAAAAATTAAACTGAAGAAATAATATACAAACACACACAACCAGATATCTAATCAGCACCGTCCAATCGTGAAATTTTTGGGTGTTCTTAAAAAAGCCAAGAGAGAGAATGAGAAGGCAAGGTCTATCATTTATGGGACTTTATATGTCTCTCGGGTCTCAACTTTCAAACTCTGAAAGATAAGGTTTTATTTTAATCGTTTTTTTAATAATAATAATAATAATAACAAAAGGTCGACTCAGCCCATGGTTTCCACAGAAAGCAGAGTACGACGGTGTGAGATTTTATTTTTTGATTAAATTTTCTTTAGATTTTATGCCTTAAATTTATATGATGTATATGTCTATACAAATATACCATCTGCATATGTGTACACAAATATACCATATGCATATTGAGTATAAGTCCGAATCTCCGCCGTTGCGAACAATTATCGGATGTGGGGGCGACAATTTGTCCCTATTTTTTACTATTTAGATTAAAAATTAACTTAAAATAACAAAAATATCCTCACAAATAAAAAAAATAAAAATAAAAAACTTATTAATTTACTAAAAAATACCAAAAAAATTACTAAAAAAAAAATAACTTTAATTTTTTGAAAAAATTTAATAAAAAAAAAACTTTAATTCACCAATTTTTTTTCGGTAAATTTATTTCTGTCTTTTTTGACAAATTAAAATACCAAAAAAATTACAAAAATTTATTTTCAAAAAATATCAAAAAAAAAACTTTAATTTGTAGAAAAGTACCCAAAAAAAAATACCGAAATAAGTTTTTTTTTTTTTAAATTTTAGTAAATTAATCGATTTTTTATTTTTTATTTTTTTTATGTTTTTATTTTTGAAGGTATTTTTATAATTTTAAGTCAATTTTTAATCCAAAGAGAGGCAAATTACACCAATTTGTAAGTTAGAGGGTGTTTGTTACACAAAAAAAAAAAAAAGTGTATTGTGCACCATTTTGAAACCAGAGGGGGGCTTATTGCACTTTGCCCTTTATTTTTCTGTTGTGAGCAAGTACAAGTATTACTACAAAAATCAAATTTTAATAAATTTTACAAAGCATTGCACTTCAAGATAGATAAAACAAATAAACTACACACACATCATATATATTACACAAATTTCAAAAAGAATTTTTATTTTTTAAATACACTGCAACAAAAAAACATTTTGCGATGGTGGTCTCAAAGTATGATATTGTGATGACGGTTGGCGAAGTGGCATGTCAATAATAAATAGAAGGACAAATTACACACATCTCTCATTTAGATTGAATTTATTACAGTTATCTTCCCTTTAGTTTGGAATATTACACTTACCCCCTTCTCAGTAACATATGTTAATAGAAAATATAAAATTATCCTTATACCATTTACACTTACCTCCCCCTAAATTGGCTTATTATACTCACCTCCCCTGTGCTTTGTAATATTACACTTATCCCCTCTAATTTGAATGTTTGTAATAAATACTCTCTTATCGTCAGTAACACTAACTGTTAGCGATGGTCAATGCTGACATAGTTGAATTTGAAGATTTATATGACAAAAAACCTCTTCAAATATTTATAAAAAAACTTTTCTCCTACGTTGCTTGTGCAAAAAAACAAATCTAACTCCAATTAAAGAAAATCTATAGATTATTTTCTTCTTTATATTCGTCTTTCATCTTTTCTTTCTCTCTCTAAATTTATTGTCAATTTTATATATATATATATATATCCGTCAATATATTATTTAGTTTTAGTCCTTGTTCACTTTTGATTATATTGATTATCAATTCAGATAATGATGAATGATGAAGATTAATAAATTTTGAAGTGTCTCTTTGTTTTAAGTGTTTGACAGACACTTCGAACAAAATGGAATGAGTTTTTGTCTTTTGGAACGTTTCAGTCTTTAGGATTTATGTGCAAATGTATGTAAAATGTAATTATGACAAAATAATTTTTAGTTAAAATTATTTATATAATAATAAGGACACAATCATAATTTCACATTTTCGTCATATAAATTTTCAAATTTGACAGCATTGGCCATCGCTAATAATAATGTTGCTGACAATAAGGGGTATTTATTACAAACATCCAAATTAGAGTGGGTAAGTGTAATATTCCAAAACACAGGGGTGATGAATGTAATAAGTCAATCTAGAAGGGAGGTAAGTGAAAATAACATAAGGGTAACTTTATATTTTTTGTTAACATCTGTTACTGAAAAGGGGGTAAACGTAATATGCCAAATTAGAGAGAAGATAATTGTAATAAAGTCAATTTAGAAGAGAGGTAAGTGTAATTTGCCCTAAATAAAAATGGTCGCAAGAGTAATTTCAAGTAAAATTTATAATGTATTTAAAATTGAAATAAAACTAAGTTCTAAAAACCTTTTTTTATGACAAGTAAGTTCTACTTTTGAAAAAAAAAATTTCCATGAAATCCTAAATCATTAAATCTTCTATTTAAACTCTTACTAAATTATATATATATTCTTTGCTACAATATTATATATAAAATTTAGACTCAAATTTTCATATATACCTTTACAGAAGTAGACATAAAATTTGAATAAAAAAGTATGAAATACATGTTATTAATTTTTTTATAGAATAATTAATTTTTTGTACTAAAATCAAGTATTCTACACAAATTTTTGAATGAATTTAAATTAAATTAATTATTATTCAAACTACGCTCAGAAACATCTTTGGCAAAACATTTTACAATTAATTAGTTTGACATTAAGATCAACATATTTTGACCAGTTATTACCCTGTCAAAATGTCGTTGAGTGAATATAACCATTTTTTTCTGTTTTATTTCATTAGAGAAATGATAATCATAAAACATGCAAAAACACCCACAACTGTAATACCTGTCATAATATAATAAAAATGTAAAAGAAAAAACAGCATTCATTAATTGTTAAATCATCATCGTCATTCTAGACTTTATTTCATGGGAATGAATTCGTCAAATAAATTCTCTTTTTTTTTTTTTTTTCATATTATTTATCATGTGTTTTCTTAAATTTAATTTTTTAAAGGGATAAAGTGCAAAAAAAAAAAAAAAATCTCCCCTATAAAAAATTGTGCACAAAACACCCTCTCAGTTAAAAAGATGCACATAACCTCTAAATATTTTTAAAGAAAAATACACAAATACCCTTTCATATAGTAACCCTTAGAAAATGACTATTGACTTTGACCAAAAAAATTATATGAAAACCAAAAAGACCTTTTTCAAATGACCACAATCTCAGAAAATTTTAACACAAATTGTATGTAGTAGAGGAAGTTTTATGCACTTTACCCATTAAATAATGGAGAAATTTTAATTCACAAATATTTAAACTTTTTTAACCCTATATCTTACAATCTAAAGATAAATATTTACGAATACTATATTCTTATAATCAAATGTTTTATATTACTTTTTAAATCTAAAGATATGCATTTACAAATACTGTATTCTTATACTCAAATAATTTTTATTCATTAAAATTTGTATTGAAACCCAAACATTTGTTTACTTCGTTGTTCCATGGGGATGGAAGCTTTTGGTTGTAATGTTGAAAGTCACACAAGAGAAAATGCAAATCACAAACATGTGCACACAAACACACACACACAGCCCACATCGAAGGACTAGGCAATTTCGTGCGATCCCCCTCCAAGAACCAAAAATAAATATTATTGTGACTTAGTCATGTAATCGCACCTATCACAGGGTAAGATTAAAAAAATATATAAATTAATTTTTTTTGTTTTTGATAAACTGCAAAAAATCACTTTGCTATATATATAGTTTACAGAAAACAGCCCTCCAAGGCAATTTTTACATTTCATACTTCGGTGACATGCAAATTGACGAAATCTCCTTATTTGACCTTGATTGCACAATTTCAAAAGGACAATATTTAATTACTCGCCTATGAATACTTTCTATTTCTTGACCACCTGTAACAATTGAATACATCATTTTTAAGTTATAGAGGGAGAAAAGGCAAATGAGTCTTTTAGAGAGGGCATAACCGAAATAATAAATAATATTAAGTGTGACATGTCATGTAAGCACACCTATCAAGGCTAGGAGTGCACAAAGAACCGTCGGAACCGGAACCGGAACCGAAACCGAGGGGAACCGTACCGGAACCGTGGCTACGGTTCCGGTTCCGGTTCCTAAAATTAGAAACCGTTACCAACGGTTCCGGTTCCGGTTCCTGTTCCAGGACCAGTAGAACCGTACCGGAACCGGAACCATTGGGAGTAACGGTTCCTTGGAACCGAACCGGAACCGTTTTATATTAAATATGTGTATATATATATATAATATAATAACTATATATAATATATATATATATACATTACATATAATAATTATATATAATGTATATATATTATGTATAATAATTATATTATCATATATTATATATAATAATTATATTATAATATAATTACTATACATAATATATATACATTATATATAATTATTATATGTAATGTATATATATCTATAATATAATATAATAATTATATATATAGAGGGTGCCATTTTTAGATTGTAGGTCTCACATTTATTTAATGAATATATATATATTGTATTTTCAAACTTTATTAAAAAAAAAAAAAAAAATCCTAAGGAACGGCGGTTCGGAACCGGAACCATACCGAGAACCGCGGTTCGATTCCTCACGGTTCCAACCCTTAACGGTTCCGGTTCCGAAAATCAGGAACCGTTGGTAACGGTTCCGGTTCCGGTTCCACCAAGAACCGTGAGGAACCGTACCGTGTGCACCCCTAATCAAGGCAAGGGTAAGATATAAAAAAAAACAAACTGTTTTCTTTTTTACAAAAAACACTCCTCCAAACTATTTGTTACATTTCATCCTTCTGTTAACTACATATTAACAGAATCTCGTTCTTTGACTGAATTAATCTCTCTTAAAAATTAGAGCGTTGAGCATTGGAGTCAAACGGTTATAAAAAGTTCATCATCCTTTTTCTTGAGTAAACTACCAACTCTTGTGAAAAGAGAGACATGAAATAGAAAATGAGCTTGTCTAAATTATATTCGAGACCACACAATTCGATTCATAACTGCTCTTCATACACAAAACATGTCTTTTTGAATATTAGATAAGAAATTTAGAACCATCTTAGATTACTAATAAAATTGCTAAAATTATAAATAGAAAAACAAATTAAGGTATTCATTATTTTTATTAATATACAAAAATGGTTGCATGTTTAGAAATCCCGAGAAACTAATTGTAATATTACCATTAAAACCATCTTGCTCTTTTTTTTTTTTTTGGCCAGAATAAAGAAAACGAAAGCTTTTTATTTTTGGAAACCTCGAGAACCTATTTGCTAATATTTACAAGATATATAGTACTTATTACGACAACACCCACCCACGAGATGAGTTTTTGATTTTGACATATCTATATGTATGCGTGTGTATATACATAATTGTATATGTATTTATATACGTTATAACTACGTACTTGGAATGTCTGCAAGTCCTTTCAATCTACTCAAGTAAAGTTCGACAGGTTCTGGCTACGCAATAAAAGATTGCAAAGGAAACCTATATTGCTCATGTGAGATGTCCTGTACGGCAGGCCACGTTATAAAAATGGAGCAAGTTTAGTTTGAAATACTGGACTTCTTATATTGACTGCTTGTTTGCTTGCCAGCACTTAGCAGTTACCATAAATCCAGAGTTTTTTTCAAACACAATAAATTTAGTAAATAGCTTTTAATGGCTATACTCAAAGTTCGCACTTGGGGGGGTGGAGGCTACATTCAGAGTTGCGGTGTAACAGAATCGTTCACGTAAAAAAGAAATTGATTACTATAATCATAAATTTGTTCTTATCTCACGCATGTAATTCAAAATGCATTGATACACACCTATTAATTTTTTTTTTCTTAATATTTTTATAATAGATAAATTACATTGATCTCTTTTTAAATTTGTCAGTATACAATTACCTTTCATTCTTATATGTAAGATTTCATTGACTTTTCTTATCAAAGCGATCTGAGAATGTTGTTAACGATTCTTGTGCAATTGCATTTCTATTTTTACAATATTATACAAATTAATGATTCTTATGTATGTGTTAACCACGCTAATCATTAACAACCTTTAACAAAAGGAAAGAGAGTGTTACAAAAATATAAACTTGTAAAGACAAAATTGTCACTTAGTCTAATGGGATGAACTGGTATAAAAAACAGGCTAGGCTTGCGTCGGCTTGAGCCCATGTATCAGCAGGAGGCCCAAAAGGCTGGATCGATAATCGCGAAAGGCCAAGTCACCCCATCTTCAGGCTAAAAAATTCAAATCAAATGCAGACCTACAACTCAAAAAGGAATCCAAACTCTTTGAGAAAAAAATTAGCTCTAAATAAGAAATTTCGAGTCCTAAAAAGATTTGAATTCTAACTTGTATAAATATTTATGAAAATTGAAAGGAATCCTCGAATCTACCTCTCGCAATATATTTTCTCTTTCTCTGAAAACATTGTGTTCATTACTCTTGAGTGCGTGTATCAAATTGTTTAGTAGTAACTAGTTGAACAATTTTTTGTACCTACAAAACCTCACTAGAAGTCAATGTTACATAAATAAAATCCTCAAAGAAGGTTATTGTAATTTTACGAACAAGATGGGAGGTAATATTGACGAAACCCTAAGAAATATCGGTGTAATTTTAAGTGATGAAGTGAACAAAATTATCTTGTAAATGGAGACAAAAGTGCATTAAATGATTAAAATGAACAAATTTTAGTCTTTACAACAAAAAAATTTGTAACGTAATTTGTTGGACATGTGCAACACTAGTTTAATTGAAGATACAATGCCATCAAATCAAGAATACAACATCACTATAATGTCGAGAAAATATGTTGTATCAATAATATATCTTTGATTATTACATTTTAAATGTAAAGACAATTTATATTTCGGATAAGACAGTGATTCAACGAAAATGACCTGTGCAAAATAAATAAATAAATTTAAAATGACCAAACAAAATTTTGCAAGTGTGAATGTAATCTGCGTCACATACCTGCCCCGTACTTCTGTGGCATTATGTTTGCGTTTGGATTCATTATTACATCTTGGGTCCTGCTATACGTCCCCACAAGTAAGACGGCTAATCCACGCTCCCCCACTACTTGGGGACATCTGTACAAAATGTGGTTCCATTTCATTTAACCTATTGAGAAATTATTTAGTAGTACAGGTACTAATGGTCCCGGGTGCTGGACTTTTGATCACGTGTCAAAATGGTGATTGGGTCCGGAATTAATATTCTTGAACTACCTAATAATTTTTTTTACAATTCTTGTTAGACTTCGTTTGTTTTACGGTTTAAGTATTTTTACTATTATAACATTGTATTTTTTAATCATTTTGTAATACACTTGCTGACGTCATTGCTAACAGATACCCCTTCCTTACTAAATGTCCTAAATGCCCTTGAGATAAATTGCAGTGTACGGCCAAGCTTCGCCGCGGTTATGCGACAACGAATTGTTACGGTGTCGCGCTCTCTCTCTCTCTATATATATATATAACACCCCCGCTCCAACTCTCTCTCTTAATAGCACCACCGTAACCCCTCTATCTAATATGTTATCAAATTCCTAATTCTCATCAACAAAGTTTCTCTCTGATTGTGCTCTACTATCAAAGCCCCAATTCACAGAAACCACATACTGAGTTTGTGGTTCTCAAGCAATTTATGAGAATCTCGAATCAATACATGAAGGGTACCCACTGAATTTAGGCTTATTTAACGAAAAATAACCCAATTCACAGAACCCACAAATTTCTCAAGTCTCAAATTACAAGATTCATGAACCCACCAACTGAGTAACCCAATTACTTTTAGCAGCTCAATCGATTACTCATGTTCTTGTCCACCATCAACTCACCCATGTTTGCCGAACCTGATATCTCTTTGCCTCAACCACGATGGCCTTCATATTTGTAATCAAAATTAACCCAATCATAATCTTACATTATCATTCATGAGTGCTGATATGCCCACTAACCACCGTGGAATTGCCCGACGCCAATGTTGGAGACGACCCACCGCCGCTGCTGTCAAAGAGTTAAAATTTGGGTTTCGGTTCATGCGTTTTGAACCACTGCCGACACTGACTCTTTGCTAATGTTGGAGTGAGAGAATCAAAGAGAGTGATTTTATAAGGGTTTTTAAGTGAATAAGGTGTCCGCTTGTGTGGATTACTCGAGGGGTGTGTGCGAAACTCATCTTCGAGCCGAGCCATGATGATTTGGGTCGAACTCGCCGAGCAGGTAGAGAGTAAACCGAGAAAGAGAGAGACAGTAGAACGAGAATGAGAGAAGTGCACAGAGAGAGGGAGGGGGTAGAGTGAGAAACTAAGCTAAGAGTGATGCGGAGAGAGACAGAGAGGGGGTAGATAGAAACAAAGCCGTGTGTAAAACTTTTTGGATACAAAGGTTAAATGACATTTGGGACTAAAATTGTAATTTTAAAAAGCAAGGGTAGTATTGTCATTTTCGTTTTGTAAAAGTGTTGAATTATGACGTGCATCACGGTCAATTAACCGAAGAGGTATTAGAACAAGTTAAACTGAACTTGGGAGATTTTTGCCGCCGAGTTTCACACCACTGTTCTCCGTGAATAATAAAAATAAATTTGGGAGTTTAAAAACCAATTTATCCTCTTTTTTAACCTATTATTCAAATATCAATTTTAATTCTCAAGATACAATTTACGTATAATAAGAATTATCCTCTTTTTTATTTAGAGATTCTCAATCCCTTCTTTTAGTCAAATATATATTTAGATATATATCTTCTTCGTACAATTAATACATGTGCACATATGAATTACATATGAATTTGTTTTCTTTGATGGATTTTAGGATTCTAAAGATGCGACAAGAGTTATCCTTGAAATAAATTAATTATTTGAAACTTGATATAAGAAAAAGAAAATTCAAAGGAAAAGTTGATAATCAAATGTCATGGAAATGCGACAACAGGCAATAGGTATATTAACCAAGCCTATTCTTATTCTCCAATATTTCTTATTAACAATTAATTGCATCCAAATTAGGTTTTTTTTTTCTTTTTTTGTTAATGAGATATTAATATAGAGAAATAAAATTATATATATTATTATAGGAAAAACTATATTTAAATAAAGTTAGGAGGCATAAATTACAAAGTAGTCTATTTTAAAAGTTTATTTTTTACTTTGATTGAATTAAGCAAAATAATTACATATGCATTGAAAATTATTATTCAGCCCTTCAATCTCTTATTCTAAAATATCAAATTATCATTTTTAAATCAAATTATTTCTTCACTTAAAAAATTAAGAAAACATCGACAACATCGTTTGGTTTCTGAAAAATTACAAGAATATAAAAGTAATCTAATAAAAGTGAACAAACCTATAAAGTAAAGCAAAATATATGTTATACAAACACTTGTTATTCTTCTATTATGTTGTAAAGTAGTCAAAATTAGACCGCTTGATATAACCCTGAATGACGGCAACTTCTTTTTCCTCTTAAATTAATGCAAGTAGATACACTTGCAAGTATATCTGAATGAGAATGAAGTAGATTTTTCAGATGTACTTGGATAACTTTTTGGTATGATATGCCTAAAAAAATATGAGCATCAGAAAAAAATATTACATCAAAACATGATGCACAAAGATAAGGAAAATCCAAATTTCACAAGTAAACTCCTATAAATTTCAAGTATGTCTGAAAATGCAAACAAAATTTGAGCTTTATCAGCAAATGAGTTATGAATCATCTTAGATAAAATATGTCTGTTCATTAATCAAATTAAGAACATACTTCAACAAGCAAATATGAATTAGAAAGTTGATAATGATAATTTAAAAAAGCAATTTAATGAAACTGTTGATCACATTTAAAAAACCTCAAACTTAAGAATCATTGGCACATGAATTTGTCATATAATTCAAAAATTAGTTCACTATTTATTTATTTATTTTTTAAAAGTAAAAAGAGCAGTTCACTAAAATAAAATAAGAGTTCATATTTTTGTGATGAGAGATGATCAATAACTAATAATTTATTCATGTAGTGGTGCTTTGTAATGAGTTCGATTTTCTTCTAGTGAGACAAAAAAACAATGATTTGTTGAATTTATTTAGTCACGCACAATACTTCTTCAGTCGCACATGAACCAAACAGAATTTAGTGTGGGTTGGAATAAGAAATTGAAGGGCATTTTAGACTTGAATAATATTTTTCAATGTATATGTGATTATTTGTTTAATTCAACCAAAGTGAAAAATAAACTTTTAAAATAGACCACTTTATAATTTAGACCTCCTAACTTTATTTAAGTGTAATTTTTTCATTATTATATCTTCTTTAGAATGTATATATGTTCATACATTGTATACAAGTTATTAAATTATTTGAAGTTTAAATTTTGGATTTTAAAAAAAAAAGAAAAAATGATAAAAATTTATAAAAAGAATGATTAATATTTTAGACTTTAAGATTAAATGATTACTCATTAATAATTATTTTTTACGTTTGATCCCTATCCACCTTTTAATGGGCATAAGATCACTAAACCATAATAAAATCTAACTTAGATCTAGTTTTGCATCATGTCTCTAGAATCTAGATCTAGAAAAGCAGTGTACTCATTTGGAGTGTAACGAAGAGAATAGTTTCGGATCAGATACTCATTAGCAAAATAGTTAATTTCCAATCAGACGATAATAATTAATCTGATCAAATGATGCATTAATCTGAAAATCAAATCTTAACAACCATAGAGGATCATATCTATCGATGGATAATGAAAACGAGTTGATGGTGATTGGGGTGGGGTCCATTACCACGTGGTGATACTGAATACTGATCCATGGATTATCTGACCTTGATGGCCAAAAGTCAAACTTTTTGATGCAAGAGCTCATGCATTATGGTGACACTAATTAAAATTAATTCAACTAATTTTTAGATGGATGTTAGCCAGTGAAGTGTCGTTGTTGCATTAACATATAGGGCTTAATTGTGAGGGAAGACAGAGGGTCGTTATAACCTACTAATGAATGCGTTTTAATTGAACTCGTGCCCCTCTTGTCACTGAGTTATGAGATTTGTGGAAGACGTGACAAAAAAGGATTAGGTATGGTAAATCGGATCAACAACGATTTCATTTTATTTGATTTGACTTGGTCATGCAATGAAATGGTTTAATTCAAGTTTTAGAATTAAATAACCATTCATAATAGTTGAATTTTAGTTGGATTATTGTCGGGCATATATTTTTACATTTATTAAATATATGTGATTCGTTTCATCAGATATATTTATCACATGTATTTTATGGATAAAAGACTATAAGTTCGACAATTCAACTTATCTATCATTTTTTATTTCAGTTTAGTATTAGATAGACTAATCAAATCGAAACATTATATATATATATATATATATATATATGTATATAAGTTATATTACATTCTTAGGTAGGTTAATACCGGACTAGTGAAGGGATGGAAAATTGAAAGTACAATCAAATAGTTAGTTACAATTTTTGTTGAGCTGACATTGGATATGTGGTGGCTTAAAAAGCTTGGTTACGGATACGAGATACAATTATGACACGATATGATATGAGTATGGTGATATGACAAATTTAAAAAATTAAAATAAGTATACCATAGGATACGACAACATAAAAATAATAAATTAAATTTTTATATTTACAAAAAATTGATTTTATGTTATATATATTATTATTAACATTTCTTTATAAAATATTATAATTAGTTAACAAAATAAGAGTTAATAAGAGTCATATTGCATAATTTCTATAGATAAATTTTGAACTAAATCATGATATATATCTCAAAATAATTGTTTTAAAATAAATTTTAAAATTTTGTTAACAATTATACTATTATGTTATTGTTGAAAAAATTACATTTTAATGTTCAAATTTTGCTAAAAATGTCTTTTGACGTATTTGACAAGTATCAGATTTAGATACATAGTCGAAGCATATGAGAAGTATTGGATACGGGTTAGAAATATAAAAAAAAATTATATTTTAAAATTATAAATATGTTTAGAAAGTATTGAATACATATCTGTCAGTATTTGAAGAGTATCGATATTCTATACGAAGACGACCAAAATATATCACCCTTGTAAAAGTATGTTTGTCTTTTACGTCGGGGCTATATAAAGACAAATAGCAAGCCTAAATTATTAATTACATATTGTACTTGCTCTTTTTGTCAGCATCATATCATGTAAACAAAAAACCAATTAAGTGTAGTTGATTAAATGAATGGTTGGCAACTTAGGTTTCTAATCCACTAGTTTATAGCATGTAAAGAAGACACGAAAATGGCTCTCTGTGTTTATCACGATATCATGTACAGTAACATAAAAATGTCAAAAAACTGGAGTTATCACATGGATTCGATGGTCGACAATGGACCCACACTGATCTTGTTTTTAAATAATTGTATCAAAGTCCTGAACATAAATATAAATTGCAGGAAGTATAAATTAGATATTATTAATACAGTAGATTTGTACCCTTCCAGAGTTGACATTTAAATAGTAGTACGTATATATATTTGATGGTTTGATTGTCAAATAAGTTTATGGAGACTTTACTTTTATTATATATGTGTGACTTCTTAAGAAATGATTTCTTCAATACTTGAGTACTAAATTAAATGATTTCTTGAACACTTGACTAAATTGTGTCAACTTAATTTTAATATGACAATGAAATTGTATAATTTTGAAATATAACATTTTAACATGAATCAACCCAGTAAAACGAAACACTCATTCAAGGCCATTACTAATTAACTAGTTCATAAAGACTTTGAATTCTTGTTTCTTGAAGCTTTCAACAATACATGCACCTGTATTAGCTCTTTACAGTGACGTACGGTTAGATCTCATTACCAAACTATAACATAGACTCAGAGTAACAAAAGCCCAATAACTTTTCTTACACATGCAAAATATATATATATATATATATATAGAGAGAGAGAGAGAGAGAGAGAGAGGGTCATGATCAGGGGCGTAGCCAGGAATTTGTACAAGTGGGTACGAAGGTAAAAGTTCGGGCTATAATTTGTTTTTTATAAAACTAAGTGGGTACATGACTCAAAATTTAATAGGTGATTATATTTCTAAACTCCAAAAAATTGCATTTACTATATATATAAAAAAAAATTTATAGAGTTAAGTGGGTACTAATGTACCCACTGGGGCCTTAATGGCTACGCCCCTGGCCATGATACACATAAATGCACTACACTTGTACCACGCCCTCAAAGCAATATGTATTCTTTTTACGGCTATGAAAAGGTGAAAATTTATTAGATAGTATCAGATTACAATGTTTTGCTTAATTATTAGAAGATACATAACAAAAAAATACTACGGCTACATTAAACGACTAATAATTTTGAAAATAGCGGATTAGATGCCGTGGACAACATTTCTTTTGATACGTGACAAAGCACAAATCACAATTTCATAGACTTTAAAACTCTCTTTGAATAAAACTTCTCTCTGAAAAATAAAAGAAATAATTGTTCTTTTCTCTCTCTGACTCTCTCCCTCTCGCTATTTTCTCTTTTTCTTTTACCTATTTTTTTTCTCCAACTAAGGATCTCACACAAATTTTATAATTTTTTTTTTCTGATGTATAAAATCAAATTGAAATCAAATAATTCCTTGATGGAAAATGCCATTCAAATGACTTATTCTAGACGGAAATTGAAAAAAAAAAAGTAGGAAAAAAAGAATGGAAGTATCATTCTATGGTCTGCGTTTGAATGTGTGAAAGAAGAATTGCAATCCAAAATCAAAAGTCTAAGAAAGAGAAAAGGAAGAAGGCAGAGAGAGGACATGCGCATAGAATAAAATCCAAAATCAAAAGTCTAAAAAAAGAGAAAAGGAAGAAGGTAGAGAGATGACATGTGCATATAATATACACACACATATATAGACAGACAAAATAGAGAGAGAGAGGCTTGCCGTGTGCATACAGAGTAGAGAGAGGTGAGAGAGAGAAACTACTATGCAGGGAAGTTGAACCTAATTTTTCATGTGAGTCGGTTTCAAAGTCGGGTGGAATAAGTCTGTCAATTATATCATTTTTTAATCAAAACTTATAAAAAAAATTGACACATTTGATTATGTGTCTTTATGTGATTGATTGAAATTATATAGTTTCCAACTATGCAATAGCTTCATATGAAAATGTCAAATAGCACGTATCCTAAAATGTTAGACCTAAAGTCACAACCTAACTCAAGTAGTTCAAAACCTATATATATATATTTTTTTTATGTTTTTCTCAAGTAGTAAAAACAAGAGATTGAGAGCCCCACCACTAACGTCTTGTGGTTCAACTTGGACGCTATAAATGATTTTCATGTATATATATATATATGATATGATAATAGGCATAGACAACCTAGTGGAATGCTTATATGGAAATAGACTTAGCATATGCCCATTCAATTTTGGCAGTAAATCCAAAGTTGCTAGCTTGTTGATCCTATATTTGTAATTTTCTTTTGTACCTAGAGAGGCATTTCAAATTGAAAGACTGGGTGCAGATAACATCATTACTATAAAATACATGGCCTATTATTATCACCATATCTATACGCTATGTTTGATTCAGAGCTTAATAAGATTGTGGTGGTGAGAGAAGACTGGCCATTGCCAACACCTCCAAAATAGCAATTTTAGTAAGGAATATGATCTTACCAACCAATATAAAAAGAAAAATAATGAATAGACATTATTAGATCGTATGAAACTCATATGTTTGGTTTGTATTTGTCTTCTTTTGTATCCTTTACTCGACCTAATTTTTGGCATGAAATTCATTGGTCTTTTAGCAATGTTTAATTTCAGGTTATGAAAGTCAAATTGTCTTGTAACCATGGATACAACATGAGGCCTATCATTCATGTCAAAACTAGTGCTGCAAATAAATTAACACATTTAAAACTCTCACCTTGTGTTCATTTATTTAACAAAGAATCTAAATTAAAAAATTCGGTTCAATTCGTATAGGCTCATGAACACATGATTTGTATAATTTCGTAAACAAAACAACTTGCATAGGCTTTTATAGATTCAGGTCACGAATACACATCACATTTTTCTTGTGAAAATATTATATTTCAAGAGTTTACAAGTCAAATCTCGAGTCTGCTCAAGGAAACTTGAGAAGGTACAATTTTCTAAACTCATTCTTGGATTAGATTGAATCCAAGTTGGAGTCCATTAAGAAACCAATCCAACTCTGAATAGTCTCGATCTTAGGTTGGATGAGTTTTTATCATACTAAAAAATAGGTTGTTTCTTTCCCCCACACACTAGGTAGAAAATAGAATAGGGCCAGCTAGCTAGTGATGACAAACCTTGACCCAGCCCTAAAACAAGTTGAATGGGCCTAACACTTGACCGTTACGCCCTTATCTTATCTTATACAAACTGGACAATGAGAAGGTTTGGTTTGACCATTTTAGTTCACAGCCTGATTCCACGTCTCCGATAAATACTAGTCAATTGCCCTGTAACTATAATATTTGGGCGACCAAAATAACTATGTCGGCTGATATTAGCCCTTCATTACTCTTCACTTTTATTTTTATTTTTTTAAAATAAAATTGCAAAAAAATACTTAAATTACAATATACTTAATTCTTATATTTTTAAGGACAATACTTAAGTCCAATCCTAATAGAATCAACTTTGTTCTCCCAATTTATATGATCCAATAGAACTTGAACATTTGTCTAAAATTATAAAAATTAAAGATGGATATTACCAATCAACTTACTCATTTTCTTTACCTTATGCATTACCAACAATTGTCACTCTTTTTTCTTGTGACTCTTCTGCCTTCTCTCTATTCCTCTCTCTCTCTCTCTCTCTCCACACTCTTTCCAAATCTCCATGTAAGCCACTCTCTTTTCAAGTGGAACAAGAGTAAAATCACGATATTTTTCTTGGTCAATGAAAAATCTATGTGAGTATGTTGTGCTATTGAAAAAAAAAAAAAGATGAGAGAGAAAGAGAAATGAGAGAGTAATAATTCAAAAATGATTTTTAAGGATGTGATTTTTGTATGTTAGGAGAAGGGATGGATGGCGGCAACGTCATCCCAAACCAGCTCCCAATCTCATTCCCAACTTATTAAAGTGAGCATTCTTCCATTTCAATCCATTGATCTTCTCTGACAATTTTTTTTTGCAAAGTAAAACCATTGTATTCAAGAAAAAAATAAGTTTATCTAGTTCTAATGCATCTTTTTTTGTTAGTTTATAGTTATTTTATTTTTGTTTAGTGCTAAAGTTTTTTAATTCGTGACAACGCAATTTGTACGGATGAAGAGGAATTTTTGAATTTTTTTTTTCATTGTTTTGAGTCTTAGCCTTCACAAGTTTTGATATATATATATATATATATATATATATAAACACTAGAAATATATGTACACTATATTATATATTAGTTAAACGTAGTTAATTTAATCACATAATAATATAATTTTTAGAAGTTCTATTTTTAAATCAAACAATTTTTGCTTGACTTGTTCATTGAACTATATAACATAGTTTCTATTTAAGTAAAATTAGACTTTTCTTTTATTTTCAATTCAATTAAACATATATTTTGAAAAAAAAATTAATTAAAAAAATAAAATTTTTCAATATAAGGAGATAAGTTTTTGCATTCATTGATATAAAAGTTGCTTCCAACTCAAATTCTTTTTATTCTAATTACATACAAATGAATAAATGTAAACTTCCTATATTATCTAATTTCTTTTTATTCTAATTACTAGCAAAATGACTAAATGTAAGCTTCTTCTATTATTATCTAATTTCTAATATGTTAACTGTTAAGAGAGGAGGACAATTATGACATAAAAATGATTTGTTGGTCTTTCTGAAACTATAATTGTTGCTGGCCCAATAATTTTTCAGCCCACAAGCGATGGGTCGAATGCGGAGGAAATAAATGTTAAAAGCCCCCCTTGAAAGAAGGGTACAAAAATAAATCCTACTAACTACTAGCAAATTTTTATTTTAACGCCGTCTGTGGGAATCGAACCCACGACCACGTGGTTAAAAGCCACGCGCTCTACCGGCTGAGCTAAGACGGCTTGATACACACCATTTGAAAAAGGAAGAAAAACAATGAGTCATTTTATTGTAAAAGTTTTTGTAAAAGGAAATCATTATATAACAAAAACCAATTTTTTTCCCCGCCGTCTGTGGGAATCGAACCCACGACCACGTGGTTAAAAGCCACGCGCTCTACCGGCTGAGCTAAGACGGCTTGATACTGACCATCTGAAAAGGAAGTGAAAAAATGAGTCATTTTATTGTAAAAGTTACATAAACTGAACCGAAGACTGGCTCTATGAGAAGAATATGATGGCCCATGTCTAGATGTTCAAAGAAGTATAGAGACTGTTTGGAAAGCCCAAAAACCAAATCATACGAGGATTTTTATTTATTTATTTATTATTTCTCTCTGAAGTGATATGAGCATCAAATTGGTTAATTTTATGTTAATTGTGTTTTGGTAAAGTCATTTATCTATTTTAGAATTTAGATTCTGCTATCTGCCTTGAATACTATACACCTACAAATAGCATGGCTGGAACACCTTTTTTCATAGTAAATAACTCAAAATTTTATTTCACTTCCTTCTTGCTTGCTTCTCCATTTTATTTATTTTTGGAGAATGATATTAGTAATTTAGTATTTTCAATAAAAAAAGTCTCATCCACTCCACTTCATATGATAGATTATAGATAGACTGAAATAGTGGAGTGCTCAGTGCCAATGTCATTTTTTTTTTCATTTATTTAATTCTTTTAGAAGCTAATTGCATCATGATTAACAGGCCAACAAGTTAGTATAATTTAATCAATAAGTGGTCGAGTGCTTAAAAGAAACCACTCGTCTAAATACAAAATTTGCACCGAATTGCATCAGTGACCTGAGATGTTTGGTGGAATTGAAAAAAATATTGAGTGCGTCCGGTGTACTGTACATAATTCGTGGAGTGGTTTCAACAAGGGCATAAAATTTAAAATTGTAATGTGTCGGACACACCAAATATCTTTTTCTTTAATCGAGTATATATCAAATTAAAATGAAATTAAATGTAGTGATTCAATTTTTGTGTGAAGGGTATCTCGAAAATAATTTCATATATATGGATTAGAATTTTCAGTAGTTTTTATAATTCAGAAGGTTTCTAGTTTCTACAATAATTAATACAACCACACCAATAAGTTGCATTATTTAATTTTATTCACCTCAAAATTAAAAATGTACCTCATTCTCTAATCTCATACATGGCAAAATAAAATTTCAAAATATTTAAAATTAATTATACAAAAAAAAAATTATCTACCATAAAAAAAGTAGATTTATTTATCTACCCCTGAGCAGAGCCTTCTCAGCTGTTTCCATCTCTTCCAAGATTCTTGCCTTGCGCTTGGCCGGTATCGGTGCCGTCGGACCAAAGCTAACATAATGGCCGGAAACGGCATTAAGGGCGGAGTAAATGTCGCGGAACGAAGCCCGGCCAAGCAGAGCCTTCTCTCTCCTATACTTAGCCACCCATGAATTGGATGCCTCTCTTAGGTCAGCCACTGCAGTGGCCACATTAGGATCAGTTTTCTCCATGCTAATGGTACTTCTCACCTTGTTAATAACCACTTCTGTATCCTTTACGTATTCCTCGTCTGAAGCGGCCCATGCAGATGTGACTGGAAGGAGTAGTGTAGGAGAGAGAATGCCGGCGGCCAGCGACATGAATTCACGGCGGCGGGGCTGTGGGGTGGTTGTTGTTGCTGTGGTGGTGCTGGTTGTGGAATTGGAGAGTTTGGACCTGATGGGGGAGATGAGTGGTCTTGGTGTGGAGGTGGTAGGGGTGATGAGGGTTGGGGAAGCCATAGCTTGGTTGTTCGCTGGTGGGAGAGAGAAGGGTGGATGGAACAGAGAGATGGTGTATTTTTAGGATAGGGAATAGGGTTTGGTTTATGCCACGTGTGCTTATCACCTTATCTGATAATTAGGTTGTGGATGAGAAATGCTCAGTGAGATTTTGGTTTGATATGTACTTTCATGACGTGGGACACCCACAACTACAATGGCCTTTGCCATATCAAACACTGCTGGTAAGAGGTTTTTTTTTTTTTCCAAATTGGAGATCCAAAAGTTACAAATTAGTAAATGTAAGTATTAGATGCTACTAAATTTTTCACAGACATGGTGATTTGAGATGACAATTTGTCTTACCCGTTTAAATCCATTTTGGAGTGATAGAAAGATCATAATGTATTTCCTTTTTCTTGATGCTAATTAAGTGTATGTGTTACCTAAATTTTTTTTAAATATTTCCGACCATCTATCTTCTTTAAGTATTTTCGTCAATAAAAATTCAACTTTTCTTGATAATAAAAAATAATGATTCTTTTATAATTGATCGGAATACTATATTCTAAGTATCTCGTGTTGCCGTAACTTACCCTTATGTCACCGTAGCTTACCCTTGCCCAAACACTCCCCCAAAATGGAATTTTATTATATTCAATATGACTATCAACACAAGAATTTACACATTTTATCAAGGCAAATCCCGTTTGATTATAGTAAATGCAGTAGTTAAATAATCCTTCACAAATCTTGAAACATACCTTAGAAGAGGTTATTTTGAAAAATAATTTATTTTTGATACATCAATAATGATGGGCATTACGATCTTTTAAGTAAAATCAACTCGAGCTAACTTTTCTTTCTGCTGAGACTTTTGTTTTTTGTTTTAAAGATATATTTTAAAGTTTTACATATTCTTCAATCCTACTGGACTTTTAGATCTTTCATTTTGGTAAATGAGAAATAAATAAATTCCAATTGAGAATTCTAAGCGATCCAAGTTAGTGTTCATAGGCCGGTCCTCTCCTTGGACCTAAGTCTTTGGGTTTATTCTTTTGTGGGTCAGGCCTCTTCTAGCTTGTTGTATCCATTAATGGGCCTGGGGCATCCCTCTTGCATTCTTGTACAGTTCTTTTTATTTATAATTTTATATACACAAACCTTATTTACAGGAAAAAAATACACATATTTGTTGTTAAGTAAAAGGAAGACCAAAACCCATATTAAAAATCTAAAGAAATGGGCCTTTTGGGTCTAGCAAAATTGAAATGCTCCAATTGAAAAAACCATTACATGAACATTGATGGTGTCTAACATGGGCCTGGAGAAAAAGCTGACCAGTTAGGCTGGAAGGACTCTTATTAGATGGGCTTCAACATTGAAATGAGGATGAGAAGGGCAAATAGTAGGCTATTATTCTCTTAGAAATTTAGAATACAACATTTATTTACAAGTTCAACATATTGTTAATAGTGGACAAGCTAAATCTAATGTCAAATGATAATTAAAAACTATGAATATTCTATTCTTCCTCCCACCTTCTTTTTAAAAGAAAGAAAAACTGAAAAAGAAATAATTTTTTTTTGTTTACTTGGTGTAATAGTGGAAAAGAGGTGGCCAATCCTTTTAAACACAATGGAATGAGTTTAATAAACTTCTATATCTTCCCAAATGCATGTGAAGAGTAGGTGTTATAATCACTAGAACTAGGACACCTACTCTGCTAATATGGATTTGTTTTTTATGGTTTTTTATATTAAATTATTAGACCCAACTTTAATGCTTTAAACTTATACATATTTATATATATTGCAAATGGAAATCCAAATGCTCAACATCAAAGATGGATGATTGTGAGTGGTTTGCTTACTTTTGGATGGGAAACTGGTCATCTTTGGAAGGTGTCACATGTGTCAAAATTTTCAGCTTGGTTCGAACAATTTTTGATTTGAGTAGAAAAAGAATACAGGGGGTTTAACTTATTAAAAAAAGTAAGAAAGAAAAAGAAGATAGGGTTTAAATTAGATATGTAGATTCGGGGTTTTAGATCTGTTGGATTTGATGTTGTTTTCTCAACTATATATCTTAATCACATGAATAAAGTATAGGAGAGAAAAGTAAAATAACCAAAGCTCAATTTGTAATTTGTGTCCACTTTTTAAATTGATTTAGGTCAATGCAAAGAAAGATAGATAATTAGTGCATACATGATGAATAATTGGGTGTCATCAAATAGAAAAAGGAAAAGAAAATAAGAATAGGAAGACAAGGAGCTAGGAGTTTAATTAATTTTTCTTGAGAGAGATATGATTCATTTGTTTCAAGTTATCATCGACAGTCAATTAGAGGAAAACTCAAATTTTGCATCTGGTATGCATGAATGAAATAGAATCAATCTGGGAATGTAATGAGAATGAGAATAGAATGGTCATTCTCATTCTATTGTTTAGTTGCAAATATGAAATGAGATAAGAAAGAAATAAATTTTAAATCAAATTATCCAAAATACCTTTCCTAATGACAAATAAATTAAACTAATTAACAAAGGTGTGGTGGTAGAGGAAGGTGGCGATATGGAGGTGATGGGGGTGGCAATGTGGAGGTGTTGGCGGTGGATGTGTTGGTGTGGTGGTAGGGGAAGGCCGCAATGTGGATGTGGTGGGGGTGGCAGTGGTGGTGGTGTTGTGGTGGAGGAAGGTGGCAATGTGGAGGTGGTGGCAATAGTGGTCGTGGTGGTGGAGGCGGTGGAGGTGTTGGTGGAGGAAGGTGGCGATGTTGAGGTGGTGGTGATGCAATGTGGGGACGACATTGGTAGTGGAGGAAGGTGGCATTGCGATGTGGAGGCGGCGGTAGTGGTGAAGGAAAGTGGCGATGTGGAGGTGGTGGCGGTGGCGGTGGTGAGGGTGGTGGTGGTGGTGTTAGAGGCGGTGTGGTGGAGGTGAGGGGTGTTTTGGTAATATGAATTGTTTTTTTTTTAATCTTACCTGGAATGGAATGCAATAGATTTTCATTCAAAGAGAATGACAGTTCCTATTTTAAAATTCATACTAAACAAAGAAATGGAATGAAATAGAAGATGGAATGAGCACTTTATTCTATTATTGTATACTAAACGTAGCAAAATAGAAGATTAACAAAGAGACTTACTAATAGTCTCTTTAAGAAAGAGAGAAAATGATTCTTGTCGTTTTATAAAATAGAAATAAGAGGTGGAGCGCCACGATATATTTGTGTAGCGCCAATTCCCTTTGCCTTTTTGTCGGAATACTTTTCTTCTCAGCCTCACAATTTGCAAATCCAAGCAATAGAAAATCTTTCATAAACTGTTGGCATTACATTGAAGGTTAATGTAATTATTCTTCAGCTGCAGCATTTCATCGTTTCTTCCCTCTCAAACAGGGCAGCTTTCACTCAGTAAAAGTATTTGTTTGGACAATTGGATATTGTGAAAGTACTTATTTTAGGAACAATTATATCATTTCATTCCAAAACCACACATATAAGTGGAGTGGAAGAGTAATTTTGTGTATTAAAATATTATAGGAACAAAATGGTGTCTGCGAGTCACTTGAGGAAAAAAAAATAAATCTTCTTCTTTAGTTTGAAGAATATTAATGTGGTTAGGTTTTGGAGTAGCTAGTGATTCAAGATTGAGTTGGCATTGTTGACACACAAACTGAATGATCTGAATTGTCTCAAGAAGTAGCCTATGTTTGAACTCTTAAATGAGTTGATCTAGTAAATGTTGTGCGTTATAGAGCAATCACTTCATTTTATAAGCCAAATGCAAATGCAGCCGTTTGAGTTAGGTGGAGTAGATGATATATGTTGGATGAAATGTTAGCTGTCTCAAACATATATAGATATATATACACACACACACTACTAATTAATATGCTGTTTTAATGAGAGGATAACAATAGTAGTTGAGTGATGAACATCACATGTATTTGCAAACACACACAAAAGGTATACAACACTCTTTGTTTTAATAGCGTCAAGTCATGTTCATACCCAACTTTCATAACATCAATAACAAAATTTAAGCGCCAACCTAGTTTCTGTTGCTGAAGTCTCTCTGTAGTCATACAACTAATTAAAGTCTCATTAATTTTATTGTTGAAGTGAAATATCTTCCCGCGTGTAGCCCATTACTCCCGGCTCCACCATGATTCGCAGCTGAGGCTACAAATGCGGACACCAATGCGGTGTAATCGAATTGGGTCTGTGATAGCATAAACGTAATCAACTCGATTATGGAAATTGTGAATTTTTTGATCTTGTACCTAAGACTCAAAATATAACGATTAAACGATACACAACTTTTTACAATATAATTTGATAAAAATAATTTTTTTGTGAATTTTAATTTTTTTTTTGAACTTTTGAAAATCACTTAACATAGAGTAATAATTAATTCATGAATTTATGTCGTTGTTGCTATAATATGCGACAAAATTTTAATACATTTTTTTTAACTTTTGAAAATCACTTAACATAGAGTAATAATTAATTCATGAATTTATGTTGTTGTTGCTATAATATGCAACAAAATTTTAATATATTTTTTTTAACTTTGGAAAATCACTTAACATAAAGTCATAATTAATTCATGAATTTATGTCGTTGTTGCCATAATATGCGACAAATATATAGTTGGTGATGTATTTATTAGATTATTTCAGAGAGAGAGAGAGAGAGAAGAGATGCCCCTTCAAATCCAGTATTACTGTTAATGTAATGTGACGTGATACTGATACCTAATTTGTATAATATGTGACAAATCTCTAGCTGTTGATGTATTTATTGGCTTCTTTGATGGAACATTTGAATGTGTCTTGACGTAAACTTGATGGAACTAATAACGCAAATTAGTTGTTTGTATATATATATATATAAGCCAATTTTGCATGAACGAATGATTTAAGATCCGACCACTTAAATGCATGTCTTACATCCCTAAAAGTCATTCTCTCTACAGACTCCAAACACTTCCTTTTTCCCTTGTGATTTGGCCTTGCTTACAGATTAATTGCAGTCACCATCAGCATCCATTTTCTTGTTAAATCAAACATCACCAGCCTAGCCAAATTTAAATAATCATTTTTTCAAAATATCAACCTCCAATGAATATATATATATAAATTAGGAGTAAAAAAATTGTATCCATTTTAGATGATATTATGCTTGAATCAGATATATGGTGACGAATTTGTTTTTTAAAAAAGAAATTCTGCGAATAAATGAAATCTTGAGAAATTTTTACATAATCTTCTTCTGTCCGAAGAAATGATTCACAAAGATAATGAACATCTGGGACGTACCCATAATAATTTCGTTTAAAAGTCCTAAAATTATTTCACTTTCTGTAATTTTCTTGAAAATTTAAAGAGCTTTTACGTATTAGTATATACATAACTGTGTTCTTATAGATCCCACTCACATAAAAAAAATATCGGACTAAGTTCGATCGGATAGAATATCATTATTTCTTTTCTATAGATGAAATTGTAATCAAGAATTAATAGTGCACAAAAAAATTGTCAATAAAATTCTCTCACATTTATTAGCCGTTCAATCCGTTGGAAGAATGAGAGAGAGAGAACTAAAGAAAGGCCATGAAGGCTTGCAATGCATGAATATATGTAGTTCCATTATATATCTTAATCTTATACCAGAGAAACCATCTCTTAACTCACCGCCAAAACTTCACCAAACTCTGTCCAAAGCCTAAACTATAAGAAGACCTCCATCTCTTCCTACTTCCTCCATCAAAATACACCTCTCTTTCTCCCTCTATATCTCTCTCAAACAATGGCTTACAAGTCTCCTCATTCAATCCTTGCTTTCTTTGTCATCTTCAACTTTCTGCTTGCCATCGCAGTGCAAGCACGTGACATCCCAACAAACGACAAGAAATTACAACCGGATTTATTCATCGGCCATGATGGCAGTGTCCTCATTCCGGGCTTTGGCCGTGTCATGATACCTCCCAAATTCAGCAAAGACTACAATCCGTTTACATACAATCCGGTAACCGGCAGCAGTGGAGGAAGTGGCATTGGTAGTGGTGGTGGAACTGTTGGCGGGGGAAGCCGTAGCTATGTTCCAGGCGGCGATGACACATTTGTCCCCAACCCAGGGGTCGAGGTCCCCAACCCTTGAAGTGGTGGCAACGTTCCTGCAAGTCCTTGAGTTTGTTTAGCAAGTTTCATCATCATTTTCGAATAAATTAGCTTGGCTAGAAGTATGAACTCTGACTGTGTTATTGTAATGGAGTCTCTCTCCATTGTTGTTGATCAGTGTTTATGATTCTATATGTATGCTTGGGTTGTAGAATTATTACAGTTTTTATGAATAAGGGATTCCTATGTTTTTATGTATTCAGTTTCTCAATCTTTTCGCAGTATTAAACCAAAAAATTAATTGGTAACCATGAATATATATATATTTATATATATACACACACATGTAGTAGTGATCTCTTGCTCTCCGGCTGAACGATAGAATTTATCCACACTTTCGACCGTATCGTAAATTTAATCTAATGACTACATTTCAAATCCACTCTCACCTTCCCAAAATTTACAAAACTATCTTATGTAATTTTAATTTTGAAAAATTAATGTTACTGTTGGTTTACCAATTCTTTACCTATTGTAAAAAATTGATAAATGATCAAAAGTAAATAATTAAATTAGGGCGTGAGACGTGATCAAGAACCGGTATTAGTCTTCTTCCACCTTTTGTCCCAACTCTAAATTAGTGTCCGATCAATTAAGGGTTTGCCCTACATCTTGTATTTCAACAGCAACGTCCTGTTAAGTGATGGACATGAGATAAAATTGACTGTATTATAAAATTTAATTTAATTTCTCCTAGTCATCCTAACTTTGTTAATAATGAAGGAACTAGTAGGGAAGAAAATTAATGTTTTCATCGAGCTTTTATGAATAAGTTATAATTATTCTGATAAAAAGTTTTTGTTTATCTTTTAATATCACCTTCATGTAAGATCACGAGTTGCGTTCTGATTTGAATGATAACCAATACTTCTTACTTAGGTTAAAAAAAAAAAGTTCTTACTTTAATTTTTTAACAAAATATCAAAAAGTTAAGTGTAACAAGTATTATCTTTTTTTATTTTATAAAATTCTTAGATTAAATTTAACATAATCAGTACTCTATATGAATGTATGTATACATACTTCCATTTACTGCATTAAAATTTTATTTTCGTTTCATAGTTTGACATGAATGAACCTGACCCACTAACAGCATCATTATTTGCATATCTGCGTGGGCCGGCATCGATCAATTTGATCTCCGTGGTTAAACTGTGGTACTTCGTTAACACAAAAAGTACATACATACACATATATCATTTATTGAAGGGTGAGAACTGAGAAGTGAGAAGATTGTGCTCGGGGCAAGAATGTCGGTGGAAAGTATATGCTACAGACAATAAACGCAGCGACAATTGCACTTTTAGAATATTGTCAACTGATATTAATTGATCTGCAGCAACCTATAAAGTTGGGAGGTGAACTATAAACGCAGCAACAATTGCACTTTTAGAATATTGTCAACTGATATTAATTGAAAAAAAGAAAAAAAAAAAAGAAAAAAGAAAAAAGAAAAAAGAATGATATATGAATCAAGATGAAGAAATATTTTCATTTCTATCAAATAGCTATATCAAGTATAAATAATCTATCTCAATTGAAACAACCTCCTAACTTTACATGCATATATTTATAAGAGTTAACTTCTAGTTTTTAGGGAATCGTCAACACTCCGCCTCAAGCTAGATAAAAAGCGTCTGTCATTTTCAAATTGCAAATCAAATCATTAAACTGTCCTTTGTGAAGCCTCTTTGTTAGAACATCTGCTAATTGATCCTTATAGGGCACATATGGCATGCAAATCAAACAACTCTCAAGTTTCTCCTTAATAAAGTGACGATCAACCTCAACATGTTTTGTTCTATCGTGTTGAAGTGGATTATGGACTATGCTAATGGTTGTCTTGTTATCACAATACAAATCTCATTAGTGCTTCACACGGTACTCTCAAGTCTTGGAGTAGCTTTCTGAGCCAAAGTAACTCACATATTTCATGGGCTGCTGCTCTAAATCCTGCCTCTGCAGTACTCCTTGTAACAAGTGATTATTTTTTGCTTCTCCAAGTGACCAAATTACCTCCCACAAAAGAACAGTAACCTGATGTTGACTTTCTATCAATGACACTTCCAGCCAAATCTGCATTGGTGTAAGCCTCAACATGAAGTCTGTTCTTCTTCCTGAACATCAATCCTTTCCCTGGACTTTCCTTCAAATACTTCAACACACGAAAAATTGCCTCAAGATGCTCGTTTTTTGGAGAATGCATAAATTGACTAATCACACTTACTGATTAAGCTATATCAGGTTGAGTATGTGACAGCTAAATCAATTTTCCTACCAAATTTTGGTATCTCTCCAAATCAATACTTTGACCTTCCTCTAAGAGACCCAATTAACACGTTGGATCAATAGGAGTCTCAACTGGCTTGCAACCTAGCAGTCATGTTTCTTTAAGTAAATCTAGTGTATACTTCCTCTGTAAAAAAAAATTCCTTCTCATGATCTAGCAAATTCCATACCCAAGAAACACCTCAAAGACCTGAGTTGTTTAATCTCAAATTTCTTGGTTAGGAACCACTTCAACTTTTCTAGCTCTACTAGATCATTGCCCGTGAGGATAATATCATCAACATAGACTATCAAGATTGCAACCTTACCTTCATTTGAGTGTCGATAGAACATTGTGTGGTCTACCTAACTTTAACCAAAAGCACAGCTCTTAACAACCTCTAAAAAATGATCAAATCAAGCTCTTTGTGACTGTTTCAATCCATAAAGTGATTTCTCCAGCTTACAGACTTTGTTGCTCCCAAGCTTCTTCTCAAATCCTGGAGGTAGAACCATATAAACTTCATCTCTCAACTCACCATTCAAGAAGGCATTCTTCACGTCCAGTTGTTGTAGAGGCCAATCTAAATTGGTTGCAAGTGACAAAATAACCTTTATTATATTTAGTTTAGCAACTGGAGCAAATGTCTCTTGGTAGTCAATCCTATAGGTTTTTGTAAATCGCTTAGCAACTAACCTTGCCTTATATCTTTCAATAGACATATATGAATTGTACTTCACAGTAAATACCCATTTACATCTCACAGGTTTGGAATCCCTTGGTCTATCCACAATTTGCCAAGTTCTATTCTTCTCAAGCACCTTCATTTCTTCCAAGACAACATCCTTTCATTCTAGAACATGCAAAGCTTCCTGAATATCTTTTGAAATGGAAACACTAGATAGATTAGTAGTAAAAACATTCATAGAAGATGATAGTCTATGATAAGAAACATGTTTTGTTATAGGGTGTTTATTACAGATCCTAATACCTTTTCTAACAGCTATAGGAGCATTCAATGTAGGACTAGAAATACTATCAGTAGGTGTTGAAGTAGGAGGAAGAGATTCAGGAGCTGACATACTTGAATTTTTTAGGTTACCTGCACACGGGTCAAATGGTTGATGTACTGCAATAGCTGGATTTGACTTCTTCTGACTTGTCTTCCTCCTATAGTAAACAAGATTCTTAGGGCAAGTATGTTCTACATCTCCCCTTAAAGGAGATTAAGTTAAAAGCATAAAAGAAATGGTTAAAGGTAGGGATGTTTCAACATTTGGTTGCAAGTTGTCAATAAATGATTCATGTGAAATAACGAGTAGAGAGGAAGTAGAATCCGAGACAAAAGTCCTACAAATCTCATGATCACCAAAGATCTCCCCCTGAGGAGAATTTTTGTCAAAAAAATATTTATTTTCAAAGAAAGTGACATTCATACTAATAAAAACCCTTTTTGAAGTTGGGTCATAACACTTATACCCTTTCTGAGTAGAAGAATAATTCAAGAAAACACATTTAATAGATCTAGGATTCAATTTTGACCAAAATTGTTTATGGACATGAACAAAGGATGTACACCCAAAATTTTTCAAGGGAAGTGAATTCACAAGCTTATTTTTAGGAATTTTTTTTGAGAAACACTCTAAAGGAGTTTGAAATTTTAAAACTTTAGATGACATATGGTTTATCAGATAAGTTGCAATAAGAATTGCTTTACCCCACAAATATTTAGGTACACCCATTGTAAACATAATAGCCCTAACCACTTCTAAAAGCTGTCTATTTTTACGTTCAACTACTCCATTTTGTTGAGGAGTATCTACACAATATGATTGATGAACAATACCCCTTTCTCTTAAAAAAATAACCAAGAACAAAATTGAAATATTCTCTCCCATTATTAGTTCTCAAAATTTGAATTTGAGTTTGAAATTGTGTTTGAACCAAGTTATAGAAATCCTTAAATATCCTCTTAGTTTTAGATTTCTCTTTCATCAAGTTAACCCAACATATTCTAGTATGATCATCAATAAAAGTTAAACCACTTAGATCATGACACATTTGAAAATTTTGAGGGACCCCAAATATAACTGTGAATAAGAGTGAAATGTTTAGATTTTTTGTAGGGTTGCACAGGAAAAGGTGAACGATTATGTTTAGCCAATTGACAACTTTTACATTGAAAAAATATTCAATTGTTACTCTTAAATAAGGTAAGAAACAAATGTTTCAAATAAAAGAAACTTGGATGACCAAGTCTAAAATGCCATAACATATATAATAGGATTTTCAATGGAAAAAATAGAACTACTACTTGCAGTTTGAGCTTGTTTTCTCTCTGAGGAATCTTGGTTGAAGTAATAAAGTCCATCCACTTCCTTAGCACTGCCAATCATCTTCCCCAAGTGTGTATCCTGAAATTTACAGGAGGAAGGTGAAAATAACACACTACAGTTAGAATCCTGTGTGATTTTACTAACAGACAAGAGATTACAAGTGAGATTTGGAACATGAAGAACAGACTCAAGAACAAGACACTCAGATAAAGAGATTAAACCTTAGCTTGCAACTGAAGAGAAAGTACCATATGCAATTCTAATCTTAAATTTCCAGAACAAGCTTTATATGATAAAAAGATTAAATTGACTAGTCATATGATCAGATGTACTTGAATCAATGATCCAAGATCCTAGACAAAAAATGGTACTTAGAGCTTTGGGAATAATATCTTGATGTGCTAGAGTGCAAGAAGGATTGGAAGGATTGGAAGGGGATTTGTTGAACATTTTTTTCAGGAGTTCAAATTGTTCCTTGCTGAACAAAGAAGACTCATTACTACCAATCTCGGTTAGTGTTTGCATTCCTCGAGTATTTTCAGGTGACATCTGTCCATTACGGTTAGATGGTTTCCCATGGAGTTTCCAACAAGTCTCTCTTGTGTGCCTAGGTTTATTACAGTAGTCACACCATCTCCCCTTATCATCAGTGTTTTTCTTCCAACATACAACAACTACACCAACTTCTGGAGCAGAATGTTCGACAGCAATAACCTGAAGAGTCGATGTTTCAGAAACTTCCGCAGGCCTTGCTGCAGAACCCAATATCACTGATTTTTGTTTTCCTCCCTTTGGACCTCTGTAAACACCTCACGAACTATTGGTAGAGTCTCCTTCCCAAGAATCCTACCAAGGACATCATCAAGGTCGACATTCAGACCAGCCAAAAACTCGAATACCTTATCCTTTTCCACAATTTTTTTTATACTGTGCTGAATCTGTTGGATAGGACCATTCTAAGTCATAATATTGATCAAGCTCTTACCATAAACTCTGCAGCAAGTTATAAAACTTGGTTACAGTCATCTCTTCTTGTTTAGTGTCTCTAATTTTTGTCTTGACCTCATAGACTTGGGTTGAGTTACCCAAATCTAAAAAGGTTGTTGACACTGAGTCCAACACGGCTTTGGCAGTAGGTAAGAACATATAATTTTGACTAATATTAACCAACCACGATATAATTATGTTATTCGCGGCATCCCATACTGCATAAGTTAGATCATTTTTATCAGGAGCTATTTTTGCACTAGTCAAATATTCAATTTTTTCACACCCTCTGATGAACAGCTTCACAGATTGCGATCAGTGAAGAAAATTCCTCTCGTTTACAAGCTGAGTGGTGATTTGAATAATTGATCTGTCACCAGAATCAGATCCTGCTGTTTGGGATTTTTTCTGGGATCCATTGACAATATCTTCTACCATGTCCATGGAATAACAAATAGACACAAAGGAAAGAAAAATAGCAGAAGCTAAAAAAAATTGTGTTTACTAGAATCAGATCAACACAGGAAGAAATTTAAGTTGTCCCAGTAGGGGATAACTCTGATACCATGAACGCAAGATGAAAGAATATTTTCTACTTTCATTTCTACCAAATAAGTACAATACATGAAGTATAAATAACCTAAATCAGTTGGAACAAACTCCTTGCCCTATACACATATATTCTTAAGAGTTGGAAGTATTTTAAAAATTAAAAAAACAAACATTTGAATAAGTCTAAACTAACTCCTAGTTTTTAGGCAACAGTCAACCATACGTAGCAGGGTTAAAATTTGCAAATGAATCGAACATTTATCCAGATATAATTGATGTTAAGTTTAGCGAGTACAAAGACTTATGGACTTGCATATATATATATAATGTCAGCATGTCACAGGTGTACATTGCAAATTTCACAAATAATGTTAAACATAAATTTGTGTTCCGTCCTTCTCATTAACCTTGATTAATGGGGTCATATATTATAATGGATAATAATATGTTTATGCTATTATGTCTTCCCAACAATTTAGATCACCTGTGCAGATAGGCATGTGTGTCTGTTATTTAAAAATTAACGAAGACTTGTTTCTCATTTCTAAGTACAAAGTAAGAGTTTTAGTTACACCATAATTAATAGAGAAGAAGGTGAACTAATATAAAATTTCATTTTTTACTTTTTTTTTTTATGGTAAACACTATAATTACAAACTATGTCATTCATGAAATGTTCATCGGCATAGCAAACCGACCTTACTTCTGCATAAAATCAACACGTTTACTACAAGTTGAGCCCATCCTGCTCATGAATGGCTCAAATCATTTTGCAAATCTCATACATTTTTAGAATTAAGACCTACACTCAGTTATATATATATATATATATTTCACTTTGCCCACCATTAACACCAAGATGAAATTGAAATGAAATCACTAATTTATTCAAAAGCATAATGGAATCGCATGCAGAATATTAGAGAAATTTTACACAGAACCTAATACAACAGGCTGAGTCAACTTCAAGAGACATCTGAAGCTAATTAGATACTAAAGCAGGTACCAACTTCCTTTCTTAAGTTCCATTGTAATACCCCGCTCCAACACATGGTATGATATTGTTTGCTTTGGGCGTGAGCCCGCACGGTTTTGCTCTTGGATTTTACCCCAAAAGGCCTCATACCATTTGAAGAGAACATACTACATATAAGCACATCCCCTTTTTCACACCCAGGCGATGTGGGATTGAGCACCTTGTACCCTGTCAGTGTGGTAGCTCAGCCCAGTGTCTGTCTATGCACCTGCCCACTCACACCCAGCCCAGTGTCTGTCTATGCACCTGCCCACTCACACCCGTCCACAAGGGTTACTACAATCCACCCCCCTATGAGGCCCGACGCCCTCGTCGGCACACTTACTTCCGGCTGGGTTCAGGCTCTGATACCAACTGTAATACCCCGCTCCAACACATGGTATGATATTGTCCGCTTTGGGCCTGAGCCCGCACGGTTTTGCTCTTGGGTTTTACCCCAAAAGGCCTCATACCATTTGAAGAGAACATACTACATATAAGCACATCCCCTTTTCCACACCCAGGCGATGTGGGATTGAGCACCTTGTACCCTGTCAGTGTGGTAGCTCAGCCCAGTGTCTGTCTATGCACCCGCCCACAAGAATTACTACATCCATCAAATCCAAATTGAAGTCGATCCATATTTAGACGTGCCGTCAACGAAGCTAATAAATACACCAGCAACCAGAGATCGATCTGTCGCAACACAAGCTACTTATATAATTGACATAGTTTGTCCAACTAAACAAATAATTAAATAAGTTGATTCTATTGATGTGGAAACACATCTAAGAGTCAAATCATCTTCCATGATTGAATGATTAAACCATGCTCTACTTAAAAAGTCTTAAATGCATGTCTTGCATACCTAAAAGTCATTTTCTCTACAGATTCATAATATATATATATATATATATATATATATATATAAGCACTTCATTCTCCTTCTCATTTTCTCTACATTCATAATATAAACACTTCAATCCCATAGTCATTTTGCTGAACTTAATGCTGCTTGCAGTCACCATCAGTGTCCATTTCCATCTTAAATGCTTGAGCTACTTTTCAGTGTTGTTAAATTTTCTCTCTTTGTGATAACCAAACACAACCACCCACCAAACAATAAAATCCAGCCTAAAAGCTTTAACATTTCAGAGTAAATACCGAAGAACTAGTCTTGTTTCCCATAAAAATTTCATTTCAAAGCTCTAACATTTCTGCATCATTTAGAACTTTAACAAAATTTATCAAGAATTTCTTATATATATATAGGGGTCCTTACCTGGTGCACCAATAAAAAAGATCGATTTAGCAAATGTGATGTCACAAGTTCGAGTCCAAGAGTAGTAAACATCTTGCCTAGAGGCAGAGAAAATTGCATAATGACCATCAGTTACATCTTATAGATGCATATCATATTCAATCATGTAACCCACTAAAGAAATTGACTTGTAATCATTAACTTATAGAGCAGCTCTCAAATCATTTCATTCACAACTCACAATCTAGAATGAACACATCACATTATAAGCTCTATAACTATGAATATTACAAAGTAATAAATGTATAAGATCATTAAGGTACATGAATTTTCAATCATGTTCAACACATAGATCTAAGATTACAATAATCAATTTTGTCAAATTGAGTTTTAATGTACTTTCAAAAAAACACAAACCACAAAATTGATCGAGACCAACAAGAGTTTAACTAGAAATATCTTGTTCCTAAATCATCACCATGACAATTCACACCTACTCGTTATAGTGTATGCATTAGGTTCTCAATCATTTTTTATCTAAAAATCGTAATGGCATTACTATAGAACAGGCTGCATTAAATATAGTGATCCTATAAAAATAATAAAAAACACACCTAAAGCGAGAGCAACCCCTTGAAAGCTTTTTCTGAATAAAAAAATTCAGAAAAAAAAATAATGCTCGACAAAGAATCACATAGAAGCATATAAATTTGTCACATTTATTAGCCGTTCAAGCTGTTGGAAAAATGAAAGAGAAAAGAATCTCAATAATCCTTGCAGTGCATGCATATGGTTTGGAGTATCTAAAAACCTCTACTAGAGAAACCATCTCTTAACTCACCGCCGAAACTTCACCCAACTCTGTCCAAAACCTAAACTATAAGAAGACCTCTCTCTCTTCCTACCTTCCCCATCAATCTCTCTCTCTCTCTCTCAAAGAACTCTCCAACAATGGCTTACAATCCTCATTCAGTCCTTGCTTTCCTTTTCATCTTCAACTTCCTGCTTGCCATAGCAGTGCAAGCACGTGACATCCCAACAAACTCCAAGAGCATACACAAAAAATTACAACCTGAGTCATTCATCGGTCATGATGGCAGCGTGCTCATTCCGGGCATTGGCCGTTTCATGAAACCTCCCAAATTCAGTAAAGGATTCAATCCGTTCACCTATAATCCGGTAACCGGCAGGAGTGGAGGAAGTGGCATTGGTAGCGGTGGTGGCAGTGGTGGCGGGGGAAGCCGCAGCTACGTTCCAGGCGGCGATGACACATTTTTCCCCAACCCAGGTGTCGAGGTCCCAAATCCCGGAAGTGGTGGCAATGTTCCTGCATCAGAACGTCCTTGACTTTCTTCAGCATTTCTTGTTCATTTCCACTTGGTAGAAGTATGTCATTTGTTTTTGTTACCATAATGGAGTCTGTGGTTCAGTCGTTATAATTCTGTATTTTTCGAATTGTGGAACGTTTAATTATAACGAATAAGACTTGGTTTAATTTTGCTGTGTAAGCAGGGTGTTTGGATGCATTTTTCTCATTCTTCTTTTGGCATTTTCGTGGGATTTAAACCAACATTAATTTTATGTGAACAGTATCAACATTTCATGTATTTTACGATACACACATATAAAGTAATTAAATTGAACAGAACAATTTTCTGATTATATATATATATATATATATATATACACTAATATATACCCGTGCCTATAACACTATCATGCACTCGCAATCATGATCGTTAGATAGGATGATTCTAGACCGTAGATAGCAAAAGATATTTTGGACCGCAAGATTCATACTAGTATATACTCGTGCCTATAACACTATCATGTACTCGTAACCATGATTGTTAGATAGGATGATTCTAGACTGTAAATAGCAAAAGATATTTTGAACCGGAAAATTCAAGCTTAAATATTTTATAAATATACATGTACATATACATACAGATAATCTATTTAAACAGAGAGATAGAGAGAGAGAGGGAGGGAGAGAAAAGAGGAGAGAACTGAGCAATTTACACTTTGGTTCCGTAACCTGACCCACATTCAGTAACAGAATGTATATTTATACATATCAGTGGGCCATTCTGAACAAATGGTTGAATGTTGTAGTATCTTCACAGAAGATTTTAAGAAGTGCATAAAGTAAGCTCATTAATATGAAAAAATATGCTACAAAGAGTAAACACAGCAAGTTCCAGGTCCAGAACGTCAACTGATAATAATTGATCATTGCAAGTACATATAAAGTTGAAGGTGTTCAGATTTCAGACCTCCCTCAAGTTCCCTGATATTTAAAACAAGTCTGCTTGGCAAACCATTTCACTTGATAAAAGTTGAGGCCTAACACAATAACACCTTATGAGGACTTTTTAATATATAACATATTAATATAAATAACATTAATTAACTGCCCGTACTCTAGAAATTTTTTCTTTAAATTTCATTTTTTTAAAGAGCATAATGAAAAAAAGATTCGTCTAAATGATCCCAAGTAATTGGAAAAAGACTTTGTTGAGTTCAAGTTCCATTTTTTCTGCTTTTTAAGGTACAAAATTAACTCCTATCCGCTCTATATATAATAGACATATCAGATGTTTTAAGTTTGGAAATCTGAAGTAAAGAAGAAAAAAAGAGTGAGAAAGGTAAAAAAGTGAGAGAAAGAAGAGAAGCAATAGAAGTAAATTGAAGGAGAATCAAAAGCACGTAACTTTCTCCTTCAGGTTGTAACTCTCATATTATACTCTCTATTAGCTGTAACTATCCTATAATTTCAGATTTCTTATCGGAAAACAATGGAACACACAAAGCAAATGAGACATTTTTCTAAATGGCCTCAAGGTTGAAATTGCCATGTTAGTGGTCCAGCAAATAGAGATGTATAAAACTATAAATCACCAAGATTAAATTGAAATTCCACCAGTAAGTCATCCAAAACATAATCTAAATTCGATGCAGAATGTTAATGGACTCGTTCAATTTCCACATGGCATGAAGCACACCATTAGTTTATTAGTTTACTAGAGATTTTTTTGGAAACTATGAGCCTCTCGTTCAAGTACTCAAGGTCATCTCCTGCTCTTACATGGGAGGTTAAAGATTCTAAATACCATTGAAACAACAGTTAATGCATGTATCAGTTAATCATATTTTAAAAAAGAAAGAAAAGATATTTAGGAATGACTAGTTTGCTTTTTAAGCTTCATGAAATAAGATGAAGTTAATACATATTTAGATGCACTATCAAAGAAGATAATAAATACACCAACAACCTGAGATTTGTCACAAGCTAAGTTGACAGTTCTGTCCAACTAATACACATGATGATATAAGCAGTTTGAACGACAAAAAAGTTATTTATAATATGAGACACCCCTAATAGTCAAATTTTCAATGATTAAACGATTAAGAATGTCATTTAAATGTGTTGCTTCCTAAAAGTCATTTTCTTCCCCCAAATTCACTTTGATTTGCTTAGTACTGCTTTCAGTCACCATCATTGTCCATTTCATCTTCAAAACACAAGCTGTCCTTCAATAGATCAAAGGATGTAAAAATTTAATATACTATGATAACCATTTAACCACCAAACAAAAATAAATTAGCAACGTAAATTAGAAAGATGAACCTTTCAAGATATCAGCACCCAGCAAAACCCCTCAAACTGTAAAGATTCATTTCAATGACCTGACATTATCTCCATTGTTTGAATATTCTAGGAATCTTATTGCTCATTTTTCTTAAAGATGTCATGTTGTATTCAGGGCGACACGACATAGTTTGCATGTTTCTAAAAGTGAACAAAGGGATAAGAATCCCTAATTAAATTCAGACAGTGTGTAAAATCAATAGGCCATATCCATCATTTCCTTCACAAATCACATATTAGGATCAACAATATATATAAGATAGTTTCACAGCAGTGAACACAAAAAGAACGATAGATTTATAAGATCGTTGAGGTACAGAATTCTCCAAAGCCAATGTAAACATATGGATCTCGGATTACATAATCTGAACCTGACCAAGCCAATACCTCTAAAACCCTTAAAAATAGAAGCAGTATCTAGGATGGAAACATGTCGCACCATTACCTGCAGAAAAACAGAGAGAAAACTATGCCCAGGCAAGTGAGTAAAATATGCTTGAAGAGAAGCAACAATCTTTCATATGCATTCAATTCCCCATGAGTTAAGCTTAAAGATTAAATCAAAATCTGATTGAGCCTCAGTGCCCTCTCAAAGACACTGTGGTAATAGAAATCATTCTCTGGCAGTGATATGTAAAGAAAATCACCCAGCTTCACTATTATTGGAAGCAAACACTTGATAAAAACAATATACAGTGCTTGCAATCCCAGAAATTTCCATAACAATAAGAGCTGCTATTTGTTTTGACTGATGAAAGCGAGAGAATGTCAAGAACTCAACATGCTTTAAGGAATTCAAGACTTGTCTATTTAAAAAGGCAATCTGAAACAAGTCTCCCCTAAAAAGATACAGACACCCTAATTCCTTTGCCATCCAGTCAAGAGCTCAACATGCCTTAAGGAATACGAGACTAGTCTATTTAAAAAGGCAAACTGAAACAAGTCTCCCCAAAAAAGATACACCCTAATTCCTTTGCCATCCCATCCAAAAAACGTTTGGCTTAGTACAATCAAGCCATCTCATGAATAGTGACAAGTCTAATATATATATATATATATATATATATAAAATATTTATCAATGCAGTTATGCTATAGGACCACACTTGTTCGTCAATTTATGGTAATAGCTTTGGTTGTATGGAATAAAGGAAAGTGCAGATCTGGATTGTTTTCATGGAGAATAAAGGTTTTGTGTTAACCTGAGTTGTACTAAGACAAAAAATTTCGGGGATATGAGAAAATAGTCTAACTGAACACATTTATCTGTGAGTTTCTTGATCCCATATCTCTCTCTCTCTCTCTTAAATTAAATGAGTGTATGGAAGGGTTTTGAGAAGAGATACCGAGATTCTAATGATCTAACAGAAAAAGGACATTCAATCTTGTACAATTTATTGAGTTATCAAATTAATGAGTCAAGAAGAGAGTTACTAAACAACAATTAAGGCGTGAAACTACGATGTTGGACAATTAATTTGAATTTATACCGGAGAGTGCCAATAATAGAAGCTATTTTGTTGAACAAATTACAACCACACACCCACTGATGCAGGAGCATCCGAGTCAGACGATGCTGAGCTGTCAGACGACACGTTAATGGCACTGAAATATCTTTAGTTGGCAGATCAGCGTAAAGATGGCAGGAAACCGTGACCTTGTCACTAATTAGGGTATTTTTGGATGCGCTTCAGTATTTTGGCCATAACTTTGGTTACAGGTGTCAGAATCACCTTTATGACCACAATTCGGAAAGCTTGGTTCGGCGCGCACGTCGTGGGCACCTAGCTAAAGCTGGGTGTGTATTTTTTCGAGGCCAAAATCCACTGTTTTCCCCTCCGAATCCCTAATTTTAGTTATTTCTTTCCTTTTTTAATAATATTTATTTTGTTGATTAGGAAGAGATTCTGGGCTTGATTTGGGCCAGATTTCTGGCAACTTCCTTCTTTTATTTCGTATTTTATTTTGGCACGAATATTAAGTTTTTGCTATTTTTGGTAATGTTGACGAAGTTCAGCTATATAACCCGACTTGTGGGTTGATTCGAAGGTACTTTTGATTTTGAATAATAATATTGAATACGAGAGACTTTTCTCTGAATTTGTGGGCAATTCTCATTCTTTCTTTCTGTTTATTTTTTGTTGCCGTTAGCCTACAGAATAATCACTATTTTGTCCAGCGTCAGTTGGTATCAGAGCTTTCAGCATCTTCCTGGGTGAGATTTTATCAGTTTTCATGGCTGGTGGTTGTGGTCGTGGTCGTGGTCGTCGTGGGCAGGTTCCGAACGAGGAAGTCCCACACCGTGATCGTAGTGTTTAGGATTTGATGATTGAGGATTTACAGAGGCAAGTTGCAGAGTTAACCCAGCATCTAACGGCACAGACTATCAGTGACCGTGAGGTGGAAGATCACGAATCCGATTCCAGTTCCGACAACCCGTTTCACAATCGTGCTCGATTCTGGGGGCACCGTGGTCGGGAGGAACGTCATGGAGACCTCAGTTTCAGAGTGGATCTGCCCGAGTTTTCTGGTACGTTACAGGCCGAAGGATTTGTCAATTGGATGAACGAAGTGGAGCGTATCTTTGAATATAAAAAAAATCCCAGATCGTGTCAAGGTAAAACTGGTCGCCATCAAACTCAAAGGCAGAGCCTCTGCATGGTGGGAGCAGTTGAGGCGATTACGAGACAGGCAGGGCAAGGCCAAGATCACTGATTGGGAGAAGATGAAGAAGAAGATTGTGTTGGCTCCTTGTCGGGAAGGAGCCAGTCCTACCCCGGTAGCCAAAACTACTAACCTGCTTTCTATGTCCAGGTTTTTAACTGAGATTGAGCATGGGGATGTGGTCTATGCTCTGCTGCCTTGTGGGAATAGCGCAACGGACGTGAACGAGAATCCAGACTTGCCAGCAGAGGTGCAACAACTGCAAACAGAGTTTTCTAACCCGATGCCAGAGGATCTTCCTTCTGGGCTACCGCCTATGAGGGATATTCAGCATTAGATTGACCTTGTTCCGGGGTCCAGTTCGCCTAATCGACCGGCGTATTGCCTTAGTCCCAAGGAATTTGAGGAGTTGCAGCGGCAGGTGGTAGAGTTGCTAGAGAGGGGCTACATCCGTGAGAGTATGAGCCCATGTGCATTTCCTGCTCTGCTAGTGCCGAAGAAAGATGGCTCTTGGCGTATGTGTGTTGATAGCCGAGCAATCAACAGGATTACAATGAAGTATAGGTTTCCAATCCCCTGTCTGGATGATATGTTAGACCAGCTGTCCGGTTCTAAGGTCTTCTCAAAAATCGACCTTAAAAGCGACTACCACCAGATCAGAATAAGGCATGGGGATGAGTGAAAGACAACGTTTAAGACGCAACATGGGTTGTATGAGTGGATGGTCATGCCTTTTGGGCTGTCCAATGCGCCTAGCACATTTATGAGGTTTATGCATCAGGTTTTACGACCTTTTATAGGAAAATTCGTCGTAATTTACTTCGATGACATCCTCATCTATAGCCCGACATGGACGTCACACTTTGATCACCTCCGTGTTGTCTTTGATATGTTGAGGACAGAGCACCTGTTCGTCAATCAGAAGAAGTGTGCTTTCTTCACTACTTCTGTAACTTTTCTGGGTTTTGTGGTGTCTACTGATGGTGTTCATGCAGATCCATCGAAGATAGACGCGGTTTTGGAGTGACCCAAACCGAAAACCTTGCACGATGTCCGAAGTTTCTATGGATGGGCATCTTTCTACCGTCGGTTCATCAGAAACTTCAGTACTCTGATTGCTCCCGTCACAGAGTGCCTCAAGGGACGTGATTTCCATTGGTCCGAGGAGGCAGAGGCCAGTTTTCATTTGGTCAAGAAGAAGATGACAGAGGCACCAGTTTTGGCACTTCCCGACTTTGAGAAGGTGTTTGAGGTAAACTGTGATGCATCTGGGGTGGGCATTGGTGGTGTTCTAAGTCAGGAGGGGCATCCAATAGTTTTTTTCAGTGAGAAGCTATCAAGATCGAAGAAAAATTATTCCACCTATGATTTCGAGTTTTATGCCATCATTCAGTCCCTAAAGCATTGGCGTCACTACGTAATACAGAGGAAATTCATTCTCCTCACTGATCATGAGGCCTTGAAATACATCAAAGGCCAGCACAAACTGAGTAGACGACATGCCAAGTGGGTGGCATACTTGCAAGAGTTCACATTTGCGCTGAGGCACCAGGCAGGGAGTCTGAACCGTGTTGCAGATGCACTGAGCCGTTGTACGTTGCTCCTCACCAACATGAGCACCAGAGTTGCAGGTTTCAATACATTCTCTGATATGTATGCAGCGGATCCTTCCTTCGGGAAGATAATTCAGGAGGTAACTGACGATTAACGCCATGATTTTATTTTGCACAATGGTTACCTGTTTCGTGGATTAAAGTTGTGCATCCCAGATTGTTCACTAAGGCAACAAATTATTAGTGAACTTCATAACGAGGGTCATTTTGGGCGAGACAAGACGTTGGGTCTGATCTCTTCCAACTATTATTGGCCCAAGTTGACCAGTGATGTGACTCATTATGTGGAGCGTTGTTATGTGTGTCAGCGGTCCAAGGGAGTTCTCACTAATGCGGGCCTGTACACACCTTTACCGATCCCTGAAGCTCCTTGGCTTGATGTCAGTATGGACTGTGTTGGGCTTACCTCGTACCCAACGGGCCGTGGATTCTATTTTGGTTGTGGTCGACCGATTTTCCAAGATGGCCCATTTTGTTGCTTGCAGGAAAACAATGGATGCTACCCAGGTCGCCCATCTTTACTTCAAGGAGATTGTGCGTTTACATGGTGTTCCCCAATCCATTACCTCAGATCGTGATACCAAGTTCATGAGTCAATTCTGGAAGAGTCTATGGGAGAAACTGGGAACGAAGTTGAATTTTAGCAGCGCCTACCATCCTCAGACAGATGGTCAGACAGAGGTGGTGAACCGGAGTTTGGGGAACCTTTTGAGAAGTTTGGCAGGAACTAAACCAAAGCAGTGGGATTTGGCATTACCTCAAGCAAAATTTGCTTATAACAGGTCGAAGAACAGATCAACAGGAATGAGCCCATTTGAGATTGTCTATGGTCAGAACCCATCTGGGGTGCTTGACTTAGCCCCTATTCCGCGCGTGGGTTGTTTCAACCGTAAGGCAGATGAGATGGCAGAACATCTTCGAGGTATCCATGAGCAGGTCAAGCTGGCCATTCACGAGAGTAATGCCAAGTACAAGGTTCAGGCTGACAGCCACTGTCGTCAAGTACTTTTTGACGTTGGTGATTTTGTTTGGGCGGTATTAACTCGTGATCGTTTCCCTGTTGGAGAGTATAACAAGCTAAAGGAACGAAAGATTGGTCCCTGTGAGATCCTGCAGAAGATCAATGATAAAGCCTACAGATTGCGCCTCCCTAGTCATTTGAGGACTTCTGACGTCTTTAATGTGAAACATCTGAGTCCTTGTTTTATGGATTCCGATGAAGCTGCTGTAAACTCGAGGACGAGTTCTTTCCAACCCGAGGTGACTGATGCAGGAGCATCCGAGTCAGATGATGCTGAGCTGTCAGACGACACGTTGATGGCACTGAAATATCTTGAGTTGGCAGATCAGCGTAAAGATGGCAGGAAACCGTGACCTTGTCACTAATTAGGGTATTTTTGGATGCGCTTCAGTATTTTGGCTATAACTTTGGTTACAGGTGTCAGAATCGCCTTTATGACCACAATTCGGAAAGCTTGGTTCGGCGCGCACGTCGTGGGCACCTAGTTAAAGCTGTGTGTGTATTTTTTTAGGCCAAAATCCATTGTTTTCCCCTCCGAATCCCTAATTTTAGTTATTTCTTTCCTTTTTTAGTAATATTTATTTTGTTGATTAGGAAGAGATTCTGGGCTTGATTTGGGCTAGATTTCTGGCAACTTCCTTCTTTTATTTCGTATTTTATTTTGGCACGAATATTAGGTTTTTGCTATTTTTGGTAATGTTGACGAAATTCAGCTATATAACCCGGCTTGTGGGTTGATTCGAAGGTACTTTTGATTTTGAATAATAATATTGAATACGAGAAACTTTTCTCTGAATTTTTGGGCAATTCTCGTGCTTTCTTTCTGTTTATTTTCTGTTGCCCTTAGCTTACTGAATAATCACTATTTTGTCCGGCGTCACCCACACATATAGTAAAAACAGGAAATGACAAACGCAAGAAATCACTCACATCATAGTAGCCTTCATGAAATCAATATCATCCCCCACAAATCTTAACCGTTAATTACAAAATTGAAATTGAACGAGCAGTTTGCAGAGTCCATTTGAAGTCTTGAGCTGAATTCAGAACTTAAAAAAACATAAATGCCATGAAGAATACCAAGAAAGCCTACAGAGGGAAATCAGATGGTGCCTGGTGGAGGGATTATATTTATATATATCAAATTCCATTAGAAGTCTTGAGCTGGATTCAGAACTTAAAAAACAGAAATTGCATGAAGGACACCAAGAAAGCATACAGATGGAAATAGCGTGCCGGGTGTTGGGTGTTGAAAATTCAAAATAGTAGATTAGAATTGAGCAACAAATTGATGAAAACGGCCTGATGGATTCTTTACCTGGTGTTAACAACGAATTGATGATGAGAGAAACATGAGAAATCATATCTTTTATACACAGAGAATCTCCATATACCACAGTTATCTAAACTGCAGGCTAGGTCATTGGCCCCTTGAATTGTTCAATTCAACTCCCTAAGCATTCTATTAAGCTGAAAGATTCTGCTCAACTTAATTGAACTCAAAAAATTATTAAGCCCAACTAGTTGGGGTCGACTACATAGATTCATCTTTCCTGATTTGCTCTATATAGAACCATACCCTCATGTCCTTCCTCACGGCCTCAACCTAAGTTCCTTTTGACATTTCTCTTATCCTATTGACACCTTCAACTTGGATCAAACAAGTTACCCATACAGGTAATCTGTAGCAATAAGTTGTCAAGTCCATCAAGACCAAATTTGGTTTTATTATTGTTGGAAACCATGAACCCAGATTAACCTTATTATTTTCAATAAAATGGCAACAAGGGAAGTGATTTAACAAAAGATAAATATGTAAACACTCTCCATTAAACAATGGATTTGGGCTCCTTTGGTCCCTGCCACTCAATTCTTAAAGTGTTTTCCTGAACACAAAGAAATATAGAAATAAATTTACAGATGTATCTATACACAGGTATTGAAGAGTTTGGGTACATAAGATTCAAAGATATACCTCAACACATTGCATAAATTGTATTACAATTAGCTAAAAGAGCCACATTACACAAATGGGTAGTACGAAAAATGCATTTTAAAATAGAATGGAAAGAGTTTCGACAATCACCTCAAGTCAAAATCAAATGCCGACCATCTTGAAGAGTATGAAACAGAGGAAGCCAAAGAATATAAGTAAGAAAAGGTAATCAACGAAGATGAAAAACTTTGACGACGCAATATCCCTCCTCACCTTCTTCTTCAGCTGATTCGGTTCCTCCAACGGTTCAAGCTTCGCCATTTATTTATCAACAGTAATGCAAATCAGGATCTAGGGTTTTCAGATGGTGCTCCCTCTCAGATCTCTCTAGAGGTGGTCGTTCGCTCGATTGTACCCCGCGCTTTCTTGCCGTTAAGTGATCACGTGCATTGCATGTGATCCATGTCGGCGCGAGTTTGAATAATAGAGCTTATTAATTTTTATTTTATTTTTTTATCTACCCATATAAATCACAAGTCCATTTGCCGGATCACTCCCGGGGTATTCTTAGACTTTGCCCTAATGCATGATGTTGGAGGTTGGGTTGGGCTTGGTTTAGAACAAGGGAATCTCCTTACCATTTTAAATCAGAAACTCATTTAGGATAAGAGAAGTGAAAAATGAAATGATCCCATTTGTGTAAGTTTAACAATAAATATACTCAACTCTCGCTAATGATGTTCGTATAGTTGTGCCAGATTTATGAACAAATAAATAAATCAAATACTCATGGTCACCATTGGGCCTACGGCCCAAAGCCTAGCTGCCTAACCAACAAGCCCGAATCTGAGCTCGGCACATTCTTTTTTAATATTTAAAGTATCTATTTTGTTGTTTCTTATATAATTTTTTAATTTACAATGCTTTATATGTTTTCTGTATATTAGTTTTATGGTAAATATCATTGACACCCTGTATTTTGAACTTATTTCATATGGAGAGAAAGTTTACTTATAATTATCATATAAATTCAACTGATATTTTCATCTTTAACTCCGTTAGTTTAAGTGTTAAATGTCTAATATAACCTTAATTATTCAATAAAATTTAATTAAATTATTCAGTAATGTCAAAAGACTAAATCACCCCTCAATATTCCCACCATCAGTTGCACGCTCTCTCTCTCTCTCTCATAAAAATATTAGTAATTACTTCACTCTCTCTCACACACATGGAATTACAAACTCCATGGAACTATAGATTTTGTAGGAACAAATCACTTTGAATTAGGTTGTGTGTATAGTGATTGACAATCTATGATATTTGAATTGCTATTTTGTGGGGATAATTTGTAGAGATTGCAATTGAATGTGAAGATTTATGATGATGGTTGAGATGGAACCCTAGAAAACTTTAATTTGGGAACTCTTGATTTCATACTTGAGTAGTGAGATTTGTGTTTCGAATTGAAGGGTGAATCACTACGGGTCAATTGGTGTAGTTGTTGAAGTGGATAGATGACTGTTAGTGGCTAGAAAAAGAGACTGAAGTTAGCGATCACAGAGGAAAATTTTCAGAGCATGAAGTGGGTTCAATTTGATAGTGGAGAAGATGATGAATAGTGAACTCGAAATGCTGAAGTCACAAGTGATATCAAGCTTTTGTTCAATTTGTGTTTCCAATTAAAGGGTGAATTCTAAACATGTCGTGGGTTTGCTCATGATGGTGGTCATGGTAGCTCTGACCATGGTGGTTGATGGAGGGTGGTGGGTCTTCTTTGTTCGCCTTCAATGGTGGATGACCATGATGAACAATAATGATGGTGCGAAGGTGGAGACCCATTTTGGCAGTGAAACTCCTATGGGTGTTGGGTCTTCTTCGTGGATGGTGAGGTACTCGGTTGAGAGAGACTCGTAAGTGGGTCTTTGCATAATTCAAGAGTAGGTGTCTCTAGCATGTGGGGAATTTGGACGGTGAAGTGAAGAAGATGGTGTGGCTGAATTTCGGACAATGAAGTGATCGACAGTAGCTTGGGGTTGGCTTTAATGGTGGTGGTGGTTGAGTTGGGTCTTTCTTGTTGATGAAAAAGGTACTGGTGGGATGATGGGTTGGTGATGGAGGCTGCCATGATAGTTGGACGGTGGCAGTTGATGGCCTGAATTGGAGAAGATGATGGTGATGATTGTGAACAATTAATATATATATATATAGGGAGACGATATTCACTCTCCCATTTTTTTCAGTTGCACTCCCATTTTAAAAGAAATGTCACTTTTAACCTTAACTTCACATGTGAATGATTACTTTTTTTCAAAATACTAAACTACCCTTTTAGATATCCTCTCTTTGTCTCCAATTTTTAATGTTTTTGGATTCTTTTGATAGAATAAACAAAAAAAAAATACCCGAAAAAAAATAACCAAAAAAAAAAAAGTTCTTTTTTATAGGACACAGAAAAAGTTATATATTTTAAATAAATTAACTTTTGACAAGACTAATATATATATCTGTAAATAAATTATCTCTTTTGGCAGGAATCAAAAATTAAAAAGTACCCAAAAAAGGTTATCAAGTTGAATAAATTATATCTTTTGATAGGACCTAAAAACAAAGTACCTAAAAAAAACTTATTCTTGTTAAATAAATTGTCTCCATTGCGAGGACCCAAAAATAAGTTATATTTTTTTGAATAAATTATCTCTTTTGATAGGATTAAAAAAAGAAATTATCTCTTTTGGAAGGACTGAAAAAAAAAAAATCTTTGTTGAATAAATTATCTTTTTTGATAAGTTAAAAAGAAAAAAATCCTAAGAAAAAGTTATCTCTTTTGACAGGAGCTAAAAAAAAAAGTTCTAAAGAAGCTAAGAAAATTTTTTTTTTTGATAGAAACCAAAAAAAAAAAAAATTAATATAGCAAGTAAAGAAGGTAAAAAAAAAGTTTAAGTTTATGGTATAAAGGGTAGTTGTGGTATTATAAAATAATGAATGATGTATTAATTAGTTTAAGGACATTCTTGTCATTTGTTTTAAAAGAAAAAGTTAAGTGGAGTGTAATCGTTAAAAATGGAAGTGTGAATATCGTCTCCCATATATACATATATATATATATATATTTATATCATATAACTATAATAATAAATAATAATGTAAATATATATCTATGGACGTACTACATTTTTGTTTTTAAAAATTATCAACATACTACATTTATAAAGATAGAGTGAGAGGAGAGAGAATGAGAAAGAAAAGAGAGAGAGAGGAGAGAGAAGGAGAAAGAAGAGAGAGTGTGTGTCTTAGGGTATTTTGGTATTTTATGTAATTTTAAAGGTTAAATAAATAATTTGCAAAGTCAAAGGACATGCAAGTCTTTTTGCATAGTGTCAGACCTACCTATACATGGTATGAGATCTCTTTTATAGACGGCGCAAAAGGTTTTGATATATACGATCGCTTTAAACAAAGTTTCTATCCGTGTGAAACAAGTTCAAACCATAAGGGATGTCAGTGATATTTACCTTTAGTTTTATAATATATAATTTATATATTAATTGCATTATTTAATTTGCATTGCTTAAATATAACACATCTTATGTATTATAAACTTATATATTACTACATTATATATATATGTTATATAACTTATTTACTATAAAGTTAATATATATACTTGATATTTTCCAGTCAGGCAGTTCGGCAAATGGTGACCCTCACATAATAACAAACAAAATTCACACGAAATGCTTTCATTTTTATGGAAATGTAGAACTACAAAAAGAGATGATAATGAAATGATCCCAATTGTGCAAGTTTAACAACAAACACACACACACACACACACACATATATATACACACACATACACACTAGTAAAAAGTACGTGCGATGCATGTGGATAAAAAGCAAATTAAAGTTTCTTATATAAATAATTAATTGACTTTAATTAGTAACTAATTCTAAAATCTAAGGAGACAATAATATGTCCGCTTTTATTTTTATTAGTTTGTTTTAGGCATATATTTAATGATTAACACAATATACACGTAACTATACACATGGTTGGATTTCTCATACACAAAGTGAGCCCACAGTTGCTTTATTTGAAAAACACATAAAAAACTTACAATCTAAAAGGTTGGGTTCTGGGACCTTTTAGCTCAAATGGTGTCCCACTCGATATCTTTCTGTGAAAACATAACAATCGAATTATCAAACATATAGAGGTGGTTCATTTCCAATATCAACAACTACCTAATGTACATAAAAAAACAAATGATCAAACATCTAAAGAAAATTCATTATTAATATACAACCATGTAGCAATGCTAACGACAAATCCAATTTTGACTAACCTATTTATTTAAAAAATAAGATTCCTGACAAAATGTGATAAACATGACACTAATTGAATGAGAGAAATTTAGTTGATATATCAGATCAACAAAATTAGTTCAAAAGAAAAAGAAAGAAAGAAAGAAAATACACTTAAATTTAGACCAATCGTTCAGACCAAAACTTTGTGAATCACTAAGTATGAAAAAAAAGTTACGTGAATCCAACATTGAACTATTTACAATCTAGTTTGCTTAAAAAAAATGGTTAACTAAATTGATTTGATGATTACAACTAAATAATAAAATGAACCATAAATGTTAATATAAATAAAAAATTAGTAACAACACATTAGTAATACTCAACATACACAATTTACTGGAAAAAAATACTCATCATGCATAATTAGATGTACATTAAGTCAATAAATATGAATTTCAAACCAAATACAACAATTTTTTTTTTGTATATTTTCTCAAGAATATTGCAACTAAAAAAATGAACTCTAAAACTTGTTGAAAAAATAAAAATATAAGATAGAAAGACTGGACTTATACTTTAAGTCTACATATATAGTTGCTTTATATTATATATAATACATCTAATTGGAATCAATTTAATTTCCAACTTCTTATAGATCATATGCATTATATTGTACCAAAAGGTAATGATGCATTCATGAGTAGTGTCCAGTCTTTCAAGTCAAATTCTTTTGTCTAATTCATGTTTATGATTAGACTATTCAAAACACCAACAATCAAGCTAAGTTCAAAACTACAAGGAAAAGAAATTAAAAAGTAAAATCACTACGAGTGTTAATCTCACTGAATGAAATTACAACCACTAAGATATAGAAATTTGCATATATTTAAAAGCTATTCCAATTAGTTAATTAACCTGATATAGCTTCATGTCATCATTTTACCCAATTTTAGAGAGAAAAAAAAGAGCTTCCATGTTTTCCTTTTCGAATTCAATAATGTCCTCTATGTTGGTAATTCAATATAATTATAGAGTTACAAATATAAAAAATGATAAGAGTATTTGACTCCAATTATAAGATGTATGACATGGGGAATTGTAATTTGTATTACGTCGATAAGAGATGTGTTTTGACCAGGACTTTTCTATCTCCAGATAGGTCTGGGGAATTGAAGAGTCAGTCTCTTACTAGGACATGTTCCCATCTAATTACTATAAATACATAGGTGATTCCTATTCCAAGTATGCAATTAATACCTTTTGAGTGCCTTTATAGTTTTGAAATCCTTTCAGATATCTGACTTGAGCGTTGGAGTGTAATCGACTGGCACCACGCCGGTGTCTTTCCGGTTACCTTTGTTTTATCTTTTTACAGGTTGATGTTTGACCAAATCGGGGGTGGATTTTTGCTTCATTAGTTGGTGTCGTCTATGGGAACGATCACAAACTTGATTGTTCTACACGAAGCATAATGCACCTACGATCTGGGTTAGAAACTATAACCGGCCAGGATCTTCCTGCCAGGCAGGATCCCCCGACCGATCACAACCTCCCAACTGAACAGAATCGTCTTGCCAGTCCTGCCGATTATAATCCAACCAGTTAGGATCCGCTTGCCGGTCATAATCCGCCTGCTGTTCCAGACCCTATCGGTCATAATCGGTTTATAGCGGGAGAAGGAGGCATGTAATCCCTTAGTTAAGGAGACTTGCCTAGGGTATGTCCCAAAGCCCCAAATGACTAGGAGCATGTCGTAACGTTGGATTACAAAGTTCAGAACTTAAACTACAGTTTGATCTAGGTACTCTAACAAAATATGACAATTCTACAGCGCCTCCCTTCTGTAGCACCAGTGCCATCACGGAGCCACCTTAGGCCGATCTATCCAGAAGGGAATGATGTTAGGCGAGACAATAGGTTTTGGCAAATGACGCGGCCTAGAGCCACGTAAGAAACAGTCGAGATGGGACGAACCCCATTCATCTAGTCTTGTCCGAAAGAACTCGTACGTACTCATGGGGATTCGGGGTCCAAGACTCGTACTCATAGAGATTTGAGGCAACTAGGGGAAACTGCTTATTATGATATGGAGATATAGGACCTCAAAGCTAAGGTAGAAATTATGGCCCACTCTATTAAGGGGAAATGCCTTATTACAGTGGAGGGTTTGGTCCAACAAACCAACCTCCCTTTTACCGTTAGAGTAATGAATTGTCCTTTATCCAGCAAGTTTAAGATGTCCACCCTTGAAAACTTTAATGGGACCAAGAACCCGCAAGATCATCTAGAGACCTACAAGGCTCTAATATACCTCCAAGGAGTAGTAGATGAAATCATGTGTAGAGTTTTTCCCACTATATTGAAAGGTTCTGCTCGAGCATGGTTTAACAGTTTGAAACCTGCGTCTATACATTTCTTCAAAGAGCTGAGTCGACTATTGTAAGCAATTTTATCCCCGCTTGAAGACATAAGATGTCTGCCACTTATCTCTTAAATGTAAGACAGACTAAGGGAGAATCGTTGCGAGACTACATCAATCGGTTTAATAGGGAGATGTTGCAAGTCGATGCTCTAGATAACAAGGTAGCAGTTACCACATTCATGAGAGTCCTACAACCCTCAAAGTTCTTGTACTTAATTTCTAAACATCCACCTGAAAGCATGTCTGAGCTACTTATAAAATCCCAAAAGTACATGAATACAGAGGATGCCCTGGATGCATAGAGGGAAAAAGGCGATGACAATAGAAAGGCTGATAGAAAAAGGGGAGGACAAATTGTTAAATAAGAAAGGGACCCCAAACATAGCAAGATAGCACGAAAGCAGAATAATGGGTCATTGGGCCGAGACAAGGGATTCAATTTTACCCCTTTAAACACATTGATAAGGCAAATTCTCTTCCACATTCAAGATGATCTGGCAGTCACGTACACGACCCTCAAAACTTAGAACAGATCCTGCTAAGAGATCCCATGATAAGTATTGTAGATTTCACCATGCTCAAGGACACGATACGAATGAGTGCATTGACTTAAAAAGGCAAATTGAAAGTCTATTTTGTAGGGGCCAGTTGCATAGGTTTATGGTTGGAGATGAAAGGAGGGCATAAAACTGCCCACGAGATGGAAAAGATAAAAGCACTCAGAGAAATCCTCCATTAGGAGAAATCAAAGTTATCTTGAGTGGACTTGTAGGCAACGGAGAATCCAAGATGACTCACAAATTGTACGTGAAGAAAGTCAGAAGTTTCAGCGAAGTGGGCAAGGTGAGCCAATAGCCCCCTCAGTCCAAGCACCCTCAACTGGATGATCAGATCATAACTTTCTCAGAGGCCAATGCGAGGGGGGTTCAGCAACCTAATGATGATGCCTTCGTGGTTATGCTGACTATCACTAATGGCAGTTCTATTGACATTCTATTTGTAGAGGACTTTGACCAGATGAACATTGGTAGGGAAAAACTCAAGACTACTAAATCTCCACTTATCGGGTTCTTTGGGAAGAAACACTTTCCACCTAGTATCACTGACCTTCTAGTCACTACTGGTACAAGTCCAAAGCAAGTCACTAATATGATAACATTCTTTGTGGTAGTTTGCCCGTCTACATATAATATTATTATGACAAGAGCTATGTTAAATGCTATGAGGGTAGTGACCTCCACTTACCATCTCCTCGTGTGGTTCCCTATTGACTATGGCATTGGGGAGCTAAAGGGAGATTAAACCACTGCCCTAGAATGTTACGCCACTTTCCTGAAAGAGAAGAAGGTACCAGAAACTTTGAGCATTGAAAGCCTAGAGGTTGAAGAGAAAGAGAGGGCTCGTCATACAGAACCAATATAAGAACTAATTGAGGTTGACTTGTATGAACCGAATACGGGAAGGATGGTGAGCGTAGGGTCATCCCTCTCATTTATCGCTTGAGAGGAGCTTGTTCAATTCCTCAAAATAAATAAGGATGTATTTGCTTGGTCCCATGGGGACATGACCCAGCAATTCTTATGCACCGGTTGAATGTTGACTTGACCGCCAAGCTTGTTAGACAAAAGAGACAAAATTTTACTCCAAAAAGAAATTTGGCAATCTCTGAGGAGGTGGATAAATTATTGAAGGCCAAATTTGTACAAGAAACGCACTATTGAGATTGGTTAGCAAACGTAATCTTGGTAAAAAAGCCCAACAACAAGTGGCGCTTATGCGTAGATTTTATCAATCTGAATAAGGCATGCCCAAAGGACAGTTTTTCTCTTCCACGAATTGATATGCTTGTGGAGGGAATGGCTGGGTGTGAACGACTTAGTTTCATAAATGCCTACTCCGGTGATAATTAAATCCCAATGTTACCTTCAAATCAAGAGAAGACATCATTTATAATAGACAGATGATTGTATTATTACACGGTAATGTCGTTTGACTTAAAGAATACAAGCGTGACCTACCAAAGGCTGGTCAACATGACGTTTAAGAAGAAAACCAGTAGAAACATGAAAATATATGTCGATGACATGCTTGTCAAAATTTTGAAAGCCATAAACCACTTGCTTGACTTGCAAGAATCCTTTGACATCCTCCAAAGATATAAGATGAAGCTTAACCCAAACAAGTGTGCTTTTGGAGTCTCATTTGGAAAGTTTCTGGGTTATTTGGTTAGTAAGAGGGGAATAGAAGCCAACCTAGAGAAGGTTAAGGCAATCTTTGATACGAAATTTCTTAGAACAATTAAGGAAGTCTAACGACTAACGGGTAAGGTATCGACCTTGAACAGATTAATCTCTCGCGCTACTAATAAATGTCTCCCATTCTTCAAGGTCCTCAAAAAGGCCTTTGAATGGACCCCGGAGTGTGAACAAGTCCTAGTTAATCTGAAATAGTGATTCTGTGATAAGTGTATCAATTAAAATTACCATATTTTGCAATAGAATGAATTTCTTATAGAATAGCGCTATCGAAAGTGGTGTCGAATCTCAAGGACTGTGGTATGATTGAGTTGAATTGTTAGGAATTATTCTAATTAAATTTAAAAGAAATGAGTTACTAATTTTTATTTTAAATTAACTAATGAAGCAATTGAACAAAAATAAGAAAAACTAACTATGGGGAATCATATCATGCATAAGTGGTGTCGGTGGCTACAAGTTCACCTTCTTCTATCAAGAAGATAACATATGATTAAGGCTAAGTCATGGACTATCTTTGATTGGCATGAGCCATCTACCTAACTACTTTACTCTAGGGTGCAGTATGGTTCATATTCTCTAGGCATAATCCATCAAAGATTTTAATGATATATTCAATGAAAACTATTGTGTAATAATCACTTTCATGATCACAGAAAATAAGAGGGACGAGTTTAATAACAACAATCAAGTATCTAAGGCAAGATAAGAAATCATTGAAACTGAATTTATAAGACTTTTATTGCTCAATTGTATAAGAAGAATCCTCTAAATCACATAATCTATGAATGAATACAAAAATCCCTAATAATTAGAACAATTAAACTAGTGATATTTAGTTAGGGCTACATTAAAACCCTAGTGGATGAACTACCCGCTCATGGTAGAAGAAGAAGCTTCAACGATTGAGGAAGAAGACATCATCTCCATAGAAGTATTGCTACGCATTGTTCTCCAATGATTCTCCAGTCCAAAAGCTCTTCAAAACTGCTGCTAAGCTTCCTCAATACAACCCCAAGTCATAACTTTTAATAGCCAATAGGATATGAAGAGTCCCTACCTAATTAGGAGATAATTAGGGTTTCCCGCTGACCTTAATCAGGTGAATTTCTCTACTGACTGTCGGTCCAATGTTTGACATATTAGAAGTCTGATTCACAAAATTTAGGTGAAATACAAAAGTGTCCAGAATTAAATTTCGTTCAAGTTACACAAGAAGTAAGCCAATTTGATGCTCGAAAAGAAGAGTTATAGGCCGTTTTCCAAAACGGGATTAAAACTGAATTATGCATAGAATTAGGCTCAGGCCCGGTATCTTTTTAAGTAGTTATAATTCTCTTGAACCACTTCTTTTGGCTGATTTGAGTTAAAATATGGAGTTAAATGGATCAATTTGATGTAGGCTTCATATAACCCTCTTGCATATCATCTTTAAAAGACTAAAATCATGGTTTAACTGAAATAATCATTAAGGCCCTGAAAATACAGAAAATACAAGAAAAAAAAGGTAAAATCATAAATAATCTATCACTAAGAGAATAAAATATGCAAATTAAGAGACTAAAATGCATAACATTCAACGCTGATCAATTGTGATATGAAAATTCATTGATAAATCATCTTAAATCGGAGGACATCTTAATGTAAAAAAAGAATAAGATAACTTGTCATTAATAAAGTAGAAGATTACAAAGTTGTGGGTTAAGGGCCCTATATAAGAAAAATTTTATAATGTAAGAAAGAAAGAAAATGAATCAAGGGTCAGGCTTCTCAAGCTGCAAATGAGAAAAGTCCATCTTTGGCCATTCGCCCTTCTCTACTTCACAAAAATATTCAAAACTTTCAATATATGACGGGCTGCAGATCTTGTCAAATTAGGGCAAATCCTTAAACTACTCAACTACCACCGCTTAGAGCCCTGGCAGATCAGCATTGAATCTGGCCGGTTCTTCCCATTCATGGAAGAGCTGGGAGTTGAGGACATCCTGATTCGTGTGTGAGTGTGACTCAAAAAGTATATCAATTAAAAATTTCCACACTTCGCAATAGAACGAATTCCTTGTAGAATAGGGCTATCGAAAGGGGTATCGTACCTCAGGGATTATGGTCTGATGAGTTGGAATACGGAATTAATTTTAATTAAATTTATAAAGAAAGAATTCTGATTTTTAAACTAAATTAATTAAAAAGATAAAATAAAATAAAATAAAGTAAAACAGATAGTGAAGATAATATGAGAGAAATCTAGGGTGTTTGACTTCACCACTAACTCCATAATCAATGGTCAATTGAATCAACTATAGGAGAATTACATCATGCATAAGTGGTGTCGGTGGCTATAAGCTCACCTTCATCCGTCAAGAAGATAACATATGATTAAGGCTAAGCCATGGACTATCTTCGATTGGCATGGGCCATCTGCCTAACTACTCTAATCTAGGGTGCAGTATGGTTCATCTTCTCTAGGCATAATCCATCAAAGCTTTTAATAATATATTCAGTGATTACCATTGTGTAATAATTTCTCTCATGATCACAGAAAATAAGAGAGATTGAGTTCAATAACAACAACTAAATATCTAAGACAAGATAAGAAATCATTGAAACTGAATTTACAAGACTTTTATTGCTCAATTCTATAATAAGAATCCTCTGAATTACACAATCTATGCATGTATATAAAGGTCCCCAATAATTAAAACAATCAAACCATTGATGCTTTGTTAGGGCTACATCAAAACCCTAGTGGATGAACTAGCAGCTCATGGTAGAAAAAGAAGCTTCAACTGTTGAGGAAGAAGACATCATCTTCATGAATTATGCGTATGACTTCGTTCTCCAATGGCTCTGCAAATATATTTCTGTTCTTCTCAGCCCTCTCAGACTTAATCATATGTTATCTTCTTGACGGATGAAGGTGAGCTTGTAGCCACCAACACCACTTATGCATGATGTAATTCTCCTATAGTTGATTCAATTGACCATTGATTGTGGAGTTAGTGGTTAAGTCAAACACCCTAGATTTCTCTCATATTATCTTCATTATCTGTTTACTTTGATTTATTTTATTTTATCTTTTTAATTAGTTTAGTTGAAAAATCAGAATTCTTTTCTTAAATTTAATTAGAATTAATTCCGTATTCCAATTCATCAGACCATAATCCCTGAGGTACGATACCCCTTTCGATAGCCCTATTCTGCAAGGAATTTGTTCTATTGTGAAGTGTGAAAATTTTTAATTGATATACTTTTTGAGTCACACTCACACATGAATCAATATCTGGGCATCTATTTGGACTATCTATAAGTTTGAATCATTATTTGTGTCATGACCAATACTTGGTAGAAGGAAACATAGAGGCTTCTTTGCAAATAGTACATCTGTTGCTCAACTTATGCAAAATGTTACTGTTCACTACTGAAAATTGATCAAGTAATTGTCAAACAGAATTTAAATTTTTTCTGGATTGAAATAGGTGTCCTTGCATGTTTATCATATTAATTATGACCTATTTGATCCTACAATCAGGTTGTTTACAGGCTGTCCTGATTAATGATCAACTGAACTTGATTTGCTTATTTAAAATGCTGTCAAAGTGTCTAAGTTTTATTAAATTCTGCAGTTACGTGATTTATGTGATATTAGAGTATATGAGCATGTTTCAATATTTCTTTTATGTTTGCTCAAACTCATATATTTCATGAATAAGCTCAAAAATAACTTTTGATTTCCTATTGCTAGTTGTTGGCTCTTCATTGTTGATTTGTGTTGTCAAAGGTTTCACCATCTCTATCTATATACCCCTTTAACCACCACCCACAAGGTGAGATTTTAAGTTATTGGGTTCAAGGCAATTGCAAACTCCTATAAAAGGGACCTCCCTTGCCTCACAATTGTCTGAACACGCCTTTAGGCTGTGTTTGGCAATCCAAGGGAATGTGTTTATCACACCCCGTGTCTGTGTCTATACTCTATTTATCACACCCCGTGTTTGTGTCAGAAGAATTTTGAAGATTTTAAGAGGATTCCAAATCATAGTAAACCTCAAAAAGGTAGCAAAGTTTTAAAGAAACAAAGTAGAAATGTGAAGAGAAAGATGACGAAAACAGGCACAACAAAAAATCGAGTCTAGTCTCTCTCTTAGCCTTGGCATGTGATGTTTTTATAGATACTACTCATCAATATTTAAGTAGATCAATTTGTGTTCCTTACCTAAAGTACTACTAGTAATTTTGTGTTCCCCCCTTCTCTCTCTTCTTTAATTATCTCTCTCTTTTGTTATGCTCTTGCATGCATTTGGTGATGGCTAATCAATGTGTTAATAGTATTGTGTTGAGGGATTACATGAAAGGGAACCAGACATTATAGGAGAGAATGGTTCTGATTGAGGCGAAGAAGATGGATGAGGAGAAAAGAATGAAGAGAGTTGGGGAGAGTAGTGAAGGGAGGGGCAAATCTGCAGAGCTAAGATAGAAATGGTGGAATATTATTGTTGGAAAAAAGGGTGTTTGAGAAGCCAAAACTAGTGCAATGACAAGTGGGATAATCTGATGAGAGATTTCAAGAAAGTGAGAGATTATGAGAAGAGATTAGTTGAGAAAGGAGGAGAAGGAGGAGGGTCTTATTGGAAGATTGAAAAGAATGAGAGGAAATAAAGGAACTTGCCTTCTAATATGTTGCCTCAGATAGTGAAGCTTCATGGCATACCTTTGTCAATTATATCGGATAGAGATTCGAACATTGTTTCATAGTTTTAAGAGAGTTTTCAGCATGCTATGGTACAACTCTGCATCATAGTACAACCTATCACCCTCAGATCAATGGTTAGACTGAGAAGGTTAATCATATATTGGAGGATATGTTGCAAGCATGTGTACTTGTCTTCAAAGGTAATTGGGAGAGTTACTTGCTACTTGTTAAGTTTGCTTATAACAACAGTTTTTAAAAGACTATTGGTATAACACCATTCGAGGCTCTATATAGGCTCCCATATAGGTCGCCTGTATATTGGTTAGAGGTTGGAGAGAATAGATTCTTGGGTCCTGAATTCATTAAGGACACATCTGAGAAAGTCGCTCTTATTAAAGACTGTATGCGGACTGCTTAGAGTAGACAGAGGAGTTATACTGATTGGAGAACTTGAGCACTAGATTTTAAGGTGGGGGATCAGGTTTTACTCAAGGTTTCTCTTATAAAGGGAGTAATGCGGTTTAGAAAAAAGAGAAAGTTATCACCACGTTTTGTGGGTCATTTCCTAATTATTAACAAAATCGGAAAAGTAGCGTATAGATTATCATTACCAGACATAATGCACATGGTGTATAATGTCTTTCATATGTCTATGTTACAGAAATTCCTTTGGGATGATGATTCTCATTAGCATATTGAGGTTGGAGAGATTAAGTTGCAGTCAGATGTAACATATGTGGAACAACCTTACTATATTCTTGACCGTAGGAACCAGGTCCTTCGTTTCAAGACTATACCTTTAGTTTGGGTTCAGTGGAGCCACGACAACGAGGCGGAACCCATTTGGGAATGAGAAGATGAAATAAAGGCAAAATATCTAGAGATTTTTATTTCAGGTATGAGGTGAATTCCGTGGACGAAATTCCTCTTTTTAGGGGGGAAGAATGTAATACCCCGTAATTTGAGGATAATTAAATTGGATTTTTATTTATTTATTTTAATTATTTAAATGTTTTAGTTAATTTTGTCAATATCTGCTTTTATCTGTTTAACGTGGATGCTTGAACTGTTACTAAGTGTTGATTTATTTTAATTGTGTCAAATATTTGTTTTAAATATAGTTTTCTTTTAAATAAAAATATGTGAGTGTTTGGGCTACATGTCTTTGTTTTTAGTTATTATTAGGTTGGGTTAGATTGTTGGGTTGGGCTAAATATATATATTTATATATATATTTATATATAGGTGGGCTAAATATTTCATATTTATTAGTTTAATTACTTAGAATTTTTTTAATTTTCTAGAAAGAAAATTAAATAAGAGAAAAAAAAAAGGATTCAATAATTTCTATGCACAGACAAGGAGAGAATGGTAGATGCTAGAAAAGGGAGAGAAGGTGATTTTGTTTAAAATCACAAGACAAATTCAATCTCTTCACTTCCCCTTTGAACTTGTAAACATAGATTAATATTTATGTTGCTTGAATATACGTATATACATGTATATAATTATGTAATTATATGACTATGCATGGTAAGGGATTTTTGTGAATTAAACTTGAATAATCTATGGATTTGGTATAGCTACGAGGTAAATTTTTATGTATATACGTGTATATATGAGTATATAAACTTATATATAAACATAAGATTTGGGTTGAATGTAAACGTCATTTTTGAAGGTTTTTGTTCTGATTAAATTGTTAATCTTGCTCTTCCGAATAGTCCTTGTGAGTTTGGTAGTGAATCATTAGTAGTTTGACAGGAATTTGAGTTTGAAATTTTAGAACCCTAAAACTTGAAATTAGGGCCTTTTGATTTAGGCGATGATTGGTGGTGATTTTGGTACCAATGCGTAGTTTAGGCTGAGAAGGCTAAAAAATGCTGAAAAAGTGGCAATGGGCAGCTGCCCTATTATTGGAAAACGCAGAGAAGAATAAAATAAAATAAAAGAGAAGAAGAAAAGGTGGCCACGAGGGCCACGGGCGCTGCCGGCGCGTGGTCCGCGTGAGGCCACCAGTGGGGACCTAAAAATGGGTGATTTGGTCCCACTCGTCGGGTCCACCCACTAGGACCAGTTTGGGCCTAGTCCGAAATATTTAAATATTTTTAATGTTAAATTCATTTTTTTAAATTGAAAAAAAAATAGGAAAAATAATTTTTAAAATTACTTTTAAATTCCAAAAAATTTTTGAAAATTTAAATAATTATTTTAGGGACAAAATACACATGATTTTTTAATTTCAAGATGAAATGAGTTCCCCTTGTAGAATTAGTACAAAAAGTATGCTTCAAAATTGAAAATTTATTTTCTTTTGTTTTGAAAAATATTTTTTAAACTACCAAAAATTTCAGAAAATTCCCAAAAAATAAATTAGGACTTTTAAAACCAGATTTTGCACGAAAACCTAAGATTGGAGCTAGGTTTAGATACTTGATATTTAAATTGAGGTGTTGGCTTTATTTTGGAGTTTTTTTAATTAATTTGTTAAATTCCTTTAATTATTTTTTTGCTTGAATAAATGTTCTTGATTAATTGTATGATGTTTAAAATAGTTTATAGGAGTATGTTAAACTCATTTATGTTCATAATATGTTATGTTATTTTTATTTATTTAAATTAACAAATGGGATGATAGAATTTACATGATATTAATTAGCATACTTTTAAGTATGTTAGATTTTTATCTAAATATTAATTATACAAGTATGTCAGTATTTTCTAATACCTAATAAGTTATCTATACATTATATTTGACATATCAAGATTGTCAGGTATGTCAGGATTGCCTAATACCTAATAAGGTATTTATATATTATATTTGGCATGTCAGGATTGCCAAGCATGTTGGGATTGCCTAATACCTAATAAGGTATCTATACATTATATTTGACATGTCAGGATTGTCAAGTATGTCGGGATTGCCTAATATCTAATAAAGTATCTATATATTATATTTGGCATGTCAGGATTGCCTAATACCTATTAAGGTATCTATATAGTATATTTGGGCATGTCAGGATTGCCTAAAACCTAATAAGGTATCTTTATATTTTATTTAGATCATGTTAGGATTGCCTAATATCTAATAAAAAAAAATTTCATTATATATTCAAGTATATTATGATTACCTCTTGTGTAAACTTAAAATTAGTCTGCACTTGCATTGAGATAACAGATGGGTTAGTGTAGTGGGTGGGGCTGCTCGGTCACAGGGTTAATTGGGAATATGTTTATGAGCTGGTGAGTTATACTTAATTGTATATAAACATAAGTTTGGGATTTTTGAGAAGGATGATTGGTGGAGGCAGGTTAGGTTTGCCTAATACTTAATAAGGTATTTGTAAAATATGGAGGAAGGTATGGTAGGATTGTCTAGTATCTAATTAGATAAAATTTAGTGTGTCAGGCATGTTAAGATTGCTACAGTTTAAACTTAGAAAATTGTTCTACCTTTATTATGATAATGGATGGGTTGATTCAGAACATAGTTCTAATTATTTCTAAGACAGAAGATTAAATGACTAAACTGTATAACTATATCTATATGTTTTTACTGTTCTCATATAGAGGGTATGTTTTTCGGTTCTCTTATTGGGTGGTAGTAGATGAAACTTGCTCGTGGGTTTAACCTACTTTGTTGATATTTCAGGTCCCAAACAGTTTCCATCTCGAGGTTAGAACATGAAGGTCATAGAGTGTGGTAGTCATCTATTCCTTACCAGATTTTAGTGTAGGGATTTAATTCTCTTCATAAAGTATTTACTTTTATAATTTTTGGTTAAAGGATCCTTTAGTTATGAAGACTTCCAAGTTGTATAGTTCAAACTCGTATTTTGTATATTTAATAGTATTATTTATTTCAGTTAGACTTTTCTATTAGCATTTAAAGTTCTTTTTTCTTCTTTTGTCCTTATATTTTATGCTTATTTGCTATCAGTTGTAAATATCCCTTATGTTTTATGTGTGAGACTGACCACCTCATGCGTGAAATTTGTAGGGGGTATTTCTGTGGGCGTACGCGTGGGTTGGTTCATCTTCCTCCAATAGCCCTTGTTCCCAAACACATCCCAGCCGCGAATAGCCCTTTTCCATGCCTTTTTTAGCCACTTTTGGCACCAAATCCCACTTTTTTATATACCATTTGACTCATTTTTACCCAAGCTACGCATTAGTACCAAAACCCCTCCATCCGTGGCCTAAATAAAAAAACTCCAAATTTAAGTTTTTAGAGTTCTTCAAACTCAAATTCAAAATTCTGTCAAATTACCCAACAATTCATAACCAAACTAACAAAGACTATTCAAGAAAGCAAGATAAACACTTTAATCGAAACAAAATCCTTGAAAAATAGCATTAACATTCATCGCAAATTTCATGTTTATATATATATATATATACCTGCCTATATACCCATAGATACACGTATTTACATATGAGAATTTACACCGTAATACTACCAAAATCGCAAATTATTCATGCATAATCAAACAAAAGTCCACTTAACATACATATTCATACTAACACATGGTTATATACATGTATATACATACAATTAAATAATACAAATATTTATTATGTTTACAAGTTCAAAGGGGAAGTGAAGAGATTTAATTTGCTTTATGATTTTGAGCAAAAGCAAAATCAAATTCTTTCCCTTTTTCTAGCGTCTACCATTCTCTCCCTATCTGTGCGTAGAAACTCTTTGTACGTAGAAACTACTAAACCCTAATTTTTATTTTATCTTTATTTATTTATTATTTTTCTTTTCTGGAATTACTAATAATTCCTAAATAATTAAAATAATAAATATAAATATATTTAGTCCACCTATATATAAATATATATAGCCCAACGCAATAGTCTAGCCCAACCTGAAAATAATTAAAAAATAAAAAGAAATGCTGCCCAATAACCCACATATCTTATTTAAAAGAAAAATTTATATTTAAAACAAATATTTTTCAAAAAATTAAAGTCAATCAACACTTAGCACCATTTAATCAACCATCTAAATTAAACAAAACAAAAAACAGGCATTTACAAAAATTAACTAAAGTATTTAAAACACCCCACAATAAATAATTTAAATAATTAAAAATCCAAATTAAATATCCTTAAATTACGGGATATTACAGTTGCATTTTAAGTTTCAATTCAATATTTTACATTCAAGGATGGAGGATTATTTGATAGTGAATTTTTTGTTTTTATTTATATTTGACTAACAAATTCAGTCATTTAATACTGTATTTTGAAATTTCATTTTGTTTGCCTTTTTAGTTTACCCTACATTTTCCCAACTTCTCTAGATTGGTAGTGTTATCAATTAACTCTTCTTTCAATTAATTAATTTCATCATTGAAAAATCTATGATTTTCTTTAGGTGATTGGATGTTCATTTATATAATGTTTTAATCAAGCATGTATGGAGATAATGAAGTAGAGGAAGAAGAAAGCGAGGAAGAAGAAATTAAAGAAGAAGAAATAGAGGAAGAAGAACTTTATGAAACCATTAAGTATTTATTGATTGCAATTCAAGCAGTAGTCCAGGTGCCAAATGAATTTATTGAACACGCGTCCACTAACTCAGCAGCCAATTATTATTAAAGGATAGAATTATATACATAATATATTGAATGAGGATCTTGAACATTTTCAAAAAAGGTATAGAATGTATCCTAATGTGTTTCGAAAGTTATGCAGTATTATTAGAGAAAAAACACCCTTACAAGATACAAGATTCATTTGTGTAGAAGAAATGCTTACAACATTTTTGCTCATTATTGGCCAAAATAATAGATATTGTCTAATACGTGAAACATTTGGCCGATCAGACTTCACTGTTACCAAAAATTTTAACAAAGTTTTGAAAGCCTGGAACATAATTGCACCGGAGATGATGGCCAAACTTAGATCCACAGTGTCAACTAAAATAAGGGAAAATACAAGGTTTTACCCTTACTTTAAGATAAATATATTTTGTTGTGCATCTTGTTTTACTATATTTTGCTGATTTCTTTGGTTTAAAAGATAAGTTCCAAAAATTTTTATTTTATAAAAATATAAATGTTTGGATTTATTTCAGGATTGTATCGGAGCTATTGATTGCACACATATTCTAGCAATGATAATTGGATGCGACAAAAGCAGCTATCGTAATTGTCATGGAATAATATCACAAAATGTATTAGTAGATTGTAACTTTGATTTGGAAATCATATACGTCCTTAGTGGGTGGGAGGGTTCAGCTCATGATTCAAAAGTGTTAAATGATTTTAAATAGGAGGAATGGACTTAAAGTGCCACAAGATATGTATTTATCTTTTTTTAGTAGGTCATATGTTGCATATATATAATTGTATATGTATTATATTATCAGGTAAATATTTCTTAGTGGATTGTGGATTTTCAAATCGACTCCAATTCTTGTCTCTGTTTCGAGGTGCCTGATATCATCTCTAAGAGTTTGCTGGTCAAGGTTGTGACCTTTCAAATGAAGTTGAGTTGTTTAATCTTCATCATGCTTCCTCGAGGAATGTTGTCGAGAGGATAATTGGTATATTTAAATCACGATTCACAATTTTCAAGTCTACACCTCCATTCCCATATATGACACAAACAGAACTAGTGTTAGCATATGTGCGACTACACAACTTTCTTCGGAAGGAGTGTAGATCTAACGAATTTTTTATTGAACTGGTTAACGAATTTTCTTCATCTTCATCATTACTAGTTAGTGAAGGGTACCCTGAACTAGTTTTCCAAACACAAGAGCAACAATAAGAGAATGCTAATTAATGCAGAGTTGGTATAGTTTGAATATGTGGAGAGATGTCTGACACAATGATAACAATGAAAACTAAGGATATTGAATAATGAATATTAAATATTTTCCTTTAAATTTTGCTTTCAAACTTGTTATAAACTTGTCACTATACTTTTGTAAACGTCAGTTGTTTTGTATTTGTTATAACTTTTGTTTTTCATGAAAATTATAGTGCATGCCGCAGTAACATAATTTTTTTTTTCTTTTTTATAAAAAAAAAATATGTCTATATATCCTATCTATCTAATACAACGAGGCAGAAATTAAAACATATGAAAATATTTCATTTATCATGAGCATAATTTTTTTGTCATTAGCTTAACATATAATACAAATAAAATAACAATTGAAGGAAAATGGTTCGGCCCAATCCAAATCATACGTTCAATTTTCATTTTGACATATATTACTTAATCATTCTTCGCACTATTATGAAGAGTGATATTTGTAACTTTGTATAGTTCTTAATAATTCTATTGAATAATTTTAGATAGTAGAAATCATAAATGATAGCTTATCCATTTTGCATTATACTTGCCCCTTGAATCATTAGTTTACTTGTACGCAAAAATATAATTTAAGAATACAAATAAATAAAATATATTGAAGAAATCATTACAAGTCTATAAAAATCTATCTTAATTGAATACACCATCCTTAGAGTTGGAGGCCACACCAACCTTTTATAGCTTTGGGAACCACCAAAATTATAATAATAATTTAAGGTTTTAGGAACCAAATTACAAGTAGCAAGAAACTTGATTTTAAGAATACAAATAAATAAAATATATTGAAGAAATCATTACAAGTCTATAAAAATCTATCTTAATTGAATACACCATCCTTAGAGTTAGAGGCCACACCAACCTTTTATAGCTTTGGGAACCACCAAAATTATAATACTCCCTCTATCCCAAAATATATGGGTACTTTGGGAACTGTTGTGAGTCACAGTTTTCGAAGTATCCAAAAATTTTGGGACGAAGGGAGTAATAATTTAAGGTTTTAGGAACCAAATTACAAGTAGCAAGAAACTTGATTTTTTCGATAAGTAAAAGAAAATATAAATGGAGATGCAATGTATTGATCCCTTCTCACATGCAAAGCAAGCACTCTACCGTCTAAGCTGCATCTCCATTTCTTCTTCCATTTGTTTTGGAAAAACATCAGTACTTTTTCCGTCAAGATTTGGTGTTACTTCATTTTGATCTTTAAGTGTTAATGTCTCAAATGCTTCATAATTGCATGTCCTCATTTAAATAACCCTTAGAATTGTTTGGATGTTGTACGGAAAATGATTAAACCATTTATTAGATATGTAGTAACCCTCGTGGACGGGTGTGAGTGGGTGGGTGCGAAGACAAGACACTGGGCTGAGCTACCACACTGACAGGGTACAGGGTGCTCAATCCCACATCGCCTGAGTGTGGAGAAGGGGATGTGCTTATATGTAGTGTGTTCTCTTCAAATGGTATGAGGCATTTTGGGGTAAAATCCAAGAGCAAAACCTTGCGGGCTCAGGCCCATAGCGGATAATATCATACCATGTGTTGGAGCGGGGTATTACAGTTGGTATCAGAGCCTGAACCCAGCCGGAAGTGTGCCGACGAGGACGTCGGGCCTCGTAGGGGGGTGGATTGCAGTAACCCTCGTGGACGGGTGTGAGTGGGCGGGTGCGAAGACAAGACACTGGGCTGAGCTACCACCCTGACAGGGTACAGGGTGCTCAATCCCACATCGCCTGGGTGTGGAGAAGGGGATGTGCTTATATGTAGTGTGTTCTCTTCAAATGGTATGAGGCTTTTTGGGGTAAAATCCAAGAGTAAAACCGTGCGAGCTCAGGCCCAGAGCGGACAATATCATACCATGTGTTGGAGCGGGGTATTACAAGATAATATTTCAAAAAATAAAATACATGGATAGAAGGTTCTTGTACATGTAATTGGACACAATAAGTTCTTGTACGTGTAATTTTTCCGGGAGTATAAATCTGACTGAAACTTTTCATGCTAAACAGCATATAGATTAAAATAATAATAATAACTACTGATTACAAGAAGTACAAGTCTTTCTTGTGAAATTCATTACTGAAAATTGGTGACTGTTTATAAATAGTGGCTTACATTCCCCAACCAATAAGGATTGCAAAAGAATCGAATATGTTTGGAAAGTTACACGCTATATATATACACCTATATACACATCTATATTCTAATAATGCGAAGTGTGCATCACAGTGCTTACAAGAACTGCATTGATAAAGTGATAGTAAAAGATTAACATAAGAAGATGATTTAACTTTATTCTAGCATTAGAAAAGTTCCTATAAAAGAGGGCATGCGAATGAAGAAATGCCTTGTGACTACTTTAATAAAATAAGAAACTCATTACAAGAAGTACTAGTGTTTCTGGTGAAATTCATTACTGAAAATTGGGTAACTGTTTATAAGTAATGGCTTACATTCCCCAATCAATAAGGATTGCAAAAGAATAGAATATGTTTGGATTACATTCCCCAATCAATAAGGACTGCAAAAGAATAGAATATGCTTGGAAAGTTACACGCTATATATATACATATATACACATATATATTCTATTAATGCGAAGTGTGCATCACAGTAGCTAGCAATGATAAATGATATGATTGTGAGGAATACTATGTTTCGCGAGTAATCATTGAATTGGATGCTAATCTTTTCGTTGAAGCTTATTTTCATACAAAAGCCTATTACAAAAGTGATGGTAAAAGATTAGCATAAGAAGAAGATGATATAACTTTATTCTAGTATTAGAAAAGTTTTTATAAAAAAGGAGAAATTATTATATACTACAAAAAAAAAAAAATCCTACAACTAATAAGATTTCACCTTTTAGTATTATACAATTACTCAAGATGAGAATAAAGAAATGCCTCATGACTACTTTAATAAAATACGAATTAAACTGTTTTATTATTAAATAAAGTAAGAATAATTACTTTTATATCCATAGTGGATCACAGTACAGTGCACTTGCTGAGATGTACCTGTGTGTGTCTTTACGTCAAGTATATAAATAGACATAGAGACATGTATGTTTTCGTAGTCAGAGTCTTGCCACATCCCGCAAATGGAGCATTCTCAATCTGCCATTGCTCAATCGTATGATGTAGATGATGAGGACAATGCTGTGCTTTACGACGCTATAAAGAATGGAATGAATAGCGAGGTGGTTCGACTCTGTGAAAGACGTGATATATATAGAGATGGTCCATTGCACGTCCTAACCATACACGATGACACAGTCCTTCATATGGCGGCGTACACGATGCAACCTAAACTAGTAATTCAATTGCTAGACATGATTTTGCCTGATGAACGCGACAAACTGATCCATAAAAATGCTGCTGGAAACACAGTCCTCCATGAGGCAGCCACCTTCAACATTTTAGTCCCAGCTGCCCAGAGAATCCTAGAAATGGCACCCGAGTTGTTAAGTATGCTCAACAATTTTGAAGAGACGGCTCTTTTTCGTGCAGCTATCTATGGAAGATTTGAAATGTTCATATTTCTTGATGGTGAAGTTCGTAGAAGCAGCCAAAGTGAAGATGAGTGCAGGACCAAATTTTATCAGAAGCCGAACAATAACACCATACTTCACATGGCAGTTATATTAGCGCATTTTAGTGAGTTCCTAACTAATTTCATCATCTTCAATGGGCTTTATGTTTCAGTTTGGAATGTGCATTTTTGATCTGGTAAATATGATGTTTTTTTTTTTTTTTGGAATGGTTAAGCTTTAGAATTGGCTAATTGGCTTTATAAATTAAGTTACCTGGTTATGTTATCAACATGAGAATTGTTGCTTTTATTTCTTATTTATTTATTTTTTTATAACTAACATAGCAACTTTTTTACTATGAATTATGAACAGAATTGGCTCTTAGAATTGCGAAAAAGTACGAATATTTAATTGGTGAAAGAGACGAATTTGGGATGACGGCTCTTCAACATCTTGCACGTAATCCGCATGCGTTTCAAGGCAGGAATGCAGGATACCTCAGACGTCTTATCTACAAATGTGAGATACATTAAAATTTTTATAGAACTTGATTATTAATAGTTGTATAAGTACCAAAATGGCATCAATAATAATTATAATTACTAGTATTAGTATTATTACTACTTGTACTAGGAGAGTGAGAGGGAGATGTGAACTCACTGGAGGACCTTACAAATTAAAAGCTTATATAATTAATTAAGCTGATTACATATTTGTCTGATTAATCTGTAAGGTTTCCATTACATGAAACATACTAACAAAAATAACTCAAAAACAATGTGCTTAATTTTCAGGTGTCTCAGATGAATTTACTCCTCAAGGTACGTAATAGAAAAAATATATATATACGATAGTGCAATATATATCTCTAAAATTAATCCCATCAATGTTACTGACTTTGATTTCTTTAAAAGTTCATGCAATGGGTTGGAGAGTGCCTTTGTGGGAAGAAATTCAGAATGAAAAGCAAAGATATGAATTCGCTAAGGAACTTGCCAAATTCTTAGTTAAGAAAGATACTACATCATGGAAGAAAACTAAACCTATGGGATATGTATCAAAAAAAAAGGTTGAAGAGGGTGAGACCCTAAACGATGGAAGAGCACAACTGGAGATTAAGCAGCAGAAACCACCGGAGAATGACGAACCACCATTATTTTTGGCGACTAAATCAGGGTGTGTGGACATTGTTAAGTATATACTCGACTTGTACCCTCAGGCAGTGGAGTATGTAGATGTTAATGGGCAAACTATTTTGCACATAGCTATCAAGTACCGCAGAATAGATATCTTTGATATGGTGGAAAAAATTAAAACTTCAGTTACGAGGCTCATACAAAAGACTGACAAAGGTGGGAATTCCATTCTTCACATGGTTGCTGACAAGACTGAATACACGCTTGAACGGACCAAACTAGAAGAATCTATTCACAAGAATTCGGATTCCAGTCAGGACAAGGTTGGAGATAATACCCTTAAAGAAACGAATGATAACCTTGTTCTCCAATTGCAAGAGGATTTGCTCTTATTTGAGGTATGCATGCATTTTTACTTCTATATATGGTTCCATTTCTCCTTGTAAATGACATCACAGCATACTTCTTCCCGTCAATTTAAGTACTAAAATCTGGGGTGCACAAGTACCCAATATCACCTATAGTTTTCCTTAAAATTTAGGTACTACCACCCTTAAGCCATGTAGCTAGTCTACTGAAGAGGCAGTTTTGGGGACTCTAACTTTTAGATTTTCTTGGCACAAATATTTATCATTGTGCCAAGAAATGGTATTAATGCTCTTACTTGTATTCCAAATGATGTTAGGGACCATGACCGGCCAGCATCTTATTTTGCTAGCTTTAACACAAGTGTAAAAGGATCAATATATATATATATATATATATATATATATATATATATATTGTTGATTTAATTATGCTTGTATATCACAAAAACAGCGGCCATGAAGCAATTGTGTTTGGATGCAGCGAGTAAAGAAAATATGCTCAGAACATTTCTTCAATCATATCAACTTTAAAGGGCAAACTGCTGAACAAGTATTTGCTCTGAAAAGTGAAAATCTTCACAAGGAGGCCAAAGATTGGTTAAAGCGTACAGCAGAAAATAGCTCCCTTGTTGCTGTGCTTATTGCCACTGTTGCATTTGCTGCGGCCTACACAGTACCGGGAGGTTCAAATGATCAAACAGGTGTTCCAATACTTCTCAACAAACCTTTGTTCATCGTCTTTACAGTCACTGATGTCCTTTCTCTTACATGCACTTTAACTTCAATTGTTATATTTTTGTCAATTCTCACATCGGCTTTTCGTTTGAAAGATTTCAAAAACTCCCTTCCACAAAAACTAGTGTTAGGATTAACATTTTTGATCATGTCGGTGTCAATGATGATGTGGTCATTTGCGGCCACCATCGCTCTTATGATACATAACAAGGAACAGTGGACTAAAATTGCCTTGTACACTGTTGCGTTCCTCCCTGTCACTGTCTTTGCTTTCTCATACACTCCTCTCTATTTATCCTCCTTGAAAACATTCAAGTACATCATCATGAAAATAGAACATGCTTTTCCTCGGTATAGTGGTTTTAAAACCAAATTTTTGAGTTTTATTAGTAAATCCAAAACAAAAGTTCCCCACCCCCACTCTGGTGTTTGAAAAGCCAAGTCAAGATTGTAATACCCCGAAAATTTGGATGTCAATTATTTTAAGGAAATTTGAATTTGCTTTATATTATTATTATTATTATTATTTTATTTTATTTATTATTAATTCATGTGAAATGCAATGTCTCTATATTTTATCGTTTTATGTGAGTTGATTTTCTTTATATGCATTTTACCATTTCATGTGAATTGATAAGTTTGAATGTTATCATTTTATGTGAATTGTTATTTATTATGTGTTGTTTTATTTAAATCTTTTAAATGCTTTGGTTTGGGCTAGGGAGGAATTTGGGCTGAAATGATTGGGCTAAGATTATGTTTAAAATGTTGGGCCAAGGTTATAATCATATTATTATTGCTTGTATTATTATTATTTGGATTTTATTTAGTTTTAGAAAAATAAATAATAGAATAATAATTAAGACAAAAAGGAAAAGAAAAGAAGAAGAAATTAGGGTTTGCCGTTGTTTTATGCACAGAACCAGAAGAGAGAAAACGAAAGAGAGAAGGGGGTGAGGATCGGGTGAACAAGTTAATTCGTCAGGAAAAAGGCAAGTTTAATTCTTCTCTTCCCCCTTGAATCCGTATGCATAGTCTAGGTTTGAGAATTTATTTATATTAAAAATTTGTAGTTGATTGCATGTTTATATTTTTCTGCTATTGATAAATTTCGTGAGATTAACTATGAGGATTGTATGTAGATTTAATTGGTTTTGTTCATATAAGGTTATATGCATATGTGTTCATGTATATGTATAGTGTGTTAAGGAAGAAATCATTCATGTATGCAATTTGTAAGAAATAAATGTTTAGTTGTGATCCTACTCTGTTGGAATTAAATTGTAAACAACTCGAAATCTTTAGGAAAACAGATCGTGAACTATTGGGTTTTAATTTTTTTAAATTTTGCGAAGAACCCTAGAACTTGTAAATTAGGGGTTTTTGATTCGGACAATTTTTGATGGGGCTTTTTGTACCAATGGGTAGAGGGGATCAAGAGGAGAAGAACGGGGCAAAAATCAGAGCGAACGGAGGTCGGGGCACGCCGGAAAACACGCCGGAAAACCCCCCAGCGCGCTGCCATGCGCGCTGGGGAAGAACAGCTCCAGCGCGCGTGTTCCCCACGCGCGCCGCCGGCGCGTGGGGGCGCGTCCGGCCGGCGCCGGCGCCGGCCGGTGGCCGGAAAAGGGTTTTTGGGCCCCACTCGCGGGGGCCCACCTCTGGGTCCAACATGGGCCCATTCCGAATAGTTTTGATATTTCTTTTGTATTTTTGAAATTTTTGGAAAAATTTAAAAATTGGGAAAATCTTTTTTTAAAAATACTTTTATAATTCTAAAAATTCCAAAAATTTTATGGTAACTTCCTGGAAGCTTAAGGAGCTTTGGGTTTAAATTTCATGTTGAAATGATTTACCATTCTCTTTAAATTAATTTTTAAAGTGTCTAAAAACTGTTTTTTTTAGCTTCTTTAATTTTAGAAAATACTTAGAAATTTCCAAAAATTCCGAAATTTTTACTGTAACTCTCTGGAGGCTAAATACACTTAGTTTTAAATTTTCAACTTAAAAGGATCTTTCCTTGTTCTTCAATTGATTTTTAAAGTGTCTAAAAGTTGGAATTTTCACTTTCTGTAATTTTAGGAAATAATTTTATAATTCCAAAAATTCCCAAATTTTTGCTGTAACTCTCTGGAGGCTAAATACACCTGGGTTTAAATTTACAACTCAAAATGATCTGTCCTTGTTGTTCAATTGATTTTTAAAGTGTCTAAAAGTTGGATTTTTCACTTTCTGAAATTTTGGAAAATACTTTTATAATTCCAAAAATTCCCAAATTTTTGTGGTAACTTTCTGGAGGTTAAATAAACTTAGTTTTAAATTTTCATCTCGAAATGAGCTTCCCTTAGTGTTCAATGAATTTTTAAAGTGTCTAAAAGTTGGGTTTTCACCTTCTTTTATTTGTTGAAAATATTTCAAAAATTCTAGAAAATTCCAGAATGATTTAATAGGGTTCTGAGAAGTGGAATAGGCCCAGAAACCTAGATAAAAGTTAGGTTTAAACTCCATCGTAGAATTGAGTGCATTGGAGGTTGAGTTGGGAAATTGTTTCTATAATGGATGCTTGGGTTATTTGGTTTATTTGAATATATTTTCTTTTAAGGATATAAATGCCCATCAAATACTTGATTATAGTCTACTTGTGAACGATTTGTCTTATGATGATAATTTCATGTTGGATGATTTGAAATAACGGTTGTGCAAATTTAAATCATAATGCACCTTGTTATTTTATATTGCATATTGGAATGTATCTATGCATTTTATTTTGGCATGTAAGGATTGCCCGGCGTGTCAGGATCGCCCATACCTAATAAGGTATCTATGTATTTTATTTGGCATGTAAGGATTGCCCGGCGTGTCAGGATCGCCCATACCTAATAAGGTATCTATGCATTTTATTTGGCATGTCAGGATTGCCCGGCGTGTCAGGATCGCCCATACCTAATAAGGTATCTATACATTTTATTTGGCGTGTTAGGATCGCCCATACCTAATAAGGTAACTATACAATTTATTTGGCGTGTCAGGATCGCCCATATCTAATAAGGTATCTATATATGTATGCACATGTTTTCTTTATTTTGAACTTAAAGAATATGTTCATTGTTGGATGATAAGGGTGTGTTGGAACAATGTATAAGATGATTTTACTTCTGAAAACATGAGCTAAATAGGAAATGACTAGTATGTATATATCTATACCTATTAAGGTATCAAAAGATTAAATGATGGCATGTTAGGATTGCTTAAACTTGATATTATTTTATATTATGTTTATTTCTGCTGAACGTAAGGAATGTGTTCACGTTTGCATAATAAGGGTTTGGGGGGAATATTATAAATATTGACCTGTTGTTTTGGAAACACGAAACTGGGTAAAAGATTAACTTGTAGGTTAAATCTATAGACTTATTTTTGTGTCCCTTATACTGAGGGTATGTATATTGGTTCTCTGATTGGGATGTAGTAGATAGAACTTGCTCGTGGGTTTAACCCACTGTGTTGATATTTCAGGTTTCAGACAGGTTCCACCGCGAGGATAGAGTTTTAGGATTTGGTTATAGCAGACGTCTCATCTCAGCAGTTACAGGGTAGGAACTTGTCTTCTTCAAGAGTCATACTATGAACTTTTGAGACTTTGATTGTTAGTATTAATTTTAGAAGTTAAAAACTTTTGTTCTTTCTGGTTAAGGGGTCCTTGGGTTACGGGACTTCCAAATTGTATTACCAGAATATATTTATTTATTTATCAAGTATTTCAGTTAAATGGGATTTTTGTTCAGCTTTTAGCAATTATTTTATTTCTTTCTTTTGCATCTATGCTTGTTGCTACCAGTTGTATGTATCTCCCAGGTTTTGTGTATGAGACTGGCCACCTCATGCGCGAAATTTTCTGGGGGGTATTTCATTTGGTATCAGAGCATTCCAGGTTCAAGTATTCTCGGGTCTGTAGGGTCCATCGTAGGGTATCTTCCGCGTTGCGTATTCTGATAAATAGAATCTAAGTATAGGATTCATTGTACTCTATACATCTTAGTCTACTATTGGGGTCTTATGTAGATGTTACCCCGTAGGGGGAGGAAGGCGAACCACAACTAAGGTCAGGATAGTGTCCAGGATGGAAAGGTTGAACTTCCTCTCGATTTGGCAGCCATGGTAGTTTAGGTTATAGCTACAGGAGTGGCGACTGCTCTTTAGAATCTGCAGCCACCACAACAACCACTACAAATGGCGCATGTTCCATTACCAGTGGAACAGTCTAACAGTTGGGAATGATGCAAAACTCTTTCACATAAGGGAATTCCTAGACTTACAGAAGAAGGACAGGACAATCGCAGGGTCGAAATAGGAGTTCTCCAATTTATCTTTGTTGCACCTGAGAAGGTGAACACTGAAGAGAAGAAAGTGAACTATTTTGTGAAGGGATTGATTTAGACTACTCAACAGGTCATTGTGGGTAATCTAGCTTATTCCACTTACACTCAGGCGGTTAATGCTGCATTGCAGCACTATCAAATAAGGAGGAATTATAGGAAATGATAGGGGAGAAACGAAATGATAGATACTCTTCTAGCCAGATAGAGGAAAGAAAAATGGAAATAGCAGGGCAATTTATTCAATAGATGAACTATGGGAGGGTCTACAACATCATGCCATATGATGAGCAGACTCCTCAAGTTATTGAGGGTAGGGTTCCGATAAAGGTTAACTTTGATCGTGTTCTTATTTGAGACTGAGGCATCTCACTCTTTTGTGTCTCAGTCGTTTGTTAGGATACCGGGTATACTTACTTAGTCGTGTAGTTTTCAACTTACTATAACTACACCATTGGGAGTTAGTACAGTATTACGAGAACGATGTAGTCAAGTCACTATAGGCGTTGGCAATCTCAGGTTTTTTTGGCAGACCTATTGGTTCTAGACATGAATTCATATGATGTCATACTCGAGATGGATTTGTTATCGCATTATCATGCCCATGTCAATTGCCATGATTAGGTATTTCTTTCTGTTATATCGAGTCGGGAGGTGTATTTGGTTGCTATACCGCAATCAAATGAAGGGTCTAGAACTCGCCTATTCTTTAATAGTGAGAAGTCTCCGGAGGGAAATACGGTTTCTATGGATCCCATTCCAGTGGTACGAGACTTTCAGGATGTGTTTTAGGAAATTCCAAGACTACTACCGAGTCGTGGGATAGACTTTGTAATTTACCTAGCTTCAGGCACCAGGCCTACTTCTAGGTCAGAGGAGGATCATGCCAGACATCTTTGTATCATTTAATAGACACTGAAAGATCACTAGTTGTAGGCAAAGTTTGAGAAGTATGATTTCTAGCAGAGGGAGGTGAAGTTCTTGGGTCATATAGTATTTGAGAAAGGATAGCGGTAGATCAAAGCAAGGTGTCCGCGATATGGAGTGGGGGCAACCTACCTCACCCATGGTGATTCGTAGTTTTCTGGGGTAGTTGGTTATTGTTGTAGGTTCAGTCAGGACTTTTCGAAGATTGTTAGCCATCTCACCCATGTACTTAAAAAGTGTGCCTTTCGTTTCTAATGATTCTTGTTAGACGGCATTTGATGAGTTAAAGAACAGGTTAACAACTGCACCTGTTCTAGTTACCCTTTAGTGTGGCATTGAGTACTTAGTATGTACCGATGCATCATTGTAAGGTCTGGGGTGTGTGTGGACTCTGCCATGAGGACCTGGTGACATTATCTCTTGGGAAAGACTTTTGTTCAACGACCATAAGAGGTTGTAGCATATGTTCTCACAGGAAAAATGTTGATGATTTAGTTGATATTTTTGTACCATGTGTAGTGGTCACACCTACTATCATTTGGAGGGTAGTTTCAGATCAGCTTACTGACCCGTAGTATGTAAAGAAGGGGCTGAGTTAAAATCTGGATAGGTACCATTTTATACAATGGGTACAGATAGAGGCGGGCATGATGAGTGAGGCCTACAGTTCTCAATTTTCGGTACGCTTGAGAGGGGATAAGATGTACCAAGACATGAAATGACAGTTTTGGTGGGCAAGCATGAAGAGGGACATAACTATATTTGTTTCTAAATGCAACAGTGGTCAGATGATCAAGATTGATCACCAGAGACGCCGGAGTCTTTGCAACCACTGCCTATAACGGATTGAAAGTAGGAGAACATCTCTATGGATTTCAATGTGGGACTTCCCACCTCACAGCGAAACCATGATGTTATTTGGGTGATAGTGGACAGGCTGACAAAATTAGCACATTTCTTGCTGTACGCTTGAGTTACACCTTAGAGTAGTATGCGAAGCTTTACATTGCAGAGATAATGAAGCTTCATGGTGTGCCTTTGTCCATTCTATCAGATAGATATCTGAATTTTATTTCAGGGATTTAGGAGGGTTTTCAGCAGGCAATGGGTACAGCTCTGCACCTCAGTACAACTAATTACCCTCAGACCGATGGTCAGACTGAGAGGGTTAATTAGATTCTGGAGGGTATTTTGTGAGCATGTGTACTTAACTTTAAGGGTAATTGAGAGAATTTCTTGCTGCTAGTTGAGTTTGTCTATAACAATAGTTATCAAAAGACTATTGGTATGGCACCATTAAAGACTCTGTACGGACGACCTGTAGATCATTGGGTTACTGGTTGGAAGTTAGAGAGAATAGGTTTTTGGGTCCTGAGTTCATCAAGGACACGTCAGAAATAGTTGTCCTTATTAGAGACTGTATGCGGACTGCATAGAGCAGATAGAAAAGTTATGCTGACCGAAGAACTCGTGCACTAGAGTTCAAGGTGGGGGATCAGGTTCTATTCAAGGTTTCTCCCATGAAGGGAGTAATGCGGTTTGGAAAAAAAAAAAAAAAAGGGGGAGGTTGTCACCTCGTTTTGTTTTTTTTGGCTCCTTTCATGATTACTGATGGGATCAGGGCAGTAGTGTATATAGAAATGTTATTAAACACAATGCACAGGGTGTATCATATCTTTTATGTATCTATGTTATGGAAATTTCGTAAGGAGGGTGTTATTGATCAACACATTGAGGTTAGGGAGATTGAGTTGCAGCTAGATCCAACATATGTAGAGTAACTGTACTGTACTCATGAACGTAGGAATCAATTCCCTCATCTTAAGACTATTCCTTTAGTTCGGGTTCAGTGGAGTCACCACAATTAGGTGGAGTCCACTTGGGAAAAGGAGGATGAAATAAAAACAAAGTATCCAGAATTTTTTTTTTCACAGGGATGAGCTGAATTCCGAGGACGGAATTCCTCTTTTTAGGGGGTAAGAATGTAATACCCCGAAAATTTGGATGTCAATTATTTTAAGGAAATTTGAATTTGCTTTATATTATTATTATTATTATTATTTTATTTTATTTATTATTAATTCATGTGAAATGCAATGTCTCTATATTTTATCGTTTTATGTGAGTTGATTTTCTTTATATGCATTTTACCATTTCATGTGAATTGATAAGTTTGAATGTTATCATTTTATGTGAATTGTTATTTATTATGTGTTGTTTTATTTAAATCTTTTAAATGCTTTGGTTTGGGCTAGGGAGGAATTTGGGCTGAAATGATTGGGCTAAGATTATGTTTAAAATGTTGGGCCAAGGTTATAATCATATTATTATTGCTTGTATTATTATTATTTGGATTTTATTTAGTTTTAGAAAAATAAATAATAGAATAATAATTAAGACAAAAAGGAAAAGAAAAGAAGAAGAAATTAGGGTTTGCCGTTGTTTTATGCACAGAACCAGAAGAGAGAAAACGAAAGAGAGAAGGGGGTGAGGATCGGGTGAACAAGTTAATTCGTCAGGAAAAAGGCAAGTTTAATTCTTCTCTTCCCCCTTGAATCCGTATGCATAGTCTAGGTTTGAGAATTTATTTATATTAAAAATTTGTAGTTGATTGCATGTTTATATTTTTCTGCTATTGATAAATTTCGTGAGATTAACTATGAGGATTGTATGTAGATTTAATTGGTTTTGTTCATATAAGGTTATATGCATATGTGTTCATGTATATGTATAGTGTGTTAAGGAAGAAATCATTCATGTATGCAATTTGTAAGAAATAAATGTTTAGTTGTGATCCTACTCTGTTGGAATTAAATTGTAAACAACTCGAAATCTTTAGGAAAACAGATCGTGAACTATTGGGTTTTAATTTTTTTAAATTTTGCGAAGAACCCTAGAACTTGTAAATTAGGGGTTTTTGATTCGGACAATTTTTGATGGGGCTTTTTGTACCAATGGGTAGAGGGGATCAAGAGGAGAAGAACGGGGCAAAAATCAGAGCGAACGGAGGTCGGGGCACGCCGGAAAACACGCCGGAAAACCCCCCAGCGCGCTGCCATGCGCGCTGGGGAAGAACAGCTCCAGCGCGCGTGTTCCCCACGCGCGCCGCCGGCGCGTGGGGGCGCGTCCGGCCGGCGCCGGCGCCGGCCGGTGGCCGGAAAAGGGTTTTTGGGCCCCACTCGCGGGGGCCCACCTCTGGGTCCAACATGGGCCCATTCCGAATAGTTTTGATATTTCTTTTGTATTTTTGAAATTTTTGGAAAAATTTAAAAATTGGGAAAATCTTTTTTTAAAAATACTTTTATAATTCTAAAAATTCCAAAAATTTTATGGTAACTTCCTGGAAGCTTAAGGAGCTTTGGGTTTAAATTTCATGTTGAAATGATTTACCATTCTCTTTAAATTAATTTTTAAAGTGTCTAAAAACTGTTTTTTTTAGCTTCTTTAATTTTAGAAAATACTTAGAAATTTCCAAAAAATTCCGAAATTTTTACTGTAACTCTCTGGAGGCTAAATACACTTAGTTTTAAATTTTCAACTTAAAAGGATCTTTCCTTGTTCTTCAATTGATTTTTAAAGTGTCTAAAAGTTGGAATTTTCACTTTCTGTAATTTTAGGAAATAATTTTATAATTCCAAAAATTCCCAAATTTTTGCTGTAACTCTCTGGAGGCTAAATACACCTGGGTTTAAATTTACAACTCAAAATGATCTGTCCTTGTTGTTCAATTGATTTTTAAAGTGTCTAAAAGTTGGATTTTTCACTTTCTGAAATTTTGGAAAATACTTTTATAATTCCAAAAATTCCCAAATTTTTGTGGTAACTTTCTGGAGGTTAAATAAACTTAGTTTTAAATTTTCATCTCGAAATGAGCTTCCCTTAGTGTTCAATGAATTTTTAAAGTGTCTAAAAGTTGGGTTTTCACCTTCTTTTATTTGTTGAAAATATTTCAAAAATTCTAGAAAATTCCAGAATGATTTAATAGGGTTCTGAGAAGTGGAATAGGCCCAGAAACCTAGATAAAAGTTAGGTTTAAACTCCATCGTAGAATTGAGTGCATTGGAGGTTGAGTTGGGAAATTGTTTCTATAATGGATGCTTGGGTTATTTGGTTTATTTGAATATATTTTCTTTTAAGGATATAAATGCCCATCAAATACTTGATTATAGTCTACTTGTGAACGATTTGTCTTATGATGATAATTTCATGTTGGATGATTTGAAATAACGGTTGTGCAAATTTAAATCATAATGCACCTTGTTATTTTATATTGCATATTGGAATGTATCTATGCATTTTATTTTGGCATGTAAGGATTGCCCGGCGTGTCAGGATCGCCCATACCTAATAAGGTATCTATGTATTTTATTTGGCATGTAAGGATTGCCCGGCGTGTCAGGATCGCCCATACCTAATAAGGTATCTATGCATTTTATTTGGCATGTCAGGATTGCCCGGCGTGTCAGGATCGCCCATACCTAATAAGGTATCTATACATTTTATTTGGCGTGTTAGGATCGCCCATACCTAATAAGGTAACTATACAATTTATTTGGCGTGTCAGGATCGCCCATATCTAATAAGGTATCTATATATGTATGCACATGTTTTCTTTATTTTGAACTTAAAGAATATGTTCATTGTTGGATGATAAGGGTGTGTTGGAACAATGTATAAGATGATTTTACTTCTGAAAACATGAGCTAAATAGGAAATGACTAGTATGTATATATCTATACCTATTAAGGTATCAAAAGATTAAATGATGGCATGTTAGGATTGCTTAAACTTGATATTATTTTATATTATGTTTATTTCTGCTGAACGTAAGGAATGTGTTCACGTTTGCATAATAAGGGTTTGGGGGGAATATTATAAATATTGACCTGTTGTTTTGGAAACACGAAACTGGGTAAAAGATTAACTTGTAGGTTAAATCTATAGACTTATTTTTGTGTCCCTTATACTGAGGGTATGTATATTGGTTCTCTGATTGGGATGTAGTAGATAGAACTTGCTCGTGGGTTTAACCCACTGTGTTGATATTTCAGGTTTCAGACAGGTTCCACCGCGAGGATAGAGTTTTAGGATTTGGTTATAGCAGACGTCTCATCTCAGCAGTTACAGGGTAGGAACTTGTCTTCTTCAAGAGTCATACTATGAACTTTTGAGACTTTGATTGTTAGTATTAATTTTAGAAGTTAAAAACTTTTGTTCTTTCTGGTTAAGGGGTCCTTGGGTTACGGGACTTCCAAATTGTATTACCAGAATATATTTATTTATTTATCAAGTATTTCAGTTAAATGGGATTTTTGTTCAGCTTTTAGCAATTATTTTATTTCTTTCTTTTGCATCTATGCTTGTTGCTACCAGTTGTATGTATCTCCCAGGTTTTGTGTATGAGACTGGCCACCTCATGCGCGAAATTTTCTGGGGGGTATTTCAAAGATGATATCATTTTAGAACTCTTGATCTTCTGAACACCTTGCCAATCATCTTTTCAGAAATTGTGAGCTTGCTTGATTACTGTTGTTGGAATGATTACTACTGTTTTCGTTCTTTAGATTTTAAGTATTGTGGCAAATAATTGCAAGTGCATGGGATTTGCAGAGGCTAAAGTAGGTACTTATGTCACGCGTGGCAACCCATTGATGATTATGCATTGCCAAGGTGACGAATCCAGAGTTAATGGTGGTGAAAATCATGAATCCTTAAAGTCTTGCAAGAAATTTTTTCCTAATTTGTCTTCCAAGAATTTGGAGAAAAGAAATTAAAAACTTTGAAATGGAATTCAAAATTTAGGAAAAAAAATAAGAAGAAGAAAAGAAACAAAGAAACAAAAAACCATTATTGTCTCCAATAGAATGCACATCAAATTTCCTTCTCTTTCAGCTTCTTTGGTCAAATTGGGAACCATTTTCAGTTCTGGTGTGGTTTTCACATCGCCCCCTCATGTTACACTTTGAGATCGTAGTCTTATCCCACGATAGAATGCACATCAAATTTTAACGTGAAAATCCCAAAGCAGAGTTAAAAAAACTACGGCCATGGGACCTAGTCCAAATCAAGAGGTATAAGTGTTTCTTCTAAAATTTATTACTGAAAATTGGGTGATGTACTGTTCATACACAATGGCTTAGAAATTATAACCTCTCAAAGAAAAAAGAAATGAAAAAAAAAAATTCAAAAAAAAGTTACAACCCCAGTAATGATTGCGAAATAATCGAATATGTTTGGGAAGCTACACGCTATTGATTCTCACAATGTGAAGCACTGTAAGAAAAACTCTGTTTTGAAAGCAGTAATCATAGTTTTGCATACTATTCTTTTTGTTGAAGTTTGATTTCATACAAAAGTTTGTTATAAGCAGTGCTGGTAAAAGGACAAAATAATTTGATTATGTTGCAAGTTCAGGACTAAATTTTGTTCCTTCTTTCATCATCATGACACTTGCTTTGACAATGTAACGTGGAGCTAGAATCCATTATAGATAACAAAATGCGAGTCGACATTTACTAGCAAATGTGAAACTAAGGACCTTCTACTTCATTCGGAAATGTTTGTTGGCAACTTTCATCAGGAGTTCACATGGGCGAAACCAGCTATTCTGAGTGTTTTTAGGCTGTGAGTGTTTATAGATTTATGCATGAAATACCCCCAGAAAATTTCGCGCATGAGATGGCTAGTCTCATACACAAAACTTGGGAGATACATACAACTGATAGCAACAAGTATAGAATACAAAAGACAGACTCAAATAAATTCTAAAAGTTGAACAGAAAATTCCACTGAATTGAAATAACCGATAAATAAATAGTTATATGCTTGGTAATACAATTTGGAAGTCCCGTAACGCAAGGACCCTTAACCAAGTTTAAGACTCTAATTTAAAACCAATAACCAAAACCTCCAAAAGAGTTCATAGTCTGACCCTTGAATAAGAGGATAGGTTTCTACCCTGTGACCGATGAGAAGAGATGTCTGCCACAACTAACCCTAAAACTCTATCCTTGCAGTGGAACCTGTCTGAAACCTGAAATATCAACAAAGTGGGTTAAACCCACGAGCAAGTTCTATCTACTACATCACAATCAGAGAACCAATATACATACCCTTAGTATAAAGGACACAAACGAAAATAATAGATTTAACATACAAGCTATTCTTATTCCAGTTTCATGTTTTCAAAACAACAGTCATTAATTATAATATTTCACCAAAATCCTTATTATGCAAAAGTGGTCACATTTCTTAAGTTCAGCAGAAATAAACATAACATGAAATAATATCAAATTTAAGCAATTCTATGTAATACCCCGCTCCAACACATGGTATGATATTGTCCGCTTTGGGCCTGAGCCCGCACGGTTTTTGCTCTTGGGTTTACCCCAAAAGGCCTCATACCATTTGAAGAGAACATACTACATATAAGCACATCCCCTTTTTCAAACCCAGGCGATGTGGGATTGAGCACCCTGTACCCTGTCAGTGTGGTAGCTCAGCCCAGTGTCTGTCTTCGCACCCGCCCACTCACACCCGTCCACAAGGGTTACTACAATCCACCCCCCTACGAGGCCCGACGTCCTCGTCGGCACACTTCTTCCGGCTGGGTTCAGGCTTTGATACCAATTGTAATACCCCGCTCCAACACATGGTATGATATTGTCCGCTTTGGGCCTGAGCCCGCACGATTTTTGCTCTTGGGTTAACCCCAAAAGGCCTTATACCATTTGAAGAGAACATACTACATATAAGCACATCCCCTTTTCCACACCCAGGCGATGTGGGATTGAGCACCTTGTACCCTGTCAGTGTGGTAGCTCAGTCCAGTGTCTGTTTATGCACCCGCCCACTCACACCCGTCCACAAGGGTTACTACATTCTAACATGCCATCATTTAATCTTTTGATACCTTAATAGGTATAGATATATACATACTAGTCATTTCCTATTTAGTTCATGTTTTCAGAAGTAAAATCATCTTATACATTGTTCCAACACACCCTTATCATCCAACAATGAACACGCCAAATAAAATGTATAGATACCTTATTAGGTATGGGCGATCCTGACACGCCAAATAAAATGTATAAATACCTTATTAGGTATAGGCGATCCTGACACGCCGGGCAATCCTGACATGCCAAATAAAATGCATAGATACCTTATTAGGTATGGGCGATCCTGACACGCCGGGCAATCCTTACATGCCAAATAAAACATAGATACCTTATTAGGTATGGGCGATCCTGACATGCCGGGCAATCCTTACATGCCAAAATAAAATGCATAGATACATTCCAATATGCAATATAAAATAACAAGGTGCATTATAATTTAAATTTGCACAAACCGTTATTTCAAATCATCCAACATGAAATTATCATCATAAGACAAATCGTTCACAAGTAGATTATAATCAAGCATTTGATGGGCATTTATATCCTTAAAGAAAATTACATTCAAGTAATCAAATAACTCAAACATCCATTAAAGAAGCAATTTCACAATTCAACCTTCAATGCACTCAAATATATGAGGGAGTCTAAACCTAACTTTTATTTAGGTTTCTGGGCATATTCTACAACTAAGAACCTTATTAAATCATGCTGGAATATCCTAGAATTTTTGAGAATTTTAAAAAAATATTTTTTTTCTAGCAAAAAGAAAATAAACATAATTTGAGGCATACTTTCACAACCAACACAATCACAAGGGAGACTCATTTTCACATGAAATTTAAAACCCATGTGCATTTTAATCCTATAAAGTTATCTAAATTTTTCTAGAATTTTTTTAGAATTTTAAAATATTTTCTAAAAATAAAAGAAGGTGAAAATCCAACTTTTAGACACTTTAAAAATAAATTGAACAACAAGGAAAGATTATTTTGAGTTAAAAATTTAAATCCAAGTGTATTTATCCTCCAGAGAATTACAGTAAAAATTTGAGAATTTTTGGAATTATAAAAGTATTTTCTAAAATTACAGAAAGTGAAAAACCCAACTTTTGGACACTTTAAAAATCAATTGAACAATAAGGAAAGATCATTTTGAGTTGAAACTCTAAACCCAAGTATATTTAACCTCCAAAAAATTACAGTAAAAATTTTGGAATTTTTAGAAATTTTTAAATATTTTCTAAAATTAAAGACGCTGAAAAACTCAGTTTTTAGACACTTTAAAAATTAATTTAAAGACAATGGTAAATCATTTCGACATAAAATTTAAACCCCAAGCTCCTTAAGCTCCTGGTAAGTTGACATAAAATTTTGGAAATTTTTAGATTTATAAAAGTATTTTTAAAAAATGATTTTCCGAATTTTCAAGTTTTACCAGAAATTTCAAAAATTCAAAACAAATAATAAAATAATTCGGAATGGGCTCATATCGGACCCAGAGGTGGGCCCCCAAGAGTGGGGCCCAAAAACATCTTTCCGGCCACCGGCCGTAGCCGGCGCCGGTGGCACGCGCACCCACGCGACGGCGGTGCTGCCCCCACACCTTTTTTTTCTTTCTTTCTTCTTTCTTCTTCCCACGGCTGAAGCTTTAAAGCTTAACAATGGTGGCCGAACTTTCCAACCTTTTTTTCGGTCACTTCCGGACACCGAATCGCGCGTATGAATATACCATTGAACTCATCTCGATCTAAGCTACGCATTGGTACCAAATTCACGCCTTCTCGTGGCTTAAATCAAAAACGCACAATTTCAAGTTTCGAAAATCTAAAATTTCAAAGTCAGATTTCCATCAATCTACCCAACGGTTTACAACCAAATTTTCAAGGATTGTTCTAGGAAGTAAGATCTACCTATTGATCGGAACAAAATCCCTTAAAAATGATAAAGACAGTAGACCCAAATTTCATGTTCGTATATATATACACCCGCCTATACAATCATATATACATGTATATACATATACAAAAATACTCTAAAACAGTACCAAAACTCCAAAATCCTAATGTTTAATTCACAGAATTATTCTTAGCATGCAAAATCATTAATTTCATAATTAAATGCATACAAATTTCTAGCAACATGTCTATACAATTAGCATAATTAATTCTCACAAAATTTATCAACAGAAAAAAAAAATTATATACAAATTTTCAAAATAAACACAATCCTCAAACCTAGACTATGCATATGGATTCAAAGGGGAAGAGAAGAATCAAACTTGCCTCTTTGATGATTCAAACACTCGTTTACCCGAACTCCTTCTCTCTTTCGTTTACTCTCCTGATTTTTGTGCGTAATGCAAACGGCAGAAACCCTAGTTTCTTATTATCTTTTGTCCTAATCATTTTATTCTATTATTATTAATTTCTAAAAACTAAATAACTAAATAATAATAATAATAATAATAATAATAACCATAATAATATAACTATAACCATGGCCCAACAACTTAAGCATATCTTTAGCCCAACCATTCCAGCCCAGATTCCTCCCTAGCCCAATCCAAAGCATTTAAAATATTTAAATCAAATAATACACAATCAATAAACAATTCATATAAATTGATAAAAATAAAAATAGAGCAATTCACATGAAATGAAAGAATTTATAAGACAACCAATTCACATAAAATAATAATTGTATAAAGACCTAACAATTCACATGAAATGATCAAATGCATATAAAGGCATTCCACATGAATTGAAAAATAATAATAATAATAATATAAAAAAATTTAAATTCTTTAAAATAATAGACGTCCAAATTTTTCGGGGTATTACAATGCAAGGATTGAAAAGTGTATGATGTAAATTGATCATTCAATATAGTGAATTGGTATGGCTCTCGAAGACGTAGACACGTTTTGCTAAATGTTGTATATCTGTGTGTTTTGTCTTTATTTTTTTATTTTTATAATTTTTCTTTAGCTGTATGATTCTTGTGATTCATAATTTTCAAGATTTGAATAAGTTAGAGATTAAACGCATAAATTCTTCCTAACAATGTTATGTGCATCAGGATGTTTCTAAGTGGATATAACATATTTACAATGACCAATTGTGTTGATTCAATTAATCTCGCTTATCAGTTAAAGAGAATTAATCATTTCATTCTCTGTAAATTCTTTACATTATTGTCATCACAAAAAGCTAGTTTTTTAAAGTTGTTGATAATGATCAATTAATCATGCAGCCATCTACCATGGAAGTTTACAGCTTTGGGTTAGATGATTTAGCTGAAAGTGTAAGAAACATATGTGATTTAAGAAAAGATATCTAATCTAGCGGCATATATAATAAGAAATATATAATCTAATCCCTCTCGCAATCTTAAAGTGACTTATATGAAAGTCAAGTTGAGTTTGTAAACAAAATTTTGAATGCGTAAGAAATTTGGTAATGTTATCAACTGTGGCTACAAACACATATATGGAAAATGCAAAAGAGCGGACTCGATGAACAAATGCAGCTCCTTAGAGCAACGAAAAAACCAAAAGCCATTTGTTAGAGTAAAAATTGATTTGAAAATCAAAAAAACATTTACAATATATTCAATTAATTCAAGCTTCCTCCAAAACCGTGAGAGACAGACTGCTAAGAATGACTTGTTAAGAACAAAGAAGATTTCCGGCGGGGGCTGTAGAGTGGCTAAAGCGAGCAGCACAAAAATTTTCCATTAATGCTCTGGTTGTGCGACTCCTGCTTTTGCCGCGGTTTATAGTGCCAGGAGTTTTAGATCAACAAACAGGTTTTCCCAATTTTCTCAACCAAATAATGTCTATTTACTGTTTTCCTCATCGCAGATATCCTTTCCCTACCATGCACTTTCACGTCAACGGTTTTAATGGTTTTACTGTATATTGTTTGCTCTCTTTCTAGATTTAAAGTACCTACTATCATAGACTTCTTTTTATGCTTTTATAATAAACGTTGAGTATAATTTAGATTTAAATTTTAACACGTATGGGTTGACTTTAGAGAATTATTCATAGATTTTAAGAAAACAAGGTAAAATGAAGTTATTTGGAATCCATATCAAAAAGAACGATTCTAGTTATCTGTCTATTTAAATTTCTTAAATTAACATTACCATCTTTTCTTCAATTCAATCACCCTAACATTAATTAAATTTATCTAAATTAACATTCAATAACATTAACTTAAACAATTGTGCATTTCAAACTCCAATTCACGCTCAAGAAAACCCTAAACCCTAAATGTCAATATTATGTCTCAATTCACAGTTTTATTTAGTTTTTAGGGGTTCAGGATTCTAGGATTTAGCCTTCTTGAGCGTGAATTGCAAAGTGGGACATGGCAATTATTTAAGTTAATGTTATTGCATGCATGTTAATTTAGGAAACTTTTTTCTTGCTAAGGTAAAAAAAAAAAAAATTATGAAACTATAATTAATGTTAGTGTAAATTGAATTGAGTGAAAGATGCTAATGTTAATTTAGAAGATTTTAATAGAGGGAAAAGTGATTTTGTTTTAATAGAAAAGTAGAAAAGTGGGTTTGGATAGTGTAATACCCTGGTCTAACACATAGTATGATATTGTCCGCTTTGGGCCTGACCCCGCACGATTTTGCTCTTAGATTTTACCCCACAAGGCCTAATATTATTTAAAGAGAACATACTACATATAAGCACATCCCCTTTTTCACACCCAGGCGATGTGGGATTGAGCACCCTGTACCCTGTCAGTGTGGTAGCTCAGCCCAGTGTCTATCTTCGCACCCGCTCACTCACACTCGTTCATAAGGGTTACTACAATCCACCCCCCTAAGAGGCCCAACGTCCTCGTCGGCACATTTTTGGCTGGGTTAAGGCTCTAATACCAACTGTAATACCCCACTCCAATACATGGTATGATATTGTCCGCTTTGCGCCTGAGCCCGCACGGTTTTGCTCTTGGGTTTTACCCCAAAAGGTCTCATACCATTTGAAGAGAACATACTACATATAAGCACATTCCCTTTTTCACACTCAGGCAATGTGGGATTGAGTACCATGTACCCTGTTAGTGTGGTAGCTCAGCCCAGTGTCTATCTTTGCACCGGCCCACTCACACCCGTCCACAAGGGTTACTACAATCCACCCCCTACGAGGCCCGACGTCCTTGTCGGCACACTTCCGGCTGGGTTCAGGCTCTGATACCAACTGTAATACCCCGCTCCAACACATGGTATGATATTATCCGCTTTGGGCCTGAGCTCGCACGATTTTGCTCTTAGATTTTACCCCAAAATACCTCATACCATTTGAAAAGAACATACTATATATAAGCACGTCTCCTTTTTCACACCCAGACGATGTGGGATTGAGCACCCTGTACCTTGTCAGTGTGGTAGCTCAGCCCAGTGTCTGTCTTCGCACCCACCCACTCACACCCGTTCACAAAGGTTACTACAATCCACCTCCTTAAGAGGTCCGACGTCCACGTCGGCACACTTTCGGCTGGATTCAGGTTATGATACCAACTGTAATACCCCGCTCCAACACATGGTATGACATTGTCCGCTTTGGGTCTGAGCCTGCACGGTTTTGGTCTTGGGTTTTACTCTAAAAGGCCGCATGCCATTTGAAGAGAACATACTACATATAAGCACATCCCCTTTTTCACACCCAGGCAATGTGGGATTGAGCACCCTGTGCCATGTCAGTGTGGTAGCTCAGCCCAGTGTCTATCTTCGCACCCGCCCACTCACACCCGTTCACAAGGGTTACTACAGATAGTGTTCAAAGGATTACATCCAACAACCATTATACAAGGTGTGGATAAGATCTCTTACTTTGAGCAAAAGTAGAGAAAGTATTCAATAGCCGAGGAATACCATACCCCTTACACATCCAACCGATGGTAAGCTGATATTTTCTATTATCAAGGAAAATAGAAAAAATTTCTTCCATAGATGTGTAAGAGATATGATATCCGATCCCCGGAATATTCTATAATATCTCGAGCAAGAGATCAGTACTCTACATATATATATCCACAACATGTGTAACGACCACTTAAATATCTAAATGTAAAAGGTAGTTTTCCAAAAAAAACGTAACAATCATATCAAGATACATGGTGTGGAGAAATTTTTTTACTTACAGTTGTGCAAGAAATCATTTCTGTATACATAAAATATGATCCATACCTCAAATATAACATTAGCTTGCATTTTAAATTCAGCTTCAACGTACCGTCAATTTTTATGTTAAGATTAAATTATTTGCTTTCAAATAAAAAAAAATTGGTTAAATAAAATGTATTATAGACCAGAAACAAGCGACAAAGCACAACAAGCCAAAATCGAGCCCAAAAAAACAAAGAAAAACCAAACCCAAAGCAAACACAAAGCCAACTAAAAGCCCTATCTTATGGACCAAAGCCCACATACACAAATAACCGTTACAGTCCAAGGATAATAAAAGCCAGAATAAGAAGCAGCATTTCAAAGGAAGTATTTATCCAAATGAACCATAATTATTTCATCATAGAACTTCAGAGGCTGAAAGATGGTTTGCATTATAATTTGTTTATGAGTAGTGATACACAGGCCGAAATCGGACTATTCTGATTAATTTTTTATGAGTAGAGTGTGGCATCAGCATGATGTCAGTATAACACTAACATCATACTGATGTCACACCCCACTCACAAAATCATTCGGACAAGTCCGACCTTCGGCCACCAAGTCATTATTCTTTTTTTAATAGTCTTAATAAATACACCAAGAAAATATCGTGGCCCATCGAAATAAATGCGATTCTTAGTTATTCTGGTCATCATGGTAGCTTTGTTTTTATTTGGTGGTCGTAGATATAAATCATATTATGGTCACGATGGACATCGTGGTTCTATGATTAGAGGTTAGGGTGGCAATAGTTATGGTGTTTGGCTATCTAAATTATAACCAAGGTGGTCATTGTTCATGCCAATATACTAGTAGCTTTATTGGGGGCTCCAAACTACAGAGTCACAACGGAAGCAGTTGCTCTAAAATAAGTTATCGATTGGCCTTGAGAGAGAAGTCGCGGAGGTTTTGCTGTATATTTTTGTAATTGGCAATCTTCGGTGTCAAAACTCTACTGATCGAGTTGTAATATTTTATTTATATTTTTGTAATTGATGATGTAATTGGAGTCTCAGAGTGAGCATGAACTTATATACCAATCATGTAAATGTTCTTCAAATGAATGAAACTTGAATCTTCGGAAGAAGGCATCAATGATCTGAACAATTATTTGATCAATTGAAGTTTCCAGATGGTTCCAAATGCATGAGAACATTGTTAGTCAAATATAAGAGCCACGTAGTCCAGGTAAAGTGGTGAGAATACATATATTTCAAATCAGAAAGTTCTGACCTTGGAAACTAGGTTTGAGCTATTTTTCAAAATATTCAAGGTTGGACCAGTCCTTGAGGTCACAAGACTTTGGACTTATATAGGCAGAAGCTTAGACCGGTCCAAGTTTGAGCTGGACTGGTCCAAGTCTTCTTGTGGTGGATTTTGGCTCTGTAGAATCCTGTTTTGACCCAAATTTGACTATGAAATTTCTTTAAACTTTAGGACTTGTTTCATATTGATTTTTAACTTTTTTTTCAAGGAAAATTTGAAATTTTAACATTTATAAAAACCTCATATGATTTATCTCTCATTATGATTTCACGAAGCTTTCAATATGCATCAATCAGATATTTTTAGGGAGATAGAACATAGAGATATTTTTCAACAAAGAACTTTGATTTTCTATTTATATTTTTGAGAACGCACACATATTCACTGAGTGATTTAGGATGACTCTCTTTACTTGATCAATTATTCGAAGTCCGCCTTAAAGATTTCTTCTTGATTAAGTTACTGGATTGTTTGGTTTCTTCTACAACTATTCGTTGGTGAGAAAAGAAAAAAGGATCGCAGTACGAAAGGGATAGAATACTTGTTAAGTGTTTATGTTCTTTCAGTTACCCTTCTGCAAGAATTATGACGTTAGCTGGGAGTTTACAACAATTAGATGAGGGAGTCACAATAGTAAGCCTAAAGTGTTTTGCATCAAGTTCTTACTAGAGTGGAGTGGGTGTGAGTCTGTTATTCTTTAATTTGATGATAGTGAATTTGGTTCTCTAGGGCCACAAAGCCTTACCTGTGATTTTTTTTTCCAATATGGGTTTTTCACATATATCTGGTGCATTCGTTTACTTTATTGCACTTAATTTATTTACTTGCATTGTGGGATTACTTAGATTTTAATTAGACTTAAAATTGGATAATTTAAAAGATTATGTAAAAAGCGAGAAAATCTAATCACCCCCTCTAGGTTTTAAAATAAACTTTCGCAACTATTTCTGCACCGCGCAACTCACAATTGGTATCAGAGCAGTGTTCTCTAATTTATAAGTAGTTCCTTACGAAAGAAATTTTTAAAATCAAAAAGTATTTTTGTTTTCAAAACTCATCAAAAAATCTAGTATGAAAGACGGTGGATCGATTCAACGAATTTTTTTGTTTGATGATTCAAATCATACTTTTTGGAAGTCTCACATGAAAGCCTTTCTTAAATCTCAAAGTGAGAGAGTATGGATGTCTATTGAGAATTGATATACAATTCTTACCTCTGCCCCTAGTACTAGTGATGCTATTGTGATTGTAGTGAAGGATAAAGTAACATGGTCAAATGCTGAGCATGAAGAAGCTAACAATAACAACAAGAGTTTATATGCTATATTTAATTATGTTGTTCTATTTGAATTTGTTAGGATCTCTGCTTATTCTATTTTGAAAGAAGGATGAATTATTTTACAAGTAACTCATAAAGGTACTACCAAGGTAAGGAAGTCAATGCTACAAATGCTAGTAACTAAGTTTGAAACAATTAGGATGGATTAAGATGAAATATTTTTTGATTTTTATTTTAAGTTTAATGATATTGTTCAAAGTTGTGCTAACTTTAGTGAAAGAATTTCATCTTTTCAGGTTGTTAGAAAAATTATGAGGTCTGATAAGTGCACAAAATATGCTATTTTATATCCCAAAATAAGTTTTTAATTACTCTTTTATTTTATTTAAATGTTCTTATCTTTGAATTTTATGTTTTATAGGGATTGATTTTCCAATAAGAAGAAAAGTAGCAAAAAATGGCTGAAAGCGATATATATAATCAAAGATGAACATAAAAAGAATTATAGAAGAGATGGTATTCTATGCAATCTACTCCATAAGAGGTCTCAAGTTCAAAACTTTATAAAATATCTTTTACACGGCCACGTCTGCAGTCCAGAATTCAAATTGAAGAAATGGAGATCAAATATTAGATATTTAAATTCAAAATTTTTATTTTAAATTTTGTATTTTGAATTTTTGTAATTAAAAATTTTCCCATCTAAACCATTCCCCTCTAACTCTATAAATAGGTGGTCTCAAGGGATGGTGAAGGGAATTAGAAATTGTAGAAAAAAATAAAGTGTAGTTGGAAATATTTTTTGTATTAATTTTCTTTTCTTGTAAACACCCATCTCAAGGGAGTGATGAAACCACCATGGTGAAATATAAGTAAGTTTTTTTACATTCTTATATATTATTTCCTCCCAATAGTATTATTTTATTCTTTTATTCTAAGTTTTTATTTTCAAAAGAAAATTAGAGGAAGGATTCTTTGTGTTTGCCAAATAATGGTAATTCAAAGAATGTCTACCTCTATTTACCTAGTAAAGGTGCAACATATTAAGAAAAAAAATACTCTCTCATATATAATCAAGTTTGATTTTTTTTATGCCATATATTCCTTCATCTTTCCAAGTTCTAATTGGACTGGTGAAGTGTATTGATTATTGAGAAAAAAATTAGATAAGAATATTAGAAACTTTATTTATATGAGTCCATGGTTAGGGATGACAATTTGCCCGACCCCGACGGGTACCCGTCCCGTTTAAGTATATATATATATATTTATACTTATATATATAATATATAAAGGAAGTATTAATATTATATATATCATACAACTATACAAGTTGTATTATATCAGTAATGGATGACTCAATATTAGCCATTGTGTTGCATGTACCTAAATTTGTGTGTTTGGTGTATATGTATCTAAATACTATATTTATTACTATAAAAAAATTTGCTTTAAAAAAAAAGTATAAATGAGGAGGGCGGGGCGGGAAAAATTAAACGGTTGCGGGGATGGAGTTTGGGATGATATTATAAACGGTTGCGGGGCGGGGACGGGGCAGGGAAAGTTAAATAGTTGCGGGGACGGGGAAGTCAAAACCTGCCCTATCCCGTTGCCATCCCTATCCATGGTGGTGAATTCTCTTTCCTTGAAATTTTTTCCATCATTTGATCAAAGACATTTAGTATTAGTTTTTATTATTAAAAAAATCAGAAGTTTATTTTTTACTATTTATTTTTCATCCCAAAAGATTGAGGTTTTGAATTTGAGACTTGTTATTGATTCTCATTTGAGAGTGGTTCGACCCTGCTTATTACTATACGATTTTTAGTAAAATTTTTGTAGGTTTTATTTTTGTACGAAGTGTAGAGAAGTAACGACATCCATCTATTAATCTACACTCGTCAAATGACATCATTGCCAAATCAAGTTTGAAAATTTAGAGCACAAATATTCAACACTACAATTTTTTTGGGAGTCCACCCAAACTTTATTTCCCTCCCTTCTATTCTTTTATTTTTTATTTTATTAATATTATTATTTGAAGAAAAGAATGAAAAAAAATATTTTGTTCCTTGGCAGGTTCTTATGATGCACTACTTATGTTGATGCCACCATCAGACACTCATACAAGAGGAACAATAGCTTTGTCATCCAAGTAAATACCTAGTTCTTTTACATCATTTTTATTTTATTGTTAGACTAGGAAAACATAGTATCTTTCTTTAAGTTGATAACTTTCGCATGCAATTAAACTCTAGAATATGATAACTTAGAAATATCCCAAAGGTCACACTTTCTTCATTTTTTTTCCTTTTATTTTTTGTTCTTTTTGCTAAAAGAAGAAGAAGAAGAAGAAAGACTACACACTCACTCAGTTCTTTTTTTTTTTTTTTTGATTGCTTCTCTTGTTTGTGCATCTTTAAATTAACATTTTTTTTGTGAATTTTAATTTATCATTTTTGTAGTAATGCTCTTTTTGTTGTTTAAAAATATTTATAAAGTAGAGCTAACTCTTGGTAACTCCAGTGAACACCTTCCAACTTCAAAATGTCTAGGAAAGTTCTGTCTAAGGAGTGTGGACGTACCGTCATTAAGCAGGCCAAGTGTCTCTCCACACTTTCCTAGGAACTTTTTTGGTTGTGTTGTTGGCAGACCATAACTGGTAGTCTTCGAGTTACTCTAACAAAAATATATATATAATAGAAGTTTTATTTATTTGTTGAAAAATAAAAAGAAAAAAAATTGCATTTTTTCGTACATAATCTTGAACTTTTCATGTGATTACTAACGCTTCTTTTTTGTTTGATGAAAAGTTAAAGCAAATCAATTCATTCTGATTAAGGTGATATTCTTCCAACCTTCTATTTGTGCTTAATTGTTATTTTGTCCAACATTGGAACAATGTTAAGTTTAGGTTTGGGGGGGTATGACATTAAATTTTGAAATTTTAAGAAAAGTGTTGAATTTGCAATTTTTTAGAAAATGTTTTTGGATAATGGTAATTTTCACGATTTGATTTTCTTCTATATTAAATGTGTATAAAATTTTAAAATAAAATCTTTAAGGTTTAGTGTATTTATAAGTTGAAAAAAGTTAGGATTTTATCCTTTCTTTCAATTAGAACAATTTCATGAATTTCTAAAATTCAGAAGAAAAAAAATCACTAAAGCCCTGTAATATGATTTGAAATTGATAAATGACTGCATGTTAAAGTTCCGACGAATAAAAGTTGAGATTTAACCCAGTGAGGTATTGTACCATTCTTTTTTATTTTTTGAGGGTTATATTCTAATTACTCTGATTTTTCTTGAATTCGCATAATTTTGTTGATTAGGCTCATTTATTTTGTTATTTTTATCAAATATTAAGAATTCATCATGTTATGCCACATAATATTATTTTGAGCTTGTGTATTTTGAAGAACTATACCTATCCTTGAGAAATGATTTTAGGCCATCTTTCATTGGTTTGAGCCTTTCATTGGTTTGAGCCTTTTATAACTACATTTTTATGGTTTTTCGAGAATGGAAGTGATAATCAGTTAAGATTTTTGGTCCAGCCTTTATTTTATAACCATTTTTAGGTTTTGCCAATAATGGATGTGATCAATGTACACGTGGGTGAAAAAAAAAAAATAAAGAAAGAAAAAGAAAAAAAGTTAAAAGCAATTTGCTCTAAGTGAGTTAGTCATTCCCAATCATTATCAAATAAACCTTACCATTATTATTATCACTTTTTTTTATCTTCCTTTTACCTAAAGTTAGATCCTAATAAAAGTCTTTTTTGATCTTCAGGATAGTATAGTACGGATATGGACATGACTGAGTTAAATTGATGTGTGGTATAAATTCTTAATATTTGATATTCCTTTCATGATACCATATGCATTTTCTTAAAAAATTCATTCTTTATCGAAAAATATTTGAGATAATGTAATACCCCGCTTCAACACATGGTATGATATTGTCCGCTTTGGGCCTGAACCCGCACGGTTTTGCTCTTGGGTTTACCCCAAAAGGCCTCATACCATTTGAAGAGAACATATTACATATAAGCACATCCCCTTTTTCACACCCAGGCGATGTGGGATTAAGCACCCTGCATCCTGTCAGTGTGGTAGCTCAGCCCAGTGTCTATCTTCACACCCATCCACTCACACCCGTCCACAAGGGTTACTACAATCCACCCCCCTACGAGGCCCGACGTCCTCGTTGGCACACTTCTTCCGGCTGGGTTCAGGCTCTGATACCAATTATAATACCCCGCTCCAACACATGGTATGATATTGTCCGCTTTGGGCCTGAGCCCGCACGATTTTGCTCTTGGGTTTACCCCAAAATGCCTCATACCATTTGAAGAGAACATACTACATATAAGCACATCCCCTTTTTCACACCAAGGCGATGTGGGATTGAGCACCCTGCACCCTATCAGTGTGGTAGCTCAGCCCAGTGTCTGTCTTCGCACCCGCCCACTCACACCCGTCCACAAGGGTTACTACAGATAATTTGCATTTGTTCCATTATTCTACTCACATATACTTGAGTGCAAAATTAGTCAATCTCTTAGTATTCAATTTTGAGTAAAATATCATAAGTGAGATTTGAAATCAAAGCTAATTTTCTAAAGAAATTTAAAATGCAGTTGCTTTAAAATTGAGAATTATATTATTGGTAGCTATACACACACTTTGTGTCAAGAATAGTAATGAAATTTTTTAACTTTTGAATATTATTTAGTCTTTTCTTTTAATTTCTATTACGCACTCAAGTGGAATGATTGAGTTATTCTTGATTTATATACATTAATAAAGAAAAAATCTTTGAGTGTTAATTACCATTTTTTGATGTTTGTGGGTATCGTCACTGAAACTCTCACGAGGCTATAGCTCGTCCACTAGGGGTAAACTAGGAGTTTTAGGCCTTATTGCATTTAGTAAATGTTTGTTATTTTATATCACAAAATAAGTTTTTAATTACTCTTTTATTTTATTTAAATGTTCTTATCTTTGCATTTTATGTTTTATAGGGGTTGATTTCCAAATAAAAAGAAAAACAACAAAAAATGACTGAAAATGATATATATAGCCAAAGATAAACATAAGAAGAATTGTAGAAAATATTGTATTTTATGCAATCTACTCCACAAGAGGTCTTAAGTTCAAAACTTTATAAAATATTTTTTATACGGTCACGTCTGCAGTCCAAAATTCAAATTGAAGATATGAAGATCAAATATTAGATATTTAATTTTTTTTTTTTATTTTGAATTTTTGTTCTTAAATTTTGTGTTTTAATTTTTTTTTTTAAATTTTGTATTTAAAATTTTTCCCACCTAAACCATTTCCCTCTAACTCTATTAATAGGGAATCTTAGGGGATAGTGAAGGGATTTAGAAATTGTAGAAAAAAATAAATTGTAGTTGAAAATATTTTCTTATATTAATTTTCTTTTCTTATAAACACCCATCTCAAGGGAGTGATGAAACCACCTTGGTGAAATATAAGTAAGTTCTTTTACATTCTTAGATATTATTTCCTCCTAAGAGTATTCTTTTATTCTGAATTTTTATTTTCAAAAGAAAATTAGAAGGAGGATTCTTCGTGTTTGCCAAATAATGGTAATTCGAAGAATGTCTACCTTTGTTTACCTAGCAAAGGTGCAACAGATTAAGTAAAATAATATTATTTCATATATAATTATGTTTTTTTTTTTTGCCATATCTTCCTTCATCTTTCCAAGTTCTAATTAAATTGGTGAAGTGTATTAATTATTGGGGGAAAAACTAGATAAGAATATTAGAAACTTTATTTATATGGATCCATGGTGGTGAATTATCTTTCCTTGAGATTTTATTATTTAGTATTAGTTTTTATTATTAAAAAAATAGAAGTTTATTTTTTACTATTCATTTTTCATTCCAAAATATTGAGGTTTTGAATTTGAAACTTGTTATTGATTCTCATTTGAAAGTGGTTCAACTCTCCTTATTACTATACAATTTTTAGTAGAGTTTTTATAGGTTTTATTTTTGTACGAAGTATAGAGAAGTAACGACATCCATCCATTAATCTACATTTATCAAGGTCATTTTCTGATAGATTTCAAGCTAAGTTAGAAGCCTTAGATGAGAGTAGAGATATCGATTCAATGGATGTGGCAGAATTAGTTGGATCTATTCAAACTTTTGAGATGAAATATCCAAAATTTTAGAAATAAAAAAATTTAGCTTTAAAATTGTCAAAGACTTCTAAGTCTTCTAATTTGTCAAATATTTTAAACTCTTCAAAAACTAAAGTTGAAAAAATTGAAAATTTTTAATATGATTTAAATAATAATGTTTCACTCCTAGCTAGGAAGTTTAGGAAGATCCTTAAATATGAAAAGGATAAAAATCTTAGGAAATGAAATCCTTCTAAATTTCGTAGTCAATACTCATCATCTAAAGGTAAGGATATGAAGAAAAAAGAAGTTGATAATGCTAAGGATTCTGAAATCACTTGTTGGACATGCGATGGTAAAGTTCACACAACTACTCAATGTCCAAGTCCTAATAAAAATAACTTTAGTGCAAAGAAAGTCATAAAAGCTATTATTTCTGAATCTGATTCTTCTAATTCTGATAGTGATTATTTTGTTGATAATGATGTTGTTGCTTATGTTGCTTTATTGAATGATGATACTACTAATAATTCTTCTTTTAATGTAGGTGAAATAAAGAAATATATATACAACTCTAAGTCAAGTTAGGTTTGATGATTCTGAAGATGAAGAAAGAAAAGAACCAACCAAAGAAGAATTGTCCAAAGCTTTTGAGAACTTGTTTATTAAGACTGTTAGAGTCAAAAGAGCTTACAAAAAACAAGCTAAGCAATTGGAGCAAGTTGAAAAAGAAAAAGAAACTTTGAAGGAAGAGGATGAACAAAAACAATAATTGATTGATGATAAAAATGTTAATATTCAAAACCTTCAAAGTAAAGTCAAGTTTCTTAAAAACGAGAAAAGTCAAGCTATTTCTGCTAGAGATACTCTTGTTGTTATAATTAATTTTCTTGAGCCTGAATTGAAAAAGTCACAAAATAAATTAATTATATTTACTTCTGGGCAAATTAAGCTTCGTAACATGATTCATATTGGTAAGCCTATAGAAGATAAGATTGGACTAGGTTTTGTTAGGTTATCATCTAAAGGTAAAATTATTTTTGTTAAACAAAAGAACTTGAATGCGTCTACACATAAACCTAAATTTCAAGTTGAGTCTTTGCATGTTAATATTGTGACCAATGTACTTTTTGTGGTAAGAATGGACATAATCAACAATATTGTTAAAGGAAGAGAAAATATTCTAATTCTGATTTTCATGTGCATAATTCTTTTGCTAAGAATAGGGTTCATGCCAGAAAGCCAAATATATAATTAGAACAAACCCAAAAATTTTAAAGTTAAAAAGAATTCAAATAAGAAAAAGAATGTTTCTGTTTCTTCACATTATTTTTCTGACATTGCACGTTAAAACAATTTGAATGAAAATGGAAGATTTGGAGAAGTTTGTGCTTGTTGATAGTAGGGAATTTATTCCTAATAGGTCTTTGGGTGCAAAACCCCCTAACTGAGGTCCTTAGGACTTTTATAGTCATAAACTAAGCTTATGTTCATTATTCGTTTTCTATTAGACCATACATTGTAGTGTAGGTTAGGATTTGTTTATTTTTATATGATAATAATGTAAACGTGGAAATTAATTTTTTTATAAAATAATGTAAGTTATCTATGTTTTTGTTTAAGTTCACTTTGATTTGTGAATGCATGATTAGGACACTGAGTTTATCAATGAATGAAGTACTTGAGTTTCTTGACAACTAAAAGAAAAATTAGCTATAAAAAATCATATATATATATATATATATATTCGTTAATTTCAATACCCAAATTTAAGATCATATATATAACCAAACAACCCTAATTGAAAAATCCTAATTCCAATTTTCGAACCCTCTTTGAAAACCCTAATTCCAAATTGAAAACCCTAAAAATCCCTAAATTTCATGCATGAAAATTCTGTTTTAAATTTTAGATCATATATATATATATATAGATTTATAAACAAGCAACCCTAATTGAAAAACCCTAATTTCAAATTGAAAGCAAATCTTCAATCCAATTACTGATTGAGTGAGAAAAAATGATTACATAGTTACTTATATATTTATACAATCAACTTAAATTTTTGAAAAAAAAATATTAAATTTTGATCATTTAGTTTTATAATAATACTAAAATATTAAAGAGAAAATTACACTGGCCTTCCCTCTAAATAGGCGAAATAACAAGGACCTCCCCAATGTTTTTAGAAATAATACTGCACTCCTTGTCAGTGTTCCTTTTGTAACACTGACATCCCCTGTTAGCTTTACAGGTATAAAAATTACTGATGTCATGGTATTTTTGACCTAAAAATTCTAAAATGCCCCTAAAATGTCTGAAATGACTAAAATACCCTCCTTTGACATATTATTTGTGGACAATTTTACCCCCACTATTGATCATCTCCTTCCCCCAAATTAAACCCAATCATCCTCTGTTTTCCTGGGCACTTAATATTTATCTATCTGATTTTTGCTCATTTATGTATGTCTTGCACACAAAGTTGAATTTAAATGAAAATGTTAACAACACCTAAAAAAAAAATTTGTATTAGTCTTCCCAACATCACCCAAAACGACTCTATCAAATGTCTCCGCACAAATCAAACTCACACTCATTTGTACCTAATTTATCCAATTTATAACAATCACAATTAGGAATCCTTAATTCTTCATCAAAGCCACTGAACATATTTTGGGAAAAAATAATGAGTGAGATATTTTGATAAGAGTGAGAGAGTTAATTGAGATCGTCGCCACGCTTGGTGGAGCTACAATTGGACTAGCAGGAAGCGACGTTGTCGAACTTGGCGTTGCCAGAGATGATGCCATCACGTAGGGCTTTGAGCTGAGTGACAGTAGCGTCACTAATGGTGTTGCAAATCACACGACCTTCTGGATCTTTCCACAAAGTTTTGCATTGTGAACCCTAGTGTTTGATCAGTATGTGTGAAGTCTTTCATCTCTTTCACTGCCGACAAGACCTTCTCAATCGCATTGGGTCAAGCCAATAACTAATGCAACTCGAACACCGAATTGAGTAGAGAGCCCAATTCCAGTCAACTGAAACGTCAAAGGACTGCCGAGTCGAAGAGCAAGAGCTTGCATCGGAAGGTGTGGATTATGCATTAATTTAGAGATAGAGTGTTTGATTCACTTATTTTTGGAGAGAAGAAAAAAGGGTTTGAAGGGAGTTGTTAATGGAGTTTTTGAGTCTGTTCATTAGCTTAGAGAGAGAGAGAGATAGGGTTTTGCAATCCAATCTATATATATTACCCACACAAGTATATATAGATATGTATAGATATCAACACAAGATTTAATTCTTGGATTTTATAATCCCACAATGTTTACAACTATATTAGTTCAGCAATACAGGACTCAAAAATCTATGGATTTGAGAGAGAGAGGGAGAGAAGTAGAAACCCATCGTGTGTTATTTGATGAAAAATCAAAGGGTAGTTTTGTCATTCTATATAATAAGATTTTTTAAATTAAAATATAATAAAAAAAGTAGAATGCATGAGAGTTGATGTGAGTCAAGAGAAAATCGAACTAGAATGCATGTTTATGAGAGTTGATGAGAGCCGTGTAATACCCCGTAATTTGAGGATATCTAAATTGTCAAAGCCTGTTTTTATATGTTTAATGTGGATATTTGAATTGTTGATAAGTGTTGATTGAGTTTAATTGTGTGTTAAATATTTGTTTTAAATATAATTTTTTTTTCTGTTAAATAAAAATATGTTGGTTTGGGTTGTATTTTATTTATTTATTTATTTATTATTATTATTATTATTAGGTTGGGCTAGGCTGCTGGGCTGGGCTATATATATATATATATATAGTTGGGCTAAATATTTTATATTTATTAGTTTAATTATTTAGGAATATTAAATAAAATAAAAGAAATTAGGGTTCAGTAGTGTCTACGCACAGAGGATTCCTATGCACAAATTAGGAGAAAACGGTAGATGCCAGGAAAAGAGAAAAAAAGTAATTTTTGCTCAACATCACAAGGCAAGTTCGAACTCTTCTCTTCCCCTTTGAATCTATATACATATATATTATTCTTATATACATGTTGCTAGAATATATGTATAATATATATATTAATTGTATAGACATGCTAGAAATTTGTATGGAATTAATTATGAAATTAAATGATTTTGCATGCTAAGAATAATTCTATGAATTAAACATGAAGATTTTGAAGTTTTGGTACTGTTTTAGGATAGTTTTGCATATGTATATACATGTATATATGACTGTATAGCCGAGTATATATATATATATATATATATATATATATATATATATATTAACATAAAATTGGGTTTACTGTATTCATCATTTTTGAACGTTTTTGTTCCGATTAAAAGATAGATCTTACTTCCTAGAACAATCCTTGAAAGTTTGGTTGTGAACCGTTCTATAAATTGACGGGAAGTTGAGTTTGAAATTTTATATTTTCGACACTTGAAATTGGACATTTTTTATTTAGGCCGCGAGAGGGGGTGATTTTAATACCAATGCGTAGCTTAGATCGATACGAGTTCAATGGTATATTCATATGCGCGATTCGGTGCCCGTAAGTGATCGGGAAGTTTCTCCACCATTGTTGTTGCGTGGAGCTTCAGGAAGAAGAAAGGAAAAAAAAAAGGTGGCCACGCTAGCCGTCGGTGCATGGGAGCGCGTGCTGTCGGCTCCAGCACTGGCCGGTGGCCGAAAAGTCATTTTTTAGCTCCACTCGTGGGGGCCCAACTCTGGGTCCGATATGGGCCCATTTCAAATTATTTTGATATTCTTTTATATTGAAATTTTTGAAAAAACTTGAAAATTTGAAAAATCATTTTTTTTAAAATAATTTTATAATTCCAAAAATTCTCAAAATTTTATGTCAACTTCCTGGGGTTTAAGGAGCTTGGTTATTAAATTTCATGTCGAAATGATTTCTCCTTATCTTTAAATTAATTTTTGAAGCATCTAAAAACTGGGTTTTTCACCTTCTTTAATTTTAGAAAATACTTAAAAATTTTCAAAAATTTTCAAAATTTTATTGTAACTTTCTAGAGGCTAAATCACTTGGGTTTAAATTTTCAACTCACAATAATCTTCCCTTGTTGTTCAATTGATTTTTAAAGTGTCCGAAACTTGGGTTTTTCACCTTTTATAATTTTAGAAAATACTTTTATAATTCTAAAAATTCCCAACCTTTACTGTAACTTTATAGAGGTTAAATGAACTTGGGTTTAAATTTTCATCTCTAAATGAGCTTCCTTTGGTGTTCTATTAATTTTTAAAGTGCCTAAAAGTTAAGTTTTCACCTTCTTTTATTTTTAGAAAATATTTTAAATTTTCAAAAAATTCTAAAAATATTTAGGTAATTTTATAGGATTAAAATGAACCTGGGTTTTAAATTTTAAGTGAAAAGGAGTTTCCCTTGAGGTTGTATCGGTTGTATAAGTATGTCTTTGACTACGCTTTATTTGTCTCTTATTAGGAAATATTTCTTTTAAATTTTTGGGAATATCAAAAAATTTCCAAAATGTTTAAACGTGATTTTAGGAACAGAATAGGCCGAGAACTTAAATTCGAGTTAGGTTTTAACTCCCTTAAAGGTTTAGATAAACTAGAGGTTTAATTGGGTAATTTCTTCTATAATGGATGCTTGTGTTATTTGATTTACTTGAATGTATTTTTCTTTAAAGATATAAATGCCCATGAAATACTTTATTATAGTTTACTTGTGAACGAGTTGTCTTATGGTGATGATTGCATATCGAATAATTTAAATCACTTTGTTTGTGCAAATTAAAATCATAATGCACCTTATTTATTTTATGTTTCATACTGATGCATTTTATTTGGCATGTAAGGATTGGCCGGCGTATTAGGATTGCCCATACCTAATAAGGTATCTATGCATTTTATTTGGCATATAAGGATTGCCCCGCGCGTCGGGATTGCTTAATACCTAATAAGGTATCTATGCATTATATTTGGCATGTTGGGATTGCCAAGGCGTGTCAAGATCGCCTAATACTTAATAAGGTATCTATGCATTATATTTGGCATGTTGGGATTGCCAAGGCGTGTTGGGATCGCCTAATACCTAATAAGATATCTATGCATTATATTTGGCATGTTGGGATTGCCAAGGCATGTCGAAATCGTCAAACTCCTAATATGGTATCTTTATATTTTATTTGGAGCACGTCAGGATTACCTAATATCTAGTAAAAACGTTTCTTGTTATATATTCGAGCATGTTATGATTGTTTCTTGTGTAAACTTAAGACTAGTGTGCACTTGCATTAAGATAACTGATATGTTAGTGTAGGGTGTGGGGAGACTCTATTCTTGGGTCACAGAGTTAATTGGGGATATATATTTATGAGCTGGTGGGTTATCTTTAATTGTATATAAATATAAATTTGTTGTCTTGGGAAAGGATTATTAGTGGAGGCTGGATAGGTTTGCCTACTACCTTGTAAGATATTTGTAGAATATATAGAAGAAGGCATGTTAGGATTGTCTATGATTTGAACTTAAAAATTTGTTTTATCTTTATTGTGATAGTGGATGGGTTAGTTCAGAACATAGTTCTAGTTACTTCTAAGATAGGAGATTTAATGATTAAACGGTATAATTATATCTATATGTCTTTACTGTCCTCATATAAATGGTATATTTACCGGTTCTCTGATTGGGTTGTAGTAGAGAGAATTTGCTTGTGGGTTTAACCCACTTTGTTGATATTTCAGGTTCCAGACAGTTTCTACCTGAAAATTTGCGCGTGGAGTTCATAGAGTGTGACAATCATCCATTCCTTACCATACTTTAGTGTAGGGACTTAAATCTGTTCATAAAGTTTTACTTTTATGTTTTTTTTTTGTTAAGGGGTCCGTGGGTTATCGGACTTCCAAGTTGTATCAATCAGAATAATACAATATTATTTAACATGATTATTTATTTCAGTTAGACTTTCTTTTCAGCATTTATAATTTTTTTTCTTTTGTCATTGTATTCTATGCTTGTTTGCTATCAGTTGTTAATATCCCTCAAGTTTTGTGTATGAGACTGGCCAACTCATGCGCGAAATTTTGTTGGGATATTTCAAGCCGAGAGGAAGAATTGTCTATTGATGAGAGTTGTGTTTGTGTTTATGATTTTAGGGGTTTTAGGGTTTTGTTTCGGTTATAACTTTATTTTCTATTTTAAAATAAATAAATAATGTAGTGATACTAAAAAATAATTTTTTATAAGTTATAACTCTATTTTCTAATTTAAAAATAAAAAAAGTATATTAAAACTAAAAAACCCCTTTGTACTTTTAATTAAATTTTGGTTGCTTTCGACCTATATGGTTTATGCAAGTTCATCTAGCATCTTGTGTCACACCTCGAAATCCGGATCGTCGGAACTCCTTCAATTCGAGCTTCTATCCCGGGTAATGAGGTGTTAAGATCTCCCAATCTTCACCCCATGACCCAGACAACCATGGCAAACTATCATTATCACCATCAGTTCCTACCCGAACCTCCGAGATCATTATATACAGTAGAAGTCTTTATATTTATCAATACATCTATCCCTCACCGGATTATCATAATTATTAACAATCTAAGTTGCAATCTCAAAGTCTAATGGAAGCATTTTTTACACCATTATTACCATGCATACATGAATATATAAGAAATTCAAGTCCATTATGTATACTCTTTATTGAAAATATACATACATAAGTTCTTTTGGAAACACACAGTCCCTGCACTTTTCAATTGATCGAAGTGCTCTTTCGATCTTGCAAGACACATTTTGATTGTGTGAAATGGGAGTTTCAATTGATTGAAGATTTCGCTTGATCGAGCTTCTATAGAAGTATTATCAAAACCCTTCTGGAATTTAACTACCTTCTATCAAACTATTTCGATACTTGGCTAATTAATCGAGGCATTTCAATTGATCGAAATCCCTCAAACACTATTTTTCTACAGAAAATTATAAGTGTCAATTATCACACTTTAATCCCCATTTTCCTCATCAATGATCCTCATTTTACAATTCAACAACATAACCATTCTCACAAGTTTATACATATAAAAATGAACATAAATGCAAAATCATCATTCGCATCACCTAGCATTCATCATGCTCAAATCCATACTTAAACGTATGTAATCATAAAGCATAATATAACATGTTCTCAAAACATAGTAAATTTTATACATAATCATTACATATATATAGTTCACAATCTAGACATGCATTCAAATAAAGTAATATAAGTCTTTTAAATGAAACTGATATCGCTCCACGCCAACTCACAGTTGGGGAGACTCCATCACCTCCTTTCTATTTCCTGAAAAGAGTTAATACTCATAGGATGAGTTACAACATGCTCAATAGAAATGTCTAAAACACAATTTCGCAAGTTCCGTGAATAACATATAAACATACATTCGTATTTAATCATGCTAAACAAATATTCGTACATAATAACCATATCACAAACAATGTATAATGCAACGTAATATGTATAACTCCCTCAGACTCTCCACACATCTATTGAGTTTCGATTTTACAGTCGTCCAATCCCACCTATTTGAGAGTCCACCTCATCGTAAGACTCTGTTTTAGGGAGTATCCTCTTCATTCTAACTGGGGTTCCTTTGTCGATTCACCCTATGAGGGTTCCCCTTATCGGATCACCTCGCCACTCGTCAATAGGTCATAACAGCCCAATTGAGCTCACCACCCTCACCATATGCTTCCCATTGAATGAAGATGAATTTCAAATATAAATTTGCACATACAATTCAAGTTGATGTAACATTTAATTGTCATACTTGCACAATTTTCAAATAAACATCACATATTTTTAATCGACTCTCCTTATTACTATACAATTTTTAGTAGAGTTTTTGCAGGTTTTATTTTTGTATGAAGTGTAGAGAAGTAACGACATCCATCCACTATTTTACATTCATCAAATGGTGTCATTGCTAAATCAAGTTTGGGAATTCAAAGCATAAATATTCTACAACTGTCAAATGACACCCTTGCCAAATCAAGTTTGAGAATTCGAAGTATAAATATTCAACACTATAATTTTATTGGGAGCCAACCCAAACTTTCTTTCCCTCCCTTCTATTCATTTTATTTTTTAGTTTCTTATTATTATTATTATTATTATTATCACATATACACATGAATACACATAATTCTTTCACATTTCAATTCACACATGTTTCATAATCATCTAAGGCAATAATAAACATGTAATCATCATATTTAACATAAAGAATTCATTAAATGGTATAATCTTGCATGCTTTAACCTTGAAAGATATCTAATTATATCCACATAACCAATTGATTGCCATAAACAACCAATATACTCACAAAAATCCCAAATGTTATAGGTTAGACATCCTTACCTCAATTTGGAAAAGTTTCTAAATAATTTTTCTAAATTTTTCACCAAAATAAACTTTCTCCGAATTCGATTCCAAATGAATCAAACTTGAGCACTTAATGCGTAGACTAACTCTTCTTTCTTCGGCGCCTTCTAATTATCGTCCCAAATCTCTCAAATTCAATGGAGAAGAGAAAAAGTTGATGTAGAGATATATGTGTATCTATATTGCTCTCTCACGGCTAATAAAGAATGAGAGAAATGAATTCAACATTCTCTCATTTGCTAATTATAGACCTAACTCATCCATTTACAAAAAAATCACTAGCCACTCACTAAACCTTCCCGGACCTCGTTTTTACTTTCGGTAACTCCTACGAACCTGAAATCAATTTCGTAGCGTATTAAATATTTTATTTAAACTGCTTTTCAAATTTAGTGTTATTCTGACACTTTTAAATTTTTCGGGCGCGTCCTAAGCCCACCTGAACCAAAAATATCAACTTTTGTCAAATGCTCCCGAAACTTCCCCGAGCCTTCATATAAGTTTTCAAACATATATTTGTATTTAAAACACATATAAAATCATTTATATAACAATAAATAAAATAAAAAGAAAACAGACCAAAATCTCACGGTTATATCTTGCATCTCTTCTTTGGACTCCTATCAAAGTGGAATAGGTAATCGACCTACTCTGAGAAATTATTGGGATTGCATCTCTCATTTTTTCTTTCAAATTATTTTTCTCTCTTTGTTTATACATCTAATCACATGAACAAACATACAATAAAAAACTTACTAGGGGAAAAATAAAAAATAAAAAGAGAAAAAAAAAAGATTTGTAATAATTAAATAGCAAGAAAAGACAAAAATTGATAGATAATAAATAGCATGGAGCATCTAATCACATCAACAAACATACAATAAAAAAGCCTACTTGTGAAAAAAATTAAAGAAAACAACTAATAAAAAAAAAGAGAAAAAGAAAAGAAACTCACATAAGAGTTGATAGAAAATCGAACTGGAATGGCTGTTTAAGAGAGTTGATAGCTGATAGGAAGAATCACCTATTTGATGCAGGAGGATCCGAGTCAGATAGTGTTGAGTTGTCAGATGACACACTGATGGCGCTGAGATACCTTGAGTTGGCAGATCAGCGCAAAGATGGTAGGAAGCCGTGATCATGTTCCTAATTGGGGCAGTTTTGGGCGCGTTTCGGTATTTTGGCCATAACTTTGGCTATGGGTATCAGAATCGCTTTTATGACCCCAATTCGGAAAGCTCTCGTCGGCGAAGCTAAGTGCATATTTTTTCGAGCCCAAAATCCGTTGTTTTTCCTTCCGAATCCCCATTTTTAGTTTTTCTTTCCTTTTATAGTAATATTTTCTTTTGTCGTTTAAGCAATGATTCTAAACTCAATTTGGGCCAGATTTTTGGCAACTTAATTATTTTATTTCGTATTTTATTTTGGCGTGATTATTGGGATTTTGCTATTTTTGGTAAGATTCAGATATTTACGATTTTCTTAGCTATATAGCTCGGCTTGTGGGCTGAATGGAGGTCAACTTTGATTTTGAATAATAATTTGAATACCAGAGACTTTTCTCTGAGTTTTTGAGCGATTCTCTTGCGTTTTTCTCTGTGAATTGCCTGTTGACACTAACTTACAGAATAATCGTTATTCTGTCCAGTGTCACTATTAATGAGTGCCATGTTTGTGTTTATGATTTTAGAATTTTGTTTCGATTATAATTCTATTTTTTATTTTAAAATAAATAAATAATTTAGTGACACTAATTTTTTTTTTATATAAGTTATAACTCTATTCTATTTTTTAAATTTAAAAATAAAAAAATAATGCAGTGAAACTAAAAAATTTCTCTTGTACTTCTAATAGTAATAGAGATAGATCTAGATATCATATCACTTGCTAATAATGCTCTTATAACGGTTTCAAATTTAAGAAAAGAAAACGAGAATTAGAAAGAGTCCCACCGAGATTTGAAGTCAAGTAACTAGATTCATATTCCAATGTCCTAATCACTTGACCATGGTACCTTTGTGCTCCATCTATATCAAACTTCACTCATGAACAAACAATTCAAAACCTAACTCTTCTCTCTGCCTTAATACGTACAACAATGGCAGGTCTCATTTTGCTTAATACAAACGACCAGAGCTTTCAAAGCTTGACCCGGTCTCACGTTTCAGCTCAAAACCCGGGTGGGTATTCACTACTTACTCTTAGACCTCGAGAATGTCTACAACCTTTCACTAAATCACCTCCGACCCTCCCCATGTGTGCACCAAATTCTCAACATTTTGGACACTTCACTGAACATATATATATATACACACACATATATATAGGGAGCACAATTTTCTAATCCTTTATCGCCAACTTTTGTTGCGTTTCGATCACCATCCTGTGCAATTTGATGTCGCTTTCTATTCTTCTCCATTGGACTACTAAGCAGAAGGGCAATGCCCATAATCTTTGAAGCTGTGTTTTCTTGATTTAAACATTATCGGTATTTGGTGATTTATATTGAATTTGTATTGAGCGAACATTGTACAAGAATAATCTTTTGATGAACAATTTGGCAATTTAGCAATATGCATGTGCTGTTTTGATTGATACATATGTGAAAAGTGGGAACGTGGAAGAGGGTCCAAGGCTTTTTGAGAAAATGAAGAATAAGGATTTGAACCAGATGAGGATAGTTAGTAGACTAATTATGAGGTAGTAATTGTTGGTGTTTGGTTTATGAAATAGTGGGAGGTAATTCGATGAGGCCATGGAGTATTTTGATTTCTGTAAATGTAACAATCTGGCAGTTAATACCACTCCGTGTGATAATCAGGTGTCATTGATGGTCTTGGAAATGCTGGGAGAGTTGTGAAGCTGAAACTTTACTTTTTTTGAAGAGATGGTCGAGAAGGGCTGCACATGAGATTCATATTCCCTATAATGCGCATATTAATGCTTTGGCTACATTCAAGCATTTGCACTCTTTAAAGGAAATGAAGATCGATTATTTAGTCCAGATTCTAAATAATGAACAATCTTGAAGACCTTCACTAGCTGATGCTCCACTAGTTCTGACAGTTCACCTAATCATCAACAGCCCAATTTCACATGTAAAAGAATACTCAGAATTTAGTTTCAACTCATATATATATATATATATATATATATATATATACACACACATACATACATATATATATATACACACACGCGCACACACTTACACTTCAACCATTCATAGATGGTCATTCTTTTTTAATATATATCTAGTTTGTTGTTTCTTATATAATTTTTTTAATTACAATGCTTTAGATGAGGTTTGAACACTTGAGTGAAGTACTAACTACTCAAAGCAAGAAATTAGTCGTTGACAAGATTACGGATATGTTTTCTCTATATTAGTTTTATAATATATAATTTATATATTAATTGCATTATTTAATTTGCATTGCTTAAATATAATACATTTTATGTATTATAAACTTATATATCAGTACATTAGGGGCTGTTTGGAAAAGCTGTCGCATTCCATTTTCTGATTTCAGAAAAATATAATCTGAACACCAAATGTGCTGTCATTTCTGTCAAAAAGTAGAATCTGTTTGATAATGTCATCTGCTGTCAAAATTTTAAAAATTTAAATCTGAAAATATGTTTGGTAACCCAAAATAATTTTTTTTAAAATAATAGTAGTATCTTTGGTTATAAATTATGTTTGAGTAATATAGTTCCAACTCATATATATTTATAAATTGTATTTATAAATATATATATATTTTATTTATTGTATTTTATAAAAAAATTATTCCTATTGACTTATAATTTTGTATATATTATATTATATTTTTATATTATATATAATTGTATTTATATATAGCTCTTATTTTATTATATTTTCTTCTTATATATCTCTTTATATATATTATATTTATTTATTATTATATATATATCTTTATATTTATATATATATATATATATATTTATTTATTGTATTTTATAAAATATTTTTATTCTTATTGACTTATAATTTTGTATTTATTGTATTTTATTTATATTTATATTTTTTATTTATTGTATTTTATTTTGTTATATTTATATTTTTTGAGTAACAAATTTTTTTTTTTTGTATTTTCTAATTTTTGTATTCTTGCTTTTTATAAAATTTTAATTTATTGTATTATATTATATTTTTGAGCAAGCAAAATTTTTATTTATTGTATTTTATAAAAAAAATCAGAAATGAAAACTTGAACTGAAAAATGAAATCTAAAACTGAAAGCTTCGTTATGAAGCTTTCAAATTATACCTAAGGATTGTCAAAATTTTGACGTCACTTTCATTTTTTAGAAATGAAAATTGCGTTACTAAACACGATTTCTGCTGTGACTTTCAAAAAAATAAAAATGAAAGCTAAAATCTGGAATTGGAAGTGTTACCAAACAGGGCCTTATTTATATATATACTAGAATATTGTCCACGACACTAAAAATTTATTAAAAAAATTTTGTTGAACCAAATCATTTTAGGAGTGTGAGTATAGGTGAATGTATATGTGAATTTATGTGTAAATGTACTGAGTAAATCGTAATCGTGAGATCGACGATAGAAAGAGTTATAAGATTGATTTTTTTACGCATTTTTGACTGTTATATTGTGATTTTAAAAAAAAAAAGAGATTCAAACACCATACTTAAATGTAATATAGATATATGACATATATCTTATATAACTTATTTACCGTAAAGTTATTTATATATGATTTGTACTCGGTTTATTTAAAAGGAGAGGTGAGTTCATAATTTTTATGTACAAAAGCCTGTTTCGGTCAGACCAGTCCAGTCCAGCAAATGGTGACCCTCACATAATAACAAACAAATTTCACAAGAAATTCTTTCATTTTTAAGGAAATGTATAACTTGCAAAATATTCGGACTAAATGATGAGCTTCATATGAAATGCTTTCATTTTTATGGAAAAAATTAATATAGAACTGCAACAAGAGAAGAAAATGAAATGATCCCAATTGTGCAAGTTTAACAACAAACATTATAAATGTGAATATTTAATTTTTGTTTACTTATGAAGTCAAAATTAAAAGTACATAAAATATTAAAAAGCATTGCATGAAATATCAACTTAACAAAAATAATTACAAATTTGACAACTTTACGATATATAATTTCGTATTTGACAAGGACACACATACAAACTTCACAAGAAATACTTTCATTTTTAAGGAAATGTATAACTTGCAAAATATTCGGACTAAATGATGAGCTTCATAAGAAATGCTTTCATTTTTATGAAAAAAATTAATATAGAACTGCAACAAGAGAAGAAAATGAAATGATCCCAATTGTGCAAGTTTAACAACAAACATTATAAATGTGAATATTTAATTTTTGTTTACTTATGAAGTCAAAATGAAAAGTATATCAAATATTAAAAAGTATTGCATGAAATATCAACTTAACAAAAATAATTACAAATTTAACAACTTTATGATAAATAATTTCGTATTTGACAAGGACACACATACACTTAGGTCTAAATTACCCCTACCCGCAAATACCTTTTTCTCTCTCCCCTCTTCTCTCTCTCTCTAAATATTTCTGTTGACGAACAGAAAGTAAAATTGTCACAGTTATAAAGTAAAATTGTCACGTTAACAACTCACCAACGATTCTTGAGCTTTCTCTTTATATCTCTAAATTTTTTCTTTAAAAATCAACAACATAAAGTAAGTTTTCTCTCTCTATCTCTATATTGGATCTCTAGTTGTTCACTCCCATTGTTCTTTCTCAATATATATACACACATATACATATACATATCTATATATATTGGGTAAATTACATTGACATCTCTTGAGATTTCGTCAATATACACTTACCTTATCTCTTATTTTCAAAATTACACTGACCTCTCCTATTAGAGTTATTGAGAGGATGCCTTTAACGATTCTTGTGTAAATACATTTCTATTCTTGTAACATCACACAAATTAATGATTCTTATGTACACGTTGACCACACTGACCCTTAACAACCATCAACGGAAGGGAACACAATATTACAAAAATACAAATCTCAAGAGAGGTTAGTGTAATTTTGCAAATAAGATGGGAGATTAGTGTTACAAAAATACAAATCTTAAGGGAGGTTAGTGTAATTTTGCAAACAAGAAGGGAGGTAAGTGTATATTGACGAAATCTCAGGGGAGGTTAGTATAATTTATCTTATATATTGTGCAATTTCAAAGAATTTGATTTGGGTTTATGTATTGATAACAAACATGAAGTAAAATTGTTATAGCTATACTGTAAAATTGGCACAGTTGTGAAGTAAAATTGTCACTATGTGAAGTAAAAGTATTACGTCGAGGAGATAGTTGAGAAGAATGTGAGACATCGTCTGTTAGCCATGCTTGATGCTTGTTGATGTGTTGGTGAGGTTGGGTAGGGAAGGTGTTAGGGTTCCTAGCTTCGATCAGTGGTTGTGATCGTCTATTAGCCATGCTTGGCCCTGCTTCCCTCCTGTCTTAGTGCATATCTCGCACTGATTCTTTTTCTAGTTAGAAATTACATAGTGCAAACAACTAATAAAAGATTTGTAATTGAGTATTATATCATTTAAAACTAACTACAACACAATAATCATATATATTTGATCTCTCTCTCCCTTCCACCTAGCTAAAGTTAGCCTTCTCATTCATCTACACTTCAATTCTCTATTAAATCTGATCTGATTTGATTTCAACACTCAATTTTTGAACAAATCAACTCATGCCATGCCATGAACCGAGTGGACGTTCAAAATTTTAGCTATAGATAGATTAGATTATATTAGATCAGAAACATATATTTTTTGGGTGGTGGCCGGGTTTGTAATAATTGATTTAGGGTTTGGTTGGGGTGAAGGGAGAAGAAGAAGATGAACAGTGGTGAAAAATAATAAAATGCACAGTTATTTACTGAAGGCATTTTGGACCAAAACATATATTAATTGTATTGGTAATTATTCTTGTTAAGTTGATATTACCTATATAAATCTTGCTAATAATGCTCCCATAGCTGTTTCAAATTTAAGAAAAGAAAGAATTAACAACAAAGGTCCCACTAAGACACAGAGGTCCCACTAAGACTTGAACTTGGGTTACTGGATTTAGAGTCCAATGTCCTAACCACTAGACCATGGGACCTCTGTCCTCTTCACACTCCAATAAAATCAAATGCACTCATAGCTGTTTCAAATTTAAGAAATGAAAGAATTAAAGAAAGAGGTCCCACCGAGATTTGAACTCGGGTTACTGGATTCAGAGTCCAATGTCCTAACCACTAGACCATGGGACCTCTGTGCTCTTCGCACACTAACAAAACAAAATTACGCTCATAAACAAACAATTCAAAACCTAACATTTTCTCCTCTCTCTCTGTGCAATTCCTCTTCTTCTTTATCCGTACAACAATGGCAGGTCTCATTTTGCTTAATACAAACGACCAGAGCTTTCAAAGCTTGACCCGGTCTCATGTTTCAGCTCAACCCCCAGGTGGGTATTCACTACTACTTCTCTTTAACTTCCAGAATGTGTACAACCTTTCACTGAAGCACCACCGACCCTCCCCATGGGTCCACCAAATTCTCAACTTTTTGGACACTTCACTGAACATATATATATATATATATATATAGGGAGCACAATTTATATGTTTATTGTCACAATTTTCTAATCCGTTTATCGCCAACTTTTGTTGCGTTTCGATCACATTCCTGCACAATTTGATGTCGCTTTCTATTGTTCTCCATTGGGCTACTAAGCAAAAGGGCTATCTATGCCCATAATATTTGAAGATGTATTTCTCTAATTTATACATTATTCGTATACGGTGATTTAAATCGAATTTAATGTATACTTGGTCAATTCAAGGATAGAAATCGTTCAGGCGGCTAATTCTATTACTAGGAGTTTTGCAGGTCTTGAGATGGTTGAAGAGTTCTTATGGCAATGGTGTCAAATGAAAGAGAATGGTAAAAACATTGTACAATAATAATCTTTTGATGAACAATTTGGCAATTTTATATTTAAAGAATCTCTCTGACCGGGTTTTTGCAGTAATAGTAGTTGGGAAATTTGCTGAACTAATCCGATGGTTAAAGGGTATTGTAAGTTGAGGAAGACCAGAATGCAATGGAGAAATGGATAAATGTGTCTAACACTGATGCAGGCATGCTATATATTTCGATTGGGAAGTCTTTTGACAGGTATGGTGTTCTTGGAGATATGATTCAAAGAGATTGTAAAGCACTAAAACATATGTAGCAATATGTATTTGCTGTTTTGATTGATACATATGTGAGAAGTGGGAACATAGAAGAGGCTCTATGGCTTTTTGAGAAAGTGAAGAATAAGGGTTTGAACCAGATGAGGCAAGTAGACTACTTATGCGGTAATTGTTGGTGTGTGGTTTATGAAATAGTGGGAGGTTGGAGGAGGCCATGGAGTATTTTGATTTCTGTAAATGTAACAATCTGGCAGCCAATACCATGCGTGTGCTATTCAGGTGTCATTGATGGTCCTGGAAATGCCGACGAAGCGGAAGTTATAAAATTATTCGCGCACGAATAAAGGTAATTTTGAATTCAAGTTAAGATAAACGCAAATAAAAGTTACAGAGAAATTTGATTTTGTATTGATAATTGAATGCCTGATCTGCTCTCTACAGTACATGTATTTATAATACAGAAATCATAATTTTAGCAGTACAAGAAAACCTAAAAACAAAAGAAAACTTATAGAAATCCTAATCCTAATAGCATAAGAAAATCTATAAACAAAAAGAAAAACTAGCAGCACAAGGAAACTTCCAAAAATAATAAAATTTCTATATAAATAAGGTAAGAAACCTAGTTACTAAAAATTACTAATTACCAAAAATCAAAGCAATCCAAATATGTTTTAACACCTAATAAAATTTCTCAAGCGAGTCCCACTCTCATCAGCTATATATTCTACATCAATCCTTTCCACTTCACTAGTGCTACTGTACTCCAAATAAGTATCAAATTTCTTTCACAAAGTCCTCCAAAAGTGGCCAAGGAACTTGACATCTCGATCTGAAGTAAGCGACTTTGGGACTCCGGCCATGCAAACACAATTTCTCGAAAGAACAGATTAGCCACATGGATCGCATTCGAGATTTTCAGATATGGAATAAAGTGCGCCATCTTCGCAAACCTATTAACAACTACAAAAACAGAATACATACCTCTTTTGTGTCTGTGGAAGTTCCAGTACAAAATCCATAATCAAATCATCTCAAATATTATCTAGTATGGATAGTGGAATATACAAACCAGTATTCTGCGCCTGACCTTTAGCTGTTTGTCACACTGGACATCTCTGCACAAATCTGCTAACATCACGTTTCAATTGTGATCAGTAATAACACTCCTCTACTAGCGCAACTGTCTTATCTCGACCCAAGCGTGCATTCAAACCACTACTATGCAGCTCACGAATGATCTGCTCTCGTAGAGATGATTTTGGAATACAAAGCTGATTTTCGCAAAACAAATAACTAAAATACCTCCTACAAATTTCACGCATAAGATTACTAGTCTTACACATAAAACATAAGGGATATTTACAACTGATAGCAAACAAGCATAGAATACAAGGACAAAAAGAAAAGATTTATAAATGCTGAAAAGAAAGTCTAACTGAAATAATAAATAACATTAAATAAACACAATACTAGTCTGAACAATACAACTTAAAAGTCCTATAACTCAAGGACCCCTTTAACAAAAAATCTTAACAAGTAAAATACTTAATGAAAAGATCTAAGTCCTTACACTAAAGTTTAGTAAGGAATAGATGATCGTCACGCTCTACGAACTCCACGCTCTAACATCAAAGTGGAAACTGTCTAGAACCTGAAATATCAACAAAGTGGGTTAAACTCACGAGCAAATTCTCTCTACTACAACCTAATCAGAGAACCGTAAACATACCCTCTACATGACGACAGTAAAGACATATAGATATAATTATACCGTTTAGTCATCTAATCTCCTATCTCAGAAATAATTAGAACTATGTTCTTAACCAACCCATCCATTATCACAATAAAGGTAGAACAAATTTCTAAGTTCAAACCATAGGCAATCCTAACATGCCTGAACACACACTAAGTTTTCTAATTAGATCTTAGGCAATCCTACCATGCCTTCCTCCATATTTTACAAATGTCTTACAAGGTATTAAGCAAACCTATCCTGCCTCCACCAATAATCATTTTCTAAAATACCAAATTTATGTTTATATACAATTAAATATAACCCACCAGCTCATAAATATATTCCCAATTAATCTTGTGACCCAAGAATAGAGCAGCCCCACACACCACACTAACCCATCAATTATCTCAATGCAAGTGCAGACTAGTTTTATATTTACACAAGAAGCAATCCTAACATGCTCAAATATATAACGAGAAACTTTCTTATTAGATATTAGGTAATCCTGACATGCCCCAAATAAAATATAAAGATACAGTATTAGGTATCAGGCAATCCCGACACGCCTGACAATCCTGACATATCAAATATAATGTATAGATACCTTATTACGTATTAGGTGATTCCAACACGCCCTGTCAATCCTGGCATGCCAAATATAATATATAGATACCTTATTAGATATTAGGTGATCCCGACATGCCTTGGTAATCCCAACATGCCAAATATAATGCGTAGATACCTTATTAGGTATTAGGTGAATCGGACACGCCTTAGCAATCCCAACATGCCAAATATAATGCATAGATACCTTATTAGGTATTAGGCGATCCCGACACTCTTGGCAATCCCAACATGTTAAATATAATACATAGATACCTTATTAGGTATTAGGCGATCCCGACACGCTTGGCAATCCCAACATGTTAAATATAATGCATAGATACCTTATTAGGTATTAGGCGAACTTGACACTCCTTGGCAATCCCAACATGCCAAATATAATGCATAGATACCTTATTAGGTATTAGGCGATCCCGACACACCTTAGCAACATGCCAAATATAATGCATAGATACCTTATTAGGTATTTGGCGATTCTGACACGCATGCATAATTAACATTTAAATAAAAATCTAACATACTTAAAAGTATGCTAATTAATATCATGTAAATCCTATCCTCCCATTTATTAATTTAAAAAAAAACAGAACATACTATGAATGTAAATGAGTTCATCATACTCCCATAAACTATTTTAAACACCACACAATTAATCAAGGACAATTATTCAAGTAAATAAATAATTAAAGAAAATTAAAAAATTAATTAAAAGAAAACCCCACAATAAAGCCAACATTTCAATTTAAACATCAAGTATCTAAACCTAGCTCTAACGTAGGTTTCCAGGCCTATTCTTTCGTAAGAACTCTGTTTAATTATTCTGAAATTTTTCAAAAATTTTAAAAATATTTTTCAAATAGCATAAAATGAAAACTCAATTTTGAGGCATACTTTTAAAACCAATTTAACCATGAGGGAATGTCAAATCCACTTCAAATTTAAAACTCAAGTGCATTCTGTCCCTAAAAGGTTACTCAAATTTTTTTAGAATTTTCTGAAATTTTTAAAATATTTTCAAAATAAAAGGAAATAAAAATGTAATTTTGAGGCACACTTTTTATGCTACTCTAACCACAAGGGAACCTCATTTTGAATTGAAATTTAAAACCCAAGAGTATTTTGTCCCTAAAAGATTACATAATTTTTTTGAAAATTTCCTGAAATTTAAAAGTAATTTTAAAATTTGTTTTTCCTATTTAAAATCAATTTGAAAAACAAACAAATAAAAAAATATTAAAATATTCCTAACTGGGTCTAGTGGGTGGACCAAGCAAATGGCACCCAACGGACCTTTCCCAATCCCCGACTGGTGGCACACGCGACCCCACGCGCTGGTGGGGCTCGTGGCCCTCTTTTTTTCTTTTCTTTCTTCTTCCTTCTTCTTCCTGTATCAGTTTCCGGCGGCCACTATTCAACCATGGAACCCAAGCTTTCTAGCCATTTTTTGGCCACCTTCGGACACCGAATCGCGCGTATGAATATACCATTGAATTAGTATCGATCTAAGCTATGCATTGGTACCAAAATCACCTCTTCTTGCAGCCTAAATCAAAAACGTCCAATTTAAGTTTCGAAAATCTAAAATTTCAAACTCAATTTCCTATCAATCTACCCAATGGTTCGCAACCAAACTTTCAAGGATTGTTTGGAAAAGCAAGATCTATCTATTAATCAGAACAAAAACATTCAAAAATGATGAATACAATAAACCAATTTCATGTTCGTACATTTACATATGAAAAAATACCCTATTGCAGTACCAAACCCTTATATTCTTCAAGTTTAATTCACAGAATCATCCTTAGCATGCATAATCATACAATTTCATAATTAAAATACAAGAAAACATATTCCTGCAACATGTATATATGTATATATATATATAGATTCAAAGGAGAAGAGAAGAGTTAGAACTTGCCTTGTGACGTTGAGTAAAATCACTTTTCTCCCTTTTCTTGGCATTTATCATTTTCTTCCTATCTGTGCGTAGAAACTATTAAACTCCAATTTCTTTTCTCTTATTTAATATTCCTAAATAATTAAACTAATAAATATAAAATATTTAGCCCAACTATATATAAATATATATATACATATAGCTCAGCTCAGTAGTCTAGCCCAACCTGATAATAAAAAAAAAATAAAGGAAACGCAGCCCAAACCCACATATTTTTATTTAAAAGAAAAATTATATTTAAAATAAATATTTAACAAGCAATTAACTCAATCAACACTTAAGAACAATTCAAATATCCACATTAAACACATAAAACAGGCATTGCCAAAATTAATTAAAACATTTAAATAATTAAAAATCCAATTAAATAAATAAAAGTCTAATTTAAATATCCTCAAATTACAGGGTATTACAATAACCATGAACTGCACTTGACTCAAATTGTCTGAAAATCCTCATAATCTCAAACAACTCCTTCAAGTAATCAAAACCAACAACCTCAGAACTCAAGGTCATCAATAAAGTAGCTCGATGACTCAACGCATCAGCAACTTTATTCTGCGACCCCGCCTTATGTTTCAACACGAAGGTAAATTTCTGCAGAAAAGAAATCCACCTAGCATTCATGCGGTTCAAGCTGCTCTGCGTGTTTATAAATTTCAGAGCTTGATGATCACTATACTTCACAAACTCCCTCTGAATTAAATAATGTTCCCAATGCTTCGGGGCGCGAATCGCAGCATAGAACTCTAATTCAAATGTAGTCCACTTCTGTCTTGTTTCACTGAGTTTCTCACTAAAAAATTCAACTGGTCTGCCCTCTTGAGAAATTACAAGCCCTATGCCCATGACAGAAACATCACACTCGACTTCAAATACCTTCTCAAAACTTGGCAAAGCTAGCACTCGATCAGTGGACAGCTTCTCTTTAATCACAACAAAGGCCACCTCCTACTCATGACCCCACTGAATTTCTCCTTCTTCATGCACTCAGTAATGGGAGCCACAATACTACTGAAATTTATGATGAACCTATGGTAAAAAGTTGCTAATCCATGATAACTACGAACATGATTTATAGTCCTTGGTGTAGGCCAATCCCGGATAACACGAACCTTTTCTTCATCAACCCGAATACCGTCAGCTCCTACAACAAACCCCAAAAATAGTAATCTGTCTGTAAGATAACAGCACTTCTTTAAGTTAATATATAACTTGTTGGCACGCAAAACTTAAAAAACTTCCCGCAGATGTTCCATATGTTCTGCTTTGCTACAATTGTAAATTAGAATATCATCGAAATAGACAACCACAAAACTACCAATAAATGGTTTCAAAACTAGGTTCATCAATCGCATAAATGTACTCGGCGCGTTAGACAGCCTGAATGGCATATCCAACCACTCATATAGCCTCTCCTTCGTTTTGAAGGCAATTTTCTACTCATTGCCCGATCTAATTCGAATATGATGATACCCACTCCACAAATCAATTTTGGAGAAGACTTGTGAACCCTCTAACATGTCCAGCATATTGTGTAATCGCAAAATTAGAAACCTGTATTTCATTGTAATTTTATTGATTGCGCGGCTGTCAACACGCATCCGCCAAGTACCATCTTTCTTTGGTGTCAGCAAAGTAAGAACTGTGCAAAGACTCGTACTTTCACATATCAGCCCCTTACGAACTAATTCTTCAACTTGCCTTTATAACTCTACACTCTCTTACAAACTTATATGATAATGTGGCAAATTTGGTAAACTCAATCCAGACACCAAATCTATATGATATTGTATATCTCGTATGGGCGGCAGACCATTTGACAGCTCTTCTGGAATCAAATCTTGAAATTCTGCTAGTAGTGGTCGTAGCACTTCAAGAATGGATGAATCTTCTTTCGCCTTATCATTCTAAACCATTAGTGCCATAACTTCGCCCGAATCATTCATTGCACCGGTGAACTGCTCACTAGGAACGGTAAAAAAAGAATGCCCATCCACTTTAGAAGCTTTGGGAGGCTCTTCCCCCCATAGGTACAAATATAATATTTCGGTCATACCACCAAAACAAATATGTGTTGTCTTTCCCTTTGTGAGTCGCATCAACATCATACTGCCAAGGACGTCCCAATAACAGATGATATACGTCCATCTCAATCACATCACAAATTGTCTTATCTTGGTAGTACTTGCCAATGGAGAATGGAATATGGTAGATTTCAGTCACCTTAGTCTTGGCACCCTTCTTGATCCACCCAATTTTGTAAGGGAATGGATGTTTCTCATATTTCAATTACAGCTTCTTGACTAAGGCATTCAACACAATATTCTCGATGCTGCCACTATCCACAATCACATCACAAACTTTCTGGTTGACTGTGCATCTGGTGCAAAAGATATTGTGTCATTGTTTATCAGTTTCTTGCCTTGGCGCAAACAACAACCTCTGAACTACATAGTTCATCTTCATTAACGTCTGGCTCGTCATCTTCAGTCTCTACTACATTCACTTGTCTCCGATTAGGACACTTAGTGGAGCGATGACCAGGCTGCTGGCAATGAAAACATTTATCCAACTCAAGATGCGCATAAGGGTTATCGTTCCTACCCTTATTCAAAGCATATCCAGTAGGTTGTCGTTCTTGTCCCTTACAACCACTAACAACGCTTGAGGAATGTTGTTGTTGTTGTGTCCGTTGTGGTTGTTGCGAAGTGGTAGCTTGTTTTTCCTTATTCTGTGAAGTACGTGTAGAATCAGAGTATGATTTGTTCGACTCTTCATAACGCAAGGGTGGTCATGCTGGTCGCGCCTCAATCTTATAAGCCAGATTGATAGCTTCAGATAAATTCTAAACTGTGTGCATAGTAACATGATCTTGGATTGCCAATTGTAACCCTCCAGTATGCCTTGCCTCCTGCTGGCTATTTGTCCCTAACAGATTGTTGCGTGAACTCAACTTGTTAAACTCCTCTGTATGCTCATTGACAGATCGATTTCCTTGCCTGCAATTCTGGAGTTAATGATACAATATCTGGTCGTAATCTGGTGGCAAAAATATGGCCTTTAACAACTGCTTCATCTTGTGCCAGGTTTGGACAAATTGTTTCCCTTGCCTCCTCCAGTTAGTCTACGTCTGTTCCCACCAAGCTGAAGCACCCTTTAAGCTTGTATGCCACAAGCTTAACCTGCTTCTCTTCAGGTATATTCGTATATTCAAAGAACTGTTCAATATCAGTAAGCTAGTCAAGGAAATCTTCAATGTGAAGATGTTTATTGTAATTCGGTATATCCATCTCCATCTTATAGTCATAAGTTTCCGAGTCCTTTCGGTTTCTGTCCTGTCTACCATGATCACGCTAATCAAATCCCCCGAATTCCTCATCACTAGAATACTCTACATAGGCTGGAGGCCTACGTGGAGGTACAGGAACATAACCTATGTTTAGTTGGCTATGAGGAACATCGTCGGCACAAATCCGAACTGGTTCACGAGCTTGGTCGCCACCAATCCCAAGTCTAGTGATTGCTTATTGGAGATCCTACAACATGCATTCCATTCGTCCAAAATGTTGTTCCCGAGCTTGCATGGCTGCCTAAAGGGCCTGCACTCCACGGTCTTCGTCACCAGAGCGGTTGCTACCATCAGACCAGATTGTAGTAACCCTTGTGGACGGGTGTGAGTGGGCGGGTGCAAAGACAGACACTAGGCTGAGCTACCACACTGACAGGGTACAGGGTGCTCAATCCCACATCGCCTGGGTGTGGAAAAGGGGATGTGATTATATGGAGTATGTTCTCTTCAAATGGTACGAGGCCTTTTGGGATAAAACCCAAGACCAAAACCATGCGGGCTCAGGTTCAAAGCGGACAATATCATACCATGTGTTGGAGTGGGGTATTACACAAGGTAAATCAATGCTCTAATACCAATTGACGAAGTGGAAACTATGAAATTGTTCGCGCACGAACAAGGGTAACTTTGAATCCACAAAGTTAAGATAAATGCAAATAAAAGCGAACAAGGGTAACTTTGAATCCACAAAGTTAAGATAAATGCAAATAAAAGTTGTAGAGAAATTTGATTTTGTATTGATAATTGAATGTGTGATCTACTCTCAGCAGTACATGTATTTATAATAGAGAAGTCTTAATACTAACAGTACAAGGAAACTTAAAAACAAAAGAAAACTTGTAAAAATCCTAATCCTAATAGCACAAGAAAACCTAAAAACAAAAGGAAAACTAACAGTACAAGGAAACAGGCAAAAATAATAAAGTTTTTCTATAAATAAGATAAGAAACCTAGTTACTAAAAATTACTAATTACCAAAAATCAAAGCAATCCAAATCCGTCTTAGCACCTAATAAAATTTTCCAAATGGGTCCCACGCTCATCAGCAATCTATTCGTGATGAAGCTTAGGAACATTTTGAAGAGATGACCGAGAAGGGTTGCACATGAGATTCATATTTTCCTATAATGCACTTATTAATGCTTTGGCTAAGAGTAGGAAAGATCAATGAAGTATTTGCACTCTTTAAATGATTTTGGACGGCCTAGCACCCATGGGGGTTATTCCTGAGAGTGCTTTTGAAGATATGATAAATGTGCTGCGTGCAGTAGGCTTGCAAGTTGGCTGTTGAGATTGTTGATGGGGATCAAAAAGTACCAGGAAGAGTTTGTACTGTTTCAATCAATGACTTGAAGAAAGCGGGGAATGCAAGATTTCATAATGAAATTGATGCACAGTAAGATTGTTATTGTATATGATAGGATAGGTTACGTTGGTATCATCAAAACGCAAGCTCAGTTCAGGATTCTTGTTGACAATTGAGTCTTGGGTCAAAGTTTGGGTGCAGATTGTATAATTGGCTTTGAATTTGGCTGTGTATTTTGAAACTAGCCTGGTATTGTTACCATGTCTTTGGAGATTCCCTGAGAATGCTTTTGAATATATTATCAGCGCCTTGGGCAAAGCAGGCCACATTGGTAGGCTTGCATGTTCCTGATGGAACTGATGATAAAAAAGGCCATTACATAGTCTCACTTGGCAGGTTTCTAGGAGGAAAAGATTGATGACAGACCTAACCATTGGCATTATTTTGCACAAAGTGACTGCTCTCGTATCTGAGCCTACATCTTGTCAATCTGAGGTTTTACCACTTGAAGGAATCATAGTTGCTAGGGGTCGACAAACAAGGGGAAGAGTTCATACTGTTCTAATAAAAAATATTGAGGAACACAAGGAATGCAAAGTTGCCACTCTGTTCCGGATTCTTGGTGACAATTAGTTCTTTGGCCAGATGTTGGGTGCCTACTGTATTACCAGCTTTGATTTTGGCTATGTATATGTAGCTGGCATGCCATTGTTACCATGCATGCATGAGCAGAGTTGATGATGGCTGTGGTTTGTCCTTGTAGTTTTATTGTTCAACATATGTAGATGCTTTGCAAACTGGATTTGATTCATAGTACAACACCCTATTAAGTTCTGTCATTTGCCTTTGATTGACTGGGTAAACAGGTGCCAGTGTTGTGCAATTTCTTTAAACGAGTCACTTTTTAGTAACTGTGACCCAAGATTGCTTGGATTTAACGGAGGTTATGGCTTTTACAAAGAGCTGATGAGAAGATGCATGGATCCGTGTAACAACCTTGAGTAGTGGGGATAAGGATTATTGAATTGAGTTATTTGATACATCCATAGGATCATAATTTGTGCAAATGCTATGAGTCAAGGACTTGGTGCATTAGTTAAACTTCACAATCGGCCTATTCTGGAGTTACATGACTTCTTGTTATTCAGAATCTGAAGTGTAATTTTGAAGGTCAGTCTGAACAAGCATCTTTGATATCCCCTCCTACTAAGCTGCTAAATGGATGAAGTGCTTTGTAGAAGAATGTCATGGTTGATTGGTTGTAGGCTTGAGAACTCCACCTCTAGAACATCTGTATTTGTTTTTTCACTTCTGCTGACCTAGTTTTATGCCTCTTCCCATACTATGAATAAAAACGATTCTCTTGGATTATGTGCAGCAGTGGTTCCCTACTCTCTTCATCCACTGTGTTTACTCGGTGTTAGTTTCATGTGTTCTTTCTTTGCAAGGGACATTAGTCGACAAGGAGCATTTGAATATTGCCTGCAGTTTTGAGTATGCATTAGTGTCAGACATGGCTATAATCAATAAATTTGACGCACGCCCTAAAACCCAGGTACCAACAGAAATTGTATTATGGACTATTGGGGTTTCGGGATAGAAGTCAATAGCATATAAAGCAATCAGTTCTGGGCTAAACAGGATTAAATGGAGTTCTGTACAGGATTGCAATTTGAAGTTTCTTGTGTTATCTGATGCTCCAATGCTAGCAATTAGTGGTTTGGGTGAGAAGTAGAGAAACCAAATAGGACCTCATTTTGATTTATCAAACAAAAGATTGGTGAGTATCAACCTCTACTGCACATGGTAGATTGTTATAGTTCTTACCAAGTCTTGATTCATTATTTGGACTGACATGGTTAAGTTGTTTAATGAACACTACAGTTCTTGATCGTTTATAGATTAAATGTCCATTTCAATGCCATATGAATCGTCTAGTATGTTTAGCAATGGGGACCAAGAGCTGAGGCTGTACTGGTTCGGGGACCATCCTATTCATGGTTTTTTGCAGGCCAAGTTGAAGACCCCATCTGGTATAGTCGATGTCTGGTTCTAATAACTTGACTGGACAGCTCAAGTAAAGCCCTGTATATTGAAAAAGATATAGGTGGACATCTGTCCCCAGTCCAGATTCTAAATAATCTGGATTAGATAATGAACAATCTTGAAGACCTTCACTAGCTGATGCTCCACTAGTTCTTTACTGCCTCCTGCACGAACCAGTTGTTCAAATGACAATCACAATATAGAAACTACCAAAGACAGTTCACCTAATCATCAGCAGCCCAATTTCACATGTAAAAGAATACTCAGAATTTAGTTTCAACTCATATATATATTCACACAAACTTTAATCATCCATAGATGGTCATACTGAAATAATATAACATCATCCCAATTAGTTGGAACCATCTTCAAAGACTGTATCCAGGGTTACATCCTTTGTTTGATCATAGTGTGCTCTGATTAAATTCCATTCTGACTTGACTTGATAATGAATTATAAAATTCTATCCAAATTCTTTCTGTGTTTGTTTAGTGTCTTGTCAGAAAATCAGATTTCACAATAATGTCTTGTGGTTCAATATTTTCAGATAAGTCAAATATAATTTGATCATAGGAGATGTTACTGAAGTAACACAATGGATCAAAGAGGGTTATTTTCTTGTTGGACAGAACAGAAGACATTCCCATGTAGTTCATATGTTCTAATGTAAAATAAATCAGGATTCAACAAGATCATAGCATAGTTATAAATAGAAGATATGTCGAAGTAGATGATAAAAAAGGGTTCATGTATAAATGCATTTCAAGAAAACCTGGAAAGATACCATCAATGAAATTTTTTTCACTTGAAAAAAAAGAAAATAAGGGATAGGTGTTTAATTCTACTTGTCAATTCATCTTCTTTTTCCCATCTCCAATGTTTTTAGAATTTAATTTTTGATTTAGTTCAAGTAGGAAAGGGAATACAGTGAAGATTTTTCTTTCTTTTCTGTTTCCTTTCCCTTCTCTTTTCATCACTTAATCCGCAAACCAAACAAAACTTAAAGTTTCTGCTCTCTTACTTCCACTTATATAAATCACAAAAAAAATTGTGAATAAATGCATCTTTCGACAATTAAGTGCTGCCAAACACATCCTCAATCTCCCATTTTTGGAGTCCTAATTACTATTATGTGATCCTTTAGTCAGGTTGTGAAACCGTGCCTGTGATATGTGGTCTCACAGTGGGAGGTGTACCATGTGAAGTAAAATATGGTGAAATTCGGTAACCAAGGTGTGATGCAGGCGTATCAAAAGGTGTGTATCAAAAGGTGTCTAGCTCAATGGTATAACTTCTTCGCTTTCAAAGAGAATGGGAGATATTCCGGTCTCGGCACGAACAGAAGTGTGTGTGCATCGCGTGATTAAAGAACCAACCATATAAAGCAAGTCTACGATGGAGCTCTGATTTTGAAGTTAGGCCGCATTCTGACTGTCCTTGAAGAACTGCAGAGTGTTGTCTTTGACCGCAGAAAGTGATAATCTCAATCTCATATCATTCTGGACTAAGAATTGCCAGATACCTAGTACAATAATGGAACACAAAAAAAGCTAGCCAGATACCTAGTACAATAATGGAACACAAAAAAAGCTTTTTTTTAGAGAAAAAAAAGTTAATCCCTTCACAAAAATTGAGTCAGCATACACCTTTCTTTTCTTTTTTTTTTCTTCCTTCAAGCAAGTCTTTATTGTTGAGCATGATCAAATATGTGGTATATATATATAGCGTTGCAAGTTACAAGCTTTCTTAACTTAATGTGGTATACATTATTCTATTGCAAATCACTTTGTTTTTTTTGTCTTGCTTGAAATTTTGCATTTGTGCACAATAAGGAAGCACATCCCCATAATTTAGAGGGACCATGGGGATGCAATTGGATTAAGTTGGTTGGCATAATGTCGCTCATGCACTAAATAGATCAAAGATACTATCAGGCTCATCTAATGGTGTTGCTTCACATTGGTCCCAAGTCCCAACTTGGTGTGACTCTTTGTCATGACTTGTTTTTGCAAGTCAATTGATGTATCTAGTCACTGATTCATATTATTAGTCTCAAGAAATTTTGTGGTGGTGTTGTTGAAATGGTCCCCTTTTAGTTAGCTGCTATTTGTTAGTGTTGTCTCTTTATGCTCTCTCTCTCTCTCTCTCTCTCTCTCTCTCTCTCGTGTATTCATAATATGTCTTGCAACTCTCTGTTCCAATGTCTAAAAGTGAAATTAGTGCCTTCATTTCAAACCAAATGTTTATTGACTCGAAAGGTTTTTCACGTTTTTAAATTAGTTTTCCTAGGTTGGATTTCAACTTTGAAAAGAATAAAAAATAAAAAAAAAAGGACTTTTGTGGACTTCTAAAATTGTTTCTAACACCATTTTGGGGGGGCTTTTTCCATCCAGAGTTGGGATAAATGGCACCAAAAATGTTGCCAAATTTGTGAAAAGGGAAACGAGTGAAGAAAGCAAATCGGTTATGTTTTGCACACTTAAAAAATATTCAAATCTAAAAAATAAAAAATGAAAACTTATTTTCACTTGTTTTTCTTATTTGTAACTAAACAATGATAACAAGAATTTTTTAAAATAACCAGTATAATGTTAATACCATATTTTATTTTACAATCTTTTAAACAGTTTTTTCTTTTTTATTATTTTTAATTTTAAAAATGACAATTCCCTTGTCGCTGATTCGTCACTTTAATTTCAACAAGTGTGAAAAAATTAATGCTTCCAAAGCGAAAAACAATTACTTTTCAAATTGTAACTATCATCCTCGAGATTTTTGTTTTGCAAAATGTGGGTTGTGATTATATAACAAGAAGTCATTTTCTGATTGAACAAGTATGAAATCCATAAAAAGCGTTTAGTGATCACAAAAATGTGATACACAATTGGCCACGAATTTCAGAATCTCTTTTTGGTTAGATACTACCAATAATGGTAGACATGACAATATATATATATATATATAGATATTTGGGTGGCTGTCAGGGGCACATGCACACATATATATATATATATATATATATATAGATATTTGGGTGGCTGTCAGGGGCACATGCACATATATATATATATATATATATATATATATATATATATAGATATTTGGGTGGCTGTCAGGGGCACATGCACATAATCTTATCTAGAAAGAAAAAATCAGGTAAAAGACGAATTTGGAAGACTACTAATAAATGATTTTGCATGTGAAGTTAGAGGCACATTGAAACATTTCATTGTCAATTGGAGATTGATGTTCAAAACAAATGAGATGTGGTGACAAGTCATGGAGTGAGGTATTGCGAAATCTTTCTAAGTTATCCGGATCCTTCTCTTGTGGACTTCGTTAAGACACCTAAATGTAGTGAATCATATGTGATTCTGTGAAATTGTATATAGATATAGAAGCGGATATACTATGGCTTTAAAAATAGCCTTAGTCAATGGAATACAGCTGTGGTATGATGTAACAGGGGTTTCCTCTCACATTGTATGAAGAATAATTGGGAGGGTTTGGACTTATGTAAAAGAATGATGACAAATGTTTGATCCCGTAATATTCATCTAGTCTCGGTGTCACGTGAAGTGCCGATGATATTCGGTTTCAATGAATAAAGAAAGTGAACTCGTAAACTTATTAAAATGATAGGAAGTATTATCAATAATTTAAGTTTTTGAGCCGTACCATAGATAAATTTGGGTGGAGAGCCTTCCGCATTAATTCATACGAATTGAAAGAATTCTGAACTTATATGAGAGGGTGGATAGTGTTTGAATTACAAAACCGTTGTGGCATCATTCTTGGTGGAAATGGAAAATAAAATAATATTTTGTACCATTTTTTTACACCAAAAGAGAAATTTACTTAAATTCAAAGAAGCTCAAACTAATTAGAATAATCCTTCCTGCTTCATAGAGAACATGCTCTGCTTCACACTTGATAGAAAGAGAGTGATTTCCACAATCAATTTAGGGGTGAGCTTGCAAGTGCAGTCAAAACTCCTTCTACTCCGGATATGTCTTGTTTAATTTTAAAATTACATATGAATTAATATTTTATTACTATTATTTTGTCCTTTTTTTCATAATATTTTGGATTCGTAGTCATAAAAATTTACAAAATTATATTATAGTTGCTTAATTTTTCTATAAAATCTCTTATATTAACTATGCAAAGAAATTTATTTAGTTATTTAAATTATACTCAGTGGTACAATCAAAACCTGTTTTTTTTTAAAGTAATTCCACTGTGTTTTGATTCTAAAACAAAGTAGAGCTGAAGAGATTTGGTTGCATTTCATATCATACCCATTTCGTTTGTTGGGAATTAATTTTCCTCTTTCGGCATAGCAGAAGCATATCATCACATCAACAATCATACAAGTATATATGGAGATAATAATAAAGCACATCTACACACAACACAATATTTTACATGGTTCACCCAACTCAAGAGTTATGTCCATGGAGAGAGATTTCACTATATTGAGAAAAGAATATACAACACGCGAAAAGCATGTCTACCACACACACTCTTTCACTCTCTCTTGGCATCTTGTCTCAGAATTACATATATTATCTCCCCTCCTCACAACACTCACCAACCACTCACATTTTTCCTCTCTCTCTACCTTTTCCCTTTAACCCTACCTAGATTTATAGAGTCTCCAAACTCATTCCCTGTTGTATAATTTCTTAGAGTTCGAGATAACTTGTGTTAAAAGAATTACCTATTAAAATACAACTATATATGAAAACCTAATTATATTAGGTATATGAGCCACAATTCCTAACATCATTGACATTCCAATATGATCGTGGTACTGCCATGATCGATTATATGGCTTGAACCTTCATAATTGCTATCCATTTCTCTTAATTATAACATGAAAACCTCACTTTGTTGACAATTTAAGGACTTTATATCGTACAATTAAGGACTTGAAAACAATAAGGGTGAAAGAGAAAAAGATAAAATGACATGATATGAAATAATTTTTTTCTCGATATGATATTATATTATAAAATTAAATACAATAACCTCCCTTAAGGTTAGGTCTAATTACACTCGGGTGAAACTTTTTGAATTTCGTACACCGTGTTCCCCCGAGGTTTGAGCATGTTAGACACATACACCCCTCCATCTAAACTTTCATGAATTCAGTCCAAAAAATTGCATAAACTGACCGAAATACCCTTACTTGATATGAAATGTCTTGCCTAACCTTTAGAATGTCACTTATTTACAAAATACCCTCATTTTTTATTCCAAATCTACCCCTGAATGAATTGAAATGAAATTCCTAATTACTAACTATTGATATATATATCTCATTTGTATTTGGGTCTGCCATTTGAAGAAATTGAAGAAGACAAGCCAAGAGAGTGATTGAACAAATTGAAGAAGATCCGAAATGTAACGCCCCACCCTATCCCGACACAATATTGTCCTCTTTTGGTTCCCCAAGACCAGAGACTTCCTAGGGGGTCACCCATCCTGGTACTACTCCCAACTAAGCACGCTTAACTGTGGAGTTCTGGTGGATTCACAACCATCACGGCTTTAAAATGTGTTGTATTATAGAAGGGTGATAAACATACATCTAATACTTCCCCATTCCACACCCAGACGATGTGAGATTGAGCACCCTGTAGCCTGCTAGTGTGGTAACTCGCCTAGTGTCTCGCACCCGCCCACAAGAGTCACCACAATCCACCCCCTAGGAGGCCTGACGTCCCCATCGGCACACTTCTGGATGGGTCAAGCTTTGATACCATTTGTAATGCCCCACCCTATCCCGATACAATATTGTTGGGGAGGGGTCTACTACACTGCGCTGTGCAACTCTAATCTCAAACAACGCGTTCAGGTGCCAAGTTGGTGGCTAGAAACAAAGCCTTGAGGGCAGGCGCCAGAAGGTCGTGGTTTCGATTCTTGGTAGGCACCCAAAAAGGACAATATTGTTATGGGAGGCGTTCAGTACGCTGTGCTGTGCAACTTTGATCTCAAACAACGCGTTTTAAAGTCGTGATGGTTGTGAACCCACCAGAACTCTACAATTAAGCGTGCTTAGCTGGGAGTAGTACCAGGATGGGTGACCCTCTAAGAAGTCTCTGATCTAGGAGAACCAAAAGTGGACAATATTATGTCAGGATAGGGTGGGGCATTACACGAAGTGTGACTAATGTAATGAACTATGTTGTGCATTTGGACACTTTCTAGAAGTGGTTATATAATTCAAAATTTTGGTCCACTATCTATAATATATATGCGTATATATATATGTTTATTTTGTGGTGATGGTAGTAGCGGTAGCTATAGTGGTGGAGGTGGATCTGGTGATGGCAAAATGTTATGCATTTGGACATTTCACATTTATTTACTATAAATGTAATAATTGTAATATACAGTTTTTTTGCCTTATTATTGCACTGAATATTTATACAACAGAAGTCACTACAATTCATAGAGAATTGTGAATCGAGTCAAGAAATAGTTGGTCTTCTTATCATCCAAATTTAGAACCATCAACCTTTTATTTGTTTCATGTAGAGTCCTCATTTATATGGTCTAAAGAAATTGCTTCTAGAGTAAGGACATCTTACATTTAAAACATGTCACTAAATAGATGAAAATAAAACGCTACACAAAATGACTAAACATACAAGTTTGGCATGTCTTTTGTTTGAAATTTTTAATTTTTAATTGTGAACCATATGGCATAAATCTAGGTGTAGCACACTTTGATGCAAAGGTATAGAAATAAAATAAGAGTTTGTTACACTACTCATTATACAATATTGAAAATCAACAAAATTATATGAAAGTGCAGAGAAAGAAGTAAAACCACCTGGTAGACATAACCAATTATGAAATTAAACACTACAGGGTATTTAGTTTATAATTATAATTATAATCTTATGTAATTTGATCAACTTGTACAATTGTAAATCAAAATTGCAATCAATTGCAATAAAATTTGTCAGAACTCCTCTATTGCTATTAGCCAAATAAGGAATATAAAATAGCAACAAATCAGTCCACTTTCCAAGATATATATTATGTATATCCAGAATGTTGTTTTATCAATTAAGTTGTAAAACAAATAAATAAATTTACCATCCACTGAGCTTGCACAAAAAAATGAACAGAAGTCAATGTTGTTCATAGAGAATTGTGAATCGAGTCAAGAAATAGTTGATTAGATCGTTACTATTTAGATTAGAATTTAAAATTTTTATGTTATTCCAATTTTAATTGCCATTTCCATTTCTTATTTATTTATTGTTTTCTCAACAATTGATTTGTGTGTATGTTTCCAATCATTTTTTAATTATTATTAATCCCCTAAATTAACTATAGAACTAAATTATTCTATAATTATTATTCTATTATTATATTACATATACTCACTATGATTACTATGAATTTTTTTTAAATCAATTTTTTGATGGTCTAGAAGCTCTGTTCTTTACTCTATCAATTACTTACTCCTACAAATTCTATTTTCTATTTCCTTATGTTATAAAATTTTATCCAAAACTATAAATATAATCACCAAACAACTTTTAGGATCATATCACCACTATAATATGATGTCAAATGAAATTAAAATTCTCAGATTGTAAAATTTGTTTATGGTTTGATTGCTTGAATTGTCATGAAAATCATAATAATTTATATATTTTAGTGAGAATGGTTTACATAACATTTTAAATTTGAAACAAGGTTAAAAATGCACCCAAATACCAATGTCAAGTGACTCAAGTTTGTGTTGTCAGTGAGAAATTTATTTATGTTGTTAAATTTTGATTTAATGATGATGATTAAATAATAAACAAGAATCTGTTATGTTTGCATAAAAGTATAACTTCCAATAAATAAGCTAAATTTAGAGAAATACAACTTTTTTTCATCTAATTTATGTATGTTGTTAAATTTTGATTTAATGATGATGATGAAATAATAAACAAGAAGTTATTTTGTTTGCATAAAATTTTAACTTTCAAAAAATAAATAAACTAAATTTAGAGAAATACAATTTTTTTCATTTAATGTTGTTAAATTTTGATTACTGGGCCACTGACATCAAACTGCATTCTACATGCATTTTTTATATGATATTATTTAAAGGGATAAAAAATTATGTCAAACAAACTCCTCTAACTAATCAATTATCTCAAACATATACCGTAGACAGGAAAAGATATTTTGGACCAAGCTTAAATGTAATATAGATATATATTTGAGTTAAATTGAATAACATCTTATTTTAAAATTTAAAATTGGTATAAAAATTCTACATATATTTAATATTAGAAAGTTAAAATTTAACAAATTTTTTATTTTCAAAATATAAAAATCTTAAATTAATTTAAAAACCATATGCAAATTAAAATTTCTCTACTGTTTATAATTAGTTTTTTTCTTTAGATTAATAGAAACTCTTTTAAGTTCTATTTATTTTGGTTTTGTTTTTGTTATTGTTTTTATTTTTGTTAAAGAATATTTTTTAATTTTAAGTAGTATATATACCTATAATAAATATTAAAATCACGTGCATCGCACATGATTTTAATTCTCTCTTTTCATTGTGAAACCTAAATTTTCTAGCCAATATAAACTTTATTTATTATATAAAACTCTTTTATTGATAACATTAAATAAATTTTATCAATGGCATATTTTTTATTTATTATTTTTTTAGATAATATTTCTAATATATATAATTAGAGTATCCCACGTGCAATGCACGTGCATTTAAACTAGTATGTATGTATATATATATATATATATATATATATATATATATATCCATTTATTCATCAATTTCAATACCCAAATTTCAAATCATATATATATAACCAAACAACCCCAATTTCAAATTGAAAACTCTAAAAACCCCTAATTAAATGCATGAAAATTATGTTTTAATTAGTTTAATTTGCATATGGCTTAAGTTTATTTATTTAAGTTTTAGTGAAAGTAGCAGTATGCTTTGTTTGATTAATTAGACCATAATTTGCAACTCAAATAAACAAAAATCTTTATTTGTTGAGCTTCAAATATTAGAGGCCTTAGATGAGTTAGATTTTTATATCCTAAAAGCCAAGACCAATAAACATTTGATTTGAAACTTATTTATTTTTAATTTATTTTTCTCCACTTTTCTTGGCAACTAAAAGAAAATTTAAGATCATATATATATAACCAAACAACCCTAATTGAAAAACTCTAATTCCAATTTTGAAATCCTCTTTGAAAAACCCTAATTCCAAATTCAAAACCCTAAAAACTCTTAAATTTCATGGATGAAAATTATGTTTTAAATTTCAGATCATATATATGTATTTATAAATACACAACCCTAATTGAAAAACTATAATTCCAAATTGAAAGCAAATCTTCAACCCAATTACTGATTGAGTGAGAAAAAATGATTACATAATTACTTATATATTTATACAATCAACTTGAATTTTCAAAAAAAAAAATTAAATTTTGATCATTTAGTTTTATAATAATTCTAGAGCAATGCTACACGTCATGAAAATATTTCATGAATTTTTATCTTGAATGATGTGGAAATTAAATGGTGAGTTAGTATTGGTGAGATTCCCTCATACACGAAATGTCAATGGTATTATTACTTGCCACATCATTCATGAAGGCAATTCATGATAAAATTTCATGACATTTAGCATTTCCCATAATTCTAATAATACTAAAATATTAAATTTTGGTTGTTTTCTACTTACATGGTTTATGCAAGTTCATTTAGTATCTTACATCTCTTTTTTGAACTTCTATCAAAGTGGAATCACGTAATCGACCTACTATAAGGAATTATTGGGATTGCATCTCTCTCAATTTTTTTTCTTTCAAATTATTTTTTTCTCTTTATTTATACATCTAATCACATGAACAAACATACAATAAAAAGCCTACTTGGAAAAAAATTAAAGAAAATAAATAATAATAAAAAGAGAAAATAAAATATTTGCAATAATTAAATAGCAAGAAAAGACAGAAATCGATAGATAATAAATAACAAAGAGCATCAAATTAATCACATGAACAAACATACAATAAAAAAAAACCTACTTATGGAAAAACTAAAGAAAACAAATAATTAAAAAAGAAAAAAAAACTCACATGAGAGTTGATGTGAATCGAGAGAAAATCGACTTAGAATGTGTGTTGATGAGATCCGAGAGGAAGAATCGTCTATTGATAAAAGTCGTGTTTGTGTTTGTGATTTTAGGGTTTTAGGGTTTTGTTTAGGTTATAACTCTATTTTCTATTTAAAAATAAATAAATAACTCAATTTTTTTTCTTTCAAATTATTTTTTTCCCTTTGTTTATACATCTAATCACATGAACAAACATACAATTAAAAGCGAGGAAAAATTAAAGAAAATAAATAATAAAAAAGAGAAAAATAAAAGATTTGCAATAATTAAATAGCAAGAAAAGATAAAAATCGATGGATAATAAATAACATAGAGCATTTAATCACATGAACAAACATACAATAAAAAAGCCTACTTGTGAAAAAAATTAAAAAATAAATAAATAATAAAAAAGAAAGAGAAAATGAAAAAAAAAACTCACATGAGGGTTGATGTGAGTCGAGAGTAAGAATCAAATTGGAATGCCTGTTGATGAGAACCGAGAGTAAGAATCGCCTATTAATAAGAGTGGTGTTTGTGTTTATGATTTTAGGGGTTTTAGAGTTTTGTTTAGATTATAAATTTATTTTCTATTTAAAAATAAATAAATAACTTAATTTCTTTTCTTTTAAATTATTTTTTCCTGTATACAGATAATCACATGAACAAACATACAATAAAAAGCGTACTTAGGGGAAAAATTAAAGAAAACAAATAATAATGAAAAGAGAAAAAGAAAAAAATTGCAATAATTAAATAGCAAGAAAAAATATTTACAATAATTAAATAGCAAGAAAAGACAAAAATCGATGGATAATAAATAGCATAAAACATCTAATCACATGAACAAATATATAATAAAAAAACCTACTTGTAGAAAATATTAAAGAAAACAGATAATCAGAAAAAAAGAAAAGAAACTCACATGACAGTTGATGTGAGTCGAAAGAAAATCGAATTAGAATACCTATTGATGAGAGCCGAGAGGAAGAATCGTCTGCTGATAAAAGCCGTGTTTGTGTTTATAATTTTAGGGTTTTAGGGTTTTGTTTAGATTACAACTCTATTTTTTATTTAAAAATAAATAAGTAATGTAGTGACACTAAAAAAGGGTTTTGTATAAGTTATAACTCTATTTTTCTAATTTAAAAATAACAAAATAGGATACTGAAACTAAAAAATCCCTTTGTACTTTTAATAGTAGTATAGATTATTCAGAGGTAATTCAGTCTCCTTTCCTCTTATTTTAACATGGTATCAGAGATAGGGCTTTAAAACCCTCCTGTTTTTTCTTCTGCTTAATTGTTCTCATCATCCAAAGAGAACTCATTTCTATTTGGTGCCAAAACTCCATCTTTTGGAACTCTTTTTGATCTTTCGAATATATCACAACAAAGCCCTCGACAAGACGATCAAGCCGCCATAAAATTCAATCCGATTGGAGCCTCCACGCGCCCTCACGCACGCGCCAGAGTCAATTTTTTTTTCGGCCTCTCCCTGCGCCGCCACACACTTCTACTAGCAGCCACAGGCCATAACGAGCTAGCAAACTTATTCATGTGCTGCCACGTGCGCTAAGTCATCATTGATTCAGCATATAGTGACACGCCAATATCAACGTCAGCACCAACCAACTGCCACATCAATGACACGTCATTTTTCTTCCACGTCAGCGACACATCGTCTACCACGTAAGTTTTTCTGCCATATCATATTTTCTGTAGTGTAACTGCCACATCAATGACACATTATGTGACATGTCATCTTTTTCTGCCACGTCAACCCTTCCCTGCCACATCATCGATACTGTCACTTCAGCAACAACAACTGCAAATTTTTTTCTGGGCCTACCTTGCTTGAAATTTTGTGTTGATTCCAATTTTCTAGTCTATTTTATCATTTGAAATTTCTAAATGGATCAAAATAATATTTCTCACCCAATTTCTATTACACTTGATTGGTTTAACTATATTTTTTAGAGTCAATCTATGCGTGGCTTTCTTAAAGGACGTAAGTTATGGTCCTACATTACAGGGGATCAAAAATTACATGTTAAGGATACAGATGAGAAAGATTAAGTATTTGTTATTCGTGTTGATGATTGAATATCAATAATCACGAGATTATCACGTGGCTCTGCAACACGTCCAGTTCTTCCATTAGTATGGAATTTGGGAGTTATAAAACTGCCAAAGAGGTTTGGGACATGCTTATTTTTTTGATATTCTTAATCTAATGGTACTCGTCAATATCAGTTAATGGTCTAACTTTGTCATTTTAAATAAAAGTCCGGTCAGAGGATTAATGAGTTTTTTGCTCGCATAAAGTGTCTTTGGGATCAACAAGCTTTGTTAAAGCCATTATAGATAATTACCTCGGAGATTAAGAAATTTTGTAAGTATTGTGATCAAATACGCCTTTAATAATTTTTGATGAATCTTCATGATGATTATGAGTCTGTCCATGGTCAGCTTTTTTATCTCTCACATCTCCCATCACTGGATGAAGCTCTTAATGAACTTGTTCAATAGGAGACACGTCTACACATCCTTCGTTCTACGATTCAGGCTCATATCCTTATCTTGGCTACACCATCTGCTCTTTCTTAGTCTGTGCACCCATGGTCTTCGCAATCACAGCCTTTTTAGTCTGGGCCTTCACTCAACAATATTCTTCTTCTTTTCGTTACAAAGGTGGTAACAAACAGCGAGTACAGTCATTTCAACCCAAACCTAGTGAACGTTCCTACAGATACTATCACAAATCAGGACATATAATTAAAGAGTGTTTCAAACTTACTAGACCTCGCAATGCAGCAACTATAGCTACCACGGAAACATCTCATCATTTTCCTTATGCACCAGTTACAACTCCTTCTAAAGAGTCCCCATCTACATTTTTTGCTACTGATTTGGAGGCAATTCTTAACCAATTTTTATCCAAGTAGTCAGGTTCAAGCTCATCTAACTCTATTTTCTCAACCACACCAGGTACAATTAATTCATAGTTTCTTGACTCTGTTTGCTGTAATCATCTGACACCTGACCATACTTTACACTACTCAGACTCCTACATCTTATACACCTATTATTCACACAGCTAATGGCTCCACTATGGCCATTAGTCACATAGGCACTGTCTCTCAGTCAAATTTGTCTGTTTTCAATGTTTATCTTATTTCTAATATTTCTCTTAATCTTTTGTCTATTGATCAATTAACTAAGTTAGGTTTAAATATAACATTTTTCTCTAATGGTTGTATTGTACAGGATCCTCAAACAAGTCAGATCATTGGGACAAGCCGTAAGATAGGGCGACTATTTGAGTTTTTTTCCTTACATCTACCTACTGCATCTATCATAGTTGCATCTACATAATATTATACCTACTCTTGAGTTATGGTATTCTCGTTTGGGTCATGCATCAGTATCTCGAGTCAAAAGTCTAGTATTTAAGGGTTTGTTAGGATCAGTTAAAATCAAGTCTTTTGATTATATTTATTGTTAATTAGGCAAACAACCTACTTTACCATTTAATAAAAGTAAGTCATTTGCTTATTCTCCTTTTGATCTTGTTCATTATGATATTTGGGGACCTTCTCTTGTAGCTACCATGGGTGGGGCACGATATTTTGTTATATTTCTGGATGATTTTTCATGTTTCACTTGAATATTTTTAATAAAAAATCGTTCTGAAATACTCAACATCTTTCAAGATTTTACCAAAATGATTTCAACTCAAATTTTCACAAATATCAAAAAATTTAGTTCTAATAATGCCACAGGCAAACCGATTTTTAAAATATCCACAAATAATATGACACTATATTTTACTCTTTTTGTCCTAGTACATCACAACAAAATGGTCGAATTGTACGAAAACTTCTACATATTTTAGATTTGGCTCAATCACTTGTCATTTCTTCTTCTATATCATCATATTTTTAGGATGAAGCATCTCTCACTGCTGTCTATACCATGAATCGTGTACCCACACCACTTTTACAAAATCAAATATCCTATGAGTGTCTCTACGGGTAGGTTCCTAATTATAATAATCTTAGAATTTTTTGGTTGTGCTAATTTTGTTCTTCTTCATCCTCATGAGCAAACCAAATTACAACCCTTTATTATTTTCTTGTGTATGGACTTGAACAAAAAGGATATAGGTGTTATGACTCAGTTGTGAGACACCTTAGAGTCTCTCGTCATATTATTTTTTTAGAACATAAAATGTTTCATACCTTATCCAAATTCACTAGTGTTTCTGATCATCAATTTTCTATTCATCCTTTAGATACATCTGCAGATCTTTTTCTAGATTCTCCTTTTGGTAGCTCATTAAATATAGTTGACCCTTCTGGCTCATCATATATAGTTGACCCTCCTACAATTGAGTTCCAATCATCTATCTCGTCTGAGGCTCCTGATGTGGCCACTGTTTTGGATCCTCGTCAATCCACTCGAGTAAGAACCTTCCTTACAGATCTTCATGACTATCATTGTTATCATGTTCTTACAATCCTTCATGAACCTCACACTTTTCACGTGGCCTTCTCTAACCCTTTATGACAGCAAATAATAAAAGAAGAGTTAGATGCACTTGCCCAAACTCATACATGGGATCTAGTTAAATTGCTTCCAAGGAAGTCTGCCATTGGATGTAAATGGGTTTATAAAATCAAGATTCATTTAGATGGGTCTTTTGAGTGCTATAAAGTCTGACTTGTGGCGAAAGGGTTCACACATGAGTATGTCATCGATTATGAGGAGACTTTTGCTCCTGTTGCTCGTCTTCCTTCAGTTCATACTCTTATTGCTATAGCTGTTTCCTGTCATTGGAAACTTTTTAGATAGATGTCAAAAATGCCTTCCTCAATGGTGAATTTCTCGAGGAAGTTTATATGAAGCCTCCTCTAGGTTTTAATTATCCACCTCATCAGGTTTGTCGACTTAGGCGTGCTCTGTATAGTCTTAAGCAGACACCTCGAGCTTGGTTTGCCAAATTCAGTTATACTATTTCTCGCCTTGGTTATTGTACCAGTATATATGATTCAGTTTTATTTATCTGGCATACTGCAAATTGTGTTATTCTTCTCTTGCTTTATGTTGATGATATAATCATCATCAGGGATGATACTCAGGGTATTCAAGTAGTTTCTCAATCATCAGTTTGAAATGAAAGATCTTGGACCTCTCAATTATTTTCTTAGCTTGAAAATTAGTAGAACTATTGATGGCTACTACCTTACTCAAGCAAAGTACTGTTCCAATCTTTTTCCATAGTTAGCATCACATACAACAAGATTATTGATACAACACTTGAGCCTAATGTGAGACTTACTCCACATGATGGTGAACTTCTTCATGATGGTACTTTGTATCGTCAGTTGGTTGATAGTCTGGTATATCTTACTATCACTCGTCTAGATATTTCTTATGTTATTAATATCGTTAGTTAGTTCATGACTTCACCGAGATCAGTTCACTTTGCTACTGTTATTCATATTCTCCGCTATGTCAAGAGTATGGATTCTTTTTCTCTTATCAGTCTTCACTGATGCTTCGTACTTATTCTGATGCAGATTGGGCTAGAGACCCAACAGATCGTCGTTCCACTACAGGATATTACTTCTTTCTTGGTAGCTCACTGATCTCTTGGCGTAGTAAGAAACAATCCGTTATTGCTCGATCTAGCACTGAGGCCGAGTATAGAACATTTGCTAATACTACTTCTGAGCTTTTATAGTTACAATGGCTTCTTCAGGATATGGATATTTTTTCGTCCACTGCTACTCATATCTATTGTGATAACAAGAGTGTTATTCAAATTGTACACAATGATATTTTTCATGAGCGGACCAAACACATTGAGATAAATTGTCATTTTGTTCGTCATTATCTAGTTCAGAATATCTTGCAGTTACGGTCAGTCACTTCACATGATCAGATAGCATATATCTTCACAAAATCTCTTTCACCAGAGCGCTTTCGAGAGCTTGTTTTCAAACTCTAGATGGCGTCGTATAACCCACCTTGAGTTTAAGGGGGAGTGTTAAAATATATTAGTATATTTTATATTTAACATTTTTCATTTCCAATCAGGATTCCTATGATTGGGCATTTACCATGTATAGGATATCTTGCTCCCCACTCACCTACCTCTTTTTCTTCTCCTATATATATGCTCTCAATGTATATTATTTCTCATACCATTCATTAATATTATTCAGAGATAATTCAATCTCCTTTTCTCTTATTTTAACAGTGGAGAAATTGAAGTGATTTATTTGATGTGCGACTTCAAAATTTTGAGTTCTTCGAGGTCGTCGGAGGTGTCGTTGACTTCTCTATCATCGGCAGCAACATACTGGCTAGCTTTCTATTCTCTTTCCATAGCACTATCGGTGGCTATCACCCATGAAAGATTGGGACTTTTTTTAAAAAAATTCTTCAACTATTGTTTGATTAAGCACCCCATTTTTCTCTCTTTCTCTTGAAGAAATTGGATATTCATCTAATTGTACAAATGTGAGATACATACATACATATATATATATATATATATATATAATTTGGGTCTTCATCTAATTGCACAACCAAGATTGATCGTGCATATAATTTGGATATTAATTTTCATGTTCATAGCACCCTAATTTGGGTATCAATTGTTTCTTGTAATGGATTCGAATCATGGTATGCTACGCAATTTACAAATTCTATTTTCAAAACCTTGTTAGATTATATATTTCTTATTATATATATTGTTAGATTATATATTTTTTTCTAAACTACATAGATTTCTTATCCATTCTCCTAAACCATCTAGAACTAGATGTGTTGTTTCCTAAGTTTATATAGCCTCTAAGCCTATAAATAGACGTTTGTATATTGTTCACAAAATCAACATCAATTCAAATCAAATCAATATACAATTTTCTTATATTTTTAACATTGATATTCCAACAAAAATGGGATTCCGATGTCGTTTTCCAACGGCTGGAGAGACAAAAGCTTCATTTTCTTCATTTTACCTATTCCCAGACTAGATAAATCCAACAAAACTCAAAGGAACCCAAATTCCCAAATTTTAATCTAAACAATTCATTAATATTTTCTGTTATACAGTTCCTCATATATATAAAGAGAGAAAAAAAATAATGGACAAACAAACTGAGTAGAGAGAGATAGGGGGAAAGAGAAGAGAAAAAAAATCAAAAGGAGAGAGAGAGTCAATCATGTTTGTGTGTGTGAAATAGAAAATCTAGAGAGAGACCAAATCAGGAGAGAGAGAAATCAGTTAAAGTGAAGCATGCCAAACAAGGTCTTATAACTTATGTAAAACTCTTGGGGCATTAGGATTTTTAAAAAAGGGTATTCTCAAAATTTTATTTAATTTTTAAGTCAAACATGTTGGTCAACGATCATTTTTGAACTAAATCTAGTCGAATGAGGATATTTGCACGAGGCAAATATTGCACATTCTATATATAGCGGCGGTTTTTTTGCACTTAACCCGTATTTTAATTTCTTCTATACTTCTGATCATGTTGTCCCTTTCTCTCAATTTGGATTTTTAAAAAAATAGATATATAAGTGGTTGTGTGATGGAATATAAACCTAAGAAAGTTCTTGCTTGATATTTTTTCCTTTTTCTTTTTTTCCTCTCTTTCTTCCCTTTCTCTGTTTAATTTATGATTTCTCATTTCTGAGTAGAAGATGATGTCAAGAAGACGGTTGGGTCCAAACCATTTACCCTTGACTTAAACTTGAACCGAAATCAATGTAACGTAATGAAATTGGTTACTGCAATTGTAAATTTTTTTACACCATGAAGGTAAGCCCGAAAGATACCAATACATACTTTTTACAACATAATTCAATAAAATTGAATTTCTTTGTGAATTTTAGTGATTTTTGTTTAATTTTTTACGACTATCTAACACTAGTAATCTATTGATAAATTCTAAGTGGGTGACACAAGTAAAAAGCTTAATAATTATACTTTTTACTACACTAGTGAAGAATAATTGATTTAAGCATGAAAATTCATATCATATAAAACATGTGATAATTAAAAATATATAAAATAAAATAAATCTGAAAATGAAACTAGATTAGAAAAATTATAATACAAGTTAAAAATACAAAGAAAATTATAAATCATAACATATATATAAACATGTATATCACAATAAAGTTACCATTTATGAGTAAAAATTATAAAATAAACAGTAAGTCTGAAAATTTAAAAAAACTTGTAAAAAATAAAATGCAAGGCAAATATTTTTGATAAATTTATGAATCATAACAAACATTACATATATATCACAAAAGAGTTCCTATTTACAAGTGAATTAAAAAATTTTAAAAAGAAAAAAAAATTAAACCAACCAGTTCTATGGCAAACAAGCTGGTTCTATATCGAACTGGCTGATTCTACTGTATTTTATGTTCTTGTCGGTAAATCGATGAGAACTGTACTTAGCAACTTCTGAGTTCGTTGTGAAAGGCCGGTTCAACAAATCATGGTTCAAAGCTCGCTTGATAGGACCCTTCGCATATAGAAGCAGATTAAGAATAAAGAATAAGAACATAGTAACATTATTAGTTCTATTTGAAAATTATAGTTAAACATAGATTAATTTAACTTAAAGACCTTAAGATATAAGAATGAAAACTGATGATAGCCTAATGGTAAGTTGAGAGTTATTATAGAACATACATTAGCATTTAAAACTCATCAAATAATAAAAAATCAAAATTTACTCCTCTTCCTTCAAACAAAAAATAAAATAAAATTAAGAGTTCAAGTTCTCAATGAGACAATAATGGTCGCATGTGTATTTTTATTTTTTATTTTTTATCCTGAAAAATAATGCGTACCCCGCTTTGGTTGTTCCATTCGAAAGGTATTGAAATATCACTTTGGTACAACTCTTGGTGCATACGTGTGACTAACCTTAAAAAAAAAAAAAGAAGAATAATTTATGGAATAAGATTAGCAAAAATTCATTTCTAGAGTGCAATTTCTTAGTATTAATGCTTTTCCATTTATAAAAATGATAAGATGAATTTAAACATTCTCATTTTCTAAGACTGCTAAATAGTTTAGGGAATTTTATTTATTAAATAAAAAGGAGAAAACATGTTGTATTAGATTAAAATGATACAAACGTTTAAAAAAATGAGCTCAAAAAAAAAGAAAAAAAAAAAAGAATATCCAATTCTGGAGGAAGATGTTAAACTAAAAAGCCAAAGGACAAAAAAATTAAAGACTGCTATTTTATAAAAAATAATATTTAACCAGAATTGTTAGACAAAATTGTCAAACCTATACTTTCTTATCCATAAAATGCATGTGGTGAAACTTACAGCATACATTCAACAGAAATAAAAATGTGAGTACAGTAATTATGTCTAAATAACATGGTCCTATTTTATTTTTCAAGTCCACTCTTATCTTTTTCGGCTTACTTGACCTATTGGTTGATATGGTGAATAGTAGGATGGATTGGAAAAGAATGAATTCCGCGTAAAATCAAAACGTAAGACTTTTAAGATACGTTGGGTATTTGATGGAATGAAATAAAATGATGATTCCAACTTTTTTAATTCTCTTATTATTGTTGGATAGGTACAATCAATAGGAATGACCACTCAAACATGTATATACATTATGCAGAAAACAATATGTACTATATGTAATCCATTTAACATATTATATATTATAATAAATCAAATATACTAAATAATATATCTTTTATGTAATAAAACATATATTATATTATAATACTATAGTATAAAAGAAAAATAATACAATAAGGACATGTATTATATTATATTTAACAATTTAAGAAAAAATTACACTTAAATAAAGTTAGGAGACCTAAATTACAAAGTGGTTTATTTTAAAAGTTTATTTTTCACTTTGGTTGAATTAAACAAACTAATCACATATGCATTTAAAATTATTATTCAAGTCTAAAATGTCATTCAATCTCTTATTCCAACCGACACTAAATTTCGTTTGGTTCATGTGCGGTTGAAGGAGCGTTGTGCGTGATTAAATAAAATCCAACAGATCATTATCTTTTCATTTTACTGGAAGAAAATTGAATTCATTGCAAAGCACCACTGCCTAGATAAATTATTGGTCATTGATCACTCTCATCACAAAAATATAATCTCTTTTTTACTTTAGTGAACTGCTTTTTATACTTTAAAAAAATAAAAATAAAAAATTAGTGAACTAGTTTTTGAATTGTATGCCAAATTCATGTGCCAATGGTTCTAATTTTGAGGTTTTTTAAATGTGATGAACTGTTTTACTAGTCAATTTTTTAAGTTGTCATTATCAACTATCTAATTTATACTTACTTGTTTAAATATGTTCTTAATATGATTTAGTGAACATACACATTCTATATAGAATGACTCATAACTCATTTGCTAATAAAATTCAAATTTTGTTTGTATTTGTAGGCATACTTGAAATTTATAGGAGTTTACTTGTGAAATTTAGATTTTTCTTATCTCTGTACCTCATGTTCTGATATAATATCTCTTCGTGATACTCATATTTTTTTAGGCATATCAGACCAAAAAGTTACCCAAACATATCTGAAAAATCTACTTTATTTATATCCAAATATAGTTGATGTGTTGTTATACCACAAGTGTATCCAATTGTATTAATCTAAAAGGAAAAAAAAATTGGCTATCATTCAAGGTCATATCAAGCTGTCTAATTTAGACTACTTTACGACATAATAACATACTCACAAGTACTTGTATAATGTATATTTTGTTTTATTTTATGAGTTTGTTCACTTTTACTGAATAACTTTTATATTCTTGCCGATTTTCAAAAATCAAACGATGTTTCAAATATTTTGTTAATTTCTTGAGTGAATGAATTATTTGATTTAAGAATGATAATTTGATATTTTGGAATAAGAGTTGAAGGGCATTTTGTACCTGAATAATAATTTTCAATGCATATGTAATAATTATTTTCCTTAACCCTAACTTTATTTAAGTATAGTTTTTCCAAATACAAAAATTATAAAACTTACATAATGGACAATGAATATTTTAGTCTCTGATATGATATATATTATATTTTACATTATTATATTTTAAATATTAATAAATTAGGTAGATATAATATGTTATATAATAAATTAATATTTTTATGATAAATATATACATATTTTATAGTATATTAGATAAATATTTTATGAAATTATATGATATACTATATTATATAAAATAATAATAATAATATGTAATAGCTTAGATAGTTTATATAATTTTTTATGCAATACAATTTATTAACACATTAAATCAAATATAGTTCATAATATATAGAAAATAATAATAATAATATAATATTTTATATATTATATGTTATGTATTACATTAAATATACCATGAATAATATTATATAATATTGGAAATAATATTTTATTTTAATTATATAACATAATTATATGTCATTCTATTAATTTAATTTACTTTTTACTGACACAAGTAATTTATAGAATTTAATTCAAAACTCATTTATGGTGACTTTTAAACTAATATAGTCAAACATTGAAATAAGAAAAATCATTTTATTTAGGAAAATGATAGTTAGGCATAATAGTTAGGCAAAACTTTCACATCGATGCATGTGCTCGAATAATATTTATATGTCATTCCATCATTGCAACTAAATAGTGGAATGAAAATGATCATTCTTTATTTAAAATTTATTCTCATTTCATTCCCTCCTGTTACATTCAATATTGAGTGCAATTCATTCCATTCCCTATTATATTCAATATTGAGTACATTTAATTTATGTACCAAAGATAGCTTATCACAGTATAAGGGGAGAGAAGGGGAAAAGTTAGAGAAAAAGACTAAAATATTTCCACCTTTTGATAAAGACAAAAAAACCTAAATTTATGACAAGTCAATTTATCGCACTATTTGACTAACGTGAGCTTGGGTGATTTCTGTTTTTACCTCCCAAAGAAGATATTGATGGTTGGAGTTTCTACTAAGATTAAAATGTGTTTGTGAATGCAGAATACATTTTACCTACCTGTTAAAAATGAGTGATGGTAGGCGTATCAAAAGTTATCACCGAATTGAAAAAGTAAATCACTTTCATTTTTTGATGAACTTTTATAATATAATGGATAAACATTCTCTTCATTACACATTCGGTGATAATGTTTCACTCTACATATCATTATCCATTAAAAATAGAATTTCACTTACTTGAATATATGTTATATTTCTTGATTGAATGTTAATTACCAAAACATCTAGTGATGGGGATTTCGAATTAATTAATTGTTTTGCAGGAATTAAGAAAAACTTTCTATAAAAAAGAAACTAAGTATATCTATTCTAATTCAATTTAAAAAAGTAAAAACATGATTTTCCTAATTGAAATCAAATAAAGAAATGAGGCTTCAAATTAACCACCTCTTCCTTTATTTCCTCCAACTCTTTCATGTATTGATTTCTTTTTCACCAGCTTTTCAAGATGGATCCCTCTTAAACTACTCTGTACACAAACACATAAAGCTTTTTTTTTAACACGGTTGTAAAATAATTTCCTCTGGTAGATAACACAAGGTGTTGTAAAATAATTTTCTCTGATAGATAAAGATTGATGTTTGTTCAGACATAGCATTTTATCATCTTTAAATAATCTTTTTTCTTTAATTATACAATATATCTATATTACATTTAAGGTTAGTGTTTGAATTTTCCTCTAAAAAAAATTCATCATCTAACGGTTAAAATTGCTTAAAAACCAATCTGACGTTTCAAAATATTTATGTCTATTTACGGTCTAAAATTAATTTCCCTATCTTCAATCAACGGTCACGATTCACTCCCACTTAAATTCAAATTTAAACCTTCACCTACTCTCACGTTATCTCTATATCACTCTCACACCCATTCATTTCTTTTATTTCTTTTCTCTCTCATCTCATCTCAGACTCACTACTTCCACCACATCAACTTCATCAAATATCCATTTCCACCGTGAGCAACTCGAAGCCACCATTTCTGGCCACTAATGGAGCTACCACGTAAAAACCATAACCAAAGCTTCTTCACCACCATTGAAGCAAGCACATGTGCCAACAAAAGACCCACTGTTACTGTTGGGCTATATTCTCATCGTCGACAACACCATGTCGAGCCACCGTTGGAGCAATTTGTGCTCCATATATAGACCAAACCGAAAGCTCCATTAAAGTATACTCAAGCTCAACTGTGAGGCACCACATTCCACTCAAGATTGGACCACCTACTACTGGTTACCATGGAATAGAAGACCCATGAATCACTACTAACCAATCCACCAGTCAAAGCCCACTGCCACCGTCTTCACCATTATCAACTCCATTTTTCACTATGGCCATACCGATCACCACCACCACCAACTTCGGTCATCTTCATCGACCACTCACAGCTACTTCATCATGTGGTTCGCTGTTGTAGTGGTGATGAATCTAATGATGATGGCCATCTCAGCCGTCCGAAACATCACCGCCGCCGAAGCTTCTGTGCCGAGCCCCATACAAATGAATGCGTGAATGAATTTTTTTTCTTTACAGAATTTATTTGCGTATAATTCAACTGTAGGATCAATATGTTAGTTATATATCTTCTTAATGCTTCAATCTGTTTAGATGAGTCTAATGCTTCAATCTGTTTAATGCATAATGGGTGTTTGTAACTAGGTGTAAATATATCTTCTTATATATCTTCAATCTGTTTAATACATATTCTTATTGTTTGAAAATTATAGATAGTGAACCAAGCCACTCCACCACTATCAACCTTCATCTGCCACTATAATTGGGCACAACTACTGCCAAACAGCCGCACTACCACCTTCCACGTACCGCAAACTCCAGCCAAGCCACCACCATATAGTAGCCACCACACCTCTTACCATGACTGCCACCAACCGAAAGACCCACTCCTACCAAGCTTATCTACACCACCATTTCCTTGGCACTAGGCCACCACAACAGAGCTATGGTCATCATCCACCTTCGACTCCACCACAGTTTACCCCACCCACTGCCACAACGACCTTCACCATGGCAGCTAAGCTCAATAACCAGCACCATCAACCTTCACAAACACCACCAGAGCAAACCCACTTCAGCCACCATCAACTTCCACCCACAACTTACTCCACCAACCGACCACCAAGCTGCCCTTTTGTTTTTTATTGGTTGGACTATCTCTCAACGATATGGACTTTGTGAGTGTTTGTAGAATCAATAAAGCAGAAACCAACTCAGGTGATTAAAAAGATAACTATTGATGGTATGCTTCCTTCTAGGCTTCTAAGTTCTACCGTGGGGTCCCCCCCTCTCTCTCTCTACTTTTTTTTTTCTTTGTCTGGGTTGATTGCCAAAGGATTTAGGATTAATTGTCTAAGGAAAATTCGGAGATCCTTTGTTCGCATTTTGTCTACATAATATGGAATTGATTTTTGGGGACTAAATTGAAGACTTTGCTCCACTTGAGAGTGGGGTCTATGACATGACTTTCCCTTGGTCAAGCATTTCATTAATATATATATATATATATATATTTTTTTTTTTCAGTCTGCTATGCCATGTGTATTCCTCTTATTTCTATACAGATTTACCATTTATAATAATAATAGACCTACTTTATCCTCTCTTTTTTCTTTATTGTAATAATAATAGACCTACTTTATCCTCTCTTTTTTCTTTATTGTACTCTAGTATTAATATATTACTTTTTCCAAGTCTATATGTTTTTTGCTTTTATTTTCTAAAATATGTTTAGTGAAGTTTTAAAAATTACATTTTACTCCATAAGTTATGTTTATTGGTGGTTCATATGTTTTTCATTGGTGCAGTAAAATTCATTGTCTATAAAATTATTAAAGAGTGCAAAAAGAAAAAAAGAAATTTGACAATTTTCATCAATGGGTAATTTTGTAGTTTTTAATTTTTAATTGCATTTGTTGCCTATTTTATAAAGTTTAGGGAATTTTTTGAACTTCAAGTAATTTTTGCAAAATGAGTAAAGTATAGTGGTGTTTTTTGCATTTTACGTACTCAAGAAAAAAATAATAAGGATGAAAAGTACAGGGAGAGGAATTTTTGAAACTATCAAGAGTTGTATAGTTATATGGTTCATGGATCATAAGGTACTCGAAATTTGCATGTATCTTGTCTGAAAATGGTAAATGCACTAAAAGGTACACTAAACAATTTTAAGAAGAAACAAATATGGACCAAGATGGATATCCGCTATATCGATGATGCAAAGATAGTTTTGTTTATTCTCTGAGGGTCATGATCACACGATAATAATTTTGGGTAGCATAGATGAGATTTAGCAATGCCTTGATTAAGCAATATCTTGATCATATGAAATCAACTTTTATTTCAGTTCAATAATTTTTTTTATTGTTTCGTAAGCACGGATAATGCGCTAGTGTGTATATATATATATATATATATATGAATTTTATCCCTTTCTTTGTACTTTATTTTACTTTCTTAAGAGTTGTTTATTGCAAATTTGCAGTCATTCTTCATGCCTACTGTAATACTCCGCTCCAACACATGGTATGATATTATCCGCTTTGGGTCAAAGCCCGCACGATTTTTCTCTTGGGTTTTACCCCAAAAGGCCTAATACCATTTAAAGAAAACACACTACATATAAGTGCATCCCCTTTTCCACACATAGGTTATGTGGGATTGAGCACCCTGTACCCTGTCAGTGTGGTAGCTCGCCTAGTGTCTCTTTTTGCACCCGCCCACAAAGGTTACTACAATTCACCCCCTAGGAGGCCCGACGTCCTCGTCGGCACACTTTCGGCTAGGTTCAAACTCTAATACCAACTGTAATATCCTGCTCCAACACATAGTATAATATTGTCTGCTTTGGGCAAAGCCCGCACGATTTTGTTCTTGGGTCTTACCCAAAAAGGCCTCATATCATTTGAAGAGAACACACTACATATAAGTACATCCCCTTTTCCACACCCAGGCTATGTGGGATTGAGTATCTTGTACCCTGTAAGTGTGGTAGCTCACCCAGTGTCTCTTTTTGTACCCGCCCACATTACTCCTGCCCACAATGGTTACTACACCTACTTTATACTGTATCTGTGTCACAGTCTTAACATGTTGAATATCCTCTTTCTTTTCTTTTTAATTAAACTTTTCTTGGAACTCTTTTTTTCCCTTTAAAAGGCAAGTAGAATTTCTCTTGGAGCTTTAATCATCTACTTTTTTTCATATAAAAAATGTCACACGTGGATAGGAAATTTTACCAATCACCCTAATTTGGTAAATATTAGGGTAAATATCACTGACACTCTCTGAAATTTGATATATTGATATGCATTTACAATTTTGTTAATTTTCGTCACCAACACCCTCTGTGACTTGTGCCGTATATCACATACACTTTCTCATATCAAAAGTCCACCATGTCAGAACACTTTTTGACGGTAAAATGATCATGTTGTCCTTTGACTTATGACCTAACTCATTACAATACTAAATTACCAATTTAACCCGATCTAATAGATCAAAATACCCCTGTAAATATACCTATATATATATATATAATTATTTATTGCCATAAATAATAATGTTAACATAAAATTAAAAGGTAACTAAATTTCTCTTTCTTTTTCTCTATCTATATATATATATATATACAGTATATTATAATATATATAAAAAAATTAGTTGTCAATGCATATTATTATGAAGGGTATTGCGACCATTTTTCTATTTAAATAATTAGGGACAATAAAGACATTTTACATACTCAAAAAATGAAAAACTTCGTCAAACATATTTAAACACTAAACCCCACTTCAGCCATAAAATATAATGCTATCATAGACTTCAAAAACGAGTTGAGTCGAGCTTTCGGATGTTAAACATTGGACTCAAATTTGAATGTCGAGCTCAAACTTAAGGTCAAGTTGAAATCATATAGGAGTCCTTAAACTTGAACTCGGACTCAGTTCATTTAGTCAATTTCAACGTGTGAAAAAGCCTAACAAATATTGTTCAGACATTTGTCGAACAAGTTTAAAAGAGGACCCGGCAAGCAAATGTGGACGGTTCTACGCGTTCCCACTGATCCATTGAAATAAGCAAACATGAGAATAGGACTAAACGTTACAATTTTCACTTTCGAAGACAGAGTACGTGGGTTATAAATTATATTATAAGTGGGAGCAAAATTAAAGAACTTCGTGACGAAATGTCACAGTATTGGTGGGTTTTGGTCCCCTGCTCCATTCAGCTTCAAATATCCCTCAATAATAATAATAATAATAATAATAATAGTAATCTCTCTCTAGATGTTTTCACTTTTCTCTCTCTAAAAATATTAGCCCGTTCTGTGGTCTATATACAATCGTACCAGTACTGAGCATCTGAAAAATTAGAAGGGTTCTTGAGCTAGGACAAGCCTTAAGATGAATAACAAAGAGAAAGTATATATATATATGCTTACACACATGTGGGCTCCTTAATTTGATTCTTCTCTGTATATGAAGACATATAGAGATAGAGATAGCGAGAGAATACTAATAGCATTATTTGTGCGACTTCTATCATTGCAGCACCACTAGGTCCACTAGTCTAATGGAACAAGCAGCTTTGAGTAATAAGAGCAATGGAGGAGAGTATGACATTGTCAACTGGTTTGAAGATGTGGCCGAGAACGCCGGGGCAGTCCAGGCGCAGACGCTTCGCCGGATTCTTGAACTGAACTACGGCGTAGAGTACCTGAAGAAATGGTTTGGAGGCATTGATATTGAAGAGTTGGATGCAAGTGCATTGGAATCTCTATACACCTCTTTAGTCCCTCTTGCTTCCCATGCAGATTTGGAGCCTTACATTCAGAGAATTGCTGATGGGGACGCATCTCCTTTGCTCACTCAACAACCCATCACAACTCTCTCACTAAGGTAGGTATATATATATATATATATATATATATATGCCTCTTCACATTTTATCTCTTTTTCATGAGTTTTATGTTAATACATACATTCATATATATGTGTGTGTGTGTGTCTCAATCAAAACAAGTATCATAGCAGTTTTATATTTATTAGTTTGATGCAGGAAAACCTGTATGTGGAAGGCCTATGTTAGATAAATAAGAATATTATTTTTCTTGATTTTTTTGGGCTTCCATTAATTATTTTGATGTTGTTTATGATGAAATATATATAGTTCTGGAACCACAGAGGGAAGACAGAAGTATGTACCCTTTACCTCTCATAGCTCCAATACCACTCTTCAAATTTTCAGATTGGCAGCAGCATATAGATCAAGGTTCAAGCCCCCCTCTCTCTCTCTCTCTGTGTAAAGTTATTTCTTTAATATCCTAAGTTTCTTCCTAGAAAATTCTTTAATTACAAGTGAAAACTAATCAGTGCCAATAGAAAGAGATCAATAAACATTTATAGAGATGACGTCGTGTGAATCCCACGCAAATATATCTATTGATTATCTACTGCTAGTTGCATTGTTTAGTTGATTATCTATTGCGGAGTCACACTTTTTATTTATACTTTTCCATATTTTGCAGGTTTAAATTTGTTTAATTTTATCTTCTTTATTGAAACTTGTTTATTGAAGTGATTCTCTGCTCAATGCTCACAAACTAGTTATCTTTTCCTTGGATGATTTTGGTGGTCTTAGGGTTTACCCAATAAGGGAAGGAGGAAGAATCATGGAGTTCATATACAGCAGTAAACAGTTCAAAACAAAGGGAGGTTTAATAGCAGGAACAGCCACAACCCATTATTTTGCAAGCGAAGAGTTCAAGATCAAACAGAAAAAAACAAAGTCATTCACTTGCAGTCCTGAGGAAGTCATTTCAAGTGGTGACTACAAACAATCCACATACTGTCACCTCCTCCTTGGCCTCTTCTTCTCTGATCAAGTAGAGTTCATAACCTCCACATTCGCTTACAGCATAGTTCAGGCATTTAGATCATTTGAAGAGCACTGGAAAGAGATGTGCAATGACATTGGAGAAGGCACTCTTAGTTCAAAAATCTCAATACCAACGATGCGAAAAGCTGTCTTGGACATCATCACACCAAACCCATGTTTGGCTTCGCGGATCCAGCATTATTGTGAGGAGTTGGAAGATCGTCTAGACTGGTTTGGTCTAATTCCTAAACTATGGCCAAATGTAAAGTATGTCTACTCTATAATGACTGGATCAATGCAACCATACTTGAAAAAACTAAGGCATTACGCCGGGTATTTGCCGTTAGTGAGCGCAGACTATGGATCCACAGAGGGTTGGATTGGGGTGAATGTGGATCCTTCTTCTCCACCAGAGAATGTTACTTTTGCAGTTGTGCCCACATTTTCTTACTTTGAGTTCATACCACTTCACAGACAGAGGCAAGACTGCAATTCAGCTACAGATGACTACTTAGAAGATGAACCAGTACCACTGTCTCAAGTCAAGGTTGGACAGGAGTATGAGATTGTCCTTACTACTTTTACAGGTAAGTTATATGAAGTGCACAAACTAAATTCCCATTTCAATATTCTATTTAATTTGAATGTTGTTTATATATATATATCCTTTGTTCAATTCTATATGCACACTTTGCATATATGTACACTATAAAATATATGAGTGTTTCAGAACGGTTTTTCCAAAACGCTTTCAAAAGCAACGCTTGAAAAGTCATTCCAAACAGGCATATATATATTTTCACTTGTTTCGAGACTCGAAATTAAGAGTTATATAGCTACACGAGAAGTGAGGGGTTCCAAACTGGTATATAATTAGAGTTACATTACATTTAGAGTTGATTGATTAATTTTTAGTCATATACGTGATTATTTGACTTTTCAATTGTTAAGATAACAATAATAATTAAAAGTGGACATGACATGTTCGCAAAGTACCTTTGCTATTTTATGCTACAGCAAGATAATGCGCAGTTTTGAATACATGGTGGACTGTCAATGATTTTATGGACAAAAGATCTTGAAAATAATCTAATTCCTTCTCACAATTGATGATTCTCTTGTACAATTAATAAAGAAAGTAGGTTAGAAACTTATGAGACATGGACCGTCACTCTCAAAAATTATAGTTTGTTATTAATTATGGACCTTATGGTGATGTTTGTGTGGTCACTACTCACTTGTCACTGTTCCATTCCTCATGCGGTTATTTTCTTTGATTATATATATACACTATATAGGTCATTTGATGTCAATTTCTTCAACTCACTCACTCTCTCATGTCCTACCTTATCAGGGCTTTATAGGTATAGATTAGGAGATGTGGTGGAGGTGGCTGGTTTTCACAAAGGAACCCCCAAATTGAACTTTATATGCAGAAGGAAGTTAATTTTGACTGTAAACATAGACAAAAATACTGAGAAAGACCTGCAGTTAGTGGTGGAGAGGGGATCACAAATACTGAGCAACGCAAGAGGCGAGCTAGTCGATTTCACGAGCCATGCCGACATTGAGAACCAACCAGGTCACTACATAATTTACTGGGAGATCAAAGGAGAAGTGGAAGAGAGCGTTCTGAATGAATGCTGCAGGGAAATGGATGCATCTTTCGTCGATCACGGATACGTTGTCTCGAGGAGAACCAACTCCGTTGGCCCTCTGGAGCTTTGCATTCTGGAGAGGGGGACTTTTAAGAAGATTTTGGACTACTTCATAGGAAATGGAGCAGCATTGAGCCAGTTCAAGACCCCTAGGTGCACCAGCAACCAAGTCATATTGACAATTCTCAATGTCTGCACCATTAACAGGTTCCATAGCACAGCGTATGGGTGAGGAGGAGAAATCGGTAGTTATATATATATGTTTAATTAATTGTTGGATTACCTCCGAATAACATTTTTAACCTAGAGAATAACTGTTCTCAAAAGAAAGAAAAATAAATTAATATTTGATCTTTTATTGCTTTTATCTATTAGCAAGCTTTGTTTTTAGTGGATAAGGTAATTACTCACACAAACATTGTCCACGACACAAACATTAATGTCCACGCTGAGCTGCAACTCTCTTTCTTTTTTTCAGAGTAGGAAGGTAATGCCATTGGACTAGAAGGCTTTGATAGCATATGAGCATGTTGATCACCATGGTAATACACAATCACCGATACGCATGCACAAAAAGTTGTTAGAATTGGTAAATCTAATTGTATAGTTTTCTCAGTTTTATGATAAACAGTTGGGTTTTGCTTTTAAAAATTAAAGAGTTGTTGATTACAATTAGTACTCCAAATGAATCGAGTTATTTGTGAAGAGCTTGGATTCGAGCTTGTTAAGGGCTCGGTTCGGACTTGTTTGTTAAGAAAATGAGTCGAGCTCAAGTTCGATTTCTAGACTCGTTTTAATAAACGAATTGATCCCAAGCAGTTTTGAATTCAGCTCGTGTAGACTTGTGAGCATGAGCTTATTTATGTTCGGAAACAAAGTTTGCATAGGACTCATGAACATATTCATGAACATAGGCTTGTGTTGACTCTTTCATATTCATGAACGAACTGAAAACGATCTTGAACACGAGCTCAAATTGAGCGCAAACAAATTTTTTTATTAAACGAGCTGAGCACGAGCTCGTTACGATTCCGAGCCAAGCCCACAAATAAACGAGCCCGAATATACTCAAGCTCAGATCAGCTCAGTTCATTTGTAACCCTAATTACAATCAGTTTCAGTTTCAATTTAAAAGAACCAAACCAAACTATTAGTAATAAATATATATTGTTATATATATAGGGAGTCGATATTCTCACGCCCTTTTCCCATTACACTCCCCTAGCCATTTTTTTTTTTCAAATGACAAGAATGTCCCTAGATTCATTAATGCATCATCCTTTATTTCATAATACCATAACTACCATTTTTTACCTTTTAGTATTTTTTTTTTTTGGGATCATGTTAAAAGAGATAACTTTTTTCTTGGCTTCCTTTTTTTATACTTTTTTTTTGTCTTGTCAAAACAGATAATTTATTCAATAGAGATTTTTTTTTTGAGTCCTGTAAAAAATATAATTTATTTAGCAAAGCTAACTTTTTTCTGGATCTTTTTTGTGTGTGTTGTATTTGTTTTTTTGGGTCCTGCCAAATGAGATAATTTCTTCGAGAGGTAAATTTTTTTTTATATTTTTATTTCTGCATAGTATATACATTTATATATATTTGGGTCTGGTCAAAAGATATAATTTATTGAATAGAGGTAACTTTTTTTTGGAGGGTCTTTTTTTCCGATTCTTGTCAAATGATATAATTTATTGAATAGAGGTAACTTTTTTTTGGAGGGTCTTTTTTTTCGATTCTTGTCAAAAGATTGAGTTATTTATTCAACAGACAACAACTTTTTTTATTACATTTTTTTTGGATCCTATCACTGAGAAATAATAACTTTTTTCCAATCCGGTCAAAAGAGATAACTTTTTTTCAGTCCATTTTTTTAAAAAAATAATCATTCACTTATGAAAGGGTTAAAAATATCATTTTTTTTTTAAGATGGAAGTGCAAACATAAAAAATTAAAAAAAAAGGTGCAAATATTGCCTCCTTATTTTATAATGTACTCGTTCAATTTTTTTAGCAGAGAATATTAACTTGCATAGACTAGCAAGTCTAGCATACAAAGCCTCATATATATATATATATACACACACTAGCGTATTGTTTGTGCATATAACATTATAAAAAAATTATTAGAATAAATCATTTTAGAGGTGTGAGGATAGATAAATGTAAATATGAATTTAGGTGTGAATGTAGTGGGTGAATTGTGATCGTTAAATTGACAATAAAAAAAGTTATTTTAAACTATATATTGACATAAATATTTTGAACCATTACATTGATTTTTTAATTATTTTTGATCATTTGTAATTTTTTTTAGAGTAGATTCAAACACAATACTTAAATATAATATAAATATAAATATATAAAAACAATAAAATCGTATAACTAAATTCATCATGTGATTCGGTTTCCAAATTTCAAGAAATGTTTTCAATTTCAATATTTGATTGATTTGGTCTTAATTCATTCTAGTTCGGACCAAATCAAACCACCTGCATCCCTAGTAAATTGTACAGTGTACACCTTCTTGGACGGTTCCCATTATAGAAATATTTTAATTGTGCCATCGTCTGATGATACATATAGGCTCAAAACTAGCCTCAACTTATTTTTGGTTCACGTTTATATACTTCAATTATATATGTTTCAAACAAAACAGTGACATGTGTTGTAATGATAAATCAAGATTGATAGAAAAGCTTACAAATGAAATTTTTGCTAGGTATAACTAATTTCATACATTAGTTGTAAATAATTACAAGTCCATATTTGGGAAGAATGCCAACGTGTGAGAAAGAATTCCAATGGCGGTAATGAATTGGGGCATGAGTTGGGCTGAGTCCAGCTAAACCGTCTGACCACGATGTTCATTGTACGACCCTGAATAATCAGACATGAATCCACGTTTTTAATAGAACTTCGACGTACGATATATATATATATATATATATACACACACACACACACAAATACTGTATGACCTGCAAGGACAGTTTTTCTCATGCCATACTGTCACCAACTATCTTTCTTACTTATGGAGAGACTTACGTTGTACACTTGTACTGCAAGGGTGTTTTCAAACTTTAATCCCTAGACATTTTATGGTGCACACAGCTGACCTAAGAATTCTGGCCAATTACAAGCAAACATTGTTTATAAAACTTATGCCGACCAAATTCATGTTTGCCAAATAAGGTTTGATGTGTAGCAGAAAAATGAAACCCAAACCCGTACGAGACTATGAAAATAGAGAAAGGTAAGCGATTAGATTGAAGGACTCAAATTGAATTTTACAGTGTTTGATACATTTTTATATTAAATTTGCTATATTGTATAGGGTCACACTGAAAAATCAGAGTGAATTATTAATTAAATTTACTAATTTTTATATTTTGATAAGAAACTGATACGCTCATTTTTTTTTTTTTAGAATTGAAAACTCTAGTACTTTTGAATTTGAAAGGTGAGAGAGAGTGTAATTCATATCAAAATAGTTTTAGTGGTTTGATGTTAACCTTGGGGCACCACTTAATTGCATTTTAAACTGATTGACCGTCAATTTGCAACTAATTTATGTCCGGTAGTTCACTAATATACATACTTCACATTGTTCTTGGACCCGTGCAGTTTGTGAATATATGTGTGTAAAGAGATTGTATCAGACCTTGATCCGATTTAAATTCGATAAAGGTTATATGCGATCCGATAATCAGATTAACTATTTATTATTAAATTCATATCTAATTTATTATTAATCAGATATTCAATCCGAAAATAATATACTTTTTTAAAAAAAAAAGAATTAATGTTAAAAAAGATTAGCAAACAATAATTAGGAAAAATATAGAAGCCAGAGAAGAAAATAAAATATGAATAACGAATAGTAAAAAAAAGTGAGTACTTGACTTTTTATTAAAGAAAAAAAAAAGGAGAAACAAAATAGAGAGAGGGAATAAAAAGAACATAACGATAAAAAATATTTTAATAATATGTAAATATTATATATTATAGCTTTAAATAGTATATTATATATTAAATTATATAATGTCGGATTATTATCGAACCGAATCATCTATAATTTATATTCGATTTATTTATCTAACAAATTATTAAATTTAGATCGATAACAAGTTATCAAATTGAATATCTTTAAGATTTCAGAATATATCTTCCTTCTTTTCAAAAGTGGAATGAAAAGATAGAACTATATATATATATTTTTAATATATTTAGATGTGATATCAGGACTTCCTTGTAATATATATTGGGACTTTAAAAAATACTTTCACACTTCACTTTATTTTTTTAATTTATTTATTTTCAAACAATAATATATCTTTTGAATTTGAAAGTTTTTAAATGACCATCTTTTATCATCACACACAAACTCATACGAAAACATTTAAACTCGAATTCCGTACTGTAACTCTCTGCTTTCTATTAAACTAAAAACACAGCGAGTCTGGTTGCTTTCTTTCCCAGCAACACCCATCATCCATCTCCTCCTATCAGTTATTATTCATCCAACTAGCAAACAAAAATCTAAAGAGAGAACACTTTTGGTTCCATTGAGAGACAATATTAGAGATCTTATTCCCAACAAACAACCAACTTTGATTACTGTGCATTGATTAAGCTAAGAAAATAAGTCAAGCTAGGAAACCATCACTATCAAAGATGGATTTAAAAGGAAAAGAAGATGGAACCACAGCTATATATTATTAGTACTGTTATCTGCCTTTTTGAGGGGGAGGACCCATGTGATCACCCTACATCACTTCACACAGATATGGAACCGACCAAAAGATATATATATATATATATATATCTTCTTTCTGGCCTTTCACTTTCGCTGTTTATGAGACCTTTCGGTTGTCCAGTCACGGCGCTCATGTCGAATGCACCATCAAAAAGGCCTTTGGGAACAGCTCTCTCTGCAGCAGCCAATATCTATTGATTTTTTTTATTCTTTCTTCAAACTACCTCTCATTGCGTCTCCAGATATTTTACAAACTTGAAATTCTCGCATTGCAAGGGTTTTATATTCGGACATACTTTTAATTTAAATTAATTACCATTATCAACTTATCTTTGAATACAAAATTCAACTTAATTGTGCTTAACATATACATTAGTGGAAAGTTGGTGTTTTTCTTTTAATGTGACACTTGAATTTCATAAAATATATCTAATGGGATACGGACACCACAAATAAGAGTGAATAATAAGTCTTTTTTATATTGCTTTAACACGTTTTGCTTCATTCTTCGGTCGGTTCAGTGGAACGAAAGGAAGAATGATGGAGGAAAGATAGAGAAGAAGAAATAAAAATTTTTTTCTCTTTCTTTTATAAATTTTCATCTCTTCAAATATTAATAGAAGATCAGAAGAAAGAAAGACAAGACTATTAAAAAAAAATACAAAACTATTCTTATAATTATTTGATAAACTCACAGTAAGTGATGGTGATAAATGGTAAAAATAAATTAAAATTTTTTATTCTCCTTTTTTCTAACAAACAAAGTAAGATATTTCATTCATTCCTTTTTTTTTTCTTTCTATCTAATTTTCTTTTTTTCCTGTCAAACGAAACATTAAAATATTTTTACGAAAACAACAGCAAGGGCAAATGAGTCCTAACATTTTGTTAGCTATAACTGAAATTAGATATCAGAGTAAAAACTAAGTACTTTTCAAGTTGGAGGAAGTGTAGTGGGCAATTGGTTGGATCAGATTAGGTCTTCTCCAGTTTAAGCACACAGTAGAGTGTTTTGCATCAATATCTCTCTAGTGGTTTCTAATATTGTTGAACTAATTAACAATTGAGCACATGCAATACTTAATATATGAAAAAAAAATTGAGCACATACAAATCCCTTTCACATCTCAAATCCACTTTAACCTGCAACAATGTCAAATGATTCAACAAGGATTTTCAGGCCCACAATGATAACCATTTAGCAAATGGGAAAAACGTGCAAAATATAGTACGAGTATTATTTATGGAATGCCAATTCAACCCTTTTCCCAAATGGGCTAGATTCATCTTTGGGCTTCCCAACATAGATCACTCTTTTGGGCCTTCTTTAATTGTTCTGTCTTTTTTCTTCATTATACTTATTTGTAACTGGGTCTTAATCAATTCCAATTTCAGACTCCAATTATATGCCGCCAAACATGGCGTAAATGCAAACACTGTTGGATTTCTTAAATTTGCTTCCACCTCTAGAAGTTTAAAAAAACACTTGGTATTTGTTAAACAGGAAAGCAACAAAGCTTGAGGCCGGTCGGACAGAATGTGTTTCGCTCCTATCAAATGCATCGATGATAAATATGGAGTTTAGCTTTGCGCAGTAGTTGCCATCACAATTTAGCTTCCAAACAAAACTTGTAAATAATCCTTTTGCAGTATATATATATATATATATATATAAGTGAAGTACTAAAATACAACACGAAAAGAGGATTATTGCAACGGTAACATTTGTTCTTGTAATTGACCAATATATTTTTGTACGAAAAAAGGACAATAATTTTCACTAAACAAATAACAAGAAAACCATATAGTTTTCAGCTCCAAGTCCAAGATATATGCTACCCCACGATACACATCTACCACTACTTCCTAGTCTATGATAATTAACAAAACTGGTCATGTCTAAGTACTCCTAGTTATCTCCGTTTGCCTTTTCCCTATATATTGCCCTTTATGACACACTAAGCATTTCCCCTACTTCCACACACGCACAAATTCCTAACAGCTACGCCACTCTCAATTCCCCCCCCCACACCCCCCCCCCCCCCCCCCCCCCCTCTTGCCAAATCTAGCTCAAACCTAATTCATGAGTTCCCTTTCTTCCCAATTGAGAATTTCTGAAAATTCTCCCCACAATTATCGAGTCTACGCCTCATTTTGCCCAAGAGATCCCACATCAAACCTTAACATGTCTAATTGGATTGAATGTTACAATCCATCCAACAACTCGTGGCATCGAGTGACCATGATTCCAGGGCTCATCGATGACCATGTCCTAAAGGACTTTGTCATGGTGTCCCTCAGTGACTCCATCTACATTATTGGTGGCCGACTTTGCCATAAGGTCATAGGTCGTGACCCCGATGAAATTGTTGAGATTGACTTAGAGGTGCTCCCATCTGTACTTCGTTACAATGCTTATACTGACGTATGGTCTAAGTGTGCGCCACTTGGCATAGCAAGATTCAATTTTGCATGTACAGTCAGCGACAATAAAATCTACGTGGCTGGGGGGCAATCCGTGTTGGGCAGTGCTAGGGGTATTTCTTCTGCTGAGATATATGACCCTACCCTTGATGAGTGGAGATCATTGCCTAACATGAACACATTGAGGTACAAATGTGTTGGGGTGACATGGCAAGGAAAAATTCACATGGTAGGGGGGTTTGCTGAGAGAGAGGACTGTGATAGTAGTCCTGGACCATATATAATGGAGAGGAGTTCTGCTGAGGTGTACGACTTGTGGCGTGCCAAGTGGGACCTTGTTCCCAGGATGTGGGAGTTAGATGTGCCACCTAATCAGATTGTGGCTGTTGATGGGACGCTTTTTAGCTCAGGGAATTGCCTAAACGCATGGAAGGGTTACATCGAGGCCTTTGATAGGAAGCTTAATATCTGGAATATTGTTGATGGGTCATATTTGCACACTCTGTCCTCTCCGACTTCCACGTCAGATGCCAATGACGCAAATTGGCCACCAATACAACGGCTATACCTCACGATGGCACCAATAGGGACCCACCTATACTTCTTGGCAGGCTATAAGATGCCGGGGGAGATCTCGAGATTGAGGTCTGTTGTCCACGTGTTTGACACGTCAGCAAATGAGGATGGCTGGAGAAGCTTTGAGCCAATGGAGGAGGAAGGAGAGAAGGAGCTTTGTGGCCATTGTTGTGTTGTTAAGCATGTCTCATAAGAACTTTGCGACCATTATCATATGGTTTGAGACTAACAAGTCTTAAATTGCTGGAAAAAGAAAGAAAGAAAGAAAGAAAATGATTCTCGCACATAATATAGAGAGGGCTTGTGTGCCCCACTACTATACAAGGGTGGGGCTCACAGCCCCTCTCTTCATCTCCTCTTATGTTCGGATTCTATTTCGGAGTGAGAAGATTTTTATCTCATATATTTTGTTTTTATAGTCTTTTGATTCTTGGGTTGTTTAATATTTTGGAAACATTATTATTTGTACTAAACAAGTGGTAAGATTTTATTCAAGACATACAGTGCTATTGGAAAAAAAATGACTAAAAAAATAAGAAGTGAGACCCGATGCAAACAGGTCTTGTTGACATAATTTTTGTCATGTGTCACGCAGAGAAAAATATGATATATGTGTTTGATGCATTTGGTTGAACATACACCTAGAACAAAATATTCAATAATTTTATTTTGTTAAATTATTGTTCCAAATAGATGCCATTTTTTTGAAATAATGTGTTACATAAAGACATTATCTTTCTTAGTAAAATAATTTTTATTTATTAAATAACATAAATATTTAGCAAAGGTCGTGTATCCTTCCATTTGAAGATTTCATATATTCAATGCTCGACAAATAGCAGCACCAATACAAGTACCCCTTCTAGGTAACATAGGGCAAGGTCAAGAATTATTTTAACTTTTTAAGAAAGATTAAATCAAAGGTTCATTAATATCATCCTTGAATTTGTCTTATATGGACGAGAAAATTAAAGGATATATAAGAGAAAAAAATAATAATTTTATAATCAAGTGTAGCTCTAGTCATCACTTCCTAACCTCTCATGTAATGGTGTTTTCTATTTTTGTAATTCACTTATCTATCAAATTCAGTTTAAATGCAGAGAGTAGCATTTAATGGCTTAAAATTTCTAAGCTAGCATGACATGAGAATCTTTACGTTAATATCATTAGTATCACAAATCAATTATATTTGGTCATATTATTAAAAAATAAAAATGCATATATATATATATATATATAATGTGTGTATCAGTATGTGTAATTTTTAGGGCTGCCTCCGGTTTTTCTCTTAGGACCTCGCCGAGGAAATTGCTAATGAGCAATGACTAATGAGTATAGAAAGTATTTCTTTATGGGGATAATGAAAATGCCTTTCAGTCTCTCCTACACTTTCTGGTTTTTAAAGTTTTCTAATAATGCAATGCAATGAATAGGCCAAGTGACTTTGTTTTAAGAGTCATTTGCTTTCATTCTTCGTGTAATTATAGCATCTATGTAATTTGACCGGTGATTGCTAGGTTCTTTATGTAAAAATCTACCATTTTACAAGGAGGTTGCAAGCACGAGCTCCGTAACTCATATATATATATATATATAAACCATTAATTTACTATGGACCATATAATGGGCATCACTCAAATGCTTATCCTCTGAAGTTGCTATTATGGTTTGTTTTCCAAAAAGCTTTTTGAGAAACCAAAAAATATTTTCCCTCAATCTCTCCTGCTAGTGCCAAACGACTGATTGGTCTGCTTTTCATGTTTTGTTTGGGCCCATATTTGTCACCAGGCAGCATGTGTTGTTGTCTAAGTTGTGTGAAGAAACCAACAATAATTCATGATAAACTTCAACTGCTTCAAAATAATGAATGCAAGAGAATGCATTCTGATTGATCCTCCGTGCACTACACCCGCGGTCAAAATAATGAATCCAAACATTCTTAGGAGAAAGTATTGGTTGTACCTGACGCACATGCATCGGGCCCATTCTGGCCCTTTGTGCATTACACACACGGTTCCACAGAAGATCAGAATGCACCAATGCATGTGACGGCCACACTGAATATCTACACCATTCTTAGCCATACCAAATGTAAGCATCCCATCTGACTCACGGGAAAATGATCTATATCAGGCAATGAATGACTCCCACCTAATATATTGAATTAATCTTTAGCTAGCTGTTTAATTTTACCCACATCATTAATTTACTTTTCTTTGGTGGAAACTTTCTGAATTGAAGCACTGCTGAAATGTCCACAATTCAATGTAGTGAAACATTATATTAGCTGAATTTTGGGTTGGAACGAACAGCTAACACATCCCACATGCGCGCGCGCACACACATATATATATAAAATTAAAAGTTTGAGAATTAATCATCCTCAGCAAGTCACTCAACATTTGCAAACATCAACATCTGCCTTTTCTTGTTGTTTTCTATATGTCTATATTACCATCTTTCCATACCATGCAGTCATTGTGTCACCTGACTAGTGTTTGACTTGATCTTTAGACTACCACATTTTGGTGTGGAAGGGGCCTCCATGGATATTGGATTCTGTGGGAGCTGGCCCATGTCCTTAACCTTTTCCTTCACCCTTGGTTTTTAGTTATGTCGGTTTGTGTAATTCACTGCTTTGTTTGGGGTTTGCTTCTGGTCCTACATTTACTTTCTCAAACTTCTTTTCTACCATTTACGCAAAAGTGGTTTTGGTAGAGAAGCCCCGAGAAGAAATTCAATTCCTACTTTGATTGCATGTGAAATGGTCATTTTATTCCATTCCTACATACCATACCCAACATGACCTCAGTTCCTACACCTTGCTCTCTCGGAGTGCATATCACTGCCTCTCCATCAACATTACACACTTTTCAACATCTCTCCTCAATCTCAATTTCAAAAAGAAAAATAAAAATGGACGAAACTCGGAACCAAGATCTCTGTGGCACTGGCAGATAATCAGCAAAATGGAGCCTCGGGACCTTCGTCAAAGCTGCACTCTTCATTATGTGTATATCGGACTCATTGCCTACATCAAAGAGACATTGAGCTTGAATTAACATAATCTTTGCTTCATTTCTCCCATTGAAGATCATTATATATATATATATATAGTGATCATATCCTTCTCCCACTAATAGCTTAGGTTACGAATCTAATTCGATTTTTTCCTTCTTGTTGCAAGAAGAAATGCATGAATGGCCTTTCATATATTGTTTTCCTACATTATTGTAGGAGTCAAAGAATAATCTAACTATTGAGTAGGCAACTTCACACTTTTCTTTTGGATGTCATGTCATACCATGAGCATGGCCTACCAGTATAACTTTTGTGTGCTATTGGTGAGGCAGTGGATTTTATTGGGTCATAGTGAAAGCTTTGTTACTTCAAGACATGGTCAAATATTACTGTCTAGACTCTACCATCCAATGCCAAGTCTGGCTCTAGCTCATCAGCTGAAACATCATCAGATTAATTGGTGTCATCATTCATGTGGTGTTGTCTCAGACTCAGACTGGTGTGCCTAAGTTTACATTTGTATTCTGCCTATCTTGTAAGGAAATTAAGATTACAACCAGACACAAACCTTTATGAATGGAATGGGGGTATTTCACACTGAGAGAGGACCTCAACCGTATCTTTTTCATTTTATCCATTCTCTTCTAAAATCTAGAAATAGTTGCTATATATATATATATATATATATATACATATACACACACACACACACACACACTATTGTTTTTATCTCTAGAAACCCCACAATTTGTAGTTTTGAGCTTCGATGGCCTATTCTCTTAACTCAAAGCCTGGCGATTAACATCTCCAGTGTACTTCATTTGGGGGAAAGAAATTGCATGATTTTTCAGAATAAGGGGAAAACAGAGGATGTTATTGTGTTTGAAATTGAAAATGTTGTGAGGACTAGGATTTGCAACTCTATTTTGTTGAGCCAAGTAGAAAGGAGTGTTTGGGGATCTTTACTTTCTCACTATCCAAACAACAATTCAACAAGGCATTTTAATACCAGGAGACAATAATTGCACTTGGAAGGAAAAACAAAAAGATGATTGGATCACTTTTCTGACAATAGTTTTTTGTTTTTTGAGATTTGAAAATGAAAACTATATAAAAATATGTTTGGTTGGCAGTTTTTATAAACTGTTTCCTTTTGAAAATAATTTTTTATTTTTGAGTTCTTGAAAATTATATTCAGATTCACAAATCAAACACATTACCTTCCCACACTTCATTATTACCTTGTTAGTATACCCTTTCTGTTAGGAAGTGAAGTGGAGTAAAATCTTTTTGGGTGTGAATACAAATTACGCTTTTTAGTTCACATTTCCACACCACATCATGACCCCAACACCGAGGAAAAGGTAAAGAAGTTTCCCTCACTCCACTCCAATCTTCATCTCAACAAGAGAACAGACAGGACTAGACTAGCATATTCCAATGCTTTTGCCACACCACACATCCCAAAAACAACACTATCTCATCATCGTCACCACTAAAAAAATAACTAAAAATAAAATAGAAAATGAAAAAAAGACATTTCTTTGGATATACACACAAGTACAAAATTTTAAGTTATGAATTTTCTTAACACAATTTTGTATTTTTTTTTTCTTCTCACTTTTTATTGGTCACACAATTTTGTATTGTTTTTCTTCCTTATATCGAGTATGTAATCTATTATATTGATAATCCAACACTGATTTACAACTAGAATACAACACTTTTCTATCAATATAAAATGTTACATTATTATGTAACGATGTTATATGAGTGATTTAAAACGCACGGCAAAATACAGTACAAATATCTGTAATAGAGACGATGTTGATTCTAGTGGTTATCCTCAAATGGACAAAACAGTGTATACGTTGCTTGCTTAATTTAAAATAAATAAATAAAATCTTCGAGTTGATTGCTATTGCCAATTTACTATTTACAAAATGGTTCTGCGAAGGCATAGAATAGAAACAAGAATGCGACATCGTTCTAAAAGATTAGCAATTTAAACGACAGCGTAATAATGGAAAAACTTTAGAAAAAGCTACAGAAAGATAAAGCACTCTAAAGAAACAAGAGGGTCTTCCAAAGTCTCACAATTGTTTGTCTCCGGCAATAGGCCGTCGTTTGGCTTCTCCCGCTTAACACCATTCTCTGCAGTTTCCACCGGTGACAGGTCGCCGGACAGTCCGTTTCTTGTTAAAATCGGATTTCTATTCCTCGGCGGCGGAGCTGCTGCTGCCTCGCCACGTGTCGCTGGTGACCTCGACCTCCTGCCTGAACCCTCACCAGGGTCTCGCCGGATTCCGTTTGGTGGCCCCACATTGCGCCGTTTGGTCGTCGTTGTCTGATCTTGAGCTGGCCTCGATGTGATGTTGCTTCTTCTTTCCGGCGAGGGTGCCTGCCTCCTCGCCGGAGATCTGGGTTTCCTCTCCCTAGCTGCGGCCATTTCGCCGGAGCATGGCCGTTTCTTTGCGACCTTCGCAGGGAACCTCTCGACTCTCTGATTCACTTCTCCGTCGTCATCTCTTTTATCGGTCACCGTCGTTGTTGAGAAACTCTCGCTGAAACTGGCCATATCTGAAAACTCAGAAACCTCAGAGATGATATCATCTGTTGATCTAATCACAGCCATTGGTTCGATCTTCGCTTCTTCGACTTTAGGTAGCTTCTTGTTGGTAGCTTCGATCTGTATAGAAATGGGTGGTTTCGGAATGGGCGTCTCGGAGAGCACTTCTTTAACAGTTTCTTCTTCGGGTGGCTGTGGATGAGAAAGTGTAGCTCTGCCGTTGACATCAGATTCCGGCGAGTGCTGGTGGTGATTTGGAGCAACGACATCTGGGTTTGTTTTTGGGGCCTTATTGGTGCTAGGGCAGCAACCCATATCTGTTATGGTACAGATTCAGAAAATGTAGTCCAAAAAATTGCACGAGGAGTGTGCGTCTCTGTGGTGGTTCAGGCGGAGGTATACATTGTTGCTGGAGGCTTGGAAACTGGATTTCGGAGTGTTATATAATATTATATATATATACATGTGGGAGTGCATGTTATACATGGAACTGGGCCACTTTGCCATTGATACAACAGATAGTGTCGGTGATAATGTGTATAAAATAAATAAATATATATATATATATATATTTGGGTTTTAGAGACTCTTGTGCTAAAAGCCTAAAACTGAAATGTGAATCGTGTGAGCAGGTTCGCTGATGCAGTATCAGGTCCGTGAAATGAAACAGAATTAGTTATTAACTTATTAACAGTCAGTAAATTTTGGCAATAAGTGTTTAAAAAAAAAAACTCTAAAATTTCTTTCCCGTGCAAAAACACGTTTTGAAATTTCTTTTTTTTTTTTTTACATCATTACGATGATTATGTCATTTTCTCTATAAATATTGTATTTTCTAAAAATTCAAAATATATATATATAATTAGACAAAATATACTCACACCTTTTGAGATTTTTATAATTTAGCAAAACATACCCTCACACTTCCTGAGATTTGTAGTATGATTACACTTAACCTCAATACTATATGTATTGTCTATTTTATTCCTCTGTAAGAGCAAAAATTCGACACTACACTCAAAAAAATATTTTTCCTCTTTTTTTTCCCAAAAAGCAGTCTCCCCTTATTTCTTCATTTTTGTTTCTTTTATAATCTCTTCCATTACGTATGTTTTACCTACAATTATTTCAGGACCGGCACAATTCTTTTTCGTCAATTCTGCCACAATCAAGGGGTTAATTTTAGACATTGATTGAGCAAGTAATTTTGCTTCCACAATTTGGGGTTAACAAGTGTTTGCTGACTTGGAAAGTGGGTTTCTCTTGGTGTTGTGGCATCCCAGTGTCATCCGAGCTGGAATCTACACGTGTCATCCTTGCTTGGTGGGTGAATTTTTCCCGCTACACTCTCCATTGACTGAAAATGCATTATTGACCTCATTTGTCTTTTTCAGTCAAACAAAACTACTTTTACTTCCTTTTTAACCTTAAGCCACACACACATACACATATATATTGTTGCAGCACTAAAAATATATTGCAAATTTTATTAAATATATTTTTAATATATGTTATATTATGTATCTTACTAAAAAAATAAATTTAAATTTAAGTAAAATTTAATATATGTTATATTATGTATATTACAAATTTTACTAGAATAAATAAATTTTTAATATATTGTAATTCTTATTTTTTTTAAGTAAAATACGTAATATATATTAAAAATATATTTAATAAAATTTGTAATATATTTTTAAAATTACCTTTGATTGCTTTAATCTCTTTTCCTTTTAATTAAACTGTTTTAATTTTACATCACACACCATCATTGTGAGTAAAAGGAACCAAAATTTCCTATTCCCTTATGTGCTGATTGTACATCGAAACAGTATCATTTCGGTGTATAAATCATAGTCAAATATCAGACTCCAAGTTAAACCAGTTATGACCCTAATAGTGAATTAAAAGATTTGATAATACAAAAACTGATGTCAAGAGACTTGCAGATACTGGAATTACAAAGATTTTACCAATATTTATCAATCAAAAAAATCATAACAACCTTGGTGATGACTTAAAAATATATTACAAATTTTATTAAATATATTTTTAATATATGTTTTATTACGTTTTTACTAAAATATAAGAATTACAATATATTAAAATTTTATTTATTTTAGTAAAATTTGTAATATATGTAATATAACATATATTAAATTGAAAATTTTCCTTTTCAATTTGTAATATACGTAATTTTATTAAATAAAATTTGCAATATATTTTTAGTGCTGCAACAATGTGTGTGTGTGTGACTTTAGGTTAAAAGAGAAGTAAGGATAGTTTTATCTAATTGAAAAAGAAAAACAAGGTCAAGAATATCCTTTTAGGTAATGGAGGGGTAAAACAGATAATACATATAGTATTGGGATTAAGTGTAATCATGCGTCAAACCTCAGGGGGTGTGAATGTAAGTTTTGTCAAATTATAAATATATGTGCAGTTAAAGCAAACCTCAGGGGGAGTGAGTGTATTTTGCCCAATATAGTTAAATAAAATTTTCAAAATAATAAGTTTAGAAACATAAAAAAATAAAAAGGCTAAAAATTTTTATTTAAGATTTTTTTAAAATAAAAATATAATTAACATGTATACTCTTTTTTTTGCTCGTATAGTCAATAGTGCTTTCTAAATAAAAATTTTAAAAATAATAAAAAAAAAGTTTGATAAAACTATCATTGAAAAGGTTATTTTATTGATTTGCTAACTATAGTAGAAGCACTATTGTTGTAATAAAAAATAATTAGAAACATAAAAAAATAAAAGACCAATAGTATTTTATTTTAAAATTTTATCAAAACTATTTTTTTATTTTTAAATTTTTAGGGCAAATTTTTTAAAAAAAACCCCTCAATTATTCTACTTTTGCAAATAACCCCCCTTATGTATTTGTTTTGCAAAAAACTCCCTCCAACTAGCAGAGGGGGGTTACGGAACTAACAGACGTTTTCTGATGAGGTATTGTTTGGACATTGACTTTTTTTATTTGTTTTTGGGACGCTAATGCCCTTACACCATGTTTGGACGTATAGCCAAAATCTCTTTATTCTTCATTCAAAATTGTTACCGTTTTTCAATTCAACCTATATGATTGATTTACAGCTATGCCTCAGTTCAACCCTGTGTAAACCACAACCAACCACGAGAAATAACAAGAAAAACACAACCCACTGCCATAAGCCACAACCAAACAATAAGAAAAAACTCAATCCACCAAGGTATCACTATTCATCTTTGTCGACACCACAATTTCTAACGTTCTCAAAAACTCCATGGCCAACCGATCACTCTGACAACCCATCAACAACACTAAAACCTAACCCAATTTACAATCTTTTAAAACTCAATCATCATTACCGTACACAACCACAAACAAACACCACCTCAACCAAATTTGCAACCCCAAATAGAGCCCTAACCAACAACAATTGTCATCATTATAACCTACCATCACCACTATATCACCAAAATCAAACAACCACCGTCCACTACGAGCACCATTTCACACCTTAACCAAATTGCAACCCCAACCCTCACAGACAACAATTGTCATCACCGGAACCTGCAATCACCACTTTATCACCAAAATCAAACAACCACCGTCCACTGCGAGCACCATGTTCGCCATGCACAGTCATTTGAAACTTCACCCAAAACCCACCATCAATGTCCACCGCCTTTGCTACTGCCCATATCATCTCCACCAAAGCTTTGCCGACCGAAGCTCCACTACCAAGCACCATGTATAGGTTATTGTCGCCGCTCAAGTCGTCTTCACAATTCGTAGTACCATCGCTAAGATCCATGGTCATCTCTAATGTCACTACCAAAACTAACCCAGCCGCAAACCACCGTACACAACAATCTTCTCTCCGCACACCCAACTAACAAAAACCCCAAATAGAACCCAATTAAAACCACAATAAAAAATAAAAAAATTGTAAAACACATGTCCAAACAATTTCAGGGGGTATTTTAGTCATTTTGACTCGTTAAGAAACGTATGTTAGCTCCGTAATACCCCCTCAGCTAGTTGGAGGGGTTTTTTTGCGAGGGATTTTTTTTTAAATTTGCCCAAATTTTTATTTAAAAAATACTATGCCAATAGGAAAAAGAGGTTGTATCGAGTCACAAAGCTCCCGCTTGAGTGAGGTCTCAGAGAGGTGGATGTTACCAAGCCTTACCCCCATTTTTAGAGAGGTTGCTCCCAAGTCTAGAACCCGCGACATATCGCTTTAGACGATACACTTTTATTTTTAAAAAACTTAAATAAAGTTCTATTAGTTTTTTTTTTTTATGTTTCTAAACTTATTATTTAGAAATTTTATCTAATTATATTTTAGTTTTTGAATTTTTAGAAAACACTATATTTATAGAGAGAAGGGCAAAATGGCAATAGTAAAGGATATATACGTCATTTTAGTTTTGCCAAGAAGTCAAGTTGTCCTCTTTTGTAAGATGAGGCACTGATTTGCTCCAAAAAAAATAGTTTAGGAGGGTGTTTTTGCACATAGTAAAAAGTTCAAGAAGATATTTTGCACTTTTACCTAAATTTTTATTGATCTCGCACATAATATGTAAACGTGCACTAATTAGCGGCTTTTTATAACATAATTTGATTAAAATAAATTTTAGTGACTTTTAATAATTTTTATTGAATTTTTAAAATATCATGTGAGACAAGTATTGACCTATTCATGAATTTTAATTCATTGTGGTTATTAAAAAGGCTTAGTAAATACACTTTTTATTAAATTAATGAATAAAAATAAATTTAAGTATGAAATAAATAAAAATTTATACCATATATACATGTGAAAATTAAATTTATAAAATGATATAAGTTAAAAGTATCAACAAGATTATGAATAATAACATGGATATCACAAAAAGTTACTATTTATGAGTGGAATATAAAAACAAAAAAACTATATATATATATATATATTTGAAAGCAAGAGCATCTCCAAAGTGTTTTTTTATTTTTTATTTGAGTTGAGCATTTTCAGAGTGTTTTATATATTGTCATATTAATTGATTATATATATATATATATATATTATTTTTTGATAAATATTAATTGATTATATATTATGTAACTAAGTAGACAAGCAAAAGATTATAATATTTAAATAAAAAAATTATGCAAAGAATCACAAGAAGCTGTTTTGAAATGATGGTGAATGTCCTGTTTAATCTTCTATGAGGCATGGTTCCAATTCTTTGTTTCTTTACAGGATTTGGTTTTGGTTAAATAAAAAGTGGTGACTTATAAAAACAGGAAGTCTTGGTGGACTTATAAAAACAGTTTGTATGCAGTCCTATAATAATACACATTCCTCTGTTAGAAAAGCATACATTGACGAGGCATTCAACATTCATAGATCAACTTTTATACAGAATAACAGATACGTTCGTCAGATTCAATTGAATGTAATACATGACAACATATCATATTATTTCTTGTATTTCTAAATGACAAGGATGATGATTTCTAAATGACTTGAGCAATGTTTATGCTGATCTATTAATCAAACTTAACTTCAGATCAGGTAAAGGTGGAGCAAACCTGCCCAAAACTATGGAAATAACCAAATTCATTGAAAAACTTGAAAAATGAAAAAAAGATCACCACATTCTTCCTGAAGTATAAAAGTTTACAAGTCAACAAACCAGGCAATGTCTGTCATCGACATGACAGTAAGGGAATTTAGACACATTCGTAACGTCTCTCAAATAAGCATGGTTAAGAGCATCCTGAGCTGTAATTCTTTGACTGGGATTCAAGCCAGAGCATTTGCTGGAAAAACATAAAACAGTAGCATCAGTGAGAAAGTTGAAGTTATAATCTCTGCTATGACATGTACCAAACCAGAAATCTGCTATGCAGTAGGATTAGTGAGTAGATTCAGGACAAATCCGAAATAGATATCTAGGTATCTACTATCTAGAAGGAACTAGCAATATCCAACTCCTCCATGGTGAAATCCTAGGAGATATCCAGATATAGATTTTGCGGGGGACCATAACGATCATAGATCAACAAATGGCTGCCTTGTCCAACAAAATTTGGAGTGTGTTTCAATGAATACAATGGAGGCAAAATATGTAAGACGCACTATGGCAACATTCACATTGCCAAAAAAGTGCTTTATGAAAAATTTAGAATTTGGCATATGCTTGAAGGCCCTATGAATGTCTTCTCTGACAATAAAGCTTCCAAATCACTAATCAAAAGTGTTTTAGTAGTGTTGTAGCTACCATTATGCAAGAATATAGCAAAACGAGGGGAATTAAAGTCCAACTATATACATTCATGTGAAATGTTAATAAGAATGTCATGGGAATTGGATTTGATTTACCAGAGAATCATATAGAGTCGTGCTCATATTAATGATTGACTAAGGACAAAGACAGATGTATGAATCAAGTCACACTAGCATAGAGATTAACATCATGTAAAGGATACATAGGAAAACAAATTTGGAAACATGGGAAAGTCAATGGATAACTAAGAGAATAATCAAAGATCAAAAGTACAATAGCATCTAAAAAAATTCTGTAAGAATTATAGGATTCTGGCATTGGCAAGTACCCTGAAAGTAGAGCAATGAAATATGATAAGGTGGATTGATTTACCAAGATCCAGGTAACCGTGAAGCGCAAGTGTCCAATGGTTTGGATTGTTTGGCCAATGAGCATCTGGTTACTTGGTTTCATATACTGATCCACAATAGGAGCGAAAAAATAGAGAGAAAAAAGATCCCGATACTAAATAATTGTTAATGCAAAAAAAATTTGTTTGCAGTGACAATTTTACTTCACTAACGATTGAAGCTTGCACCCTTAGGTATGCTTGTAGTGAACAAAATTGTGTGGGTTTCATTGTTTAGTTCTTAGTTCTTACATGGAAATTGCTGCCCATGTGCTTACCCTGATAAGGACATACAAAGGAGTTTCATATTGCAAATGGGTATATACTGTCTCATAAAGTGGTCAAAAGCAAATCTATTTGTATAATTTCATCAAATAATTAAGTCTTGATATCTTAAAAGGCTTTTACTACAAGTTCGTAACTATCAACTCTGAAAGAAGGAAAATCAAGTTAACTTAGTTGCAATTCAATCCATTATTTTTCAAGTTTTCATGAGAAGCTGATGAAGTAATGAATTTTCAGTACATTTTAAAGAAATCACAAGCCTACCTGCCTGCGAATCATTGTTCCTTCACTCACTAATTCAAAACCCTATCTATCTCCATAAGAAACTTTCCAAATCTTCAACAATTGCATTGACCCTCCTCAGCTCATGAGATAACACAAGTTCCTGCCTTATTATTGTTGCCGAGATACAATGTAAGCATGAAAGGGATAGTTCACTGTTTGTAGTAGGTTCTGTTAAAACTGAAGTCAAACTTTCCACGATGATGGTCGCCAGAGAGCGGGTCCCGGTGGGAGTCCAAGCTATCACAAAGGAGCCCACTGTTCTAGGTGGATTGTAAGAAGAGGGGAGGAATTCGGCGGGAAAAGGAGAAGCTCTGGCATGTACTGGGTACTGTTTTAGAAAAAGGTTCCTTTTGTCCCGATCCCCATTCTCTACTTTTCTCTCACTATTTATAGGCAAAAATGTCTTTTCTCACCAATGGTCGAGGTTTTGCGGTGATAAATATCTATGGTAAATATTTGTGGAGCAAGGGCTGAGATCGTACTTGTCAGAAAAAGGGATTCACTCACCTCACCTGGTTATCCTCTTTCCTTTGTGACAGGCCAATCCATGATGCAAGGTCCTCATCTTAGTTAGAAACGAGGTCCGTCAAGGATTTAGCGTACCCTGGACTCCAGCCTTCGAACCCAAGTCCTTGGTTCCCATAAGGCAGTGATCCGAGCTCTTACCCCCCATAGGAGCGCGGAGTGCCACGAGATTTATCCGTAGAGAGGAACTCCTCGTAAAAATGGAGGTTGCTCCGTAGAGAGGACCTCCGCGAGGTTTTATCCGTAGAGAGGAGTGCCTCCTCGCTTTAGGGAAATTGATCCGTAGAGAGGATTTCCCATGATGTTTATCCGTAGAGAGGAACTCATCACCATCCGAGACTTATCCAAATGAAATGAAAGAGACTCGTTTGAGGTTTATCCGTAGAGAGGAACTCCTCGCAAGATTTTATCCGTAGAGAGGAATGCCTCCTTGCAAAACGGAGGTTGATCCGTAGAGAGGACCTCCGCAAAGTGTCATCAGTAGAGAACGACTCGCCACAGAAAAGCGATCACACCTCGGAGGCGTGCCCTACATAATGAGGGAAGAAGCTCGATTGAAATCCTCTATCCGAGGAAGCGCTCGATGGAGACTTTCCCTCGGAGGAGCTCGATTAGAATCCCCTATTTGAGAAGGAACTCGATGGAAATGCTGTCTATGGAGAGGCTCGATTAAGAGGGGAATTCAAAAGCGGACTCCTTGCCATGTGGAATTGCTGAGGGAGCTCGAAATGGAGGAAAAGTCAAAGTGGGCCCTGCCACGTGGAATTACTGAGGGAGGTCGAAATGGAGGAAAAGTCAAAGTGGGCCCTGCCACGTGGACATACGTGGCGACCCCTGGATGGCCTGAATGGCCCATACTAACATTCACTAATCTGCATTTTAGTAGTTAATTTACAAAAGCAAATTATTATGTGCTTTTCCCCCAAGAAGTGAATCCCCAAGCTCCACAAGTGGACAAGTGACAAATAAAAGATGGAAGATTTTAATCTAGATTGACCTACCAACCATAAAATTTGTGGGCACAATTTTAACTTAAACAATTTTGGACATCTAAGTTATATATTTCTCACACACTCATTCTAAGATGATATCTGTTCTTTATTTACCATTAGGGCTCATTCCTTTGTTCCAATAATACATAACACAATAAATAAGTGCCAAGTTTATATAATTCTAAAGGTACATGTTTTCCTTCAAATCCTTTAGAACTGTTTTAAGTCCATTAGTAATGATTATTTTTTGAGGATGACAGTTTATGAGTAAGGCATGATCTGTATTGCATATGAGTGAAATCATTTGGTGGCACAAAACAATCTCAGCCCTCAATCAACACCCAGAAAACTATCCGTTGGTGATCCACCGCACCAAAAAGACAAGATGTACCATTATCACTGACCCTATAAAATATGTTTCACCTTATGGTTACAAGGTTGTTGGTTCAGCATTCTTGTTGAAACCCTCAACGCAAGGAAAGAAGAAGAGAAAAGGAAAACTAAGGAAGTTTCAACCTGATGATATAGTCATGATCCAACTCCTTCAAGAGGGAGACTTCTCGTATTAGTGAGCTTGGGACACCTTCACGGTCATCTGTAATACAAACAGTCCTAGTAGCTACAATTTCACCACTAACCGATTACAAGCCTTGTAAACCAAACCAAAGCTGCCACCTCCTATTACTTCAGTGAACTTGTACTGCCAACACATGAAGCATGACTAAATAAATATATACTTCTAATAAATAAAAATAGCAATTTACATAAAGCCGATCAGATTCCCTACCTTTTTTTGCCTCCGGTTGAGCTGCGCCTACCAGATTCCAATCCATAGATAGGAGGAAAATGTCAAGATAAAAGAGAAAAAGAGAGAAAAAATAAAGACAAAGTTAAGGCCAGCCCATGATAAATGAAATAATATATACCCGAATATACTCGAGATAAATAGGCCAATGCCTCCAGGTTCTCTTAAGATTTTTAGCAGTTTAGGAACTTGCTGATTGAATATGCATTTTTCATACCTTACTTTATTTTAAATATGGGTGGGGGCAGGGAGTATGTGCTGTTCCTTGTAGAAACAACTTTGGCTGCTAAACATAATTCTCAGATAAATATATTATAAGACAGCTTTTGCTGAGGAATAGTTTGGTTGGCACCAAAGAAATAGCAATTTCATTAAAACCATTTCTAGAGAAGATGCAAGCATAAAATTTCATTTTTCATATATCGGTGATACAATCTATGTTCCATTTCTTTTCCATCCTTCTATAATCGTCTAATTCTGAAATCCCCCACAATCTTCTTTCAGTAAAGAAACAGATTATCATCTTTTCAGCTTGATCTTATTCTATAAGATGCAGTAGCTTCATTCTAAATCCTCACAGCACTTGTAGTTCGAATACACAGAATTTTTTATCCATGGTTTTAGTTAATTTGTTACTGTCCATCCATCTCAACAATAACCTGAAGTTCTTTAAACCCAAATGAAGCCAAGTCTGATACATTCTGTTCTATATTTAGTTAGTTTTATTTCATTCAATACACCATAAATCCTTAGATTCTCAACTACCAGACCACACAAGTTTGAAGTTTCTTCTTCAATAGCATTAATGCCAACTGAAAATGCAAGTCAGAGAAATAGAGGGAAGTCTAGGAAATAAAAGATTTTGCCAAGTCGTAATTCAATAATTCCTATAACCAGAACCATCCACAAATAAAGATATTTTTATTCATTTAAAATAAAGAGCTCAACATAACATGAACCTGTGCAAGCTGAAACAAGAAAGTTCTTCAAGAATTTAAGCTATCATCGATATTAAATTACCCAGCCATAAGATATCTCTGCAGGTACATATAATATTGTTTTTAACAGTACTCAACAAAAAGAAAAGTACAACTTAAATGATGAAGTCAGAATCATTGATGGGTAAAGATTGCAAGACATGAGAGTGTAAAATCATCAAACACAATACAAAATCAAGCAAAAACATTAACGAAAGTGAGAAAAGAAAGTTTCAGCTGCATATTGTAAATAACATAGCAATCCGAGAGATGCCAAAATTAAATCAAGCAATATGATAGAAATTAGGTCAACTGACACAAATCCCAGATAGATGTGAAATCAAAAGTGAATCTACAAGTAATCCGGTGGGAGGGATCTTCCTCAAAGCCAGATAGCGGCGTTTCTACTACATAAGAAAAAACTGGAATTAGATCTGGGAAATGATCGACTCAATAGATGCTCATCATAAGCTTCTTCTTCGAACCCTCCTCTTCTTCCTATTGACCAGAAGCATCCAGCAGCACAAGTTGAAAGAGTTAAGCTCCTAAGCTGCTGTTGGGGGTAGAGTAGAAGCGATTTGCCGTTGTATACTCTTTCATATATATGGCGCAACCCAATTCTTATTTTTTACCTTTTTTTTAATCGAAATACCTAAATAATAAGAAATTAACTCTTGACAGTGATATATGTTGTATAGGTAAATCCTAAATAATAAGTGAATAGGACCAATGCAAGCAGAGGGAATAACATAATATTGTCCAACTCATAAGTATATGAATAAGTGTTCCTATTGCAAAAATTAGTATTAGTAATAAAGCGTCATGTCATCTTTCTTATATTCTCATCAATTCGATATGTCTTCTTTGAAAGAAAAAAAAAAAACACTTTCATTATTATTCATTGTTAATAAAGTTAATAAGCGAAAATTTTGGTTAATTGTTTTCGAACCTACTTTACCTTATAGAGATATTGAATAGAACAGGGTATTTTTTTGCCAAACAAGAAAACCCTAAAAACTAGGTTCAAAGAAAATCCCTCAATTACATATGTAACTTGATTCTTTGTTAATGAGATTTGGCCAAACACAGATATTGAAATTTATATCTTCTGCTACTAATTAACTCCTATCTACTCCCCAAATATCTCCATGAATCTAGGAACTTTTTCTTGCATTGTATTATCTGGCATACGTACTCGATGTAACTAAAAAATTCAGGCATTTGTGTGTTCAATGCGAAAATTGTTATGGATTAAATTATAAGAAATTTTTAAGTCAAAATTGAATATTTGTGAACAATGTGGGGTCGAAAAGAAGAATTGCACGAGATTTTTCCGTTGTTATACGAAACGCACGTCATGGTGGAATCAATCAATCCCAAAAGGAAAAAGGATATATATAATAGCATTCAGGAATTTGCAAAAACATTAACCAATACAAAGGTTAAGAATAGAAGAGAAAATAGCTGCAATTTAACAGAAGAAAACTGCTATGATGTACACCTAATTCAAATCCCAGAAGACCTCAAAGTTCGTCATTAGATGTCCCAAGATAAATGCATCATTTGATTTGACTATGAAAATGAAATACCTTATATCAGACACCAGTAAAATAGGGGAAAAAACAGATTTAATTGTATAAAAAGTCTGGTATTGAGAACTTACATCAAACAGAGAAAGAAAAACAAAATAGACGTCTTCTTCTTGATCTAACTCTGTTTGACCTCATGTATTGCCTCCTCCCTGATCCTCATTAGCTCCGTAAAACACTGGTGATACTCCCTATCAATTGCATCAAGCACCAGCTTCAACCCATGACACTGATCATTGCCTGCTACAAATAGAGAAGAGATGCTTAACAAGCTCATATCATCAGATAGTGTACTGCATGAACCAACAGAGAAGATCTCTGAATTCTTTGTTAATTCACTCATTATGACTGATCCACCAACACTATCCACACATCTTTCAGAACCATACCCATTCGGATGCTTATTCCATTGATCAGTACTGTCATCAGCAAAACTAAAAGCACTGTTATAATTGGCCAACTGAAAGAGAACATCATGCTCAATAACCGCCTTGTCTGGCCAACTGACAGAGAACATCATGCTCAATAACCGCCTTGTCCGGAAGGCAAACTGATCTGCTTCGATCATTTTGAAGCACAGGAGAATCCTCATATGAACTTCGTAAGCCACTGGAATGTCCTCATTTGACAAATTGAGTTCTTCAAGCATCTCACCAGCTATTGAAAGTGCAGTATCAACATCAAGATAAAACATGAACTCAACATTCCTCACCTGACCACACAAGTCAGCGATATGCAAGGTAAATGAAACTGAGTTATCATCAGCTTTCTCGCCTCTAAATCTGAATTCACTTCTCTCGTTGGACCTCTGAAGCTCAAGAGCTGAAATATGATGACCTTGATTGATGGTTTCTGTACCAGTGTTAACTGAAAGATCACTGTTAGTGTCTATGTCCATCAGAAGAGAGTCAGAATTTGGCATGTTTACAGATTTGGGTACAAATTTTGGCAACTGTAGCAGATCATATTTGAGCTCCTTTGGATTTTCAGACGAAAGGAATGGGTCCTTCAAGAGCTCTGCTGCAGGCAACCTCAGAGACACTGAAATCAGACACTTCTCAATGAACTGCTTGACACAGGGGTCCCTCACTCTGCCAAGAGAAGCTGGTTTTATACCAGATGTGACCTTCTTATATATTTGTGCTTGATTGTTGCATTCACTGTATGGATATTCACAAGTAACCAACTCTAACATGCACATACCAAACGAATATATGTCAACAAGTTCATTATATTCTTCGTCATAAAGCTCTGGAGCCATGAATTCAGGAGTACCAACAAAACTTTGAGGCTTCCGCATAATAGATGCCAACCCAAGGTCTCCAATTTTAACCTCTCCGCGATTTCCATTCACAAAAATATTGTCGCATTTCAAATCTCTATGAATGATGGGTGGATTCTGACTGTGGAGATAACGTAAACCTCGGAGAATCTGCCTAGCCCAATTTTTGATGGCCTTCATATCGACACGCTTATGCTTCATACGGTATTGCCTCAAGCTCCCTGAAGTGAAGAATTCAGTAATTATGTTGATAGTTTTGCTCTCGTCATCCACCCAAGAGCTGTAGCACTTGATGATGTTTTCATGTTTCAACAACTTCATCAAGTGAACCTCTGAATGTAATCTTTCTATATCCTTAGGTGACTTCCAATCATCATCAATGCTCACTTGGCTCCAAGCAACTTCAATTCCATTAACTTCATCAAACCCTTTATACACAATCTTGAATGCCCCTATCCCCAATATCTCATTATACCGAATGTATTGACTGTTAGGGGATTTCTCCACAACACCGTCCTCTTCAAACTCTGATTTTGATTTAGTTTTCCCCAACATCTCATTCACCAAACCTGCCGTGGAACTCATTGCCTACAACAACAACAACAATTTCGATCCCGATTCCCAACAGAAGAAAATAAGATTTTGAAACCTAACAAAGAATACCCTAATTCGGAATCAAAGCAAAAGCTATTCAGAAAACGCCTCAGAAGCAACCAAATACGAATCAATGGCCGAATTAAACAGATACTGACAACCCATACAACTCACCCCCAATCGATTCGAATCCAAAACCAGATTCATCGGTAACCTGCTTCCTTTTCCAGTTAACCACGCCATTATCACACTATATACCGTACATATATAACGATCAGAAGGGGGAAGCTATATGTGTTGGAGTAGAGATGTATATAGAGAATATATAACCCTAGAAGTCTTCTTCTTCTGATGCAAAGTGCAACAGAGAAAATCGTAGCACACGTATATATGTACACACAGCGTCACACGCACGCGTATACAAGAGACCGCGTAGAACTCTTATCTTCCAGTAGAGTCCTACTTTCTGGGAAACAGGTCATCACGGTCAGCCTCTTTCCCGCCACTACAGCTCGGTAATTAGGTGAGGCAAATGGGTCGGATCGAGTTGGGTTAGAATTCTATAACCATAGAAATATAATTGTTCAACTCGAATCGGACTCGCTTGAGAAACAAATCAAAAGGGACCTCCATACCCAAAATCAAACAATTAGAATCGTACAACCGACTTTTTCTTTTTTCATCGAAATTTTATATATACTTATATTTCTAGAGACACTTACCCATAATTTAATTAATATATATTATTGCAACATTAGTTTTGTAACACGGATATGCATTCTTTTTTTATGGGCATTGTATTGTTTCATTTCCTAGAATTTTATGTTATTTATATTAACCAACAGTGTTTCAAAATTACATTGAAACATTTTAAAAAATATATAATTAAAATTTATCCCACTAGATCTAGAAAGTATCTCAAACTTGTTTATTTGGTCTCGTGTTCATGCCATATCCCCCACCCATGTAAAAAAATAAAAATAAATATCATTAACACATTTGTAATTTGAATTTATTTTATATGAAAAGAAACTTTGTTTAAAACGATCGTAGAAATCTAAACGTTTTGTACCGTTTATCAAAGAGACTTCAGACTGTGTATAGGCAGGTATGATACCATACAAAAAGACTTGCATGCCCTTTGACTTTGCAAATGACCAATTTAATCTTTAAAATTACATAAAATACCAAAATATCCTAACACACTCTTTTTCTCTCTCCTCTCTCTCCCCTCTTTCTTTTCTTTTTCCTTCTCTCTCCTCTCACTATGTGTTGTGAATGTAATATCTCCGTAGATATATATTTATATTATTATAGATATTATATATATATATAAATAATAACAGTTCACAATCATTACCATCATCTTCTCCAATTCAGGTTGTTAATGGCAGCCTCCATCACCAATCCATCATCCTACCACCACTGTTTTTATCAACAAGAAAGACCCAAATCAATCACCACCATTAAAGCCAACCCCAAGTTCAAGCCTACTCTCCGGCGCTGTCTGAAATCCCCACATGTCAAAGACACCTTCTGCCAAACCATGTAAATACCTATTTCTGGGTCTCTCCTAACCGAGTACCTCACCATCCACGAAGAAGACCCAACACCCACCGGAGCTTCACTATCGAAATAGGTCTCCACCTTCACACCATCATCACCGCTCATCATGGTCTTCCACCATTGAAACCGAAAACCCTCCATCAACCACCATGATCAGAGCAGCCATGACCACTAATATGAACAAAACCACAACTGTCACATGCACTGTCGACCACCCATCACCACGGTGTATACCACCACCCAACCTTCATTACTAGCTATAGCCAAGCTCTTACATCATCACTACTATAGCCTTGCCACTATCTCATCACCAACAACCATCGAGCCTTGCCATTGTCGTATCACCGCTACCGTCGTCGTCATTGCTGCTATAATTGAGGCCCTTTTATGTATGTAAACTATTATGGGTTCTTAGGAAAGGCCATCAGTTGCACGATGGTGATGGTGGTTGGTCAAAGCTCGGTTTGGTTGTGATTGGGTTCAAGTGAGTGCATGAATTCATTCAAGGTGGTGGTGATGGTATGGGTTAAAAAGAAAGAGAGAGAGAGAGAGAAAGGGGAAGGTTTTCATGGTGTTACAGTTGGTTTTCCATGAATTTTTCATAGTGGGTTGGCTATGGCAGGTGGTGTGGAAGTGCTGGACAATGGGGGTTTACATTGAAATGGGTTTGAGTTTAGGGTTGTGAGGTGTATGGTAGTGAGTTTGTTAATAGTGGTGATGTTGTTGATGATTTAAAGAATTGTGTGTTGTGGTTGTGATGGGTTACATAGTGGTGTTGATTTTGATGGATAAAGACAATGGGTCGGTGAGGAGTGGTGTACGACTAGGATATTTGGTTGTTGGTGGCTCAGTCACCGCGACGACGGGCTATGGTGTGATTGTGGCAGTTGCATGGATGAGCTCCGATGGGTCTTCATTGTTCACCGTGGAGTGAAGCTTTGCTTCCTCTTGAAGATGATGGCAGTAGGTGTTTTTGGCAATGATGGAGATTGAATAGTGAAGTTATATGTATTTTTGTATAAGCTGATTCAACGAACTTGAGCAAACCATTTTAATATGTAATAATGAACCAAACTCGTGATACACAGTACTCTTCCCTGTGTTTATAATATTCTTTGTCACTCCTAACTCATTAGCAGACATATAAGAATTTTGTATCCATCAATGCATTTCATCAAAAGAATATATATCTATATATGTGTGTATGTGTATATATCTTTTTGATTGGCTCCTCCTCTTATACAGTTCAAATCCAGATAGGCAAAAAAAGAGTCCAGAGAGAGAGAGAGTGTTTAGAGAGAAGTGATGACAACTCTACAAGTTAGCCTTTCACTCTCTTCTTCTTCTTCACATGTCCCTGTGTTGTTTGGAAGTAATCTTCGAATTCCCTCCAATTCCTTCACCCCAATTCTACATTTCTCAAATTTAAATAACTTGAAGGATGTTGGTGTTGGGATTTTATGGATACTACTGATCAATTTAGAAATAGAGGAGATGACGGGTTTGGGAAGTATGTAGAACTACATGCATGCACGATAAGTGTGGGTGTGTGGTAGACTAGTAGTATATAGTTATGCATGGGGTGTAGGTGTGATCAGAAAAATATTTGCACTGCCCATGGTTGTGCTTGAGTGGGAGCGTGAAGAAAAAGAAGAAAGAGAGAATAAATAATTAAGAAGGAAGTGGGCAAACTCAATGACATTTGTAGTTTCAAGGAGAGAGATAGGATTAGGCCCACAAATGTTGGTTGAGAAGAAGAGAGAGAAAGTGGAGTGTGTAGCATGTTTTAATAGGGACAAATTAGTCTTTTCAAAAAAATTGATACTTCTAATTATATACCATTAAAAAAGTAAGAGCAAATAAGACATTTCATGTATAAATTAACAAAGTTAGGGATGAAAATATCACTTGGGGTGTGTATGATAGTTATAAGGAAAGTTTGTCTCTGTGTGTAATAAGTTCAAACCTCAGAGGGTGTGAGTGATATTTGCCCAAAAAAAAATTACATTACATGACACTTCAAGTCCTGTTGGGTTAGGCGTAGATTGTGGCCCAGTGGATAGGAGCTTGCACATTTGTGATGCCCACCTATGTTTGATTCCCCCAACCCCCTAACCAACTAACAAATTGCCAAGAAAAAAAAAGTCGTGTCGAAAAAAAATTTGTGTGTAGGCAATAATGAAAATATTAAATATATATTATAATATTTTAAATATTGACAAGAAACCCATGTGGTTTAGAAAATGAGATAAAAATGGTTTAAGGGAAGATATAATAGTAAACATCCTCAAACTAAAGGTGAGTTCTATAAATTGAATGCAGCTTGTGAAAATAATCTCGTGATATTACCAATCGTGGCTATGAACACATACAAATAAGTTGCAAAAGAGTGGTTCGGTAGACAAAAGCTAATCGTTGGAGTGAAAATTGATTTGAAAATCAAATAGTGCGTGAACCAAAAGTGGCTCAACTCACAGTTGAAAAGCTGATCATTGGAGTGAAAACTGATTTTAGTGGCTCAACTGACAGAACTAATAACTGTCGAAATCAGTTGATAGCACTGAAAAGTGGCTCATTGAAATCAATGACTTTAACACACAAATGCTAATAGGAGTCGATGAATTGAATCTGAGTTGGCTGCTGGTGGAATGGAGAGCTTCGGGGAGACCCAAATGATGGTTATCAATGGCTTTGGACAGCGCATTTACTGTCTTTGAGGAAGAACATTTTGAATCTATTCGCGAATCCAAGTTGAAAAAAATGAATTTTCGTGTAAAAAATCGCAGTCAGGACAATAGCTTCAAATGCATATTTGACCACCTTATCCTACTCACAATATAGACAAATAATATATCAAATTGAAGCTCTTCGAATTTCCTATCTTCTAGAGTTCATATCAGGCTGTTTCAATCGGTAACGAAGAAGTTATGACCAAAATAGTTTTGTTGTACAGAAAAGTGCGAACTAGATTTTTCAATCTTTGCGAACATGATTCGAACACCACGAATATGATTTTCTCAGCTTCCAAATATTCTTAAATCTTCACTCCTATGTCCTTATATGGAATCTACGAGTAAGAGAAAAGTGGGCTTCAAGTCACCTTTGAATTAGAGTAAATGAGAGAAAAAATTAGAAGACAATTCTTATGCCAGTTGTGTAACAGTGTTGGTTAGGTGTTGATTTGGCAGAGATTTGGTAAAAGTTATTTTCTAGGATTGACTGCTGTGCAGATGGTGTCATCCACGATGGTACACCCCGTGTCATCCCAGGCGAGAATTGATAAATTATGATACCATGTTAGAAATAAATAAAGAATTGTATTGATTCTCATGTCATCATTGGCGATGAAGAAAGAATTGTATTTATTGAATTGTTTTATATTATGGACAATGTTTATTTATAAGCACATATTTTTGGGAACTAAGTAAACTTATGAGACAAAAAAACTAAGTGGTTTAGGAAAGGAGATATGAAATCCTAGATGATTTAGGAGAAGATAGAATGTTAAACATATATTCCCTGTACAAAAAATTGGACCTGTATGTAACTATATATACATATTTAACAAAACTTCTCAAAATATAATAGATCTAGAGCGGATTTATGTAGATCAAATATTCAAATTCATATTTTAATGTCATGATTCATATCTGGACACGGTTTACATCCGATCCATATAATTTAAACATGGTACATATAGGGTAAAATATACTTCTAAATATCTAATAATTTTCATTTTGGATTCATATTAAAATCCAAACACGATAATTTTGCCTTCGGTTCAGATTTCAGACAAACTGTGTATATGTAAGATTCAACACTCAAATCCACGGTATTCGCTTATGATCCATCAATGATCAATGTAGATTAACAAATACATCATGTGGCATATTAGTAATCAAATTAAGAGGTGACCAGTAACATTCACTCGGGGGTTAAACTATTAATATGAAATTAAAATTCAAAAATTATGAATAACTGTTTTTCCAATACTAATGTATATTTTTACAATCATATCCCTCTATTCTAAATTACGGACAATGTCTCCATCCAACAACGATGTTTTGTATCTAACAAGGATATAGTATATAATAGAAAAGAATGAAAAAAGAGAATTGACATGACTAACCTCATCACGTTATATAAAGAGAAGGATGATGATAATGTCTTCATCTGAAAAGGAGTAGTCAAAAACTTGGTGGTTGTTTCCTACAAATATCTGACTACCCATACTTTATGATAGAATATTGGTAGGTAAGAAATGATAACATTTGGGAGATGTAGTAGCACGAATTGAAGATAAAATGAGAGAAAATCAGTTAAGATGGTTTGAACATGTGCAAAAAAAGACCTTTTAAATGCGTTAATTAGAAAAAGTGACATAGTTCACATTGAGGGTAATAGTAGAAGAAGAGGAATATCAAAGTTAATGTGGGTAGAACTAGTAATGAAATATATGATAACATGTCAATTGACTAAAACTATGGCCGTAAAATATAACTAAATAGAAACATAAAATTCATACAACCGACTACAAGTTGTTTGGGAGAAAAGCTTTGTTGTTGTTTCCAACAAACATCTGGAGAACTAGAAGCTATATAAATCATGTAAGTAACTATCACAGGGGTCAATTTGAACACCAAATTTGCATCGCTGTGATGACACTAGGGCGACCTTCGTCTTCCTCTGCTTTAGTCCCAGTCAACACACTTGATGTCTTTGAACACACACCAAGTCACTCCCACACACACAAGAAGGTTATGTAGGAAAAAAAGAAACAAAGCACTCATAATTTACAGGAATCTTACGACTTTCAACCTTTATATTATTCACACAAAACAATACAAGAAAATATGGCCAAGGCATGCAATAAACTTCTCTCCCAAAGTGTATAGCTCTCAACTATTCTTTCACTATGAAAATTTTCTCTTTTCTCTTGCTCACTACAATGCCCACCAAGGGGTATTTATAAGCACTCAAAAAATTGCATATTCAACCCACTAAATTTGTGGATGACACCCCTATCCACTTAGGGTTGTGTTGGCATCACCCAACACATGCCACCTTGCCTTGGTGGTTGCTACCATTAAGCCACTCTCCCTCACCTTTAGCAACAAGTGGAGAATGTGGTAGACTTTTGTGTGTTGGCAAGCCAATACGTTACCACCTTGGACAATTATTTGCTAGTCTTCTCCACATTTCTATAATATAACTAAATATATAGAATGTGGATGACAACACTTTAGCACACTTGTATATTGTTGGACCCTTTCATTGCTTGCTAAATGTTATTGTAGTTTCCACACACTAGCAATGTGTTGTTAGCCTTCAGAATGAGTTTCTTGTCTTGCCAAGTGTCAACCAATGCCTTTAACCATTCCTAGCCAAGCCATGTTTAACCACATCTGATTTTAGCCAACCCAATTAAGACTCAACCCAAGCCTTTTGTTATGTGGTCAATATCATTCCCCACATTTTGACCAAGTCCAAACCATGTCAATGAGTTTGCCACTGCCTTGATCTATTGGTGCATTTAGCTTACACCATAAGCCAATTTTGCCACTGTGTCGTGCCCACGGGGGCTAACCAAGTCACATACGAATGCCAACTTTTGTTTTAACCTTTTGGTGCATGATTCGAGCCATGCCCACCAATTTCATGTTCGTGTCCACCGTGGTGCGCCCACGGGGGCTTGAGCCGCTATAAAGAGCCACCACTTTGCCAAAGGCAAGTTTGCACGCCTATGGGTCCATATACATGTGGTTTGCCTACCATATGAACAGTTTGGGGTGCACCAAACTGTGTCACCCACCCATGGGGTTCCTTACATTGAGCCTTCAAGTGCCACCACCTTTGGTGTGGCGTATCATCATACCAAAGGCATGTTTGACGTGTTCACAATGCAAAATGAACATTAAGCCTTCATATTTACAAAGATGCCACTGTAGCACGGTGTCGCATGCTGACAATCCTCCGCGCTTATGAACTGTTGTTAAGGGCCTAGCCATGGGCATGCCATGACATGGCTTTGTGCGGGATAGAATGTTAGGGGTCTAATAAACCACCCCCACTAAAAGAATCTGACGTCCTCGTTGGAGCATCACAACTGTTGCAAGTTATATCGCTACTTGCAATCTGTCAAAAGGAACCATCCATGTCGCTTCAAGACAATGTCTTTGCAAAGACTCCCCAACATACCTTGGATTGTGCCTCGAATAGCAACCCAACAAAACATAGAGAACTCCACTGCCACCATTATGACAATGGACTGTGGTCATGTGTATTGCCTTCCCTGTAACTAGTACACCCACATTAAGCTTTGATTATGTCTAAAATAGCAAACCCGCAAAATAAAATGATGGGAACTCCACTGCCACCACCATGACAATGGATTGTGGTAATGTGCACTACTTTCCCTGAGTTGGTGCACCCACCTTGCGCTTTGATTCTGTTTAAAACAACAAACCCGCAAAACAAAATGATGAGAACTCCACTGCCACCCCCATGACAATGGACTATGGTAATGTGCACTACTTCCCTGAGCTGGTGCACCCACCTTGTGCTTTGATTCTGTCTAAAATAACAAACCCGCAAAATAAATTGATGGGAACTACACTACCACCCCCATGACAATGGACTGTGGTAATGTGCACTGCCTTTTCTGAACTGGTGCACCTACTTTGTGCGTGCGTCACCTTTTGATGCAGGAGGATCTGAGTTAGATGGTGCTGAGTTGTCAGATGACACATTGATTGCGCTGAGATACCTTGAGTTGGCAGATCAGCGCAAAGATGGCAAGAAGTCGTGATTTTTTCCTTAATTGAGGCAATTTTGGGTGCGTTTCGGTATTTTGGCTATAACTTTGGCTACGAGTATCAGAATCGCTTATATGACCCCAATTCAGAAAGCTCTCTTCGGCACGCACGTCGTGGGCACCAAGCGAAGTTGGGTGCATATTTTTTGAGGCCAAAATCTGCTGTTTTCCCTTCTAAATTCCCATTTTTAGTTTTTCTTTCCATTTATAGTAATATTTTCTTTTGTTGTTTAAGCAATGATTCTGAACTTGATTTGGACCAGATTTTTGGCAGCTTACTTCTTTTATTACGTATTTCATTTTGGTGTGATTATTGGGATTTTGCTATTTTTGGTAAAATTTCAATATTGACAATTTTTCAGCTATATAGCCCAGCTTGTGGGCTAATTTGAGGTCAACTTGAATTGTGAATATTAATTTGAATACCAGAGGATTTTCTCTGTGTTTTTGGCGATTCCCTTGCGTTCTTCCTTGTAAATTACCTATTGACACTAACTTACAGAATAATTACTATTCTGTCCGGCATCACCTTTTTTATTTCAAGCCCCTAGCCAAAGCATCATCCACCAAGATCAGTGGGCTAACACGAATTAAATCTTTCGTGTTAGAGTCTTGATCCTCAGATTCTTTGGCAATCAAGGCACTGATTGCTTTCTCCTTCTTTAGAGAATCTCTTGCTCAGTGAGGTCCCTTGCAAATGAAACATCCAGACTCAAAAAACTTCTATTTTGGCTGTTGATTTGATGCTTTAGGATTCTCCTTGTCTTTCTCTACACCATTTTTCTTAACTTTGTCAAAGAACTTTCCATTCTTCTTTTGCTTACCATGGACAGAGTCAAGTTTCTCAATTCACAAGTCCACAAGACTGTCTGCAGCAACAATGGCAGAAGGAAGGTCACGAACACCGCACCTCCGCAACGCAATTTATGCCCACGAAATTAAACAACTTGTCCTCCTCAGACATGTCTTTGATGTCCAACAACAAAGACATGAAATCTTTCACATACTCACGCACAGAACTTGTGTGCTTGAGTTTTCGCAAAGCATCTCGAGCAACCCAACCCGAGTTAGTTGGAAGAAATGTCTCTCTCGACCACGATCTGATTTGTGGTCTGGCCTCGTCGTCAAGTCGAGTCCTCCACCATAATTTTGCATCACCAAACAAGTACATGCTAGTGATTGTGACCTTATCATCTTATGGAATGTGAGCAGCCCTGAAATATTGCTCGACGTCCCACAGGAAATTTTCAAGTTCCTTAGCACTTCTCTTACCTCCAAATGGATTTGGTTCCGGAATCTTGATTTTGGAGGCTGACTTTTCTCCAACAAAGATTTGATTTTGTTAGGTTCTCTTCAGTAAAGCCATTTCATCCTTCAACTACTTCAAGTTTGCCTTGAAGAGTTCAGTCACCGACAAAATGTCGTTGGCAATTTCAGCAAGCTTAGTGTTAGTTTCAGACAAAAACTTACCAAGCTCTGTGTGTAGAGTTTGCAACTCTACAGCAGTCTATTCCGCTTGTAACGTCAAGGAAACATCGTCATGAGCTTGAGTGTAATACCCCATAATTTTGGAGGTCTTTTAATTTTAATTTAATTTTTTTTCTTTTATTAGTTAAATTGAATTGCTTTATTAGTTGGATTAAATTCTTTGAGTGCTTTAAATATTGTGGTGTAGTTTACTTTATTTTTATTTTATTTTATTTAGACTGGGTCTTGGTATTTTTTTTTTTTAATTTTAGATTAGGCTGCATGTTCTTTAATTTTTTTAAAATTTTATCAGGTTGGGATATATATATATATATATATATATATATATATTAATATTATAGGTGGACTAAGTATTTTATATTTATTAATATAATTATTTAGGAATTTTTACTTTAGTTTTCTAGAATGAAAATTAAAATAAAATAATAAAAAAAGAGGGTTAGGGTTTTTGTCGTTTACACATACAGAGACCGAAAGAACATAAATGCGATAGAGAAGGGAGAGAATGAACGATTCATCGGAACGAGTCCGTGTTCATCAAAAAGGCAAATTCGAACTCTTCTCTTTCCCTTTGAATCTGTAGACATATATATTATTTGTATATACATGTTGCTGGATTATATATATAATATATATATTATTTGTATATACATGTCACTGGAATATATATATAATATATATATTATTTGTATATACGTGTTGTTGGAATATATATATATATATATATATAATATTATTTGTATATACGTGTTGCTGGAAAAAAAAATTTATGCATTTAATTATGAAATTAAATGATTTTGAATGCTAAGAATAATTATGTGAATTAAACATGAAGATTCTAGGGTTTTGGTACTGCTTTAGGTTATTTTTCCATATGTATATACATGTATATATGACTGTATAGGCGGGTATATATATATATATATATAATGTACGAACATGAAATTGGATTTACTATATTCATCATTTTTGAGGGTTTTTGTTCCGATCAATAGGTAGATCTTACTTCCTAGAACAATCATTGAAAATTTGGTTGCGAAACGTTAGGTAGCTTGACAGGAATTCAAGTTTGAAATTTTAGATTTTTAAAACTTGAAATTGGGCCTTTTTGATTTAAGGCGCGAGAGGGTGTGAATTTGGTACTAATGTGTAGCTCAGATCGAGATGAGTTCAATGATATATTTATACGCACGATTCGGTTCCCGAAAGTGGCCAGAAAGTTCTGGCACCATTGCAGGAAGAGAAGGAAGAAGAAAAAGAAAAGAAAAGAAAAAAAAAGGGGGGCCACGTGCCCCGCTGACGCGTGCACTGTTGGTCGGGGACTGGGAAAGGTTTGTTGGGTCCGACTCGCTGGGCCCACCCACTTTGGGCCTAGTTCGGAATGTTTTAATATTTTTTTATTTAATTTCAATTTGATTTTAATTTAGAAAATTAGGAAAAATAATTTTTAAAATTGTTTTTAAATTCTGAAAAATTTTAAAAAAAATTAGGTAACCTTTTAGGGACATAATGCACTTGAGTTTTAAATTTCAAGTAAAAATGAGTTAAAATTTTCAAGTAAAAATATTTTAAAATTACCAATAAATTCCAGAAAATTTCTAAACTTTTTATCTAATCTGTTGGGGTTAAAATAGGCATGGGTTTTAAATTTCATAACAAAATAGTTTTAAAAAGTGTTCTTCAAAATGAGAATTTTTTTAAATTCTTTCCTTTGTTTTGGGTTGTTATGAATTTTTGAGAAATTTCAGAAAATGCCAGAATGATTAAATAGGGTTCCTAGGAACAGAATAGGCCTGAAAACCTAGATTAGAGCTAGGTTTTGACTCCCTTAATGATTTAGGCATATTGCAGATTTGGCTGTGTGCTTGCTCATATAATTGGTGGTTGTATTATTTTCCTTCCTTAATTGTATTATTTGAACTCATAACTGTTCATAATATTTGATATTATTTTAATTGTGTATGAATTATTTTATTGTGGTGATTGAACTTTTGTTAGATTAAATTAATATGCTAGGTAGGTTAGGTCTCTTGTTTTGGTTTAATAGGTTAGTTGTAGAGGCATGTAAGGATTGTTAGGGGGCATGTTAGGATTGCCAATACCTATTAAGGTATCTAATGTTAGGGGGGCATGTAAGGATTGCTAGGGGGCATGTCAGGATTGCCAATACCTATAAGGTATCCAATGATAGTATAGGTGGCATGTCAAGATTGCCTAGGTTTAATAGAATACTTGATTGTGTGCCTTTGGTATGAACTTAAAGAATATGTTCTAAGTTTGTATGATATGGGTTAGTTTGGAAACAATATAAAAGATGGCTTTCATTTTGGAGACATGAACTGGGGTAAGGAAATGACTTATGTATACTTGTTTTTTTTTGTATCCCTCATATAGAGGGTATGTTTACCGATTCTCTGGTTGGGATGTAGTAGAGAGGACTTGCTTGTAGGTTTAACCCACTTTGGGTTTTGTGTATGAGACTGGTCACCTCATGCGCGAAATTTTGTTAGATTATTTCATTGAGGTGCCCCACAATCTCCTCGAGACGAGAAAGACGATCTCTCATTGTGTTTGCACCTCCAGCCATCTCGAATTGTGCACTTTGAACCAACAATTAAATCAAACCTTGGCTCCGAACACCAATTGTAGCTCTGATACCAACTGCACAGGGATCAATTTGAACATCAAATTTGCGCCGTTGTGATGGCACTAGGGTAGCCCTCGTTTTCCTCTGCCCTCTGCCTTAGTCTCAGCCAACACACTTGATGTCTTTGGACACATACCAAGTCACTCCCACACACACAAGAAGGTTATGTAGGAAAAAAAGGAACAAAGCACACACAATTTATAGAAGTTTTATGACTTCCAACCTTTATATTATTAACACAAAAACAATACAAGGAAATATGGCCAAGGCCTGCAGTAAACTTCTCTCCCAAAATGAATAGCTCTCAACTATTCTTTCATTATCGAATTCTTCTCTTTTCTCTCGCTCATTACAATGCCCACCAAGGGATATTTATAAACACTCACAAAATTGCATATTCAACCCACTAATGTTGATCCACTTAGGGTTGTGTTGGCATCACCCAACACATGACACCCTACTTTGGTGGTTGCTACCATTAAGCTACTCTCGCCCACCTTTAGCAACAAGTGGAGAATATGGTAGACTTTTGTGTGTTGGCAAGCCAAGAGGTTGCCACCTTGCACAATTAATTGCTAGTCTTCCCCACCTTCCCATAATATAGCTATATATATGGAATGTGAATGACAACACTTTAGTACACTTGTATATTACTGGACCTTTCATTGCACACACTAGCAATGCATTGTCCGCCTTCAGAATGTGCCATTTGTCCCGCCAAGTGTCAACCAATGCCTTTAAGCATTCCTAGCCAAGCCATGTTTAGCCACATTTGATTTTAGCCAACCTAATTAGGACTCAACCCAAGCCCTTGTCATGTGGTCAATGTCATTGCCCACATTTTGACCAAGTCCAAACCATGTCAATGAGTTTGCCATTGCCTTGATCTGTTGGTGCACTTAGCCTACACCATAAGCCAATTTTGCCACCGTGCCGTACCCACGGGGGCTAGCCAAGTCACATACGAATGACAACCTTTGTCTTGATTTAACCATGTCTTAACTTGTTGGTGCATGATCCGAGCCATGCCCACCAATTTCACATTCGTGTCCACCGTGGTGTGCCCATGGGGGCTTGAGTTGCTATAAAGAGCCACCACCTTGCCAAAGGCAAGTTTGCATGCCCATGGATCCATATGCATGTGGACACGGCTTAGGGTGCACCAAACTGCGCCACCCATCCATGGGGTTCCTTCCATCGAACCATCAAGTACCATCACCTTTGGTGTGGTGCATTATCATGCCAAAGGCATGTTTGACGTGCTCACATTGCAAAACGAACATTAAGCCTTCATATTTACAAGGATGCCACTGTAGCACCATGTGGTATGTTGATAACCCTTCGCGCCTATGAACTGTTGTCAAGGGTCTAGCCATAGGCATGCCATGACATGGCCTTGTGCGGGACAAAATGTTGGGGTCCAACAGTAACCATAAATAAGGATTTGAAAAAAATTTGGCACCTCCAGCCCTCCTTTACGTCCGTCCCTGTAAAACAAACTGCCCATTCCCTAGATTTTGATTACCAAGCAATCATCAAAGCAGGTGTAAATATAAATTTAATGCCAACTTGCCAAGCATGTCTAATGTTGAACCTTTTTGTCTTGTAAACCAAAATCCATTCCCGCCAAGCATGTAGCCGAAGGATTTGTATGAGTTCCTCTTGAACAGAATCAAATTCTAATCAATTTTCTAAAAACAGTTTGCATCTAGTCGTATAATACACACCACTCTGTTAGAAAAACATACAATGACGAATCATTCAAACATACATAGATCAACTTTTATACAGAATAACAAATACACTCGTCAGATTCAATTGAATGTAATAAAAGACAACATATCATGTATATTTATTCCTTGCATTTCTAAATGACAAGAATGATAAAGATGATGATTTCTAAATGACTAGAGTAATGTTTATGCTGATCTATTAATCAAACTCAAATTCAGATGAGGTTAAAGTTAAGCAAATCTGACCAAAACCATAGAGATAACCAAATTCATTGAAAAACTTCAAAAATAAAAAAGATCACCATTCTTCCTCAAGCCTAAAGTGTACATGCCAATAAACCAGTCAATGTATATTAGAAAAAAAGATGACATGATAGTTAGGGAATTAAGGCATATTCTTAACGTCTCTGAAGTAAGCATGGTTAAGAGCATCCTGAACTGTAATTCTTTTACTTGGATTCAAGCAAAGCATTTTCTGGAAAAACATAGAACAGTAGCATTAGTGAGAAAAACAATAAATCTGTTACATTTGCTTACTATGAATACTTGAGATCATCTGTTTTAATGACTGTAGAGATCAATTTCAACAAATCTACATATTGTTATAAAGTAACCCATTATTCCATGTGGTCCTCCAAAAAAAAAAAACATTCATTCCATGTGTGGCTGTGAGGCATTGGTAATGGGAAAATGGGTATTGGACTCTGAAAGGTCAGCTATCTTAACCATCCTCTCCATCCACACAAGGTTCCCATGGTACCTTGGACCAACCTCATTATAAAATCTAAACTTACAGAAAGAAGATCAACTCCGGTCGGTTCAAGACCTGGGACTTCTTTCGCCAGGTCCTGCATGGCAAGAAAGAAAGGTAAGAACGGACTTTAGAGGCCATAAAAAAGTAACAACAAAAAAAAAATCACAGACAATATCTACATTACCTTAGGAAGCAGTGAAGTCACTCCAGGCCTGGTTTCTTTATCTGGTGTGCTCATAATACTAAATAAAAAATAAAAAACATTAAATGTATGTAAGATTGAACAACCCAATAGTATTATATGAATAAACAGGGAAATGTGGTTGTGCTTAAGCTATATGAAACTTGAACATTTTGGACAATTGATTAACTTCAAGGCCATGGAACATATTCTGATGGGTTACCGTCTCAGCAAATATACAACCTACAGACCACACATCAACAGGAGTAGAGTATTGGCTCAAATCAAGCAATATTTCGGGTGCTTTGTATCCAGTAGTTGCCACCTGGAAAGAATTACCAACAAAATGAGTAAACAGCCATCAACCATAATTTAAAAAGAAAAGAAACAAAGCCATGAGTTTAGCTCTACCATGGACTATGGAGCATTTGACAAAAGCAAAACAGTGTAACCAAGGGTTGCAGTATAGTAGTAGTTCTTCACCTTCTAAAGTAGAAGGTTGGTTTAAGTCACTGTAGGGGCAAAGTGGGTGTGTGAGTCTTAACTAGGGAAAAAAAAGTAAAGAAACAGAAGTGTATTATAAAAGATGTTAGATGTCATGGTTTTGTTCACAACCAACTAAAATAATTCTTCATTTTCTAAAAATATTTTAATCTTAAAAGTAGGCAAAATACGAGTTAACTTCTAGGAATGCCCAAAAGATACTAATATCCTATTCCTGCAATATATGCATCGAAAGCACTTGTATTTCACAAAATGAAATTGAGGAAAAGTGTCATTTTCTAATACTACCAAAGAAACCAAATTAACCAAAAGAGCAGCGTTCATACACCATATAAGTTAACGGGCAGAAAAGCCAGTGGGCAAGCTAATGCTTGCTAAAACAATCGGGTTTTTCCAAGAATGAGCTAATAAGATTGAAAGGCTAGCCACCAATAATAAAATGCTAGTGAAACTGATACCTTGTGTATATACCTTATGGGGAACACCAATTGGCCTGGCCAATCCGAAGTCTGCAATTTTCACGATATCTTTACCGGTATCTATCAGCAAATTCGCAGGCTTCAGATCTCGATGGATAATTTTCTATGAATGACAATATGCAACACCAGATAGAATCTGAAGCAGAAATTTCTACAAAGAGATCGTGAAAATTAAATCACAAACTTAGTTGTGACATTCCAGAGCAGTATCATTGCTATCTTTAAATAACAAGCATGTAAGGGAAAATCAATATCGTGTTTTACATGACATTTGAGGTCTGCTCGGTATGTTTTTGCATTCTGTTGAATGCAAGTCTAAGATTTTTTTGTATCCTTATGTTCACATAAGGCATGAAATGAAATGTCCCCTAGAAAATTTCGCGTATGAGGTGGTCAGTCTCATATACAAAACTTGGGAAATACATACAATTAGTAGCAACAAGCATAAAATACAAAAGACAGTAAAATAAATTCTAAAAGCTAAACAGAAAATCCCACTGAATTGAAATAACTGGTAAACAAATAATTATATGTTCACTGATACAATTTGAAAGTCCCGTAACCCAAGGACCCCTTAATCATAATAAACAAAAGTTTAAGACTCTAATTTAAAACTAACAACCAAAATCTCTAAATGAGTTCATAGTCTGACCCTTGAATAAGATGATAGATTTCTACCCTGTGACCGATGAGAAGAGATGTCTGCCACAACCAACCCTAAAACTCTATCCTCGCAGTGGAACCTGTCTGAAACCTGAAATATCAATAAAGTGGGTTAAACCCACGAGCAAGTCCTATCTACTACATCCCAACCAGAGAACCAATATGCATACCCTCAGTATAAGGGACACAAAATAAATCCATAGATTTAACATACAAGTTATTCTTTTATCCAGTTTCATGTTTCCAAAACAACAGTCAATATTTATAATATTCCACCCAAACCCTTATTATGCAAAAGTAAACACATTCCTTAAGCTCAGCAGAAATAAACATAACATTAAATACTATCAAGTTTAAGCAATCCTAACATGTCACCATTTTATCCTTTGATACCTTAATAGGTATAAGTATATACATACTGGCCATTCCCTACCTAGTTCATGTTTTCAAAAATCAAAATAATCTTATATGTTGTCCAAACAAACCCTTATCATTCAATAATGAACCCATTCTTTAAGTTCAAAGTAAAGAAACATATGCATGCATTTTATTAAATCTAGGCAATCATGACAAAACAAATATAATGTATAAATACCTTATTAGGTATGGGCGATCCTGACACGCCGGGTAATCCTTACACGCCAAAATAAAATGCATAGATACCTTATTAAGTATGGGCGATCCTGACACACCGGGCAATCCTTACATGCCAAAATAAAATGATAGATACCTTATTAGGTATGGGCGATCCTGACACGCCGGCAATCCTTACATGCCAAATAAAATGTATAGATGCATTCCCAATATGAAACATAAAATAAATAAGGTGCATTATGATTTTAATTGGCACAAACAAAGTAATTCAAATTATCCGACATGAAATTATCATCATAAGACAAATCGTTCACAAGTAAACTATAATCAAGTATTTAATGGACATTTATATCCTCAAAGGAAACTACATTCAAGTAAATCAAATAACACAATTTAAGCACTTTAGAAGCAAACACCCAATCCAACCCCCAATGCACTCAAATCTACGAGGGAGTCTAAACCTAACTTTTATCTAAGTTTCTAGGCCTATTCTACTCCTAAGAACCCTATTAAATCATTCTGGAATTTTCTAGAATTTTTGAGAATTTAAAAAAAATATATTTTTCTAGCAAAAAGAAAATAAAACATAATTCGAGGCATACGTTTACAACCAACACAATTACAATGGATACTCATCTTCACTTAAAATTTAAAACTCAGGTGCTTTTTAATCCTATAAAGTTACCTAAATTTTTCTAGAATTTTCTGGAATTTTAAAATATTTTCTAAAAACAAAAGAAGGTAAAAATCCAACTTTTAGACACTTTAAAAATTGATTTAACACCAAGGGAAACTCATTTCGAGATGAAAATTTACAACCAAGTTTATTTAACCTCCAAAAAGTTATAGTAAAATTTTGGGAATTTTTGGAGTTATAAAAGTATTTTCTAAAATTACAGAAAGTGAAAAACTCAGTTTTTAGACACTTTAAAAATTAATTTAAAGACAAATGATAAATAATTTCGACATGAAATTTAAACCCCAAGCTCCTTAAGCTCTCAGGAAGTTAACATAAAATTTTGGGAATTTTTAGAATTATAAAAGTATTTTAAAAAAATGATTTTCCGAATTTTCAAATTTTTCCAAAAATTTCAAAAATTCAAAACAAATAGCAAAATAATTTGGAATAGGCCCATATCGGACCCAGAGGTGGGCCCAGCGAGTGGGGCCCAAAAATGGATTTCCTGCTGATGCCGGAGCAGACGGAACGCACCCCCACACGCAGGCAGCGCGCTGCCCCCCTTTCTTCTTCTTTTTTTTTTTTTTTCTTTTCTTCTTCCCTGAAGCTCCCACAATTCAACAATGGTGGCCGAACTTCCCGATCACTTTCCGATCACTTTCGGGCACCGAATCGCGCATATGAATATACCATTGAACTCGTAACGATCTAAGCTACGTATTGGTACCAAATCACCCCCTCTCGCAGCCTAAATAAAAAACGTCCAATTTCAAATTTCAAAAATCTAAAATTTCAAACTCAATTTTCCGTCAATCTACCCAACGATTCACAGCCAAACTTTCAAGGATTGTTCTAGGAAGTAAGATCTACCTTTTAATCGGAACAAAAACGTTCAAAAATGATGAATACAGTAAATCCAATTTCATGTTAATATATATATATATACCCGCCTATACAATCATATATACATGTATATATATGTACGCAAAAATAACCTAAAACAGTACCAAAACTCCAAAATCTTCATGTTTAATTTACAGAATTATTCTTAGCATGCAAAATCATTTAATTTCATAATTAATTGCATACAAATTTCTAGCAACATGTCTATACAATTAATATATATATTATACATATATTCCAGCAACATGTATATACAAATATTATATAGGGTTAAGTGCAAAAAACACCCTCATTATATACAGAATGTGCAAGAACACCCCCTAGTGTTCAAATAGCCCCCCACAATTTCAAAATTGTTCAGATAAGGACAAATGATCACTTTTCCGGTACCGAGAAAAGAAAATGACTAAAGTACCCTTATGTTATGAAAAAAAAAAATGTTAAATGTCCAAAAAGGACATGTGGTGTAACCCATCTGATATAACCCATCTGATATACCAAACACTCTCTTTCTAACTTCGAACACCACTAAACCTAGGGTTTTCATTTTATTCGATCGCACTCCTTCTAACTCTCTGTTTGATCGCACTCATCCTCCCTCGTTGACACTCAAGTTCTCTCTATCTAGTTTCGCGTTCGATTACTATAGGTTGAAGACTGGACTCCAAATTCAAACAACACTCAACCTAAGGTTCTCACTTTGTTCGATCGCACTCCTCCTAACTCTCTGTTCGATCGCACTCATCCTCCCTCGCTGACACTCAAGCTCTCTCTATCCAGTTTCGTGTTCGATTAAAGTTGTTGAATGCTGTAGATTGAAGACTGAAACACGTAAACGACTGATTTGAAACATCGGTAAGATTTATGTGCTATTTTTAGGGCTTTTGTATGCATTTTCCATTAAAATAATTGATTATATTAGGGTTGTAGATTTAAAGTTAGGGTTTTATGTTCTGAGTTAGGGTTTATAGTTAGTGATTCTTTCTCTAGGGTTTTTCGTTGTCATACGTATTATTTCTTTGTTTCTTTGTGCATGATTGTGACGAATTGCACTTTAATATGTAGTTTTTCATGCATGTGGCTAGCTTTTAGATCATTATTTATTGATCAATTCTAGATAGTGGTGGACCCTCGGTGTTTTGTGGTCCCTCCAGTAAAGTATGGAATTTGTTTGTATATGTTTTCTAAAATTGCTATATTATTTTGTTTCCTGTAATGTGGTCCCTCCAGTAAAGTATGGAATTTGTTTGTATATGTTTTCTAAAATTGCTATATTATTTTGTTTCCTGTATGTGGTCCCCCCATTGTTTATTGATTCCATTTAGGCCTGCATGTACAATTATTTTGTTTCCTGTATGTGGTCCCTCCATTATTTATTGATTTTATTTAGGCCTACATGTACAATTATTGTGGTCTTTCCATTAAGTTTACACCATTCAAGTTTCTAATATGTGTTAATTTTGTTATCAAAATGGCATGTATATTGCATGACGGATCATGGATCCCGCTCTGATATACATGCCATGTATAATGTATTTGTTTGATGAATTAGTTGATGGAGAATTTATATTCAATTGAGCTGCATCACTCTGGTAGATTTGATGGGGATAACAACTATATTGGAGGAGTTGTTCGTTCATTTGAGAATGCTGATCCTGATAGATTTTCCTATTTAGAAGTTGAAGACATGTTAGAGTTGGTTGGTTGTGATGTTGATGGCAGAGTATTCTATAGGGATCCAAATGATGGACATCTCTTGCAAGTTAAAGATGATGTGGGTATTCTATATATGTTTCAGACTTACAAAAGCTTGTGTTTAATAAAACTTTATGTTGTTAATGAGATTGAAGCTGAAGGTGAGACTGAAACTGTGAATGAGATTGAAACTGCTGCAACTGAAATTGTGAATGAGAATGAGAGGGTTACTGAAAGTGTTCAAGAAGGGTTGGTCTTAAATGATGACTTTTGGGAACAAGTTTTTACACAAGCTGATGAAATAGAAGGTCAAGTTAGAGGGAACAATGAACAAGTTCATGTTGAGAATGAGATTGAAGATGATGCAAGTCAATCATATTTTGAGAATGGATGGGGGGTTATTGGGGACATTGATGGGAGCTCAGTGTATGCTCCTAGTGATGAGCTTTGGAGTCTCCATAACTCATCAGATGAAGAAGTTGTGCCACAAAGAACACCCCAGTTTATTCCACAGAGGGATCTAGAGAAGGAGGATTTATGTTTCTTTGAAGGGATGGAGTTTGTATGTGCTGCAGATTTCAGGCTTGCATTGAGGCATCATTCTATAAAACATAGATATGATTTTAGCTTCATAAAGAATGAAGGGAAAAGGGTGACTGTTGTTTGTGACAATGGTTGTGGTTGGAGGATACATGCAAGTAGGTTGGGTAATGATGGCAATTTTGTTATAAAAAAATGCAAATCTGAGCACAGTGACAGCTGTTTTGAAGTGGGCACCAGTAAACAAGCATCATCCAGGATACTTGCTGGAAAATATGTCCATAAATTTAGATTAGACCCACTATGGAAAGTTGGTGCATTTAAGGGTCATATTGAGGATGAGTTGGACTTAGAGGTGTCAAGATTCAAAGCTTCAAGGGCTAAAAGAAAAGCTTTAGAAATTATTGAAGGGAATTATGAGGATCAGTTTGAAAAACTAAGGGAGTATGGCAATTTGATTATGTCCTCAAATCCTGGTAGTGTCTTTAAAGTAAGTTCCAATTTGGAACCTGACCACCAATCTACAAGGTTTGAGAGATGTTTTTTCTGTTTGGATGCAATGTTGAAGGGTTTTCAGGAGGGATGCAGGCCTTTCATTGGCCTTGATGGATGTTTTCTGAAAACTCCTTACAAAGGACAGTTGCTCAGTGTTGTTGGAAGAGATGGAGACAACAGTTTTTATCCAATAGCACTTGCAGTGGTTGAAGCTGAAAATAAAGAAAGTTGGAAGTGGTTCATGGAAGAGCTGTTGGATGTTCTTGGTGACTATCATGGGATAACATGGATTTCAGACAGGCAGAAGGGTCTAGTTGAGGTGTTTGAAGACATACTTCCTGGGGCAGATCACAGATATTGTGTTAGGCATATCTATGAAAACTTCAAGAAGAAATACTCAGGTGCAGTATTGAGAAAAGGACTGTGGGGAGCTGCAAGTGCATTCAGTGTGGGTGATTTTGAGAGGGAAATGGATTTCATCAAGAGGCTGAACTGTGATGCATATGCATGGTTGGAAAAAATACCTGCTAGGCTCTGGTCCAAACATAGGTTTACAGAAACCTCAAAGTGTGATTTATGCAGCAATAATATGTGTGAGTCATGGAATGGACATATCAAAGAGGCAAGGGAGAAGCCAATAATCCACATGTTTGAGATGATCAGAAGAATGTTAATGAAAAGGTTCCAAGAGAAGAGAGAGTACATGAAACAAGTAGAAGGATTATTAGTTCCCAAGGTACAAGAGTAGTTAAAACAACTCAAGAAATATACAAAGAGGTGTGTTGTGGATGGTGCTGGGCTTCAGCTTTATGAGGTTCAGTATGGAGGAATGAATGATTCTGTGGATTTGGCAAAAAGGACATGCTCATGCAAAGAGTGGCAAATTACAGGAGTGCCATGCATGCATGCATTGGCTTGCATTTTGAAGAAGAGGTTTAATCCCGAGGACTATGTGGATCCCTATTACCATAGAGAAAGGTTCATGAAGGCATATGAACATGTCATCAAACCTCTTTCACTAAGGAATCTAAAAAGGTTGCAAGGACTGGTCCCATTGATCCCTCCACAAGTTAGGATACCTCCAAGCAGACCAAAAAAGTTAAGGAAGAGAGGTGCTGATGAAAAGAAAAAATACATCAAGCCTGCTTTCAGACAGAGGGCTCATATTAAATGTAGCAAATGTAATCAAATGGGCCACAACAGAAGGAGCTGCAAAAATAGTGAACCAGACCCTAGACCACCACCAACAAACAAGGGAGGTAGACCCCCTCTTCCAACAGTGAGACTGCAGGTTTGTAGGGGTGATGGGAGTGGTGGCAGAGCTGTGGGAAGTGGTGGCAGAGGTGATGGGAGTGGTGGCAAAGCTGTGGGAAGTGGTGGCAGAGGTGATGGGAGTGGTGGCAGAGGTGTGGGAAGTGGTGGCAGAGGTGATGGGAGTGGTGGCAGAGCTGTGGGAAGTGGTGGCAAAGCTGTGGGAAGTGGTGGTAGAGGTGGAGGTAGGAGTGGTGTGGGTGGAAGAGGTAGAGGCAGAAGTAGAGGTGGTGAACCAATCACTAGTCAATTAAGAGAGGTATAACTTTCATACCTTGTTCCATTAAATTATGTTACACATTTGGTTTATTTATATTTGTGACATGTTTTTCACAGATTGTATGTGTTCCTCAATCTCAAGTTGCTGACATGGATATTCTAGTTGGTACACAAGAATCGCATTAACTGTGGGTGACTTTGTATTTTAATAAGTTATTGTTTTAGTTGCTAATAATATATTTTTTGGATGTTAATTAGTTGTTTTTTGACAGTTGGACATGGAGTCAAAAACTGCTGAAGTTTAGAATTTTTTGGGCAGTGTTACTGTATATGCATATATTTTTTTGGATGAATGTAGCTTAACTGAACTGTGTCTTGGATAGATGTAGCCTATGGTCAGTTTGGACAGGTTGATAATTATCATGGATGTAACTTGTGCTGTATATGTGTTACATCAGTTTGGACATTTAAACTTTAGAATTTTTTGGGCAGTGCTACTGTTTATGCACAGATTTTTTGGGAATATTTTTGGATAAATATAGGTTAACTGAACTGTGTCTTGGACATATGTAGCTTATGGTCAGTTTGGACAGGTTGATAATTATTATGAATGTAACTTGTGCTATATATGTGTTATATCAGTTTGGACATTTATGACAGTTTGTGTTGGTTGACAGTTTGTGTATCCATGTAGCTTAACTGAACTTTGTGTCTTGGACATATGTAACTTATGGTCAGTTTGGACATCTTGATAATTATTATGGATGTAACTTGTGCTATTTATGTGTTATATCAGTTTGGACATTTATGGCAGTTTGTGTATGGTCATTTTGTGTTGGTTGTATGGTCAGTTTGTGTTCTTGGACATTTTAGAGGAATATGTTTGTATGAAATGGTTTGCTATTAAGTGATCCAATACATTGCAATTTAGGAATTGATCCAATACCAGTGAAGTTACATTAAAAACTTAAACATTGCAATACAGGTGAAGAAACCCAATACAAAATGTAACACAGAACTATTCAGATATGGCATTTTAATTGAACAGTTTTGATTTGGGATCTTTTCCTTATTATGCTCCATTGTAAAATAATGCTCATTCGGATCTCTTGATGATGGCTGACCTCTTGATGTATACTTAACCTTGCTTAATTCTCTAACCTGTGCAATAAGATCAGACATTAAACTTCGATAGTACTCGGAGAGTTCATCATCCTCCCACTGCAAAAAACCACATCCACGTGAATTGGTCCTATAATTTGCACAGCCATAGAATCTTCTTCCAGGATTTCTGTCTGTGTAAGAAGTCTTCAAAGGACTCTCAATTTTGCAATGACAATAAACAACTCTTACAGGCCTTCGGTATGAGTGGCTGTGAGTCCTTGAGTTTGCAACAGATTCCATAGAATGAGAGAATATAGAGCACGTGAGAGAGAGTGAGAGAGAGAATATAGAACGAGAAAGAGAGACAAAAAAATATATATGTAAAGTGAATATAGAGAGAGAGAGAATATATATATATAGAGAGAGAGAATATATATATATAGAGAGAGAGAGAATATATATAAATATATATATATAGAGAGAGAGAATATATATATATATATATATATAGAGAGAGAGAGAGAATATATATAAATATATATATATATATATATATATATATCGAGACAGAGAGAGAGTGAAATGTAAAAAGAGATGGAAGCTGTGGGATAGAGAGAGAGAGATAGAGATAGTGTCCATGCAATGCCTAAGTATTATATAGAACCATTGAAGGGTATTTTGGTCTTCCAAAAAGGGCATTTTAGGGTTTTAAAAAAATTTACAGTCAAAACAGACTTTTTAACGGTCAAATTTAAACGGTCACTTGCCTTAAGGGGGTATTTGTACATCGGATATAACTAGTAGGGGGTGATATGCACATACTAAATTGGAGTGTTTTTTGCACATTTCTGTATATAGCGAGGGTGTTTTTTGCACTTAACCCTATTATATATGCATACAGATTCAAAGGGGAAGAGAAGAGTTCGAATTTGCCTCTTTGACGATTCAATAACTCGTTCACCCGATTGTTCCTTCACTCCATTCTCTCTTTCGTTTACTCTCTTAGTTCTGTGCGTAAAGTAAACGGCAGGAACCCTAGTTTCTTATTTTATTTTTGTCTTAATTATTATTATTCTATATTTCTTTTCTACAAAACTAAATAACTAAAAATATATATATAAAATAAAAGAAAACTCAAATATCATAACCATACACCCAAGCCCATCAACTTAAGCATATTCCTAGCCCAACCATTCCAGCCCAAATTCCTCCCTAGCCCAATCCAAAGCATTCAAAAGATTTAAATCAAACAGTAGATAATCAATAAACAATTCACATAAAATGATAAAAATATAAACAAAGAAATTCACATAAAATAATTAGAATCTATCAAACATAAATAATCCACATAAAATAATAACAATCAAACTTATCAATTCACATGAAATAATAAAATGCATATAAAGGAAAAGCAACTCACATAAAATGATAAAATATAAAGACGAGGCATTTCACAAGAATTAATAATAAAAAAATTATAATATAAAGCAATTCAAATTCTTTAAAATAATTGACGTTCAAATTTCTGGGGTATTACATGAAATGGATCAAGTTCAATCTGATTCCACGCCAAAATTCATTTTTACTGGGTTTGGATAATTTTAGTCTGAATTTTAAAATAGGACAGATGAGGATCTTCTTTAAAAACTCCATTGCACATCTGAATTGAATTTTGATACAAGTAAACATGAAAATAATGGGATTTAACTCAATATCCTATCCATTTTTTACTATATTAGGACTCTTTGGATTGTTAATTACACATGTATCATATGGGCTGGATATAGATTATTTCCACAGGATCCACTCGGATTCGAGTCAGATAGATCTGAATCAGGATTATACAGATCCACTCTATTTCATGCCCTAATTCAAAATCAGGTCATGTTATTTTAAATAATAAAAAAAGTCTCCTTGTTCCAATTCTATTTTGAACATGTTTGAATGAAAATTAAATGCCTTTTGTGTGACTAAAGTGTCTTCAACTTGTTCTTAAGATATATTAGAATAACTCCATTTTCCTGGGCATATAAACACCTCAAACAGAAATGTATCAGAGAACAGTTTCAGAAAAAATAGCAAATTCAAAGGTACCAATGTTATCTCCTAACACGGAAAAGTAAATAATGAAGATTATCAATAGAGTCACTTGAAATTATATATTTCATGGCGAAAAAAAAAAAAAAAAGACAAGTCAAAGTTTCTGCATGGGGCAAATAAACACCAGTCATAGAATATAGCAGTTATCTTTTTACATTAATAAAATGATAGTCAAAGTAGCAGTGGAGCTCACTTTTATTCTTTGCGGATCCTTAGCATCCAACGGGTAGGTCTTCATGTAATTGAACAGATCAAAGTCCAAATACTCGAACACAAGAAACATGGTTTTTTCTATGTTCCATATTTCCAACAACCTGTAAATCAGCACCCCGTCAGATAATTTGTTCAAACAATTCTAAAAAATAAAAAATGAGATATTATCAATTGATTAGTTCTTGATACATATAAACTACAAAGTTTACTTAATCAAGCAGATACTTCGGATCTGAGAGCCATCCAGTTATTCAGGCAACTGTCTCAGCCACCAGCAATCACAGGGGCACAACATCATTTCACTCTTCATTGGCATGATTAAGATGGATCTCTTTCCTTTCTGCCACTTTAATACAAATAGAAGACATATGCTTGTAGAATTGGTTGATACTAACAGGTGTTTCAAACACCATTACATCATGCAGTGCAACTAAGTAGAGTTCAAGTATGAGTGTCAAATGTCAACTGGTTTACTTAAAGAAATCAAAGTTCAGCCAAACACCAGGATCTTATTGGACCATGTCATAATTAGGTGAACCGGAGTGATATATCAAACAGAGTATAACCTAAGACCTGGCAATTAATTTGCCAAAATGACCTCATGCACAAGAGATATGATGTTTAGAATTAATTTAAAGGACATGTCTATACACATTAACGGAAAGGGTGGCACAGTGCCTAAATATAAGTGTGGAATCTTTGCATTCAGAGTTCAATTTTAATTTTCGTGTTGCATTGAATTTCCAAATGAGACACATCATCATCATCACTACTTATATGTACACATATACTGTAAGGAAACTGTGAAAATGGAGGAGGAACCATCACAATGAGAGAGGAAAGAGATGAATACCAAAAGGAGCATGCTTTAAATGTGGGCAAGTGGGTACTGCAAAGTAGATTCTCCCAAGCACAAGAAAGATTCAGAAAAGGCACAAGAGATGAATCTTAAGCAATGATCATAGACACTAGAAACTAATGGTGTATTGATTTGAGACCACAAGATGTGTCTAAGGACTCATTTGTGAAGATGACAAACATGTGATGTCACCCAGAGAATATCAAAATTTTTATAGGCAACATTACCTATTGTGATGTTTACTTGTGGAGACTTTAGAGTCTTCTCAGAAAATTCAAGCTTCATGCTAAAAGATGTGCGTTATGTGACTAAAATTGAAAGAAATCTCGTTGCTGTGTCAATATTAAATGGGAAAGGGTTAAATTTAGAATTTTGTAAAGGGCAAGTCTAGGTTAAAAAGTGTGGGCAAACTATTGTAGAAGAACTGGTGGATGACACTTACAGATTATTAATAACAATTGTAATAGTAATATAATAATAGTTTTTCTTACTTATTTGAGTCTAGTAAGATTAATTCATATTTATGGGTTATGCGGTTGGGATGCATAACACCAAAGAAACAAGGGCTTGAAGGAGTAGATATTGAAGCTAGATTTGGAGAACATGAAGAGTTATCATAAGTCCATTGTATACGAATAACCAGGCCGAGAGAGTTGAGGCTGAGGCAGCTGTATTTGGATCAATAGAAGTACAGCGAGAAAATCATGCAGCTGTTTTGCATCTATAAACGTAGTCCTATCTCCAACCGGTGCATAGAAACACCGTTTTGAAGCAGTCTCAGTCTGCCAGATAAAGAAAGTCGTATATATTCAGAATATGACATGTGAACAAGAAAGTTGAGGTTATAATCTCTGATATGACATATACCAAACCAGATATCTGCTATGCAGGAGGATTAGTGAGTAGATTCAGGACAAATCCAAAACAGATATCTAGAAGGAACTAGCAATATTCAACTCCTCCATGGTGAAATCCTAGGAGATATCCAGAAACAGATTTTGTGGGGGACCAAAACGATCATAGATCAACAAATGGCCGCCTCGTCCAACAAAATTTGAAGTGTGTTTCAATGCATACAATGGAGGCAAAAAAAGCAAGATGCATTATGGCAACATTCACACTGCCACTAAAGTGCTTTATGGAAAATTTAGAATTTGGCATGCTTGAAGGCCCTATGAATGTCTTCTCTGACAATAAAGCTTCCATGTCACTAATCAAAAGTGTTAAGTAGTGTTGTAGCTACCATTATGCAAAAAATATAGCAAAACGAGGGGAATTAAAGTCAAACTATATACATTCTAGTGAGATGATAGTACCCTATGACCAATGCCCGTCATGTGAAATGTTAATAAGCATGTGATGGGAATTGGATTCGACTTACCGGAGAATCATATAGAGTTGTGCTTACATCAATGATTGACTAAGAACATAGACAGATATATGAATCAAGTCAAACTAGCATAGAGATTAACACCATGAAAAGGATACGTACGTTAACAAACTTGGAAACATGGGAAAGTCAATGAATAACTAAGAGAATAATCAAAGATCAAAAAGTCATCCGAGCTGCAGCAATTGGCACAATAGCACCTAAAAAGATTCTGTAAGAATTATCTGATTCTGGCATTGGCAAGTACCCTGACTGGACTATGAAAATAGAGCAAGCCAGTGAAATATGATAAGGTAGATTGATTTACAGAGATCCAGGTAACCGTGAAGCGCAAGTGTCCAGTGATTTGGATTGTTTGGCCAATGAGCATCTGGATACCTGGTTTCATATACTGATCCACAATAGGAGCGAAAAAATAGAGAGAAAAAAAAAATATCCCATTAGCAAATGATTGTTAATGCAAAAAAAATTCGTTTGTACTGAAAATTTTACTTCGCTAACGATTGAACCTTGCACCCTTAAGTATGCTCGCAGTGAACAAAATTGTGTGGGTTTCATTGGTTAGTTCTTAGTTCTTACACAGAAATTGCTGCCTGTGTGCCTTACCCTGATTTGGACATACAAAGGAGTTTCATGTTGCAAATGGGAATATATTGTCTCATAAAGTCGTCAAAAGAAAATCTATTTGTATAATTTCATCAAATAATTAAGTCTTGATATCTTAAAAGCTTTTACTACAAGTTCGTAATCATCAACTCTGAAAGAAGGAAAAACAAGTTAACTTAGTTGCAATTCAATCCATTAATTTTCAAGTTTCCATTAGAAGTTGATGAAGTAATGAATTTTCAGTACATTTTTAAAGAAATCACAAGCCTACCGGCCTACTAGGAATCATTGTTCCTTCACTCACTGATTCAAAACCCAATAATCTATCTCATAAGAAACTCTCCAAATCTTCAACAATTGCATTGACCCTCCTCAGCTCATGAGATAACACAAGTTCCTGCCTCATTATTGTTGCTGATCTGCATTTTAGTAGTTAATTTATGAAAGTAAATTATTCTGTGTTTTTCCCCCAAGAAGTGAGTCCCCAAGCACCACAAGTGGACTAGTGACAGATAAAAAATGGAAGATTTAAATCAAGATTGACCTACCAACCAAAAAAAATTTGGGGCACAATTTTAACTTGAACAATTTTGGACATCTAAGTTATACACTTCTCAGACACTCATTCTAAGATGATATCTGTTCTTTATTAACTGTTAGGGCTCATTCCTTTGTTCCAATAATACATAACACAATAAATAATTGCTAGTTTATATAATTTCTGAAGGTACATGTTTTCCTTCAAATCCTTTAGAACTGTTTTAAGACAATTAGTAATGATTATTTTTTTAGGATGGCAAGTCTATGAGTAAGGCATGATCTGTATTGCATATGAGTGAAATCATTTGGTGACACAAACAATCTCAGCCCTCAATCATCACCCAGAAAACTATCCATTGGTGATCCTCCACACCAAAAAGACAAGATGTACCATTATCATTGACCCTATAAAATATGTTTCACTATATGTTTACAAGGTTGTAGGTTCGGCATTCTTGTTGAAACCCCCAACACAAGGAAAGAAAAAGAAAAAAGGAAAACTGTAAGGAAGTTTCAACCTGATGATATTGTCATGATCCATTTCCTTCAAGAGGGAGACTTCTCGTATTAGTGAGCTTGGGACACCTTCACGGTCATCTGTAATACAAACAATCTTAATAGCTACAATTTCACCACTAACACGATTACGAGCCTTGTAAACCAAACCAAAGCTGCCGCATCCTATTAGTTCAGTGAACTTGTAGTGCCAGCACATGAAACATGACTAAATAAATATATACTTCTAATAAATAAAGATAGCAAATTACATAAGGCTGATCAGATTTCCTACCCCTTTTTGCCTCCTGTTGAGCTGCACCTACCAGATTCCAATCCATAAATAGGAAAAAAATGTCAAGAAAAAGAAATAGAAAAAAAGAAGAAGAATAAAACTTAAGGCCAACCCATGATAAATGAAATAATATATACTCGAATATACTCAAGATAAATAGACCAGTACCTCCAGGTTCTTTTAAGATTTTTAGCAGTTTAGGAACTTGCTAATCAAATATGCATTTTTCATACCTTACTTTATTTTTAAATATGGGTGGGGGCAGGGAGTATGTGCTGTTCCTTGTAGAAACAATTTTGGCTGCTAAACATAATTCTCAGATAAATATATTATAAGACAGCTTCTGCTGAGGAATAGTTTGGTTGGCACCAAAGAAATAGCTATTTCATTAAAACTGTCAAAGATAAAACCATTTCTAGAGAAGATGCAATCATTTTTATTTCATTTTTCATATATTGGTGATACAATATATGTTCCATTTCTTCTCCAACCTTCTATAATCGTCTAATTTTGAAATCCCCCACAATCTCCTTTCAGTAAAGAAACAGATTATCATCTTTACAGCTTCTGAATTTGTAGTTTGAATACATAAAATTTTTGATCCATGGTTTCAGTTAATTTGTTACTGTCCATCCATCTCAATAATAACCTGAAGTTTTTTAACCCAAATGAAAACAAGTCTGATACGCACTGTTCTAGATTTTTTTAGTCTTATTTCATTCGATACACCATAAATCCTAAGATTCTCAACTACCAGACCACACAAGTTTGAACTTTCTTCTTCAACAGCATTAATGCCAACTGAAAATGCAAGTCAGAGAAATAGAGGGAACTCTAGGAAATAAAAGATTTTGCAAGTCGGAATTCAATAATTCCTATAACCAGAACCGTCCAAAAATAAAGATTTTTTTCGTTCATTTAAAAATAAAGAGCTCAACCTAACATGAACCTGAGCAAGCTGAAACAAGAAGTTCTTCAAGAATTTATGCTATCATCGACATTAAATTAGCCAGAAATGGGATATCTCAGCAGGTACATATAATATTGTTTTTAACAGTAATCAACAAAAAGAAAAGTACAAGTTAATGATGAACTAAGAATCATTGACGGGTAAAGATTGCAAGACATGAGAATGCGAAATCATCAAACACAATACAATATCAATCAAGAATTTCGACAAATAATTTGCATAATACAAATCAGAGTTGAATCACTTCTAAATTAAATATAATGCAGTGCGTTACAGAGTTTTAGAGAGAGAGAATTAACTATACCGTAGAAAGATCATCTTCCATTGTCGTCGAAGATAACAGTAGAGAGGGGGAGAGAAACAGATAGAGGGAGAGAGAATCTATTCTGCTATATTTGTTTGAAGTTGTGTGTATCTGTGTGTGTGTATGTAGATTGGAGAGAGAGAGAGAGAGAGGGAGGTGCTAAAGGTCAAATGGACGAAACGGAATTTCCCTCCAAGGGGCTCGCTCGCTAACAGATGGACCCGCCATTGGATCTTTTAAAGTTGGGGGGTTTTGTGAATTTGAAAGATTTTGGAATCTAACCCAGTTGCCAGTAAGTTGAAATTGAAGCCAGCTGAGGTTAATCCACCAAATTTTAGCTTACTTTTCATTCAATGGATACACAACATTTTCTCTAAGCCCTAATATCTTTTTTTTTTTTTTTTTTTTTTGACATTTCCACCTAGACAAGAAATAAAATCCTTTCCAATTAGGTCTCACATCACTCCTGTTTAGAGCAATCACAATTTGACATATAAACAGAAAAATAAAAACAAAAATTGACACATTTGCTTGTGTCAAATCGTGATTGGTCCGGAATCAATAGTTCCTGAATCATGTCAAATCATGATTGGCAAAAGTGCAAAAAAACCCTTAACGTTTCCCCAAGTGAGCAAAATACTCCTTATACTTATAAAGTGAGCAAATAAGTCCTCAAACTTTCAGAAAGTGAGCAAGATGCCCCGTTGAGACTATTTTCAACCCACTTTTAAAATACAATTTATAAACTATCCCTTATAAACATTTAAAAATTGAAAAAAAAAATGCCAAAAACTCAAACTAATGAAATTAATGCAATGATAATGGTGGTGGTAATAATATTTTACATTATACGAGGAATATTATTTGAGCTAGCATTATTTTAAATTTTGATTTATTTTTCTTAAAAAAAAATTTACTTACTTTATTAAACTTAAAATAATAATAATAATAAGTGCATTTATAGAAAATTTGAAATAAGAAAGTATTTATTAACAATGACTTGGATGGCATGGGTCTATCTACATCAAATTATTTTAAATTAATAAAGTAAATTTTTTATTTTAATTTTTCTATAAATATACTTATTATTATTATAAATTTATTAAAGTAAGTAATTTTTTTTATAAAAAAAAATCAAATTTTAAAATAATGCTAGCTCAACTAATATTCTTTGTATAATGTAAAATATTATTACCACAATCATCATCCTTCCATTAATCTCATTAGTTTGGGGTTTTAACATTTTTTTTTCATTTTTTAAATGTAATAAACAAGGGGTAGTTTAGGAATTGTGTTTCAAAAGTTGGCTGAAAATGGTCTTAAGAGGGCATCTGGCTCACTTTTTAAAAGTTTGGAAACTTATTTGCTCATTTTGTAAATAGAGGGGGTATTATGCTCACTTGGAGAAACTTGGAGGGGGGTGTTGTTTTGCACTTTTGCCTAATTTTTTTCTTCTCCTCCTCTTTTGGATGAGATTTTTTTTTTTTAAATAATAGTTGATTTAATAGGTGTGCGAGGAGGTCTAAATTCATCAATTGATAAATATTTATATTAGAAGTTCTATCTATTTTATCGTAATTTTTATTTTATTTCTTTTAATAATAGAAGGAAAACGCTTGTACAGAATTTGAGAGACATTTCTCTCCTGTATAGTCAGTCATGAACTAAAACCATATCCTAAAAACAAGCATCTCAATTTCAATTTAAAAACATACCACAAAATATACCCAAAAAAAAATTATAACCAAATTAAGACAAATTTTACACATTATCATAAATAAAATTGCTTCAACACAATTTAACCTTTTTTTTTTTTAGTTGGTATACACGCTGGCTCTCAAATAATTATTTACATTCAAGAGGAATTATCTTTAGACCTAATGCAACTACAGACAAAATTTGTATCCACCGGAGCCAACTCTTTCGATTAACACAATCCAACCTTTGACCAATCTTTGTCAAAAAGTTGAACCATTTTCTGGCCATATGCATTAAAATTACTGTTCCTAAATTGGATAATGGTTATGATGGACATACATATTAGATCATTCCCCGTGTAGGTGTGGTACTTTATCACTCTAATTAGGCGTGCACACGGTACGGTTCTTGGTGGAATCGAAACTGTTTCTAATAGGTCCTTAATTTTGGAACCAAAACCAGAACCGTTGACCTCGGTTCGAATCTGATTCTGGTTCCTCAATGATTTTTATCAATTTTTTTTTCTTTTAAAACATTGACAAAATACACACTCACACTTGTGCGCCCCTACTTATAATAATAGATTAGAAGTTATTAATATATTTTATATATATTATATTATATAAATATATAGAACATTAGAACTTAGAAGCTAAATGTATTTATCTATATATTATATATTTTATACTTTATATATAAATAAAACACTAAAATTTATAAGGCATTAGTATTTATTTATATATTATATATTTATATAGAACACTAGAACTTAAAAATTATTATTATTCATTTATAATATATATATATATTTTTAACGGTTCCGGTTCCGGTTCCGATTCCAGTTCCTTGACTTGGAATCCGAAATGGAATTGTAGTGAACAGTTCCTAAAATTTGGAATCGGAACCGTAGTGAACGGTTCGATTCGGTTCCGGTACAGTTTCGGTTTCGATTCCACCGATTTTTTTTGCATCCCTAGCTTCAATGACACCAAGTGCTTGTGACTTGGAAAAAAGTGGGGAATGACCAACAGATTATAAACAATTCATAAATTTTTGCCAATAAAAGAAGAAACATACCTTTTATTTCAAAATTCAATGGCTCGATTTATTACTTCATAAAAGTTAGATTCATACTTTCTCAAACCTTCTACCTTTCATCTTGAAAGGATAAAGGAGAAAAAATATCACTCGATTACATGTTTAGCCTTGTGAAACTTAAATGTGGTAAAACCTTCAACCACCAATCCCACCCAACATGTAACATGAGCTCGTAGCTCTCATCTATTCTAAAATTATATATGGATTGATTTTGAATTGAGCATAATTGGAATGACAATTAAGTCCATCTTGAATTCAAATTATGTTATGAATTATTTCTATGTATTTAAATAAGGGAAATACAAAACTTCATGAATTTATATCATGAATTGCTATCATGAATAATGTGGTAAGTGATAATACTATTGGGATTGGGGGAATCCCACCAATACTAACTCACCATTTTATTGCTACATCACTCATAATAAAAATTCATGAAATGGAATCCCATCAATACTAACTCACCATTTAATTGCAACATAATTCATAAAAAAAATTCATGAAATAATTTTATGATGTGCAACATTGATCTTTAAAAATTAAAACATTTTTTGAAAAGTATAGAAAAAATCAGAATTAAACTCCAAGAGATTAATAATTGAAGTGGTCAATTCACAAGATATCAATATTTGAAAAGACAAAAAGAAGAAAACTTTTTTTTTTCACTTTTTACTGTTCACATTTCTTAACCGTGTTTCTTGCGTGTCACCGAAAATTGACTCAATGGGAGAGTGGAATTACTGCATAAGAACATTACCCTGTATGCATTTTACTGTTCTTTTTACTAACCCCGCGAACTGTTTCGCGTGGTTTTCAACTTTTCTGCGAAAAAAACAAACATACAAAAACGATAAAAAAATAAAAAGCCAAGCCGTACTCTTCTTCCTTCGTTCCCATTCCACCGATAAACAAATCCCTCGATTTTCCAAATCTTATTCTCGATCTCAATCGTCCCACTCTTCAAATCTTTGGATCTCTTAGTTTCTTCCCTTTTGGTGTTTGAAAAGATTATATTTTCTGATTCTCTCTCATGGCTGGTCGTTACGATTCTAATCCTTTCGATGAAGAAGAAGTGAACCCTTTCGCTGTAAGTTCTTTATATATATATATATATATATATATATGTGGATGTGTTGTATGTTTATAGTCAATTGTATGAACCCGCATATTAGGATAATATACTTTTCGAATGTGTGGTTTGATGTATTGAGATACATATTATTGTGGTTTCGGGTTTCGATGTTTTGAAGTGTTTTTGGTGTATGGATTTTTTCAGATTTTGTTGAATGCATATAAATCGACGAATTATATGGTGGATTTTGATGATTTCTTGTCTGAATTACCAGATCTGTCTCTTTTATTTGTTTTTGGCTGTGAATTGAAGTTCCTTTTGTGATTGATGTAAATGGTTACATGGTTTCTCCACATTTCTTTTTGATTATTAGAACTTTTAGTCATCTGTTAGATGTCGTATTGCTCCATGATGTGCTGTTTTGGTTGCTGAGATACTGTCTGAAAGAAAGAATTGGATTTCGAGTCTTAGAAGTTATCATTACTCCTTAGGGATTGAAAAAACAAAGGAGAACAAAATTTAACCTAGTAGAACTAATTTGCGATTCTAGCTGTGGACTAATTTGCTATTTTTTGTTTTTTGAACTCCAGATAACAACATATTCCTTTTATTTTGCTCAATTAATAGCAGTAAAAAGGAATTTGAGAGAAAAGTCTTAGAATGGTTCAAGTGTTGTATGACAATCATCCGTGTAAGCAGCTTTGAAGGATGAATCGTTTGGTTTAAGTTGTTCTGGTTGTCAATACCTTTAGAATCTCCTTAGAGGCATACTATTTGTTCATTTAACCTTTATATTAGAGAGCATTCCATTAAATAGTAATTGGTAAGCGATATTACAGATCACCATATTCTCCTTATGTATTTCATAATGTGTGCATAAGGGCACACATTGGATATTCTTCATTCATGTGTTACAGTGTTAGGTATCTACTATATATATTTTGTATTGATTTTTCCTAGAAAAGGAATGATAGAAAGGCATAGATTTTAAAATTAAAAAATGTTGTCTATGTAGTATGTACTTGTGACATAATTGTGATAACTGTGTTTGACCATTATAATTCTGATGCCATCAAGTATGAGTATGTTTTGTCAGGGAGGATTAAATAATTCCTGAAGATATAGGTGCTTTTAGCAACTATACGAGGAAGTGATATTTGATATGTAACTAGATTACTCTATATTGTGCTTCTACTTCTCCTTATTGACCTGAGAAAAATAACGTGTGATCGATCTTTTACATTATGTTCATTAATACTTTACATTGTGTTTATTGATGCCAGGACCAAGCAGGTCGAGGGAAAAAAGCAGGCCAATCAAACTATGGTGGAGGTGCATTTTATACAACAGTAAGCCTATTCTTTGTTGAATATTTTTGTAGATATTTTTTTCTTTACAATGACATTCTTTTTATTGAGAAACACTGAGAGCAAGTCACTTTGTCTTGTTGGAGCACTTGGTTGGAAAATAAAATAATTTACAACAATATGCATATAAATAAATTGGTGTTGAGTAATTGTAATTTTATATTCAATTTACTTAAGAAAAGCTGTATGATATTTTTTACTTGAAGTTCAGTATTGCAGGAAAGTTTAGATGATGTTGCTTCTAACTGTAACTCCCTCAGTATTAGGAGGGCGATATTCTTTTAAGCTTATCACTTCTATACGTCTTTAAAGTAAGAAGCACTTATTAGAATGTTAGACATATGGGTAGTGTGTGCATGTCCTCCTTTTCATTGCATTCTGCAAGCATCTTTGTCATCATGTAACAACAATGCTTGTGCTTAACTTTTTATTTTAGGTTGAGCTATTTTACAGTTCCATACTAAAGTAAGCATTATGGTCAAGGGATGCCTTCTCTCTCTCTCTGTCTGTCTGTCTGTCTCTATCTATCTATCTAATTCATTTCCCATCTTAGAAATGAATAGTGAGTATTGAGCATATATTTGTTTGAATAAGCTGCTAAGTTCTATCACTACATTAGACTTGTGGACGTCACAAATCAAAATGAATGATAAGAAGGGAAGATATGGTTATAGAAAGATATAATATGAAAGGAGATTATGATATGATAGCTATGATGATAAGATCAATATAGATTATTTTTAATATTTTAGAAAAATAAAGAAAGAGGGAGGAAAGAAGAGGAGCTTTAGAAAAGCAGAAATGGAAATTTCTGGGAAGAGAGTATGCAGGTAGGGGGAAAGAAGAAAGAAAATAGACTGATGAGAGGAAAGAAAAAGAAGAAAAAAAGAAATAGAAAATAAGAGAGAGAGAGAGAGAGAGGTTAAACCACTTGGAAAAATCCTGGAAGTTTTTTATTCTTTGATTCAGATAGAATTTTACACTTTAATGGGGGAGAAATTGGAGATGACGTTAATCAGAGAATCAAGGCTGGATGGGTTAAATGGAGGGGTGCGTCTAGTATATTGTGTGATAGGCGTATCCCCTTACGATTGAAAGGGGAGTTTTATCGAATAGCTATTAGACCGGCCATACTTTATGGTATCGAACGTTGGGCAGCTAGGCAACAACATTTGCATAAAGTGAGTGTTGCAGAAATGCGAATGTTGAGATGGATGTGCAGGAAGACTAGAAAGGATAGAATTAGAAATGAACACATTCGGGAGATGGTTGGTGTAGCACCAATTGGAGATAAAATGAGGGAAAATAGGTTAAGATGGTTTGGACATATGCAAAGAAGACCTTTAACTGCGACGGTTAAAAAAAGTGACATAGTCCAAATTGAGGGCAATGCTAGGGGAAGAGGAAGACCAAAGCTAACATGGGTAGAGGTAGTAAAGAAAGATATGATAGCATGTGGATTAACTGAGGAGATGACCTTAAATAAAGCGGAATGAAAACATCGGATTCATGTAGCCGACCCCAAGTAATTGGGAAAAGGCTTAGTTTGTTGTTGTTGTATGAATTTAGGAGTTATTGTGTGCAAGAAGTATTGAGTTTTACAACAATTACAACATAATTTTAAGACTTAAGCATGTTTTTATGTCTTGCAAAATACTTGGCATTTCGTATATGTACTTTAGCTTCAGAGTACAATTAATGGTTGGATTTTTATGATGTGTGTATGGTGTAGATTTCTTCAGTTTGAAGCAATTGTCATTATTATTTTAAATATGCTTCCTATTTACAACTTTGATTTTTAAATAAAAGACTTTCCCCCCTCTTTTTTATGTTTAAAACCATCTCAAAACCCATGTTCTGTCTTAAACATGATCTGTTTTTAAACAAGTCTTCTGCCAAAACAAAGTGGAAATGTAAGTTTTTTTACACACAAAATCCAATTGATTTCAACCATATTCATCAAAACTTCCAAATAATATTTTTTATAGAAACATATAATTTCAGGAAAATGATTAAACTTGGAGCATAAAATATGTTTTACTCCTATAATGTATACACTAACATTTCATTTGTTTTGTTATACATAATGACATTCTTTAATTTTTAAAAACACGCTGTAGCTTTTCATAAAGCTTATATATTTTGCACTTAACAACTATTAACATGCTTTTTTTCCCCCTGAATTACTAACATGCTTTAGATACCTAATCTAACATAAACATTTAAATATGCATAAGAACCTTGCAAAATAAATCTACATAAGATATAAGCATGCAAGAATGGCAGTGTTAGTGGTATTAGCCAGATGTTTCGATGTTGACAGATTGCCAGATGTGTTGATAGATTGCCAAAATTAGTGGCAAGATGATCAAGGTTAAGGTGGTAATGGATCGTTAGATGTGGTGATGGTATTGTGGAGTCCTTAAAATTGATTCTCTAATGGTTGGTGGGTGGTGACAGCGATTTGGAGACAGTGGTTACCTTCTATTAATGGTGGTGGTATTAGTTTTGACTTGCCAATGGTTTTGATGCTGGTGCTATTGTAGCAGTGGCTATGATGACAAATTAATGGTGGGGCTGGTTGCACTAAAGTTTCGAGTTTCCTTGACGCCAACGTTTGTGGAGGTAAAGAAGATGGCAGCGTTTGTAATGAATAATGGACATGAATAAGCAGCTATGATGATAATGATAGGTGATTGAGGTGGTGAGAGTAACATAATGTTCTAAGCTGAGATGGTGGTTGTAGTGGCCTCTTGCTAGTGTAATGGCACTAATGGTTACTTGTTGCCTTGTTGGAATATCTATGTACTGGAGGTTTATGGTGCTGTTTGTCGTGGATGCAGTTGTTATGGAGTTATTGGCTGCCACTCAAACATGAAATCGGAATTAGGGGTCTCAGAATCAAATCTCACCACTAACTTAATCCTTATTTCTTGAATTAGATGCACAGTTAGTGTGTTTCTCAAAACATATGCTTATCCATGGCTCTGTTAGCTTCGTTGCTTGATGAACTTTTTCGTAGCAGAATGCTCTGTCAAGGTTATAACATCCTCGGTATGATGATATGACTTGCTGTTTGATGCTTAAACATCATGATGCGCTTGTGTTTGAATAATGCATGTATTCTTTCTGGATGATCATCTTATTTCTTGTTCATGCTTTACTTTGTTGCATTTGGGGTCCCAGAATCCTGGAAGTGTTCCCCCTGCAACCTCAAGGCTTTCACCCCTTCCTCCTGAACCTGCTGACTATGATCGAGGTGCCACAGTTGATATTCCTCTTGACAGTGCAAAGGTATGTGGAAATTTCATAGAAGGTGGATTACCTAGCACAATTCTGCTATTTGTATTTTGTGAGGCACAAACTTAGCTAATTATATTATCCTCTGTTCAAATTTAGGATGTGAGAATGAAGGAGAAGGAACTTCAAGCAAAAGAGGCTGAATTGAGAAAGAGGGAACAGGTACTTGTGTGTCCTGATTGTAGCTTCTTTATATGGTTAATTTAGAAACTATAAATTATATGGATGAATATATGATACTAATCTTGAGTTTGCTTGTTAATTACGAATTTCAATTGGGTGTTGAGACATCTCTGAAGTCGTATTCCACTACAGTCAATTATAAATGTTTTTTTTCCTTTCTTCTTTCTCTCTTTTTTTTTTTTTCCTGCCAAGTCAATAATAAATATTGGCAGGAAAGGAATAATATTTAGCCGCTTGTGGGTTGGTTCCTTCTGTGAAATTAGTATATTGTAAAAAAAAAAAAGGTGTGGCTTTTATTTTTATTTAATTCATTGTTGTGGATTGCTTGAAGATCTATCTCAACCTTGTTCTGTATTTGGATGATTAATTTGCATGCATGGCAAATACATCGCATTTCAAATCTCTTGCGCTTTCAGGCATAATCCATTCTTTTGGTAATCAGTTCTGAGTTTTCTTGATGTGATGCAGGAAATAAAAAGGAGGGAGGATGCTGCAGCACGAGGTAGTTCTATTTTCTATATTTGTTTGTACATTAACATGGGTTGTTTTGAGTTGGCCTGTAATCTTCAACATGAATTCTTTCTTCTTGTTTGGCAGCTGGGATTGTTATAGAAGAGAAAAATTGGCCACCATTCTTTCCAATTATTCATCATGACATTGCAAATGAAATCCCAATCCACCTACAGAAGCTGCAGTATGTAGCATTTACGACTTTTTTGGGTATGTCAACTGCAAATCTTGTTTTATGGAACTAGGTTCATTGTTTCTTTGAAATGTTCAAATGCTATTTGTTTGTAGGGAATATATATTATTTTCATTTATCTTTGGATGTAGGAAATTATGTTGGAATTAATTTTAAAGGGCCTTATGAATCCAGAGGCATTTTTAGTCAAAGTAGGGGGCCCTCATCTTTATGATATCATATCTACATATGGGCATTTCCTTATATTATTCCACCCAGTTGTCCTGGTTATCTTATGTCTATATGTTTATGTGTGTATACGTATGTTGTCCTGGTTATCTTATCTTCTTCTTCTTCTTCTTCTTATTATTATTATTATTATTGGGGGTTAGGTCTGGAGGAGGAATAGGGTTTGGCAGGACCGAAGATTTTATTCTTCTAATCTGAATCATTTCAGTTTCCTCTGGAGCCGGGCTTCCATCCATGTAGGAAGAGTCACCCTAGCCACTATAGCGACCCCACCCCCAAGGCCCAACTCTAGCTGAGAAGCACCGTCCATCCACTTCCCCTTGTCCGTATGCCCGAAAGCCTGCCCAATAAAGTGCTCTCTATCGCTCCTCAGATATAGTTGTCAAAATTAGACAGGTCTAGCTCGCTAGACTGATAAAACAAGATATGAGTCCCCTTTAGGTTGGCCCACCTATCGATTCAGCAATTGTCTAAAAGACGCAATAGTAGGTTGATTGAGCTCAAATTTGTATATATTGTTATTGTTTAACGATGTGAATCTCAAATTAAAGTTCATAATTGAGAAGGTAAAATTAAGGTTTAGCAATTGAATAGAAGTTCTAAGGTGTAACGTTAATCTTTATATAAATTGAAGGAAAAAAGCTTGCTAGGATTTTTTGGACAGCACGTGAATAGTAATTTGTTTATGCTAGAATGGAGGATTAAATTTGGTTAGGGTTTTGACTTATCAAAAAAAAATGTTAGGGTTTTGGTGAAGAAATTATGGTTATTGAAGGGTTGACTTTCTTATGAAGTATGATTGACAGTTCTAGAAGAAGAATTAAATAATGTCAGTCAAGACTTTAGGAAGTTCACTTGATGAATTTGATTGAACATACCATGGAAAGATTGCCAAAATCTTAAGAAAGTATTCCTCATCATACTTTTTGAATTTTCTCGACAGGATTGGCTTTTAATGAAGCATACTATATTCTATTTCATTTTTCTGGGCAAAACCCTCAATGCCACCTCTTCCTTTAGATGTCCAGTACATTTACTACTGTGATAAAACTTAGAAGTTCTTTAGTTTAGAAATTCCTAGTAAACACATGATTTCTTAAGTAATTAGGACTCAACTAATTTCAAATAACTAATGAACCTGACAAAACTTGTCACCAAGCACCTTCTTTACATGGATGTGAAGGAAATAATGATACTTGATGCTAAGTTTTGATACCAGTTAGAAGTAATGCTAACGGAAGTTTATGAGACCTAAAGCGGGGTGAATAGGTCTGTTTGTTTTTTTGATTGATTCTAACTTTGATTATTACCAAGTTGATAATTTAGTCCAATTAATCAATCACTCAATGACATACATGCAATAAAAGCAATAACGTAAAGAGTAAGAGAGAAAGTGAAATACCAGATTTTTTACGTAGACAATGTGGTAAGAGGAAAAACATGGAGACTATGTTGTCCCAGGCGAACTAATCCACTATATCAACAAAGATTACAACAAGTTCTAGTACCTTCGGAACTGCCCTCCACGAGTCACCGATTCCCGTGCCTTCAGAATCACCTATTGTTGTTTTACCTCCGACGCTCAGTGTTCTTCGACTCTAGTGCCTTTGGAATCATTGGCAACACTGATCCACATCGACATAATAACCTCACAATGATTCGTTTCACTTAATGATCAAATGTCTATGGTCTTCCACAAGTGCGTGCAAAGAATTGCTTGATTCATGGTTGATATATTGAAATTATTGAAGCTCCATGCTCTGAGATCAATCACAAAGTTGTATGAATGGTCTCTAATTGAATCCCAACTATGTGATGAAGAAAGCCTAAAGATATCAATGAAGAAAACAAGGGATTTTCCAAATCTATCTTCTCAACTCCTATGTATGTCGTCTCTAATTTATGTGAACCCCCTAGACTCCTTTATATAGGCTTTAGAAACCCTTATTCAAGTCCTAGAATGATTAGAAATCAAGTAGCATGTATCGGACGTGTTTTGTTTGAGTTCACATTCAATTCGGACTTGAATCGTGTCAAAGCCATGTTAAAAACAACTTTGGGCAAATTATACCAGTATATGAAAACATTCCACCTGTCCATTTTGGACCATATTCAACCGGTATAAGAAAACATTCTGCTGGTATAACTTCATTCTGGAAATTTTTTGAAGATTGCACAAAAGACCTGAATTTTTGGGCTTCATTGAGTGGTCAAACAACTCGAAATTAAGCCGTATAATATATCGTTGACAATCTTGTTGAGTCTACTTTTTGATCATATAAAGATCATCTTAAAACTCCAAGTATGGAATGAGATATAACCAAAAATAAGACAGATATGTTAGAATTCGACTGAGTACAACATCCTATGAAGATTTGTTTCAAGGCCACTCGAATCATGTTCCAAGGTTTTCAAAAATAGTTTTACTCATGAAATCATTTAAAAACCTTTTTCGAAGTGTCCAAATCATCTTAGGTCAATATATGAATTTTATCCATGTTCGAAACCTGGTCAAAGGTAGTCCAAATCTAAGTTTTTACCAACCTATTTCCCAAGTTCTCTAAGGTCTCACTTACCTTCTCCTAATGTGATTGAACCTCATGGAGTACTTTGTTGATGTAGCTTCAATCACCATACTTCAATCCTCATTTGGTTCACACACCCTAGCATAAAATATAACTTTGGAATGGAATTTGCCAACATACAAATATTATTTTAACAGGATGCTCTATTGTATTGCTTTTAATATGTTGAATTACCAAAATGTTTCTGATTATGAAAAGCATTCAAAAAGGAGTTTGAATTATGTATGTGAAATGGGTCCCTAGAGGCTAGAATTATATATGTTCAGTTAAACTCATAAATAGTTCAAGATTATGTGAAATCGGTCCATTGGTGAGGTCCATGTCTGTTTTCTCCTATTCCAATCGTGCACTACTAGAGGCTGATATCTCATCAGTGTGAATGAATGGAACAGATCCTTTACAAATATGAGCACAATCAATAACTTTTGATATAGGTTGAGGAGGAAGAAGGTTCCAGGTTCCAATTTCGAACCAATGCATTGAATTGCATCAAGTTGAAAAGAAACTCTAACTACACTAAAAACCTTAGGGCGGGGAAGAGTGAAAATGAGGGAATTGCAGGTTTGCACATGCTTGGAGTTGGGATGGGGTTTGGTTAGCTATTGGTTGCATTGCAGGAACAAAGATGTGCTGAATTCCACTTATAGAAGATTCGTTCATTGTATATATATATATATATATATATATATATTCATGAAATTAGCTCTCTCTCTCTCTATCTCTCTCTCTCTGGCTGGGAGGGGTGCAAGGTGGTGTCAGGTGGGAGCAGAATTAAGTGAGCTACCTGAACTTCCACTTCAGTAGTGGTGGTGTTCTAGATTCCAAAATTAATATATGTAAGTTTTACAAATTTCTTTGGAATTTTTGTAGTCATGACATTGAAAATTTGATGTTGCAGCAGAAAATTAAGCTCTTGTTGCATTGGAATTCAATATTTTGAGGCTGCTCTTTTATAATCTTTATGATATTTACTCAAAAAGCAGGCTTATTTGGTTCAGATATTTTTCTAGTAAGGCGAGTCTGTTGGTTCAACTAGGAAATTTTTTGTTGAGTTGTATTAAGGTGGATTTTGTATGGTTCATTTTTTTGCTTTTTGTTTTTGCTTTTCATTTGAAGAAAGTTTTGATCTGAAACCAGTCAAGATGGTTTGCTGTGAGTTGATTTTTTTAACACTGTTTTACTTTTGCAGGTTTGGTATTGTGTCTTTTATGGAATATTGTGGCGGTTACCACAGCCTGGATCAAAGGAGAAGGTTGGTTTGGAACTACTTCACACGGGGCCCCTGGAATTTTTGCTGAATTCTATTTTAAGCACCAGTCTCAACTTTTCTTTTTCTGTAGGTCCAACGATTTGGTTGCTTGCTGTTATCTACTTCATATCAGGGGTTCCAGGAGCCTACGTGTTGTGGTATCGTCCTCTTTATCGTGCTATGAGGTATTGTTCTCTGTGCTTTCTGTTTGTACTCTACTATTCTTGCCTTTTCATTTGACTTTGTGGCATTGCCCGCCATTAGACAACGACTGATATGAGAGTTTGTCTACATTTTTAATGCTGCCTATGAAACTACTGGTCTATACATTTAGAATATGGATCCAACCATTCAGATTAATGTGTTTGTGGGATCATTTGGGTTGAAAATAAATTGGAAGGATCAGTGCTTAAATATGCTTGCTCGCATGCGTGCTTGCATATTATGTGAGAGCTAAAATACATCGTGTGCCCATTCATTAACAACTTAAGTTTTTGGGGCAACTGGTTGTTTACATGGTATTTGAGTTTTGGTTCTGGGAGGTTTTAAATTCAAGTATCTCCTGCAAGTGTTTCTCCCATTTTGATTTTGTCTATATGTTTGTATTCTATCATGTATGTCTATCCACCTCTTCAACTCTTCACATGCGAGAGGGTTGAACATGAGAAGGGTGAGAGAACTTAATATACCTTGTTTGGTTCATTCCTTGATAGTTTTAGATTTTGTTGTAACTGGTTGTTTAACACAGTGGTGTTTGCTTGTCGCTGTCTATCTGACGCTTCACCTGCGAGATGAGTAGCATGCTGGCACGCAAGGCAGGGTGTGAGTGCTTGATATAAGCTTTTAGAGTAAATGGTTGTCTAAGAGGGTATGCGAGCTTTGATACAATGGTATTGGGAAGTCTTGAGTTCTAGTCTGTCTTCTTTGCATATGTTCAATTTTTTGTCTTTTATCTTTATTTTGTTTGTCTGTTTTTCTTTCTACATGCATGAGGGGTGCCACATGAGGGAGGCTCTGAGATCTTGATACATAGACTGCCATTTTTTTTAACATTTTGAGTTTTTGGAGCAACTCGTCTCTAAAATGAAAGTCATGTAGGCAATGGTAACAAGAGAATTGCATAGATCTGATTGTCGTTATTAGTTGATTTGGTTGATTATGGAGATGGATTTTCTCAGGATTTTATGTGCCATCTGTTGGATATATTGCTATATTTTGAAGTTTTGGATTTTTTTGGTCTCAGTCCACCAAATTTACTCATTATGTTGCTTATAATGTTGGGGCTCTATTTTAATGGGAAAATGGTCCAGCAAAGTTCTTCCTTGATTAAAAAGTAATTTCCATGTGTAAAGAGTTGCTTTCAGCTAGTTAGAGAGAGAGAAAATTTCTTTATTTTTGCAGTTCATTTCTTATTGCGATAAATGGAGCCTTCGTTTTTCCTTCTCTTGGAACTATTTTATGTCAAAACACAGACCTTTAAGAAATGTTATGTCTAATTCCCAATATAAGATTGAAGAAGTGTTTATGAGCACAATATAAGATTTGAGGAAGTGGTTATAAGCACAAGATATGATTGAATAAGTGTTTATGAGCACAATATAAGATTGAAGAAGTGTTTATGAGCAAGCGTACATCCATGCCACTTTTTCTAAAAGCAAATATAACAAGGCAATTTCAAACATATGAAATTGTGCCACGAGTAAAACCTGTATTCTTCTTGATACATCCATGTCACTTTTGAGAAATTAGTGAATGTTTTATTTGCCAATTAATCTGATAATATTATCAATGGGTCAATAATCTTGAGGAAGCAGATGATGAATTGATAAGAGTTTTTTAATATGTTGATAGACATTTTGACTCTTAAAAAGTAATGGTGGAAATATCTCCTAGAGCATTGGTTTATGACAAATGTATTAACATGTTAATGAACATTTAGAACGCTGGGATATTTTTGTTGAACTCATTAACTAATTTTCTTCTTAGGTTATTGTAACCTCCTGTTTTGTGCTCCTCCAGTATATATTAGATTATTAGAATGGGATGAGTGATAACTCCATAGATGATTGTTTCAGTCCATAGATGTGATGTTTGGTCCACATGTTATTCAGTATATTTACATTTTGGTAGCAGTAAATTATAATATTTTCCTTTTGACATTGGATGTACTCTGCTATGTAATTGTATTCTAATTTACAGGACTGATAGTGCTCTGAGGTTTGGGTTGTTTTTCTTGGTTTACCTGGTAAGTTCTTTTTGTTACTGATGATTTGCTTCTCTCTGGAAGTGTTTCAGAAGCCTAACCTTTGTTCCTTTATTTTCTCCATGCAGGTTCACATTGGCTTCTGCATCTTTGCTTCAGTTGCTCCTCCTATTATTTTTAAGGGGAAATCTCTCACGTAAGTTTTCTTTTTCGTATATGTTTTCAGAGGATTTGACCTGCAGCATGGTTTCTTTTAGCTTTTATGTTTAATTAAATCTATTGAGAAAAGAAAGCAATATTCTTGACAAAGTAGGAATTCCTTTTCGAGCAAACAGATTTGATGTTGCTGATAACTATATGCAAAACTGTGATGGGAAAAGAGTGGGAGCTCACAATACCTTGTGTACAGATTTAGAAGCTTTGGACATAAAATTTGCTTCTGTCAATTTCTATTGACAGTGGTTGCTTTAGAAGATGGGGCAAAAGGTCTATTTTTACTATGTATTATGGCAGCTCTCATGTTATGGAGAAATTTGATCTGTTGCATACCATTGGGAGAGCATGATTATGGCTTTGTATTTGTCAGGATATGGTAGGACCACTGGAATTATCACTGAATGACACATTCAATAGCCTATTATCCTCAGTAGGGTTGACTTACAACTGCTTAGTGGAGCTAAATTTCTTGCTAACTAGTCTTTTTCCCCGTTCAGCTAGCTGATGCTATTAACACTTATTTCCCATCAAGTGAAGCATGTCAACGACGCTTGGTTGTTCCAATTTCTAACCAGTCTCATTGCTACGAACTAATAGTTATTGGGGAAATTTTATCCATTGCATTTTCCTGCAAAACAAATTGAGCTGACATATATTGTATTCTGCAACTGATGCTTTTATCTTGTGATTTTGTAACAGAGGAATCTTGCCAGCAATAGATGTTTTAGGTGATCATGCTCTGGTTGGGGTAAGTATCAATATTTTGTGAAACATGAATGAAATCAGCAGAAACTTATTGTTATTACTTTTAGCTAGAATAAATTTAAGTGGATTTTTAGATTTAACCAAGTGTTGCTATTAGTGAATTGTGATTCCTTCTAATTTGTAAGATTGACGGTGAAGAAATGGAATGGATATCCGTAGAGTAGTTAATAATTTAAAGTAGATGGTCACTTCTGAGAGAACTTGGCACCATTAACATTTCCTTCTTACTTGCAGATCTTCTACTTTATTGGATTTGGATTGTTCTGCATTGAGTCACTCCTCAGCATATGGGTTATCCAGGTTGGATAATGTGGCTTCAATTTCTGGTCGTCCCCAGCACACTATTATTATATTTTCTTTCTTCTGAGCCTCTCTCTTCTTTGCTTGAATGTACAGCAAGTTTACATGTACTTCCGTGGTAGTGGCAAAGCTGCAGAGATTAAGCGTGATGCTAGAAGACAGACTATGATGGCAGCACTATGACATGGCACGTACCCACAAATTGAAGATTCACTACAAATTCTTTGGTTGGATAATGCTAAGAAACTGAATATTTGTTTTTAGTTTCTCTCACATCTCACACTGCTTGGTTTGATATTAAGCTTTCTGATGTAATTTCTTAAATAGGACATGTATATTTACACATGTTGGTTTTGCAGTGATAGGGTCTTTTGGTTCTTTTGTTTTGTGGCCAACCTTTATAATTGTTCTTTCAGATTCATATTAAAAGCATTGCATGTTTTTTTTTCTATTTCTCTCGAATGTTCGTTCGTTCGTTCAAAGCTATCAGGAGAAGTAGCGTTGAGGCATAGAAACCCAAATTTCGGACTGGCCTTTTAGGTGGGTGAAGCTTTTCAGTTTATGAGGTGCAAATTTACATTAGTTTGTGAAACTATTTGATTAAAACCTTGTTAGCCTAGTCACATCCTATGAGGCAAACCCAAAGATGTCCCTTCGCTTTCTTCTTTTTCTTTTTTTATTTTTCTTTTTTATTTTGGTAAGGTAAGCGAATGTATTCCTTCGTGGTGCTTACACAGGTTAAAAAAAAAAAAACTAATTAGCTTTCTATATTCTACACCTTCATATGTTCTTTCTACTACTATTTGGTTTGTCTTTTCCCTGTTATATATTATATTTATATTATAGGTAAAAACCGTAAAATTGACTCAACTCGCATGATGTGATGCTTGAAAATATTGAATGTATCTTACCTTGATATGGCTTTGTAAGATTACGGCAATGAATTGTGCTTTCAGTAAGTTTTTACTATATTTATCACAAGTTGGTATGTGCCCTAATCGTATTTCTTTTTGTGGTGTGTAAGTTTCAAAGATATTAAAAGTATATTTATATTCTTGTCATCAATTCCTTTCATTTCGTTCTGCTTTCAAACAAAAATAAGATCTCCATTATCATTCTTGAAGTATCTTTAATTTTATATGACGGGATCAGCCTTCCAAATAAAAACAAAATCACTAAAATCAAGAGTCTATTTAGTTTTTTATTTAAAAAAACAGTTATCAAGAAATCAGAACTCAAGCCTTGTTTGGGAATATTGAAAATAAAAACTTGTTTTTCAATTCTCTTGAAACAAGATTTTTTTTAATTGAGTTTTAAAAAATTATTTTCAAAAAATGTCAACCAAACTCGTTTTGTACATTTTTTTTGATTTTTAACTCTCAAAAAACCAAAAAATTGAATCAAGCATGCTCTTAAAACTCCTTCCGTTCCAAAATTGATAATTTCTTATTTTGAATATGTAAAATCAAATTTTTGATCAAATCACATATGATAGTATATTAGAGCATCAACATCGGGCTCATCATGAGCCCGATGTAGAGTATTTTGACTAGCCAAGAGCCACATTAAGCTCTTGGAAATTGTGGGACCCACTTGGGATTCGTAATGGGGCTCGATAACCTCAAGCCTTTCCCCTATCGGAGAAATCAATTTTTGGGCTTGCATGTGGCTTGACCTATTTTCTCTTTTCTTTTTTCAAACAGAAACGATGTTGTTTTCTGGCTTCGTTTTTTGAATGGTGTGTGCCATACACGCCAACGGTCAAAATGTTTTGATTGTTGGGCTTAAGGCCCTATTTGGCCAGTAGTTTTGTATAAAATAGCTTTACTGCTTTAAATAATGTTTTAAGCATTTTTTTAAATTTTTTTATGAAAAGTTCACCAATATAGTCGTTAGGGCATTGTTTCGCAGAGGCAAACAGCCCCCAACAGTTATAATGGCCCAAAAAAGTAATTTTTTAAAAAAGAGTTAAAAAGTGAATTATTTTACTTTTTTTTTTTCATTTTCCTTTCTTTTCACCACTATAAATACATCAACCCCACCAACATTCACCTCACATCCAAATTTTCTTTCTTATCTACTCCTTCAAGCTAGAAATCATTTCTGATATCAATCTTATCTATTTTTTTCATACTCAATCTAATTCCATGAATGACCGATCACTGTACTACTCCCAACTCAACGAATCAAGTGATGAGTTTCTAGTATTCGACGAAAATAATATCGATTTCGCATCTTACGTACAACCACTGTTTGATGTGAATTACAATGAATTCACCTATGGAGAATAACATTCATCTCATCAACCATGAAGTGCCGCAATCTAGTATCTCCCAACCTACTAGAAAGCAATCGGGTACCCGAAATCCCACGTGGTCCATGGTTGAAGATGAAGCTTTGTGTCACGCATGGTTGAACATTGGCTCTAATGCAGTAACCAGTTTAGACCAAATGAGGTTAGCCTTATGGATCCGAATTCTCAAAGATTTTTAACAACATCTTGGTGCTCCATCTCCTCGAACTCGCATCGCTTTGATGAATTGTTGGTTTGTTATCCAAGGAAAAGTTAACAAATTTTCTAGATGCTACGATCGAAACGAATTAGCGAAGTGGCTACAACAATGATGATACGGTAAGTTCTTTAATGTGTGAAATTTACCTCTTAATTTTTTTAAACATTCAGCTTTCAATTATTGTTAATTTTAAATATTTAGATAAGCGCAACAAAACATCTGTATGTTAGTTAAAGTAAAAACAACGAAAAATTTACGTTAGATAGTTGTTGGCTAATTCTGAGACACCACAATAAATGGATTGCACATTGTGTCAAGGCAAATAAGAGAAACAAAAATAAGTAACAACCAAAGAGGAATGAAATCCAGATTAATGTTAATGAGCCTGTTGGTTACTTTGAGCCATCTACTCTATCAACTAATGCAACGACGACTCTAAGTTCAGTTGAAAGATTCTCACACATCGGCAAAGATGATTCACCCAATGTTAAAGAATGTCAACCATTACAGTGACCACCAGGACGAAAAGCAACAAAACAGAAGGGAAAAAAGAATAAATCTCAAACTTTCGAAAAATTATAACATCGATTCATTAATAGTTTTGATGATGTACAAGTTCAGTTTTGATTCTCAAAAAACGCATCTTGCGGCCGCCCAATTAGCACGAGAGGCACGCAAGACGAAAAAAGCAAAGAGGATACAAAGAGCTGAAGAATTGGAGATAATACAAAAAATTCCAAAATCAATGCCTATCCGGGATCAGATATGAAAAAACATAAAAATAAAAAACAATACAAGAGTAACACAGAAGCAAAACTCCATTTCTTCTTGAACAAGTATTTGCTTTTTCAATTGAGATGGAATGATACTTTGAATCAAAGAATGATCAATAATGTCAAAGTATATTGTCTCATGCTTAGACTGAGAAATCCAAAGGAAATTGTAAATCCTCTATTCAAAGGAGAGAAATGGGTCTAGACATAATGCTAATTCAAAAGAATTTAACAACACTTGAAGCAAAAAAATGACTCATTAAACGACAAAAAAAAGATATTGAAGAATATATGTTCACACGGTGATTTAACTCTTTAAAATGTTATTTTTATCCTTAGAGAATATTATTTCTTCTTAATTTGTATTGTTTAAATTTATGTTGTATTTTTTTAATTTATATTGTATTTGTTGAAATATAGTTATTTGAAATTGAGCTGTTTCAAATATATCTATTGCGAAAAAGAAAATATATATTTTTTTAAAATTATTAGTTTTTGCCTAGCAAAAATTTGAATAAATTAATGTGAGTCAAAATTTGAAAAGGTAATAATTATTACATATGACAAATGAAAAAGCTGACATAATTTTTAAAAGATCGAGACCAAAAATTTAGACACCCAAAATATGGAGAAGCGAATGTGCTGAGGCTTTCTAATTCATTCTAGAGGTTTATCTTGGAACAAGAATTCAACAAATTCGACTGTTCACAAAATTTCGGTCTTTCCCTCTTTCCATTTTTATTTTCTTTCTTCTTTTTCAGGTTTCAACTCAATAAAGGTGAAGCGCCAGGAGCTATTTCTACAAGGTCCATAGCGCCACGCCGCGACCGTATTATTTAAGCGTAGACACACACACACGCCCCCACGCTTTGTTCTTGTTCTAGTCCTGATTCTAGAGAGAACCAAAAGGAGACGATGCTTCACACTTGCGGTTCCAGAGAACTAGGACATGAAAATCTCCACAAATCATTTCAAATTTACATCTTTTCTTCACCATGTAAGCTTCAAAACCTTCACTCTTCTCTCAAAACAAGGGTTTCTCTAGGGTTTACTTTGTATAATAAACACAGATTAGTGAAAAGACAAAATTGTTCTTTGCATTCTGTATCACCTTCCTTAAAATTTGACCAAACCCTTGACGAGATTGTGAATTCACATACCCAGAAGCAAAACTCTAGAGTAAATAGAGTTGATTCTAGAACAGTGGTCTTGCCAACACGAACTGCAATCAATGGTAAGAAGAAGAGGTATGGAGGCATTTTGCCTTCGATTTTACGGTCGTTGGAATCCGAAGATGACATTGAGAAAACCCTTAATTTGTATTATGGGAAGCTCAGTCCCAAAGAACAAACTGTGATTCTCAAAGAGCAGAGAGGTTGGGAGATGGTTGTTAGGGTTTTTACGTGGATAAAATCACAGAAAGAGTACTTGCCCAATGTAATTCACTACAATGTTGTGCTTCGATCTCTTGGCCGGGCTAAAAAATGGAATGAGTTGAGGCTGTGCTGGATTGAAATGGCTAAAAATGGTGTCTTGCCAACGAATAACACTTATGGTATGCTTGCTGATGTGTATGGTAAAGCGGGTCTTGTTAAAGAAGCACTTCTGTGGATTAAGCACATGAGACTAAGGGGAATGTTCCCTGATGAGGTCACGATGAATACAGTTGTTCGAGTTCTGAAGGATGTGGGGGAATATGACAGGGCAGATAAGTTTTACAAGGACTGGTGCATTGGGAGGCTTGAATTGGATGATCTTGATCTGGATTCTATGGCTGATTCTAAATCTGGTTCTTTCTCGGATCCCATTAATTTGAAGCAATTCTTGTTGACTGAGCTTTTCAAGACAGGTGGAAGGAACCCTCCTTCGAAAAATCTGGTTTCATTGGAAATGGAGAGCTCTGTTAGGAAGCCCCAACTTACAGCTACTTATAATACTTTGATTGATTTGTATGGGAAGGCAGGTCGCTTAAAGGATGCAGCAGATGTGTTTGCTGAAATGTTAAAGTCTGGAGTGGCAGTGGATACTATTACTTTCAACACTATGATCTTCACTTGTGGAAGTCATGGGCATTTGTCAGAAGCAGAATCTTTGCTTAGTAAGATGGAAGAAAGGGGAATATCACCCGACACCAAAACTTACAACATCTTTCTATCTCTGTATGCTGAAGTGGGGAATATGGATGCAGCTCTTCAGTGTTACAGGAAGATAAAGGAGATTGGTCTTTTTCCTGATATTGTAACCTATAGGGCTGTTCTACAGACATTATGTGAGAGAAGCATGATTCAAGAAGTAGAGGCCGTGCTTAATGAAATGGACAAATCTGGTGTGCGTGTTGATGAGCACTCTCTTCCTGTTGTTATTAAGATGTATGTTAATGAAGAATTGCTTGAGAGGGCAAAAGTCCTTTTTGAGAAGGGCCAGTTGGATGGTGGGTTGTCATCAAGGTCATATGCAGCTATAATAGATGCATATGCTGACAAGGGACTTTGGGCTGAAGCTGAGGCTGTCTTCTACAGGAAGAGGGATATAGTTGGACAGAAGAAGGATGTTGTGGAGTATAATGTCATGATCAAAGCTTATGGAAAGGCAAGGCTTTATGATAAAGCTTTCTCGCTCTTCAAGAACATGAAAAATCATGGGAGTTGGCCGGATGAGTGCACTTATAACTCTCTCATTCAAATGTTCGCTGGGGGTGATTTAGTAGACCAAGCAATGGACCTCTTAGCTGAAATGCGAGGAGTGGGATTTAAGCCTACATGTTTAACATACTCTGCTGTTATTGCAAGTTTTGTTCATTTGAGCAGGCTTTCTGATGCAGTTGATGTCTATCAAGAAATGGTACGAGCAGGAGTAAAACCAAATGAAGTTGTTTATGGATCTTTGATTAATGGATTTTCAGAAGCTGGCAAAGTTGAAGAAGCTCTTCGCTATTTCCACATCATGGAAGAATTTGGCATTTCTGCAAATCAAGTAGTTCTAACCACCCTGATTAAGACTTATAGTAAGGTTGGGTCCTTGGAAGGAGCAAAACAACTGTATGAGAAAATGAAGGATTTGGAGGGTGGTCCTGATATCGTGGCATCAAATAGTATGCTCAATCTATATGCAGATCTTGGATTGGTGTCTGAAGCCAGATTAGTTTTTGATAATTTGAAGGAGAAGGGTTGGGCAGACGGGGTTACATTTGCAACCATGATGTATCTTTACAAGAACATGGGCATGCTTGATGAAGCCATTGATATTGCTGAGGAGATGAAAGAATCGGGTTTGCTGAGGGATTGTGTTTCATTTAATAAGGTGATGGCATGCTATGCTACAAATGGGCAGCTGGTTGAGTGCGGGGAATTTTTGCATGAAATGGTGGGTCGAAAGCTTTTGCCCGATCGTGGGACCTTTAAAGTACTATTTACCGTATTGAGAAAGGGAGGCATTCCAAATGAAGCAGTGACACAGCTGGAAATATGTTACAAGGAAGGTAAACCTTTTGCCAGACAGGCTGTCATAACCTTGGTCTTCTCTGTAGTGGGCTTGCATTCTTTTGCACTTGAATCCTGTGAAATCCTCACAAAAGCTGAAGTGGGTTTTGATACCTTTCCCTACAATGTTTCAATTTATGCTTACGGGGCTTCAGGAGAAATCAACCAGGCTTTGAACATTTTCATGAAAATGCAAGATAAGGGTCTAGAACCAGACCTTGTTACTTTCATTAATCTTGTAGGTTGTTATGGAAAAGCCGGCATGGTAGAAGGTGTGAAGCGGATTTACAGCCAATTGAAATATGGCGAGATCGAGCCAAATGAATCCTTGTTCAAGGCAATCATGGATGCCTATAAAAATGTCAACAGGCATGACCTCGCTGAAATGGTTAACCAAGAGATGAGATTTGCTTTTTTAACACAACAATATGCTGATTCTGAAATAGAAGATGATCCTGATGAAACTTCCATAGAATTCACAGACATGGTGTAGTTGGAGGAAGAGAGGGACACGTGGTATTGTTGAAGTAGCAAGCTCCTCGTGTTGTGCAGTTGCACGTACATGGCATATGTGCAAACATTCATGTTTGTGTATTTATGAACTGTACAACTATCAACTGATGTATGTGACATAGTATTCACAGGTTTTGGTGGAAGATATGTAATACATGGGTATGAAGAATACTCCATGTGTTGCTTTGAAAGCATATTGTACCCATGACTTCAATTTTTAAATACAAGTGCACCTTAGGGACATGATGGACTATGCATAATTGAAGTTAACGTGTTTGAGACCAGCATTCAAGCAATAAGTATGATTATGTTTTGTCATGGACGATCAAACTAATTTACAGAAATATGTGCTTTCAATGATTTTATCAAGCATTCAAGCAATAAGTATGATTATGTTTTGTTATTTAGGATCAAACTGATTTACAGAAATATGTGCTTTCAATGATTTTATCAAGCATTCAAGCAATAAGTATGATTATGCTTTGTTATTTAGGATCAAACTGATTTACCGAAATATGTGCTTTCAACGATTTTATCAAGCTGCATCCTAGTAAATTAATCTCTAAGTGCATATTTATGATGCTAAAGTATTCCATTTGGTGTTTCACCTTATTGTTTTTCGTTTGTTTTTTTCTTTTTTTAGCTGACCGTCAGGCTAACTTGGGTGTTAGGCTGCAGTCTTGTAGTCAGTGGATGGGAGGGAGGTCTTCCATTCCAGAAGAGATTGTAGCTTAACTCTTTCTCCCACTTATCATCTCTCTGTGGGACTTGTTCCCTCTTCAACTCAGCGCTCTATACATAGGCATTTTATTGAGAAAGCTTTTTGCGGTTTAAAAGAATAAAAAAAAAAGAAAATTCATGTGGCTGACCCGTTAATATGGAATTAAGGAAAGAATGATGAAGACAATAATCCTTTTTGCGGTTTAAAGGTCCCGCCTTATGCTTTTAAAAAAAAAAAGTAGCTGAGCCGAATGAGCTCTCATAAATAGAATTTGAGTACCACAGAGAAAAGCCAGCTGGATAAACAAGACAGGATGGCCTGCCCAACAATGCTACCTTGGGAGGAGACAAAACACTTCAATAAAAATGGAAACAAGACCTGACCATCGACAGAAAATTCTCGCAGTAGCGACACGAATGATCTCATCTCCTTGGTTCTTGTAATTACCTTTTCCATGCCAGCTTCAGAAATTTGGATCAATTTTTGGAAGACTTTGCCATGGCCAAGCCATTGCCACGCAACCAATTAAGTGGGAGAACTTATTAATTCAGACAATTCTTCAGCATGTAACAATTCCAAATTCCTCATATCTGGACCCAAGCTGCACTTTGTTCAATCCAGCTCTTCCCGGGCATCTTCCTAACCCCTCTATCCTGCATTAGTGTCCTGATCTTGACAGCATCATTCCACCGGCTAGTTGCTCTATACACGTTCCCCAGTAGAACATAACTTAAATGGTAGTCAGGTTCCAATTCCATCATTTTCTTAGCAATGCGTTCTGCAATAATAGAATTTGCACTAGTAGCGCAAGCACCAAGAAGAGCTGCCCAGAGAGACGAATCATCCCTAAAGTTCGTCTTCTGTATCAAATTTTCAGCTTCTTCTATTTGCCCAGCACGGCCTAGGAGATCAACCATGCAATTGTAATGCTCAATTCCAGCTTTAATCCCATATTCTTTAGTCATTGAGATGAAATGTTCACGCCCTTGATCAACCAAACCTGTATGGCTGCAAGCAAAAAGAACACCTATAAAACTAATGTAATCAGGTTCAATCCCTTCTTTAACCATCTCACTGAACATCCTAAGAGCTTCTCCACCTCTTCCATTCTGAGCAAACCCGCAAATCATTGAGTTCCAAGTAATCAAATTTCTAACAGGCATCTGTATGAAGATTCTATGAGCAAAATCAATACAGCCGCATTTTGCATAAAGATCAACTAAAGCCGATTCTACAATGACATCTCTCCAACCACCCTTCCTCAAATACTGGCAGTGAACCTCTTTCCCCTGTCTTACAGCTGCTAAACCTGCACAGGCACGAAGAACAGTTCCGAAGCTATAGAGATCAATCTCCTCCACCACCCGGAAAAGCTCAACAACAGTTTCAAAATCACCTTTTTGACAGTATCCCCCCAGCAATGCACACCAAGAAACTGAATTTTTTTTTGTCATTCTGTCAAAGACGCGCCGAGATTCGTCAACCAAACCGCATTTTCCATACATGTCCACTAGGCTGCTTTCAACTACCACATTCCCACAAATTCCAGCTGCAATGACCTTAGCATGCACTTCCCTACCTTGTCTCAGCCTTCCTAAATTCCCAATAGCTGTCAAGACTGTCCCAAATGTAAACCCATCTGGTGACAAGCCAAATTTTCTCTGCATCATATAAAAGAATCCCAAAGCTTCCTCAAACAAATCATTCCTTGTGAATGCCGAAATAACTGACGTCCAACAAATAGCATCCGGTTGAAGCAACTCATCAAACAACCGGCGTGCACCATCAGACACATAATTCCTCCCATACATATCAATCAGAGCACTAGCAATGACATGATTTGAATTAAACCCACGCCTAAAAACAATTCCATGAAATCCACGGCCGAGATTTAAGTCCCCAAGATCGGAACACGCCTTGATCATTGCAGATAGAGTGAACGCATTTGGCTCAACCCCACAATCCAACATTTCCCAAAACAAATCAAGCGAATTCCTGGGTTTTCCCACACGAACATAACCCGATATCATCGAAGTCCAAGATATAACATCTTTAACAAAAAGACCATCAAACACTCTTCTCGTCTCTGAAAAATTGGAACCCAATTTGAAGTAAAGAGCAAGTAAGCTGTTACCCACAAACCGGTCGGTCTCGAGACCAGATTTGACGACATGGGAATGGATTTGGAGTCCATGGTTAAAAGATTGGACTCTGACGCACGTTTGTAATAGAGAAGCATATAGGATTGGTCTTACGGAGATTTCACAGGAATCTATGGAGTTCCGGAGCCGGAGAGCTTCGGAAAGGAAGCCAGATTTGCAGTATTCGAGGATTTCGGATTCTTTGGCTGATGGGTAGTTCTTTTTTTTGAGGTTGGGAGGTATAAGAGAGCTGTAATGGCGTTTATACAAAATCTTCATGAAAATGTACAAGAGTGAGGGATAACTGATTTTGAAAATTTAACGGTTCAGGTTATGGTGACTTAGTACCCGCCTTATTGTAACGTCAGTTTCACTGTAATCACCTTTAGAATCATGAAAGTGACTTTCTAACTAAAATACCCACAAAATTTCAAGTTTAAGGTGGCCAGTCTTATGCACAAAATTTGAGAAATATTAATAATTGATAGTAACAAGCATAGACGATCAAAGCTGAACAGAAAATTTTATTAAATTGAAATAACCAATAAATAAATAATTACAATTTGAAAGTCCCGTAACTCAAGGACCCCTTAACCAGAATGAAATAAAATTTAAGACTCTAATTTAAAATCAACAACTAAAATCTCTAAAAGAGTTCATAGTCTGACGCTTGAATAAGAGGATATGTTTCTACCCTGTGACCGATGAGAGGAGATGTCTGCCACAACCAACCCTAGTACTCTATCCTCGCGGTGGGACTTGCCTGGTACTTGAAATATCAACAAAGTGAATTAAACCCATGAGCAAGTTCTATCTACTACATCTCAATCAGTGAACCAATATACATATCCTTAGTATGAGGGACACAAGAGGTAACTAGGTGTAAGCATACATGTCATTCCTTGTTCAGTTCATGTTTTCAAAATAATAGTTATTTTTTACCATGTTCCATTAAAACCCTTATCATAAAGCAATGAACACATTCTTTAAGTTCAGAAAATAGTAACGTATGCATATATTTTATCAAGTTAAAGCAATCCTGACATACTTCTGGCAATCCTTACATGCCTCCTTAATTTGAGACACCGTAATAGGTATTGACAATCCTGACATGCCTGACCTTACATATCTCCTTTAATTTTAGATACCTTAATAGGTATTGGCAATCTTGACATGCCTCCAAAATCGACTTGCAACATGAATATGAAAAATGTACACAATTATTTGAAATGCACAAGACATAAAAATTTAAATAATTGGATATCCAATCATCACAAGGAGATAACTCATTTACAATTAAACTAAACCATGTATATCATGGATAATTAAAATCTCAAGAAGAAAACAGTTAAGACTGAAAAATTAACACGACCATCTATTATAAGATCAAATACCCAATCAAGCCTCCAATGCACTCAAATCTTCGAGGGAGTCTAAACCTAACTCAAATATAGGTTTTCAGGCCTATTCTGCTTCAAAGAACCCTATTTAAACATTCTGAAATTTTCTGAAATTTTTGGAAATTTAAAGAAATATTTTTCTAGCAAAATAAAATAAAACATAGTTTTTAGGCATACTTTACAATCGATAAACCCACAAGGGAAACTCATTTCCACCTAAAATATAAAATCAGGTGTATTTCATCCTTATAAAGCTACCTGAATTTTTTTTAGAATTTTTTTGAATTTTAAAATATTTGCTAAAAATAAAAGAAGGTGAAAACCTAACTTTTAAACACTTTAAAATTCAAATGAACTTCAAGGGAACCTCATTTCGAGATGAAAATTTAAACCTAAGTGCATTTAACCTCCAGGAAGTTACAGTAAAAATTTGAGAATTTTTGGAAATTTTAAATATTTTCTAAAATAAAAGAAGATGAAAAATTCAATTTTTAGACACTTTAAAACTCAATTTAACTATAAGGGGAGCTTATGTCAACATTAAAAATTAAACCCCAGTTCATTAAGCCTCTAGGAAGTTACAATAAAATTTTGAAAATTTTTTGAAGCATAAAAGTATTTTAAAAAATAATTTTTTAAATTTTCAAGTTTTTTCAAAAATTTCAAAAAACATATCAAAATATTTCGGAATGGGCCCATATCGGACCCATAGGTGGGCCCCTGTGAGTGGGGCCCAAAAATATCTTTCCGGCCACCGGTCGGCGCCGGCCGCACGCGCCCCCACGCGTCGGCGGAGTGCGTGGGGGACATGCGTTGCTGGGTCTTCTTCCCCAGCGCATTGGGATTTTTCTGGCGCGTTTTCCAGCGTCTCCCGACCTTCGTTCACCCTAATTTTTGTGCCATTCTTCTTCTCTTGATCCCCTCTACCCATTGGTACAAAAAGCCCCATCAACAATGGCCCGAATCGAAAACCCCTAATTCACAAGCTCTAGGGTTCTTCGCAAAAATTCAAAATTTAAATCTACTTCACCAAATCTGATTTTTTTAAGGGTCAAGGGTTGTTTTCACATACAATCCACAACATAACAAATGCAAATTAACATCTTTCATCCTCCTAAATTCATGCTATTATGAATTCAATTTGTATTACACACACACACACACACACACACACATATATATATATATATACATGAACTTGTTCATATATTAATTCTTCATATATATTCAGTTGGCATAGAAGATCTCACGAATTTAATTCAACAGAAAACAACATAAATTATTATAAAGTGAGATACACAAAATTTTCAAGAACAATCATAGACAAAAATTTAGACTATGCATATGGATTCAAAGAAGAAGAGAAGAATCAAACTTGCCTCTTTGACGATTCAACAACTCGTTCACCCGATCGTTCCTTCAATCCCTTCTCTCTTGGTTTCCGTGCGTAAAGCAAACGACAAAAATCCAAGTATCTTATTTTCTTTTGTCTTAATTATTATTATTCTATTATTGTTTTTTCTAAAAACTAAATAAACTAAAAAAAAAAAAGAATTAAGATAATATAACCATAACCCTGGCCCATCAACTTAAGCATACCCTTAGCCCAACCATTCCAGCCCAAATTCCTCTCTAGCCCAATCTAAAACATTTAAAAGATTTAAATCAAATAATGCACAATCAATCAAAACAATTCACATAAAATAAAAAAAAAAAATAAAGGCAATGTAATTTACATAAACTAATAAAATGTATAAGGACCAAACAATTCACATGAAATGATAAAATATCAAACTTAACAATTCACATGAAATGATAAAAATTTAAAAGAAAAGCAATTCACATAAAATGGTAATAAAAAATATATAAAGGAAGAGCATTTCACATGAATTAATTAAACTAATAAAAGAAATTCAAATTTTAAAAATAATTGACGTCCAAATTTCTGGGGTGTTACATTAACCCATTTGAGTACTCAATTGGATTTTCACCTTCACGTTAACAAAAGAGGGTAATTTGGTGTATCTCCTCTACTTTTTAAAATAAAATATTAAACATTCACACTCTCGTAAGAGCAAATAATTCATTTATTTTTATTGAAAAGTAGTTTTTTTATTTTTTATTTTACGATGATGGCGTTGGCCTCTTAATTAAAACACCTCATAATTCATCACAGACACACGCAATCTCCTTGTCCTCACATGCACAAGTCAATTACCAGAAAAATTGAAAAGTGGTTTTGAATTTGATTTGAATGAATAAATTTGATTGTAAAGTTTATGTTCAAAAAAACCAATTGACACTAATCTTAATACATGGTAAATTGTTAAATTAAATTCCAATCCATCAATCCATCTTTACATATATTATAAAGTCAAAATCTATTATATAAATGTTTTCACTAATACTTGCATTTTTAATCGTTGAATTCTGTTGACCTCAAGGTATCAAACCAAGGGCAATGTGGTATTCTTGATGATAACAACTTATCAAATGTGAGAATTTGATATTCTACTTAGTGTGTTCAATTTCAAATATTTACAAATTCAAATATTCAAGAATCCATGGACAAATTACAAAAGTTCAAAAGGATCTAAGCTCATGATAAAGGAACTTAAAACTCAATTATCAAAGTTAAAGATCATGACCATGGGAATATGGCATTATGGTGAGAGCTAAAATTCTTGTAAAGTAACTAAGTTGCATAGTGTGGAAGCGACTGCGAAATTTTGATTAAAACCTAGAGGGGGGAAGGGGTGAATAGGTTTATTTGCTCGTTTGCTTAATTTTTTAAATTAATCCAATTTTAAGTCCAATTAAAATTAAAGCAATGCCATAAAACAAGTAAATAAAATAAAGTGTAATAAAGTAAATAGTGCACCAAATATACGTGAAAAACTCAGTTCAGAAAAAAATCACGGGTAAGGCTCATAGGCCCGAAGAACCAAATCCACTATCATCGAAGCAAAATACAACAAACGAACTTGATGCGGAACACTTCAGACTTACTCTTGCGACTCTTTTGTCCAATTGTTACAGACTTTCAGCTAACGTCATAATTCTTTCAAAAGGGTAACAGGAAGAGCATGAAGAATCAGCAAGTATTTTATCCCCTTCGTAGTGCGATCTTCTTCACCTTCCTCACCAACGAACAGTTGTAGAAAAAACCAAACAATCCAGTGACCTGACCAATAAGAAATCTCTGAAGCAGTCTTCAAACGATTGATCAAGCAAAAAGAGAGACATAACCTAAATAAATTATAGTATATATATGTGTGTGATCTCTTAGAAATATAAATAGAAAAATAAAGTTCTCTGCCGAAAAAATATCTCGATGATTTCTCTCTCTAAAAATAATTTATTTGATGTGTGTTGAAAGCTTTATGAGAGAGAAGACATATGGGATTTTTATATATGTTAAAAACCTTAATTTTCCTTGAAAAATAAGTTAAAAATCAATTAGAAATAAGTCCCAACGTTTAAGGAAATTTTACAGTTCAATTCCGGTCGAAATACGAATGATGTAGAGCCAAATGCCAGACCATGAGGCTTGGATCGATCCAACCCATTCCTAGACCGATCCAGGGCTTTGCCTTACAAGAATTGAAGTCCCAAGACTTCATGGACCGGTCCAGGTTTGAGCTAGACCAGTCTAACCTTGAAATTCTTGAAAAATAGCTCAAAAACTCAACTTTTCAATGTCGAAACCTCCCGGTTTGAAATATATGTCTACTCACCACTTTACCTGGACTACGTGATTCTTATACTCGACCAACAATGTCCTCTTTGTCACGCCCCCAAAATCCAAGCCACCAGAATGCCCCTGGTTCGAGCCCGAACTCCGATCGTGAGGTGCCACGCTCGCCCCCCTGAGTGAGTGCGACAAATACTGTCCTGTCATCCTCAGCTCTTATCCGAACCATCGAGATCACCTCTCACGAAAGCTTAACCAGTCCGCCCTAATTTCCTGTATTGAACACTTGAGTTATAATCTCACTTTTCATTCACATATCTCAGCAGAAGTTTAATCCCATGCACACTATATAAATATGTGTTCATTGTTCACTCTATAAGCTCATCCCTAGCCTATCCATAGTTGGTCCTTGTCAGACAATGCCTGAAAACCCTTATTTCATCACTCTACCAGTTTTGATCGGCTGATGAACTCCCCATCAGTCGGCTGAAAACTGGGCACCTCTTCAATTGGCTAATCAATTCATCATTCGACTGAAGGCCTTTTTTTATCGACTAAAAAATACTTTCGGCCAGACTGAAACCTGTTCTTGCAGCACTTGCAATTTTCATTTCTTAGGATCTCAAGGGTACAGGTTGGCTGATAAGCTAACCAAGTCGAAACTCCCCAAAACATGTTACTTCTCACTTCCAACATTATACAAAAACATCAAAGCATTTCTAATTCAATGGGACCTTAAAACCCATCATTTTCCCATTTCAAATCACTCTTACACATGCCATAAAAACCATAAATGAAAACTCATATCATCATTTCATGATCCCATTCATATATACAAAGTAAGAGTCCTCATACATTTTCTTATATATATATATGTGTGTGTAAGAGTCCTCATACATTTTCTTATATATATATATGTGTGTGTGTGTGTATCTAAATCATCATGATACACACACATATATATATAAATATATAAACTAAATCTCAAAAATGCAAAGCTTTACATACATATTAAGAATGCATTTAGTTTACATTCCGGACATGCATTACAAAAGAAAACTCCAAAATACCCAAAAGCTTTTCTATGCCCAAACCCACTAATGGTTGGTGAGTTTCTGTTATCTTTTTTTCAAAATCTGAAAAAGATATATATAATGGGGACTGAGCTCTTGTATGCTCAATAGAATATCTAAAGCACATTTCCTATAAATTTCGTGAATACCATGTAAGACATACAATATGCCAAGAATCAACTAATCACTTACTCGATGCATGTCAACATACTATGAAACCTATCATGTATGCCTTATACACATATCATGTAATTCTACCGTGTCTCTCACACATACACAACCAATAACTCGAATTCCAAAACGAACCATCTGACCTTTTCCAATGGAAACCTGTCAATACAAAACCTTATCATTCATTGGACTCTAACTATGGACCATATGAATTTCCTTGACTAAAACATTTCTATGCCAAACCGTTTCATGACTACGATTCCTAATAAGGACAATCCAGTCTTCCTCGACCAAAACTTAGCGATACGAAACCTGTTTTCCTTGCCAAACCTTACATTTTTATCTTTTACCATCACACGTCTATTACCTAGACGTGTGTAATGCACAATACCATATTTCATGTTAAAATGCACATTCATGACCAAGAAGTAACTACTATGCCTTTGAAACTCAATTACACGTAAGAAAATATATTACGACACTTAATCATGCTCACATACTCATTTAGGCATTTTATCAATCATATAAGCTACAAAATCCACAATGTGAGCCAAACCACTCTTAAACTCCAAATTCTCCCATGTCATGCCTACATAAATCTCATTGAATGCATATAAGTACAAAATTACACTTTTTATCTTGCCAAATCATGCTTATATCATATATATACATGTTTGACCTCAAATTAAACCATAGAAACACACATATAACTAGTTGGATGTTCTAACCATCCAATATACTCACAAAACATAAGAATTCATGAGTTAGACATCCCTACCTTAGTTTAGAAGAGTTTCCAAACAAAACCTACCACGCCCCGATTTTCGAACATGATTAAATAAAATAAAATAAAAATAAAACCTTATAGTCTTAAAAAAAACACATCATTATTACAAACCCCTTCAACTTCACATAACATAACTAGTGACATAAATCTTCTCTTGAACATATAAATGAAGTACTTCTTGCCAATCATAAAATTAAAAAAATATGTATAGAAAATACTCTCTTCAATTTTCTATGTTAGGAAACATACCATCACGTGACTTTCAAAAATTCTTCATGACTCTAGATCTCAGCCAAACGTGAAAAATATTAGGGTAAGTACAACTGCCCAGTAGGAAAAGTACTCTAAATTCATATATACCATAGATCGAATACAAAAGAATGAATAACTTAAAATATATAAATATTTAAACAACCATACATATTAAAGTATGTACAAATAAGATTACCAACACAATTAAAATCCATTTCTCCAAAATAATGTCAACACAAGCTTATTTCACAAATTAAATGACCTCGACATGTATACCGCACACACCAACAAATTTTTGATCATTCTTCGGCGAACCGCTAACCCCCAACTAATTTTTGAAATAGTTCTCGGTATTTCAACTGAAGGGATTACACACCCTGCTTATTTTCATCCAACTATACATGTACAAACACACACAAACATATTTTAAATTTTCAGACAGAAAGATGCAATACCATTTCACAGGATCCAACCTTGCATCAGATTATAGTATTAATCATTATATGTCCATAATTCAACTATCCATCCATGGAAAGTACAACTCAAGAAAAATAGTATTCAAACAACCAGAGAGAAATTTATCATAAAACCAAAGGGTGTGAAACATAATAAATTAAAAATAAATACTTTAAAATAAGATTATCCCTTATAGTTTCTTCGGTCGATTCGTAAATATAAACTAAAAGTAAATCCCATACCTATTTGTGACTCATTTTTCTTGAATTAATCTATGGATCAACTCCTTCTACTATGTGTAAAATCTTTCTGTCATTCCTTGATCAGCCTGACCACTATCAACTCATCTCTACTTTCTTTTTTTCCCCCTAAAGGATCATACTATCTTTTGAAGATAATGGATGCACTGTTATATATACTCACTTCCGGAATCATTGAAAACCTATAATGAACTTAAAAAAAATAAAAATGCATCAGTTGAGAATTGTATAGTCATTTCTTTAACTTGCCATAAAGTAGGCATAAGTTGAAGAATTGTAAAGTCATTTCTTTAACTTCCCATAAAGTACTAACAATCAATTATTCATAAAGCAAGACCCATGACCATTCATGTGTATTCTACCAGCATATACATACATATATATGGCTACATCTTAAACTTATTTAAAAATAACAAGAAATTTAAAATAACAAAAAATATACAAGTCATCACAAAACCCCCAAATCTCCTTAAGCCAAACTTGCCTAAAATTGACTTTCTTTCGATCAAATGGAAGCCCTCAACATGCACAATGATCTTCTTGTCTTCGACACCTCCCAATTCTCACTATAAACCTTTCAAAATCTAGTATAATACCCCGCTCCACCTGATGGTATGACATTGTCCGCTTTGTGCCAAGCCCACACGGTTTTGCTCTTGGGTTTTACCCCAAAAGGCCTGATACCATTTGGAGAGAACACATTACATATAAGCACATCCCTTTCTTCACACCCAGACGATATGAGATTGAGCACCCTGTAGCCTGCTAGTGTGGTAGCTCAGCCTAGTATTTTTTCTTACACCTGCCCACATCACACCAGCCCACAAGGGTCATTACATGTAATGACCTATAATTTTTAAAAATTACATGTTGTTCTAAAAGAAATTCATAAACAAATGTCAAAGTAGTATTCTCTATGTAAAGGTGAGTCAAATGAGTATAATGTTGCCTATGTTTTGACTTAGTGGAATTTACATTTTTATTGTTATTTTTATTATTATTAAAATATATTTTTTTCAAATTTATTTTATAAGATAATTCTATAAAGTTATAAATATATATAAATTATGCATATTGCCATGTGTATAGAAACTCAATGATTACACTTAATGAGAAAAATTAAACTCAAGACTCTTGGGGTTCTCTAATAGATGTCATTAATGTTCTTTAGGTTATAACCCTTTCCTCTTACTAGAGTAATGATAAGGTCATAGGTTACAACCTTTCATCTTACTTGAGTAATGATTAAAGCTTAGGTTACAACCTTTCATCTTACTTGAGTAATGATTAGAGCTTGGGAGACAACCTTTCATCTTACTTGAGTAATGATTAGCGCTTATGTTATAGTCTCTTCATTGACTAAATTAATGAATAGTTGATTTGTATTATTCTAACAAGTTTAACATTCTATATAAATGGGTGCTTGAGAAGACCCACATGATCACATGATAGTTTGTGATGACTTATAATTTATTTTATTATTACGAAATTATTTTTATTATTATTATCTTTTAAAAAATATATATTGTTACAAATTTGTTATGAGACAGTGATATAAAAGTGTGTGTATATATATATATATATAGGTGAGTGTGAAAAATAGTAATGTGGGGATGTGAATGGGTTAGTAATGATGAATTATTTATTGCAAGGATTGTTACTTATTGTGTTATTAATAGGAGACTTTACAACTTCTCAACTGACACAAAATTTATATTTAATTATTACCCAAATTAAATGTCAGACTTTTCATTTCTCGTCAGTTACAAAAGGACTATGTATATATATATAACAATGGATCTCTTTTGTTTTCGATATAACATTCGATCATTCAAAAGTTAGAGAGAGAGAAGAGGGAATGAGAGAAAATGTTGATCGACAGAGGGAAAGAGGTACAACAGGTAAGGGATTTAAGGGGTATTCTATTTTTATATATGCTAGTAGATGGAAGTTACAGAAGAAATATTTTTTATTTTATGAGTTAAGTTTAGAAAACACCCCTGTTATATAGGTTTTGTGCGTTTGTCACCCCTCTAGTTCCAATTGTGCAGATAACCCCCATAGGTTTGAAAAAAGTGTGCGAGTTGGTACCCTCTGTTAGCTAACCATTTATTTTTGTCCGTTAAGTTGCTCACGTGTTGGGCACGTGAGTCTTTTAAATTTAAAAGGTCAGAAATACCCTTTTATTTATTGTGCCTTGTTAGGGTAAAGTTCAGAAAACACCCCTGTGGTATGCATATTGTGCATATTATCCCCTTCCGATTCTTAAAACACCCCCAAAGTTTAATTTTCGTGCAAATAAGTCCATTCCGTCACTGCACCGTTAACGGAATGATGAATTTACAAAAATGCCCATCCGTAAAAATAAAATAAAATAAAAAATAAAGGTTTTAGTAAAATGATGGAAAAGGACACACAATAGTATATATATAATATCACTACAAGAAAATCAGTCTTTTATTACGGACTTTTTAAGGCGGGCCCCCATAACCCCTTGTAAAAAGTACTTTTCAAGACCGGCCCGCATGGCCCGCTATAGAAAATAGATTTATAAGATGGGCTTTTATTAGCCGCAATAAAAATTAATTTTCAAAGACGGTCCTAGAGTGTCTTGTATAGTCAGAATATTAAAGGCGCTCCGCAACCGATATAATTAGACAATTAGTTATAAGGCATTTATGCATCGTCTTTAATAATCAATTTTTTTGCACAAAATTTCAGCGGCTAATTGAAAATTTCATTCCGATTTTATCTCTCTCTCTCTTATTATCAAACCCTAACCATTTCTCAATTTCACCCCTATCTTTCTCTCTGCTTCCTTTCTGTTCGAATCCCACCAACCCTAACCCTAGCGCTTCCCTCTCACTTGATTCCCCTGGTAGATCTTGTAGCATCACTGTCAACGAGGGGATTAATGGTCAGAACCTTGACGGTCGCAACATCACCTTCAACGAAGCCCCGTAAGGTGGAAGCGGCGGCGGCGGTGGATTCTGCAGCAATGGTAGAGGAGGACGTCGTGATGGTGGCGGCAACATTTATGTCATTCAACGATGAGCAGTCAATGAGGGACAGTCGGTATGAACACTTTCGCAAAATTGCTAGATCTCGATGATTGGTATGAACACTTTCGTGTTTGTCTTCTATAGACAGGTTGCTACCACTGTCTTAATGTCATGAATTAGGACTGTAAGTTGCTAATAAATCCTAGATTTGATTATAGATTATAATTGAGAATGTTAAGTATTGCAATGTTATTCCATCAGATCATTTGACACAAGGTTCTAGATTCTAATATACTCGGCGTATCAATAATTTGCTGTTAAGGAGGTTGATTGATGTTAAAGAGCGATTTTCTCTTTGGATTGTCGAAGATTATTTTTCTAATTCTTCAACTAAATTTTTGCAATTGAAAGTCTGAAACAACATTGTTGATGAATGTAGAAACAGTTCCACCTGGTAATTCACGTCTGTTATTTTGCAACTTAATGATGATAGAAATTTGTTTGCTTAATGAATTGGTTGTGCCTATGATTGCTTTTATTTGATATTTGCTACTGGAATATTGCTACTCTAATTACTTAGAAACTCTGCCATTTAAAATGTCTTTTCAAAGGCTATACATGATTAATGAAAAGGATTGGAGATTTTTTTTATCTTTTGTTTAAAGTGTAAATGATACATATTGGGTGATGTTATTGCTAAAAGCTTGGAAAAGGTTGTGACCTCATAATTTTACATAAATCTGAAGTTCACAATGATTTGCGTATATCAGGGATGAATGATCAAAGAATTTGATTTGAAAAGGAATAGTGAAATTTTGTGAAGCATTTGCAGAAGTATTACTTGATTGATGATCTACCTGTAAATGATAGAACCATAACTAGTCTTTCTTGAGACTTATGTTGTGTTTGGGAGCACTAAATCGGCGTCTTGGAATTGGAATTAGAGAAAATTCAGTTTAAACTAAATTTCCTCCAATTCCAAATCCAAGGCGCTGATTCGGTGCTCCCAAATATTGAATTAAGTTATTTAAAAATTGTGATTGACATGTCTTCCTTTGATACTGTTATTGTATTTTTAGTCAAGTGCATAACTTTTTTTGTTATATAATTTATTTCGCTCAATGAGATACACTACTTTTGTTAAGTCGTCTCTATTGATGCTACTATAACAATATTCACCCACTCAAATGTTTTTATTATCCCATTGTTTGTTTTGAACAATTGTGTGTTTTACGGAGTCTTTGAGGTATAAAATTTATAGTTCTGAAGATGAGCCAAACAAGATTCTTGCATCAGCCAGTGCCTGAGATGACAAGCCGTTCAATTTTTTTACGTGTTTTATTTGGTAAGTTGTATGATTATTGTTGAAGATGAATTCAAGATAGAAGCATGTATTAGACTCTTATTAATCAAGTGAAGTGATTTGATGGTGAACTTGGTATGTTTTGTGGAACAAATTCTGTGCAAAAATTAGTTGATGCAATATATAAATTACATTTAAACAAAGAAATGTAGTGCTCTTATAAATGAAGGAGTGAGTTTTATTTGCACAGAAGACAAACATGCATCCAGTTTGGGCAAAGGAACAAATAGTTAGTCTTCATTGCGGCTAGTTAGCTTAGGGAATTGATGAAAATTTGTTAAATAGGATTAATTATAAACTTCGTGTGTGAGTTATAGTTTGTCAATTTCAGAGCATTATTTTTTTATGATAATTAATACCAGAGCATTATTTCTATAATGAAATGCTTTTTATTTTTCTTTTTCTAGATTTCTTTTCTTTATTATAAATAGATAAAATTCTATTGTAGACAAATAAAAACATTCGTTGAAATATAAGAGAACTAAATATTTGAGAAGATAGAACTTGGATGTTTTTTTTTTCTCTCTTTCTATTTGTTTTTTAATTAAAATTTGAGAGAAATGGTGAGGCTACTGTACGTGTGTCACACATTTGTAGGCAAAGGTCTAAAAAGAACAACAATAAAAAACTTAACAAAAAATGTGTAAAGGAAAATAAAGTTGGAGCTCTAAAGATAAATGATTCTTAGAAAAATATCTTTAACTCCCTTGTTGGCCAATATGTTTTAATTATGTTAAGTCATGTTTTTTTAATAAGAAATATAAATTGGGTGGAAAAGTGACTGGATTTTCTTATCATCTGAAGTGCATTTAACAGTGCTAGTGAGTGGAATAGGTTTTTTTTCCCCTGGAATAGTTGATAAATATTGAAATTTGCAGTTAACTTTAGAAAGTGCTAAAAGAGACTCGAATGGATAATTTGGTTTATCTATGATATGTTGGTTTATGTTATGATAGGAAAATAAATGGGAGATTTCAGTTTAGAGATTTTTTTTTTTAACTATTATAATTTTATTCCATGCTAAAACAAGTTATATCTAATGTCTTAAGCTTTATTATCTCTATTGGCAAGTGTCCTGAAAACATCACTGATGTGTCTGAAATTAACATTTTCTATTTTTAATTAGTGGGCACATCAAAGGTGTATTGAACATGTGTTTGAGAGTGTTTGAAAAGTTCTTTTTTTTATTTAATTTTATGTATTGATATGCAGGTTTTTGAACTCACTCCATTTATTGGACATTTTGCAATTGAGACTTGTGCTTGGACTATGGGGTTAAACTTTCCTGCTAATATTTTAGTATTTTGTTTGATGTATATGGAAAAATTTGTTAATGGTTGCAATACTTCAATGTGATTGACGAATTTTTAATTTTTAGTTCATTTGAATATGTTAGCTTTGAAGGAATTCCAATGGAATGGATGGAAGTTGAATATTGATATTGTATGGAGCAACACAGGTTTCAGTTGAGAGATAAAGAGTGATTAGAAAAGGTTTTTTTTTTTTTATAAAAAAAAAACCTTTTAAGGCAGGCCGTACACGTCCTGAATAATGACATTTTTTAAGGCGGGCACGGACTGCCCTAAATGCTAAATCCTTTTAAGGCGTTCACTTTTGCCATAATTAATGAAACTTTTTAAGACGCTCAATAACTGTCCTGAAAAGTCTTTTAAAGGCGTTTTTCATACCATTAAAGACAGTTATAAACCGCCTTTAAAAATATTTGACCGCCTTAAAAAAAATCTAAGAAATTATAACGTCTTAATAGAAGACGGGCCTTGGAGCGCCTTAAAAAGTCATTTAAGGCAGTTTTGGCCCGTCCTAAAAGGTATATTTTCTTGTAGTGTATTGACTTAAAAACAAAAAAGCTGACATCGGTGGGCCCCACATGTCTCCCTCTCCCTCAAATCATGGCCCTAGATTTTGTATATACATACACTGTTAAATCATCAATTATATATACACACATATACATAAACAAGGATGAGTATATTGCGAAAATCTTGGCGTTTACCATCACCATTGACGTGCTTACAGAGAGTGCAGTGAGAGAGAGAGAGTGGAGTTTAGAGAGAGAGAATAGTGAGAGAGTGTGTGGTTAGAGAGAGAACGGATGAGAGAAAGAGTGCAATTAGAGAGAGAGAACGGTGAGAGAGAGAGAGAGAGTGGGTTACAGAGAGACTGTGCGCGTGTATACATATATACAAAGTGGGTTAACAAGGCACAATAAATAAAAGAGTAATTCTGACCTTTTAAATTTAAAAGACTCATGTGCCCAACACGTGAGCAACTTAACGGACAAAAACAAACGGCTAGCTAACAGAGGGTACCAACTCGCACACTTTTTTCAAACCTATGGGGGTTATCTGCACAATTGGAACTAGAGGGGTGGCAAACGCACAAAACCTATATAACAGGGGTGTTTCTGAACTACTATTGTGTGTCCTTTTCCGTCATTTCACTAAAATCTTTATTTTTTATTTTATTTTATTTTTACGGATGGGCATTTTGGTAAATTCATCATTCCGTTAACGGTGCAGTGACGGAATGGACTTATTCGCACGAAAATTAAACTTTAGGGGTGTTTTAAGAACGGGAGGGGGGCAATACGCACAATATGCATACCACAGGGGTGTTTTCTGAACTTAACCCTTTATTTTATATTATGTTTTATTATATACGTTCTTATATATTTTCATATTTATGAAAAATTTGTAATTGGTCTATATAATTAACATTGTGAGTTTTGGAATAACTTCTTAGTATGGCGTGGGTGGGATATATATTGTAAACGGTTTGTAAGTCGTTGACTTTTTAGTTTATATACGTATTTTATTGGTTCTTAGTATATAATTAAAATGGTATATATATTACATTAGTATTACTAGTTGTTTATATATATACAAGTGTGTATTGTTTGCATGGAATCAATGGACCCAAATTGTGAGCAAAGGTAACTTAATATCTATATATATTTATTTATTTTCTTTAAGATTGTAAACTCACTTTTGTTATGTTTTAGTTTTATAATTTGAAGTTATTTGTTCTGAATTAAGTTTAGCTAAATTTTTAGTTAAAAGAAATAAGCTCATTGTTACTTTTGGGTGTTTTATTTGTTGTTTAATTAATTATTGATTAAGTGAAATTTTGTAAATGAATAATATTTTGAAGAGAGAAGTTCTATCTTCTGAATTTGATGGTATATAAGTATTTGGTTTGAGAGACTGTGAATGAAATTTGATTGTGTGTGCTCGTTCATGTATAATCGGATGAAAATAGGCAGGGCTGTAATCCCTTCGGTTGAAAATTCGAGAACTGTTCAGAACTATAGTTGGGTTCAGTGGCCCACTGTGAGAATGACCGAAAATCCGCTGTGTGTGTGCGGTATATATGTCGAGGGGTTATATTATGGTTGATTTATCAATAATTGATTTATACCTGTACTAGTTATTTATTGAACGATTATTTGTACGGTATATATGATGAGATTATAATAATTTACTGAATATGCTCGGACTTGACTTTATGCTAAAATCTTGAATGGTGGTTCCATTTTGCAGTAGTAGTTGTTTTCTCGTTATTATTTTATTTATAAGTAATTTTATGTATATTTAAGTTATATATTCTTTTGTATGTTATTTCGTGTATATATGGAAGTAGAGTTGTTGTTTTTCCTACTGGGCGATTGTTGTGTTCACGCCAAAAATATTTCAGGTCTGGCTGAAGTATGGAGTAGCGAAAAATTTATCAGAGGTTACTTAAGAGCGTGTTTCGTCATAAAGAATTTAAATGGAGGTTCTTTTATTATAATATCTTTTGTAACCGAAAGGAAAGACTTTGGTTGTGGGTGTAAGATATTATTTTATTGAGATGAAATATTAAGTGAGAAAGTTTATAGTTGAAATATTAAGTGCATAAAGTTTTAATTAACTAATGTGTCTATTTTATTTTTATTTTTTTATCACGTCTCGAAAATTCAGGGCGTGACATTACAATCCACCATGCGGGTGACTACAAAACTATAATAACTTGCTCCACCTGATGGTATGATATTGTCCGCTTTGGGCCAAGCCCGCATGGTTTTACTATTAGGTTTTACCCCAAAAGGCCTCATATCATTTGGAGAGAACACACTACATATAAGCACATCCTCTTCTCCACACCTAGGCGATGTGGATTGAGCACCTTATAACCTGTCAGTGTGGTAGCTCAGCTTAGTGTCCTTTCTTGCACCCGCCCACATCACACCTGCCCACAAGGGTGACTATAATCCACCCCGCGGGTGATTACAATCCACCCCCCTATGAGCCCCGCCGGTGATTACAATCCACCCCCCCTATGAGGCCTGACGTCCTCGTCGGCACACTTCCGGCTGGGTTCAGGCTCTGATACCAACTATAATACCCCGCTCCAATACATGATATGATATTGTCCGCTTTGAGCCAAACCCACACGATTTTGTTCTTGGATTTTACCCCAAAAGGGCTCATACCATTTGGAGAGAACACACTACATATAAGCACATTCCCTTCTCCACATGCAGGCGATGTAGGATTGAGTACCCTGTAGCCTGCCAGTTTGGTAGCTCAGCCCAGTGTCTTTTCTTGCATCCGCCCATATCACATTTGCCCACATTGGTCACTACAATCCACCCCGTAGGTGACTACAATTAAAGGGAAGGAGAGAAATAGAGAGAAAAGACAGAGAGAGAGGCTACCAACTCTTTTTAGAGAGAGAAATAGTGGCTGAAATATCATCTCTTGATATTTATAAGCCTTAACCCACAAAATAACCAAAATGCCCTCGTCACTTAACGTACCTTCCCGACCTCCGTTTTCAATTTTAAAAACTCATACGGTTCCGAAATCAATTCATTTCATCTTATAATATTTCATTTGGTCTAAAACCAAAAATAATATTTTTCAGAAAATATCCGATTTTCCAGGGCCACCCGACCCGGGTCCCAAGTCCCACCGACCTGAAAATCTCAAATTGAACCGAATGGTTCCAAAACTTCCCCAAATCTCAAAACAAGTCTCTTTACTTCTATTTCATTGATGACTTCTTTTGAAGTTTCGAGCTTCATGCCTTTAAAAATCATTTGCATGTCTGGTGTAGAACACTATGCTCACTCTGAAACTTCAATTACATGATTAATTACAAGAATATAAATAAAAGATTACAACTTGATCTTGTTTAGTTTTAACACTGAAGATTGAAAATTACAAAAATATACATCACAGTAATGTATGTTGCATGATGATGAAAAGATCAACTCATTAACTTAGAAGTTTTTAGAACCCTCAAGCCAAATAAATTACATCATTTAGAGGTCTATGAACAATTGACTTAACCATTGAATTTAATTAAATCATACTATAGGGGTATAATAGTCAATGAAAAAGATTGGAAAGCTTTTTGACTAAGGAATTCATTTCAAAGGCCTTATAGATGTCTATATGGTTCTCACAGACGTCTACGCCTTCATCATTAACCATTTACTGCAACTAAACAATTTTTTAGAAAAAAGCTCTCATAGGCATTTATATTATTCTTACATACGTTCATACTTTCATAATTTGGCAATTTACTTGAAGCACATTTTTCTTAGAAAAGGGATTTATAGATGTCTATATTAAAGTCATAGATGTCTATATGTTCTTTACTTTGCAAAATATTGCAAGAGCATATTTTTCAGAAAATGTCTTACAAACGTTTATAGGAAATTGGTAAAACCTTACAGATGTCTATATGAAGCCAGATCTGGATCTGAGACAAGGCTCACAAACGTCTATATTGATTCTCACAGACGTTTATATGAACGTAAAGAAAACAAGTGCTAAAAAGGGAAAAGGCATGCAAATGTCTATAAGATGGCTCATAGACATATATGGCCCATTACTTTTCACAAAAAGAGAGACAAACTTGTAAAGTTCTGTAAATGTTGCTATCCACGTGTGAACGAGTTGTGAACGAGCTAACCAATCCAAGTCCAACCCATTTTTTAGTTCGGGTTGTAACTCGGGCTGAGATTTCGAGTTAGAATCCAAGTTGTCACATTAACTTTATCATATAAACATCATGTATCATACTGACTTTATGCAACTTGTAAATTACTTTCTCATTCTTTTATGTGTTTGAAATGCACATCCACCGGGTATCATTACTATTAAGACTAAAAAATAAATAATCTTAATTTTTTCACAAATGAAGTAATTGAAAATATTGGTTGGTACATAATATGATATAATAACAAATGAACCACTCGCCACACCAATCCAATCATAATTTGAAATATATATAATATATTTGAAATAAATAATATAAGAGAATAAAATTAGAATTCGAGTTCGGATTGGATTTAGGTTGCTGCCACCTCAACTCAAGTCCATTATTAATTAAGTTCGAGTTGAGATTTTTTAACCTAGATTCAATCCTAATTATAAAATAAGGGGAATGCTACTCAGGGAGAATTCTTAGGCAGAAACTTTTACATCCATTGGATGCATGTAGTATGTCCCACCACATACACTCACCACATGCATCCAATGGATGTAAAAATTTCTGCCTGAGTAGTATTACCCATAAAATAATTGTCAAAGTTTGTGAAAAATCATACTGGATTCGGATTGGTCCGCTCAAATTGCACCCCTTGTAGCTAGGAGCAAGGATGGAGTAAAGAAAAAAGAAAAAAGAAAAAAGAAAGTCTCCCTATTCCATTTATGTATTAAACATTATTAAGATATATCAAATATATACAAATGGTTTTAAATTTATAATTGTGCTCTTAATAATTATTCATTAGATGTCTGTCAAATAATTTAAAAAATCATCTTTAAAAAATTAGAAACGAAATGAGACGAAAACTAGGTGAGAAATACACGAGAGAAACGAGCTCTAGTTCCATTCGTGGGTTTAAATGGGGTCAGGTGATTGGAGCCTCGTACCTGTCATGGGTGGCTTAGACCCATACCCGACCAAAAATGGGACAATCAAATATTTATGTCACTCTAATTCCTGTTCAACAAAAGCAGCCTGCGTTAGTAATTCAATGACACAGTCAATTAGTCTTATTATACTTAGTTGTGCACCTGGGTGGCTCACATTTCATCAACATCCATGCCCATTACCTCCAAGCAGTTGTGAGTTGTGATCCCCCACCTATATGATCGGTCAGTCCATTATGATGATTCCACTTTAGTGGAAGTAAATTTGCAATCTTTTTTTTTCTTTTCTCTGTTTGGGCTCTGTCTGACAGTCATCAACAGATAACGTGTTTATCCTTTCTAATTTTTTAAAATGAATCTTTTAAAAATATTAAATTTTTCAGTAGTTTCAATTTTTAATTTACTCGATCAATACGGGGTGGGTATAGAAAGATAAATTAAATTTTTCAGCAGTTTCAATTTTTAATTTACTCGATCAATACGGGGTGGGTATATAATAAATTCTGACAGTGATCAACAGATAACGTGTTTATCCTTTCCTAATTTTTGAAAATGAATCTTTTAAAAATATTAAAATTTTCAGTCGTTTCAATATTTTTTTTAATTTACTCGATCAATACTGAATCAAGCCAAGTTCAAATCTCATTGGTTTGTGGGCACAACTTGAACTTGGTCCGAGATCGTTATGAGTTTAAAAAATTAATATTAAACTTGGCTCATCATTATTTTGAAAAGTTCAGATTTGACTCGGTTCGTTTAATAACCAAAATCATTCGAGTTCGCACGTATTCAAAATTATTTTGACATGTTCATGAACTTATATGAGTTTACATTCATCAACCTATACAAGCATACAGTGGCGGAGCTACTATGTGTCCAGGACACATGTCTCCTGAAATAATTTTTTTTTACTACTATATGCATATTTTTTGTAAATCTAAAAATGCTCCTTTTTTTTACTCCAAATAAATTAGTGATGGTAAAGATCCAAGAAGAGTTATTGGTTATTTGGTCTTGTGTTAAAAGGTAAAGGTACGTAGTACCCAATTATGAAAGGACAATGATTGTCTCAGGCCATATAAGAAGTGTTGAAAAATATATGCGTATTTGATACTATTTAAGATATAAAATAATTCTACTAACATATTTAATCATATAAATTATATATCCTCTTAAACATCATAAATTTTTTTTTTACCATTCCACAATATATAACAAACCTTCTATAAGTTTCTACCATTCCACAATAAGACTATAACACATGTAATAATCTAGACTATTAAACTCATGTATAGTACATATATCATATGTTATATAAACCATATGAAATATAGCACAATTAAGTAATTCATGTCTACTCGTTTACTAAACAATTATAAAAATTCAATTTAAAATCGACCTATTTGCTTAACGAAATCGTCTAAATAAGAGTCAATTTCAAATTATTGATACAACAATTTGATTCATTTGCGGCAATCCTAATTTAAATTCTTTGACTACACAATACGGCTTAAAAAATCAATTAAAACACGTATAAGTGGAGAGGTATGGTGAGTAGTGTGACAAGTGAGGTCGGTTATGGGCCTCAATGTCTCACCCACACAAATATATAAATGATTCAATGCTCCGATTCTGACCAGAAACAACCAATCCATCAGATCATCAACTCCCAACCAACAATTTCGTCCTGCCCCAATACTTAAAAAAAGTCAAAATACACCATCAGTCCAGCTGAACGGCTCAAATCTCATCACCATCACCATTATCACCAAGCAGTTGCAATCTGTAAACCCCCAACTGTAGTCGACCCAAAAATCAACGATATTATAAGAATAAAATATCGAACAATTCCTCCAATCCAACGGTTGACTCTCAACAGACCTGCTCGAACTTTAACCTCTCCCCCTCCTATTCCTATATATAAATAAACGCCCAACCACAACATTCTCAACATAAAAACACTCTCAAGTCTCATTTGGAAACGTGTGATGGTTTGCTTCTGTTTTCTGGTTGATCAGAAGAGGAAGGTGAGGCGGAGCAAACCGGCGGCTGGAATCTGCTCGAGGTGCGGTGGTGGAGCTTCTGTCGCGGACATGAAGACCGCCACCAGGTTCTGCTACGTGCCTTTTTACTGGAAGTCGTGGAGAGCTATTATGTGTACTTTTTGTGGAGCAATTCTTAGGTCTTACAGATAATAATATATAAGTACATTCATATCAGATCGTTTTCCGATTTGATTCTCCGTTTTCAACTCGGCACTTCCTTAGTGCCTATATTTCTGTTGTAATAATACATAGATATAGTATTTTTTAAATTTTTTTTAAGACTAATTTGATGTGAAATCTTAGAAATAACATGCTAATTGTTACATTTGACATCTCTTTGGCTATCTATATATATATATATATATTTATTGATGTTGCTCTCTCAACACTCGCGCGCACAGTACAGATAATAGTTTTGGTACTTGTAACTAAAGAAATTAAACGGACAAGAGAATGTAAAATGCCAAAAAAATGAATGGCTAGTTCATTCGAATTGTATAAAAACAGTTTTTAAAGAACAAAATTTTGAACTACATACTTTCATTCCAATAGAAAGCAAGCAAAAAATAAATTATATATATATATATATATATATATATATATATATATATAAGGCAATAGAGCTTATCTACATCCAAGCTTTACCAACTAATAGGGTGGGAGGCCCGCAAATTTATTTTTTTGGTCCTAGCAAGATTAACTCTACCAGTATAATTGAAATCTTCAATCACTGCCTTTCATCGGAGAGGAAATATTACTGGAGCTGTTAAAAAAAGTTGTACCTAGTGCGAAAAGTTTTTACTTGAATGGAATCTGAGAGAGGTAGATATCGGCTAACCTTATTCTTATTTTTTAAAAATGTCTTTTCTAAATCTCGAACTTGAGATCTATTGCTTTTGTCTCTTAACTCTAACCCACACCTTTTGAGAAGAAAATGTCATGCCACCTAAGCCAGTGACTCGGTGGTTCAAAAAAGTGGAGTGTTTTTTTTAAGAAAACATCATTTTTTGTTTCCGTTTTTCTTAATATTTTGATAAGTTGTAGTATTCAACTTAGAAAAACAGAAACATACTACACACCAGACATGGAGTAGTTTCTTTTCCACTTTCTGTTTATCAACTTTTGGCAATGAATACAGAAAATTGAAACATATGCGTGGTGAGGAGAAAGAGAGAGAGAGAGTAATATGGGAATGGGATTGGCCAAACCAAAACTAGTTAGAATTAACACATGGGTAAGGTTGTGAAGCTAACACCTAATTAACCACGTACCTTGTAATTGAATGAGAGTACGTAGTTAGGTTGAGGTGGTCAGGTGCTCAAATGTTGTTTTTTTTTCCCTGCTAAGATGTTGTTGATATGGTTGCCAATGCCAAGGAAATGTATTAATACTGTATTGCTGCTGTACCCAATTAATGTGACACCATGTGAAAAAGGACATAAGCTTGTAGTATTAAAGAGTTAGCACAAGTGTAGTGTACCAGCAAAAAGAACAGTGACCTTCCTCGTGCTGCTCAGAAATATACAGCTATATATATACCATCTTCATTTATTTGTGTTGGTGGGTAGGTTCGGTCTTGGTTATGAATGAAATTCAAGACTACTTTAAGGTATGGGTACGAGTAGCATGGAGTGATGGACCTCCATTTCTCGTAATAAAAGACAGATATGCATCAAAGTACCTCTTGACTATACTGAAATATATATACAGTTCATCTTCTTAAGAGATGGAATATTTAATGCCAAGCAATATCATATATATATATATGGTTTTTGACCACAAATATTATACTTTTTGGTGATTTCCTATTTTATATATCTTTTGTGCAATCCAAGTCTTAATATTCGTTTGAAGCGCTGAATTTTCATTTAATCTGCATGCTTTGTTTTAGTGAAGTGAAAAATATTATTTAATCCTACTTCAAAAAATATTAAGAATTTTTTGTTTTTCTCAAATAATGAGCAGTCCTAACAATGTCTACCCAAGTGACCCTACCTAGCTTCAAACTATAGTACTGCTGAAGCAAAGCATATATATATATATATATATATATATATATATATATATATATATATGACAACCGCAACAATATACCAAAGGTTAGGTCGTAAAGCATTGATATCTTGTATGATAACCACAACAATACACCAAAAGTTAGGTCTCAAAGCATTGATGTCTTGTATGACAACTGCAGCAATAAAAGAAAGGCTGGTAAAATGCTTGAGCATTGGTGCCATTGACATGAATTTCAGTCTCACAACAGTTACTTTGAAAAATACTACTGTAAAACTTAGTTCTAACTTCTATCTCGAGCCCTTTCTCCCCAAAACTCAACCATGACAGGACAGGAACTAGAACTGAGTAATGTCCATTTAACCGCAACAATATCCTTAATTATAGCTTGTGCATCAATCTCCAAATATCGTAGCTCTGGAATTGGAGAAATTATTAGTTGCAACGGTGATATCACGTCAGTCTTACTTGAACATAACTTGTATTTATTAGTTGTCAAATATAAATGGACTATATTTTTTTAGCACATGACTTGAATCTATTGGGTTGTGATACCATGTTAGCCCTACGACGTGGTATCACCGTCCCAACTAATAAGTTCTCTTGGAATAGCCATTTAGAACATCCCACAAATTAAAGTGCTTCCCTAACAGTGAAGGACCAGTTCTACAATACCCCAGGGCTACATACGACACATGAAAGATTTGATTGTTCCTCTCATACCACACACGAAAGACAAAGCTAGCTAGGGTCAGCTTCAAATTAAGTTAAGACTGTTATATTTCAATTTCTGTTTCCAACTTCATAGTTAAGACAATGTTATATTTCAATTTCTGTTTCCAGTTCAAAGATGCCTAAATAATTAGAAAGTCATTCCAACTATTAGGGTGTGTATAAATCAAATTTGTCTTGCAATCTATTCCTAATGATTTTCGAATAGGAACATTGATGGAGTAGATGTTCATGACTTTCTACTGCATTGAGGCATAAGGCACACATATTTGGATACATCTTATAATTTAAAGCAAGCTTATCTCAAGTCAATAATTTTTCTTGAATATCTAGCCAAAAACAGGAGGAGTATTTAGGGATTGATTAGCTAAACCAAACCAGTTTATGCTTGTAGACATTAAAAAATTGCATGATAGACCCATATTATAATGTGGGCTTATTTTCAATTTGACCCACTTTGAAATATGGTCCAATGAGTCGGATAATTTAAAGTTCAGATTCACGGTAAATAAATGGGTCATGAGTCAATTCAAGTTATCCAAAAAGTCCAAACCCACTAGAAAATGGGTCAAAGGATAATTGATGTATATATATATTTATCATTAAAGATAATTATATATATTAATTAGATAATTATCACAAATGATAATTATCATCAAAATTATTATTGGATAATTATTAATAGTAAAAGAAGTTACTAGTTTACCCTTCCAAGAAGTCTATCAATAGAGGCAGTGGGGTACGTGGAGGAAGGAAACAAAACAACAAAAAGACTCTCAGAGAATGCTGAAACTCTGCACGATTCTTAATTCACTCAACATCCAAAACTCCAAAACATCTAAAACCCTGAAGGAGAAGAACAACAAGCACACCATCCACGTGCCATTCTTCACCAAATTTTCAATCCAATTCAAGATTAAGCTTCAGCAGCCCTTGCATCCGAATCACCAAGAAGATCGAATCAGATGAATTTATCTTTCTTTTGTAAAGATCTACAGAGATTTTTAACCCATATTTCTTGAAATTCATAAAGTTGATTTATTTGTCCACGTGTTTTGATCTTATTTTTAGACTAAAAATTTGTGTGTACCAATTTCTGGCACGCCTGGTGGAACCATCTCTGCCTATCATTTCTGTCTCCTACATCATACATCCAAAACTCCATTTATCAAAATCTATGGCTCTTCCCAAGGTTCAGACTACAAACGAGAAAACCTCAAAAGATATTGCTACTGCAATGGCCAACATCAAAGTTATGGCAAGAAGCGACAAGAACACTAAGAACTTGTCAAGTGCAAGCAGCACCTCAGAAGGTCCTATGACGCGTAGTAAGACCAAAGCAATTGCTTCGCTCAATAATTAACAAGATTTGGTGAAAACCAATCCTACTAAACCAATGGTTGTGAAAACTCAACATGTTAATATTATTGATCCTTAGGAGGCAAAGAACTCTAATGTTGGTTCAGAAAAGTCAGCGCCACCACATTCACTCCACTTCATCTCTAACGCCAACTCTAGCGTTTGGTTGCGAACCGTTGGGTAGATTGACGGGAAATTGAGTTTGAAATTTTAGATTTTCGAAACTTGAAATTGGGCGTTTTTGATTTAAGCCTCGAGAGGGGGTGATTTTGGTACCAATACGTAGCTTAGATTGATACGAGTTCATTGGTCTATTCATATGTGCGATTCGGTGCCCGGAAGTGATCGGAAAGTTCAGCCACCATTGTTGCCCGCTCAAGCTTCAGGTGAGGGAAGAAGAAAAGAAAAAAAAAAAAAAAAAGGAGAGGGGGCGCGTCCAACTGGCGTCGGAGACGACCGGTGACCGTAAGGTCATTTTTGGGGCCCACTCGCGGGGGCCCACCTCTGGGTTCGATATGGGCCCATTCCGAATTATTTTGGTATTTGTTTTAAATTTTTTGAAACTTTTAGAAAAACTTGAAAATTCAGAAAATTATTTTTTAAAAATACTTTTATAATTCAAAAAATTCTCAAACTTTTATGTCAACTTTCTAGGAGTTTTAGGAGCTTATTTTTTAAATTTCATGTCGAAATAATTTTCCCTTGTTTTTAAATTAATTTTTAAAGTGTCTAAAAACTGGGTTTTTCAGCTTCTTTAATTTTAAAAAATACTTAGAAATTTCCAAAAATTCTGAAATATTTACTGTAACTTTATGGAGGCTAAATACACTTGGGTTTAAATTTTCAACTCAAAATAATCTTCCCTTGTTGTTCAATTGATTTTTAAAGTGTCCAAAAGTTGGATTTTCACCTTCTTTTATTTTTAGAAAATATTTTAAAATTTCAAAAAATTCTAGAAAAATTTAGGTAACTTTATAGGATTGAAATTCACTTGGGTTTTAAATTTCATGTGAAAATGAGTCTTCCTTGTGATTGTGTTGGTTGTAAACGTATGCCTCGAATTATGTTTTATTTTCTTTTTGCTAGAAAAATATATTTTTTAAATTCCCAAAAATTTTAAAAAATTCCATAATGATTTAATAGGGTTTTTAGAAATATAATAGGCCCAGAAACCTAGATAAGAGTTAGGTTTAGACTCCCTCGTAGATTTGAGTGCATTGGGGGTTGGATTGGGTGTTTGCTTCTAAAGTGCTTAAATTGTGTTATTTGATTTAGTTGAATGTATTTTCCTTTAAGGATATAAATACCCATTAAATACTTGATTATAGTTTACTTGTGAACGATTTGTCTTATGGTAATAATTTCATGTCGGATAATTTGAATTACTTTGTTTGTGCAAATTAAAATCATAATGCACCTTGTTTATTTTATGTTTCATATTGGGAATGCATCTATACATTTTATTTGGCATGTAAGGGTTGCCCGGCGTGTCAGGATCGCCCATACCTAATAAGGTATCTATGCATTTTATTTTGGCATGTAAGGATTGTCCGGCGTGTTAGGATCGTCCATACCTAATAAGGTATCTATGCATTTTATTTTGGTATGTAAGGATTGCCCGGCGTGTCAAGATCGCCCATACCTAATAAGGTATCTATGCATTTTATTTTGGCATGTATGGATTGCCTAGCGTGTCAGGATCGCCCATACCTAATAAGGTATCTATGCATTTTATTTTGGCATGTCAGGAGTGCCCGGCGTGTCAGGATCGCCCATACCTAATAAGGTATTTATACATTATATTTGCTTTGTCATGATTGCCTAGATTTAATAAAATGCATGTATATGTTTCTTTACTTTGAACTTAAAGAATGGGTTCATTGTTGAATGATAAGGGTTTGTTGAGACAACGTATAAGATGATTTTGATTTATGAAAATATGAACTAGGTAGGGAATGACCAGTATGTATATACCTATACCTATTAAGGTATCAAAGTATAAAATGGTGACATGTTAGGCTTGCTTAAACTTGATAGTATTTCATGTTATGTTTATTTCTGTTGAACTTAAGGAATGTGTTTACTTTTGCATAATAAGGGTTTGGGTGGAATATTATAAATATTGACTGTTATTTTGGAAACATGAAACTGGATAAAAGAATAACTTGTATGTTAAATCTATAGATTTATTTTGTGTCCCTTATACTAAGGGTATGTATATTGGTTCTCTGATTGGGATGTAGTAGATAGGACTTGCTCGTGGGTTTAACCCACTTTGTTGATATTTCAGGTTTCAGACAGATTCCACTGCGAGGATAGAGTTTTAGGGTTGGTTGTGGCAGACATCTTTTCTCATCGGTCACAGGGTAGAAACCTATCATCTTATTCAAGGGTCAGACTATGAACTCGTTTAGAGATTTTGGTTGTTAATTTTAAATTAGAGTCTTAAGCTTTTGTTTATTATGATTAAAGGGTCCTTGGGTTACGGAACTTTCAAATTGTATCAGCGAACTATATAATTATTTGTTTACCAGTTATTTCAATTCAGTGAGATTTTCTGTTCAGCTTTTAGAATTTATTTTACTGTCTTTTGTATTCTATGCTTGTTGCTACTAATTGTATGTATCTCCCAAGTTTTGTGTATGAGACTGGCCACATCATACGCGAAATTTTCTGGAGGTATTACATGTCTCCCTTATATACATATTAGTAACTTACTATGTAATTGACAATCCTCACATGCCTCCCTTATTAACCTTAAATACCCTATTAGCAATCTTGACATGCCTCCTAGCAATCTTAATTCACATGCCTCCCCAATTAACCTTAAATATCCTATTGGTAATCCTGACATGCCTCTTGACAACCATCACATGTCTCCCTAATTAACCTTAAATACCCTATTGGCAATGCTGACATGCCTCTTGGCAATCCTCACATGCCTCCTTAATTAACCTTGAATACCTTATTGGCAATCCTGACATGCCTCATAACAATCCTCACATGGCTCCCTAATTAACCTTAAATATCCTATTGGCAATCCTGAGATGCCTCCTGACAATCCTCACATGTCTCCCTAATTAACTTTGAATACTATATAGGCAATCCTAACATGCCTCCTAGCAATCCTCACATGCCTCCCTAATTAACCTTGAATACCCTATTGGCAATCCTAACAATATACAGATATGCCATTTCTTACTTAACCTACGATTCCAAATTAGGACAATCCTATATCCTGTGCCAACCCATATGTTATCACAAAATATAGAACACACCTTCTTAGATTTAATTCAAAGGCAATCCATACATACCCGAACCCCTAGTAAGTACATATCCTACTATTATTTGGCAATCCTAACACGCCTCCCTTATCTACATATCATATGCCTAGTATTTTACAATCTTAACATGTCTCCCTTATTTAAGTATATATATAAAAACCTTATTATGTAACTAGCAATCCTCACATGCCTCCCTTATAAACCTATTTAAATACCTTATTAGGTATTGACAATCAATACATGCCTCCTTTATAATCCTATTAAATACCTTATTAGGTTTTGGGAATCTATACATGCCTCATTTATAAAACCTATTAAATACCTTATTAGGTATTGACAATTCATACATGCCTCCCTTAATCCTTTAAATACTTTATTTAGTCTTGGCAATCCTTACATGCCCCCTAAATTAACATTGTAATAAAATAATCTAATATACTTAAAAGCTTGCTAACTAACATCACACAATCCTATCGGCACATGAATTAATTAAACAAAATAAAGCACATAACCGACCACGCAAGCAGACAAGTTTAACATACTCTTATATATTGTTTCAAACATTAAACAATAAGTCAAGTATGTTTATAACATCAAAGAAACCATTATGGAATAAATAATAAACAATTAAACTTGATTTAAACACTATACAATTGGTCAAGAACATTTATAAAAGCAAAGAAACAATTAAAGGAAAAAAAAATTAATTAAAAGAGAACCCCACAAGAACCAACACTTCAATTTAAAAAAATCAAGTATCTAAACCTATCTCTAGCCTAGATTTTCGGGCATATTTTGTCTTTAAGAACCCTATTTTATTATTTTGAAATTTTTTAATGTATTTCCAAAAATAAAAGAAAGTAAAAAAACCAATTTTGAGCCATACTTTCTGTACTAATTTAATTACGAGGGAAACTCATTTCCAATTGAAATTTAAAACCCAAGAGTATTCTATCCCTAAAAGGTTACTTAAATTTTTCAAAAAAATTTGGAATTTAAAAGTAATTTAAAAAATTATTTTTCCAATTTAAAATCAATTAAAAAAATAAATAAATAATATTAAAATATTCTGGATTGGGCCCAGTGGGTGGGCCTGGGGAGTGGGACCCAATGAACCTTTTTCGATCCCCGGCCGACAGCACATGCACCCCCACATACTAGCGACGCGCGTGAGTGTGTGGCCCACCCTTTTTTTTTCTTCTTCTTCTTGTAACTTCCAGCAAACATGAACTTCCACGACTACCATTTTTCCAGCTATTTTTCAGCCTTCTTCGGCCACCAAAACTCACGTATGAATATACCATTTAACTCCTCTCGGTCTAAGTTACGTATTGGTACCAAAATCAGCACCAATTATTGCCTAAATAAAAAAGGCCCAATTTCAAGTTTTAGGGTTCTAAAATTTCAAACCCAAATTTTCGTCAAACCACCCAACAATTTCCCACCAAACTTACAGGGAATTAATATTTGGGAGAGCAAGATCAACAATTTAATCGGAACAAAAACCTTCAAAAATGACGTTTATATTCAACTCAAATCTCATGTGTGTGTGTGTGTGTGTGTATATATATATATATGCGCGCGCACACACACACACACACACATCTGCCTATATACTCATATATACACATATATAAATATCAAAATTTACACCATAAAATGCTAAATTCGCAAATTATTTATGTTTAATCATACGAACTTTCTTTAGCATGGAATTAAACAATGATCACAAATTATTAACCCCAATCATACATAAACCTATACATACATATATATATACACACGTATATGCATAAAATCAAACAATTCAATTACTTATCTATGTTTACAAGTTCATAGGGGAAGTGAAGAGATTGAACTTGCCTTATGATTTTGAGCAAAATCATATTCTCTCCCTTTTTTTGGTGTCTACCGTTCTCTTCTTGTCTGTGCGTAAGAATGACTGAATCCTAATCCTATTTTCTCTTTCTTTTATCTATTTTTTTCTTTTCTAAAAATCATTAAAATAATTCCCTAAATAATTCAAATAATAAACCTAAATATATTTAACCCATATATATATATATATATATATATATATATATATATATATATATATGGCCCAAACTCAAAAGTCTAGCTCAACCCGACAATAATTAAAATAAATAAATACAAGGAATATCGGTCCAAAAACCTAACTAAATTATCTAAAAAAAATTTACATCTAAAAAAAATATTTCACAAGCATTTAAAATCAATCAACACTTAGCAACAAATCAACATCCACATTAAACGAAGAGGAATAGGCATTAACACCACAAAATGAATAATTTGAATAATTAAAACCCCAACTTAAATATCCTCAAATTTTGGGGTATTACACCTATGTTGCTTATGATATGGTTGAGATATACAGATATTTATATAACATGATTAAATGTAAATTTATGTTTCTGTGGTTTTCACAGAATTTGCGAAATTGTGTTTTAGACATTCCTATTGAACGTGTTATAACTTATCCCATGAGTATTAACTCTGTTTAGGAAATGAAAAGAAAGTGATAGAGTCTCTCCAACGGTGAGTTAGCGTGAAGTGAGACCATTTTCATTTAAAGAAATTTAATGTTTTATTTGAATGCATATCCAGGATGTGGACTATATGTATATGGTGACCATGTATAAGATCTTTTATGTTTCGAGAACATGTTATGATCATGCGTTATGATTGCATACGTTTAAATACAATTTTGAGTATGGTGAATGCTAGATAATGTGAACAATGATTTTGCGTTTATTTTTACATGTATAAACTTGTGAAAATGGTTGTATTGATGAATTGGTAAAATAAGGAGTGTGTATGGTAAGAATGAGGACATAACATGAAAACTAGACACTTAAAAAATTTTGCAGAAAAACTATTTTGAGGGCTTTTGATTAATCAAAACCCCTATTTCACTTAATTGAAGAGTTTCATTTAATCGGTTAGGTATCAAAAAATTATCGATGGAAAGGTGACCAATTCTAGTGGAATTTCAATAGTACTACAATACAAGTTCGATCAAGCGTAAACTTCGATTGATTGAAACTTCCACTTTGATTGAACGAAATGAGGACTTCGATTAATCGAAGAGAACACTTCGATCAATTGAAAGGTGCATCCATTGTGTGTTTTAAAAAGACTTACGTATGCATGATTTTTAATAAAGGACTCACGTAATAGACTTGAACTGCTTGTGCATGCATGTATATATTGTAGTAATAATAATAATTATGTTTCTGCTAGAAAATGAGATTATGGTTAGATTAAATGACGATATGTGACATTCCGGTGAAGAATTGATATATTGAAAATGTAAAGGCTTTCGCAACAAGTCATGGCCTGGGATTTGGGACGTGACAACTTGGTATCGTTGATGATATCAGAGGGTGATAAATGGTAGTTTGTCATAGTTGTTCGGGTCTTGGGAAGACGATCGAGCGATTATGACACATCACTACTCAGAGTTCAGGTTTGAATCGAGGGAGTTTCGGTGGTCTGGATTTTGGGTTGCGACAATTACAGTTGATACTTTGGCTTACAATTGCCTCATTATTCAAGCTTTTAATCAAGGTGGGCAAAGAGCTATTGGCATAATTCGCGTAGACCTAACAACTGGAAGGTTACAAATTGAAACCTTATTTCACGTAATCAATGCAAAGATGTCTTATAATTTGTTATTGGGACGACATTGGGTTCATGATAATGATGTTGTTATATCAGCTCTTCATCAGTGTTTCAAGAATGGTGTACAGACAGTGGTGGTAGATATCAAGCCATTTACTGAAGTAGAAACTCATTTTTGCAGATGCAAAGTTTTACATCGAGTTGAACACACATTCGGGGGTCTTTGTAACAAACCTTTCATTTACACGATAAGTTGAATCTACAAAAGCAAAAGAAGCATTTTCCATCCCTCTAGATGTCTCGGTGACAGACAGTACAAAGGTAACTTAAAAGTGGGAGGTCTTGGTCAAAGCACATCGTACTACACCTATTTTTAAGTATGTTCCAAAATCTCAACGATGAGAAGGGCAATTACCTGTCGTGGAGATACTTGAAACTGAAGAAGTTAAGTTAAAGATCTCTCGTACAAAAGAAAAAGAAAACGTGCAAAGCTTGAAAGAAGAATTAACTCTTTCCCTCACAAAGATTGAAAAGTCTACTCCTACTAAACCTTCATCGAAAGGATTTGTTCGACCTACAAAAGCTCCAATTAAACATAGGTTCTTTCCAAGACAAAAGAACTGATGAAGGGTTTGATCCAAAGGCATACAAACATTTGGCTAAGTCTGGGTATGATTTTGAAAATCCCACAGGCCTTGGAAAACTTAGTCTTGAAGTTAGAGAAAATGCACGACTTCAATGAGACATAAAAGAAATTGAAGAAACGAGGGCATCAGATCATTCTGCCCAAGACTGGACTTAGTTTTTCATCGACTAAACCCATCAGAATCCAAATTACATAGAATGATAAAAAGTTGAACAGGTTGTACATTGGTATTGAAAAAGTTGGTGACAACGAAGACCAACAATCTATTTCTCACAAGTCAATTTTTGAAATTATAGAGGCTTCATTCACTCAAGTATCTGTATTCGACAGGTTAGGCTCGTCAAGTCAAATATTGAATATATCAGGTTCTCATGTCAATAATTCACCATGTACTTCTGTCTTCAAGAGAATAAATTCTTCTGCCCAAAGAAAGAGATTTTCATCACCTCAATCTCAAAAGTTTGTCTTTTCTTGAATTAAAGTTGCAAGAGAGGTATTGGTAACAAGCAATAAGGAACAAGAACAGGAGAGAACCGGTGCCAACATGGTGAAGAATAGTGAAGTTCAAAGTTTGATTCCCTCACGAATGAAACGTAAAACATAGGTGGACATTACGAATGATGTTACATTAAGTAAAAAACATAAACTATTGTGTTTACCACCCAATTATTTTATGCCACTTCTTATCACATTGATGTCAAAGAACAATTAGATTCTAATCCATTAGATGATAAGGTCAAGTAAACTCCCTCAACACTTGAAGACGAGGGGCAAGCTACCATTGATCAACTCAATGAATTTAATTTAGGGATGATCGACCAGGCCAAACCAGTTTTTATTAGTTCATTCTTAAGTTCCTAAGAAGAAAATGACTACTTTCGGTTGTTGTCGAAATAAAATGATGTATTTGATTCGTGTGTGAGTGACTCAAAAATATATCAATTAAAAATTTCCACACTTCGCAATAGAGCGAATTCCTTGCAGAATAGGGCTATCGAAAGGGGTATCGTACCTCAGGGATTATGTTCTGACGAGTTGGATTACGGAATTAATTCTAATTAAATTTATAAGAAAAGAATTCTGATTTTTAAACTAAACTAATTAAAAAGTAAAATAAAATAAATCAAAGTAAACAAGATAGTGAAGATAATAGGAGAGAAATCTAGGGTGTTTGACTTCACCACTAACTCCACAATCAACGGTCAATTGAATCAACTATAGGGGAATTACATCATGCATAAGTGGTGTCGGTGGCTACAAGCTCACCTTCATCCGTCAAGAAGATAACATATGATTAAGGCTAAGCCATGGACTATCTTCGATTGGCATGGGCCATCTGCCTAACTACTCTAATCTAGGGTGCAGTATGGTTCATCTTCTCTAGGCATAATCCATCAAAGCTCATAACAATATATTCAGTGATTACCATTGTGTAATAATCTCTCTCATGATCACAGAAAACAAGAGGGATTGAGTTCAATAACAACAACTAAATATCTAAGATAAGATAAGAAATCATTGAGATTGAATTTACAAGACTTTTATTGCTCAATTCCTTAATAAGAATCCTCACAATTACACAATCTATGCATGTATATAAAGGTCCCCAATAATTAAAACAATCAAACCATTGATGCTTTGTTAGGGCTACATCAAAACCCTAGTGGATGAACTAGCCGCTCATGGTAGAAGAAGAAGCTTCAACTGTTGAGGAAGAAGACATCATCTTTCTGAATTACGCGTATGACTTCGTTTTCCAATGGCTCTGCGAATATGTTTCTGTTCTCTTCAGCCCTCTCAGACTCTCCAATCTCTGTGTAAGCTCCCTCAATTCAGCCTCCAAGTCTTCACTTTATTCTCCAAGAGAATATACCAAAGTCCTAATCCAATTAGGAATTAATTAGGGTTTCCCGCAGCACTAATCAGGTGGGTTTTTCCTGCTGACTTCGGCCCAACTTTTGACCCACTAGAAGTCCGATTTACGGAATTTTCGTGAAATACAAAAGTGTGTAGAATCAAATTTCGTTCAACCCTACGCAAAAATAATGTCGATTTGAGGCTCAAAAATAAGACTTCTGGTCTATTTTCCAAAACGGGATTAAGACTGCATTATGCACAGATTTGGGCTTCAGGCCCGAAACCTTCTTAAGCAACTGTAATTCTCTTGGACCTCTTTCTTGGGCTGATTTGAGTTGAAATAAATGGTTGAGTGAATCTCCTTGATGTAGGCTTCATCTCACCATCTTGGATGTCTTCTTTAAAAGCCCAAAATCCTGGTTTTAACTGAAATAATCATTAAGGCCCTGAAAATACAGAAAATACTAAAACAAAGTAAAATCACAAAATAATCTATCACTAAGAGAATAAAATACATAAGTTAAGAGGCTAGAATGCGTAACATTCAACGCCTATCAGTATTTGCTTAGACATATAAGGAAATGTCAGGTCTTGACCTGAAAATCGCAATTCATAATCTTATTGTCAAACATGGGACACGTCCAATTAAACAATCTCAACGTTTCTTCCATCCAGAAGTTGTCCCAAAGATAGAAGAAGAACTTAACAAATTGATTGACGTGGAATTTATCCGGGAGGTCAAGTATCCGACATGGATATCAAGTATTGTTCTGGTGAAAAAGAAGAATGAGCATATAATAATCTGTGTAGATTTTCATGACCTGAATGAGGCATGTCTAAATGATGATTTTCCTCTTCCTATCTCGAAGCTCACTGTGGACGCAACGACTAAGCATGAAACTCTCTCTTTCGTGGATTGTTATTCTGGGTATAACTAGATTAGGATGACTCTATAAGACAAAAAGCTAATTGCATTCCGCAACCTAAAAGACATTTATTATTACAAAGTTATGCTTTTTGGACTTAAAAATACGGGGGCAACATACCAACGCGCTGTGCAAATGATCATCGATGACATGCTTCACAAGATTGTTAAGTGTTATGTTGATGACCTTATGGTTAAGATAAATAAAAGAGAGGCTCACTTACAAGATCTTCGTACAGTTTTCAATTGTATCAAAAAAACCAACTTAAAATGAATCCTCTCAAGTGTGCATTTGATATCAGTTTCAAAAAATTCCTTGGGTATGTGGTTCGTCACCGCGGTATCGAAATCGATCCATCCAAAATCAATTCCATAAAAAAGATACCACCACCCAAGAATTTATGCAAGCCTGCAAGGCCAACTTGCTTTCATCTATCTATTTGTCTCAAACATGGCTGGCCGTTGTCAACTTTTCAACTAATTCATAAAGAAAGATGCCCCATTCGAGTGGGATCAAGCTTGTCAAAATATTTTTGATAGTATTAAGAAATACCTTCTTAATCCTCCGATGTTAGGAGCACATGTGCTTGGAAAATCTCTCATACTTTACATTGTCGTGTAAGAAAAATCTCTTGGCGCCCTTCTTGCACAAAATATTGAAGAGCACAAAGAGAAGCCCTTATACTACTTAAGCCGCAGGCTCACGCCAAACAAAGTTGAAGTACCCTCCGATTGAGAAAATGTACCTCGCACTAGTCTTTACCACCAAAAAATTAAGGCACTATTTCCTGGCACATGCGATACATCTCATTGCAAGAGCTGACCCTCTCAAGTATGTAATTTCAAAACCAGTCCTTTTTGGACACTTGGCGAGGTGATCAATTTTATTCAATGAATTTGAAATTATTTATGTGCCATTAAAAGTAGTCAAAGGACAAGTCCTAGTAGATTTTCTAGCTGACTATCCTATCTTAGTCGTTTAGGATTGGAAAATTTTAGAAGATTTTCTTGATGAATAAGTCTTTTTGATCGACATTCTTCCCCCATGGATGATGTTTTTCAATAGAGCAGAACGATTTAATGGAGCGGGGGCAGGTGTAGTGTTTGTCTTTCTACAAAGGCAAATCCTTCTATACGCATTTGGACTTACTGAAAAGTGCTCAAATAATATTGTTGAGTACCAAACATTTATTGTTGGTCTTCAAATGGCAAGGGAAATGAAACTCATAGATCTCAAAATATGTGGAGATTCTAAATTCGTGATCAACTAACTCCTTAAGAATTATGAGGTCAAGAAGGATGATCTGATACCGTACCATCATTATGCTTCCCACTTGTTGATGAAATTTGACAATTTCATTATAGAACACCTTCCTATGAAGGAAAATCGTATGGCTGATGTTTTAGCAAATTAGCTACAACATTGGCAATAGTTGATGATAAAATAATCAACGTTCTAGTATGCCAATAATGGGTGTTACCACAAGTCCTTGAAGATAAATTTGAAGAGAGTAATGTAATCTCTATCTTTACTATCGAATGAGAAGATTGAAAGTGACCTATAATTGATTATTTTGAACATAAAAAGCTTCTTAAAGATCGACACCATAAGACAGAGATACGTAGGTGATCACATCATTTCATTTAATATAATGACACGTTGTATAGACGTTCCTTTGAAGGTATTTTCCTTCGTTATCTTGCAGAAGATGAAGTAGCTCATGCAATGGAGGAAACCCACATTCTGGGGTATATGGTGCCTATCAATCTAGCCCCAAGCTTCATTTTTGCATAAAGAGAATGAGGTATTATTGACCCACTATGGTCAAAGACTATATGGATTATGCAAAAAGGTATCAAACTTGTCAATTTCATGCTAATTACATACACCAACTGCCAGAACCATTATATCCTATAGTTGTTTCATGGCTATTTGATACACAAAGGTTGGATGTGGTTGGACCTCTGTGTAAGTCTTCTAAAAGTCATTTATACATCTTGGTAGTTACTGATTATTTCTCTAAATGGGTTGAAGGTGTACCGTTTAAAGAAGTAAAAAAATGAGACAATTGTTGACTTTATCAAATGTTACATCATTTATCGGTATAATATCCCTCGATATATCATCACTGATAATGAGTTGAATTTCAAAAATAGTTGGGTGGCTCAACTTTGTGAGAAATTTGATTTCAAAAAACATAAATCCTCCATGTACAATGCTCTAGCTAGTGGACTTGTAAAGGCATTTAATAAAACACTTTGTGATTTATTGAAGAAAATTCTTTCTAAATCTAATAAAGACTGACATAAGCGAATGGGAGAGGCATTGTGAGCATACCGAATTACACACCGCACACCTACCCAAGTAACTCTTTATTATCTCGTCTATGATGTAGAAGTTGTTCTCCCACTGGAGTAACAAATTCCTTCATTAAAAATAGGCATACAAGTGTTAGGACTGTATGCCCTTTATAGCAGCAATTAGGATGTAATGACATTGGCTTATCAAATAAGAATCTATTTGCTTATCAAAAATACTCTTTGTATATTATGAATGATATGTATTGATTTGATTCAAGACCCGAATCGTAGTGTTTATTGGCTACGCGATGACTTGGTGCGTGCATGATATGCTTACCAAAGTCGGGAGCATAATTCACTTATATTTCATTATCATAAAGTGTTTTGTTCATTCGATAATAGTGGGTGGACTTCCTATTGATAAAGAACAGAACAAGATTGATCGCCGACAAGTCATTATCAAAGTAATTATAAGGTCGTCATTGCAATTATTACTTGTCAGTGTTATGGCAAATGTTATCCTCAAGTATGAGAGAGTGATAAACCCTAGGCATGGTTGGTTAGCACTTTGATATATGCGGTGGGCCCTAGGGTCTAAAATTCAAATATGTTGGGTATTGGTTGATCATGTGCTTCGAAACATGCTCCCAAGATTTACATCTATGCTAGCTAATTTATTATGGCTTAATTAGTTTAATCAATGATAAATTCAAGTGATTGGTTCGGCTTTAATAAAATGGGTATGCACATTGGCAAAATGCATAAGTTTTATTAAAAACTTATTAATTGAACGAAAAGTAATCAAGTGGCTTAATAAATATTCAATTGTTGATTTAGATTGAGGGCACTTATATGTCCATATTCAATTGTACATAGAGGGGTAATTTCATATAATTAACATGGGTGTTTTGTGTTGAGGCAACACAAGGTTTAAAGACAACACATGGTTCAACCATTCTCGAGTTGGAGTGCAACCACACTTATATAGTGGAATTAAGTTGTGGTTAATGAATTATTGTAATTTAGGGTCATGGAATGACTGGTTTGAGCCCTTAAATAAGACCTTCACTTCTAACCCGACCCGTTAGGTTGATCTAAAACCAACTGGGTTGTTAAATGTGAATTGTTATAATGCGTTAGAGGCATTTGTAATTTAATTACATGCTAAGGACATAAGTGAAATTATATATAAATATATCTTGAATATTTTAATATCCTGGAATGTATATTAATATATATAATTTAAATATATACATAATATCTTATTTTCTGTAGGAGAATATAAGAAATAGAGTATGTATATAATTTTCTTTTATATGAAGATATGATTTATCATATCTTGCATATATGGAAAGAAAGACTTGACTTAGGAGAGACTCTTATAAATATGGCATGTTCTCTCCCATATCAGGGTATACGTTTTACGTAGAAATCAATTCACAAAACCTAGGGTTCTCCCACAAGAACTAGATTTTTAGATAATTAACCTCAAGGGTCATAACAGTGATTCTTATGGGGCAGTACACCAAAGGAGATCGATTACTTCATCAACTGTTGAAGATTAGGGGGTTGGAAAATTATCTCTATTAGGTATTTGATCTCTAAATTCCTTATATTCCATGAAATCATAATCGTGTTCATAAGGAAAAAAATTTGTTGCTTGTATAATATTTCATACATCAAGGGGTTTGGTTTTATTTTAATGAACCACACTTCTGTAAACTGTTTTGATAATTTTTGTCAGAAAAATCCTCTCAAAACCCCCTAACTCCATTAATAAAAAAATTTCATGACTGAGAAAAATGTCATTTTACGTCTTCAAGAATTGAAAGCATTGGATGAGAAGAGGCTAGAAGCTCAACAACAGCTAGAATGTTATCAAGTTTGGCTTTCTAGAGCCATCAACAAAAAATTTGAACCTCGATCATTTTAGGTTGGAGACTTGGTACTTGCTGTTCGCAGACCCATCATTATGAATCACCGCACTGCAAACAAGTTTTTATCAAAAGGGGAAGGACCATATGTAGTTCGTGAAGTCTACACCAATAGAGCATATAAGATTATCAATAAAGATGAAGTGAAAGTTGGTCCCATTAATGGAAGTTTCTTAAAACGCTATTACCTATGATGGTGTCATGCTCCTAATTGTACGAACCTAAATCGCGCTTTGCTCCCGGCCCCGCATGGGCTAAAACTGTGAAATGCACAAAAAAATATGTTATTTTCAATGAACTATGTAAATGGTTTGATCCCTCTTTGAGAGTATGTATTCGGCTTGGAGGTTTGTTCCAAGTCTAGTAAAAAAAAATGTATTACTCCTTGCCTACAAGAGCATAAACTATAAATGACAAAACAAGTAAATAATGATAATATTTGATTTAAAAGAAATGATGATTCTTTTATTAATAAAGTTCAAAATTACAATTCTACTTTGTTAGCTAAATAAATTGCTTTAAACGAAAAAAAATTGATAATTCACTTCAAAGCTACAAAGTTAGAATCTCTTCACGTTCTTTTTGTAATAATTCTTCTATAGTCTTCATTACTTCAATATCGTGAGCTGAGAGAATGTTAGCTACTTTAACCGAGTTTCAGTTTTCCCTGAGCTTGGTGATGGCCTTCTTCCTTTAAAATATTGTGCATTGCCTTTTTCTATAGAGGCTCTAAACTGCTTAGCTTCCTCCCTTGCTTGTTGTAACTCTTTCAACAACCTGGTCTCTTTATCCTCAACATCACTTAAAGTTCTTTGAAGTGATTGCACATGCTTGAAATCAGTGTCCTCCAAAGTAGTGGCATCAATGAGCAATGTATCAGTAAGTGGGTTGCTCTGACTGTTGATCTGAAGTCATCGTAGAAGCATAGGAAATGTAGTGACCCTTGTGGGTGGGTGCGAGAGACACTGGACCAGCTACCACACTAGTAGACTATAGGATGCTCAATCTCATATCACCTGGGTGTAGAGAAGAGGATGTGATTATATGTAGTGCGTTCTCTCTAAATGGTATGAGGCTTTTTGGGGTAAAATCCAAGAAAAAAATATGCGGGCTTAGGTCTAGAGCGAAAAATATCATACTATTAGGTGGGGTGGATTGTTACAAACAATATTAGAGCTGGAGCTAGCTGGAAGTGTGCCGATGGGGATGTCGGGCCTTCTAGGAGGTGAATTGTGGTGACCCTTATAGGCGGGTGTGATATTGGCGGGTACGAGAGACACTGGGCGAGCTACCCACTAGTAGGCTACAGGGTGCTCAATCCCATATCACTTGAGTATGAAAAAGGGGATGTGCTTATATATAGTGTGTTATCTTCAAATGGTATGAGGATTTTTGGGGTAAAACCCAAGAACGAAATGTGCGGGTTTAGGCCAAAAGCGGACAATATGATACTATCAGGTGGAGCGTCTGTTACAGGAAAACTTTGCATCAATATAATGAACAACATTCTTCAGATATGACTCAATTCGTTTCTTTAGACCAGAGTAATTTCTAGGGAGTTTTGAGAGTTCATTGTAAAAATTTTCAAGCTTAGGCCCCAAGTGTAATACCCCAAAAATTTGGACTACAATTATTTTTAAATTTTGAATTGCTTTATATTATTTTATTGATTCATGTGAAATGCCTTGCCTCTATTTTTATCATTTTATGTGAGTTATTTTTCCTTTATAGGCGTTTTATCATTTCATGTGAATGGATAAGTTTGATTTTGTTTATCATTTTATGTGAATTATTTTTGTCTTTATAGATTCTAATTATTTCATGTGAAATTCTCTGCTTTTACTTTTTATCATTTTATTTGAATTATTTATTGATCATGTATTGTCTGATTTGAATTTTTAAATGCTTTGGATTGAACTAGGGAGGAACCTGGGTTGGAATGGTTGGGCTAAGAGTATGCTTAAGTTGATGGGCCAGAGTTATGGTTATATTATCATAATTCTTTTATTTATTTATTTTTAGTTTATTTAATTTTTTTAGAAAAACAATAATAAAATAAAAATGATTAGAACAAAAGAAAATAAGAGATTAGGGTTTCTGTCGTTTGCTTTATGCACAGAAACCAAGAAAGTAAACAAAAGAGAGAATGGAGTGAATGAGCGATCGGGTGAACGAGTTTTGAATCGTCAAAGAGGCAAGTTTGAACTCTTCTTTTCCCCTTTGAATCTGTAGACATATATATTATTTGTATATACATGTTGCTGGAAGATATATAATATACTGTAATACCCCGCTCCAACACATGGTATGATATCGTCCGCTTTGGGCCTGAGCCCGCATGATTTTGCTCTTAGGTTTTACCCCCAAAAGGCCTTATATCATTTGAAAAGAACATACTATATATAAGTACATCTCTTTTTCCACACCCAGACGATGTGGGATTGAGCATCCTGTACCCTGTTAGTGTGGTAGCTCAACCTAGTGTTTATTTTTGCACCCGCCCACTCACACCCGTCCACAAGAGTTACTACAATCCACCCCCTACGAGGCTCGACATCCTCGTCGGAGCACTTCTGGCTGGGTTAAGACTCTGATACCAACTGTAATACCCCGCTCCAACATATGGTATGATATTGTCCGCTTTGGGCTTGAACCCGCACGATTTTGCTCTTGGATTTTACTCCCAAAAGGCCTCATACCATTTGAAGAGAACACACTACATATAAGCACATCGCCTTTTTCACACCCAGGCGATGTGGGATTGAGCACCTTGTACCTTGTCAGTGTGATAGCTCAGCCCAGTGTCTGTCTTCGCACCGGCCCACTCACACCCATCCACAAGGGTTACTACACCAAGGATGAAATCTTGTGAGTGGAAATGTTGATCATAATACTTTTTATACTTTCGACTAGGGCTAAAACAGTTTTGTGTCTAGTGCCAAAGATGATGTCTTTCATGTTAAAGGATGACACTTCAAACGGGCCAATTTGATATGAAGATAAATCAATTTTTTTAGGTTCTTGCACGATTGCCTGGAAGGTCTGGCTACTGACTTCATGCCTTGCTAAAGTATTTGAATTTAAGAAGTCTCTCTTCCTACTGGACCAGCCTATGGCATATCATTTAACTCAAGTATCAACTCAAATACAGATAACCCACAAACAGATATTTCGCTACCAGTAGGATTATCAATAAGAATGATATCTTCTTCAAGGTGGCCACCAATACCCTCCACCTAAAAATAAATAATTATAAATAAAAATAAATAAATAAAATATGGAATAAAGAGTGGGAATCTTATTACATTGGTTCTTCATTGTTGGAAGCTATGCCGAAATATTGATCCACACCGCGAGAAGTAATGACATGCGCCTGCTTAGAAATAAATTTCGTTTTATCACCCACATGTTTTCAATTACGATCCTCATCATTTGTCCTCATATCTTCATCTGTATTTATCACTAATTGAGTGCGATGACGGGTGTTTATTTGTGATGGAACATGTTTGGCCACCGCGATATGACTCTTAGAACTCTTCTCGACATCATAATCACTATGGGATTTAGAGGTTGATCCTAATTTTGGCTTAGAAGAAGAAGTTGACTTAGGTCCATTGTGTGTAACCTTTCTAACTTTGGCTGATTTCCCTTTTAGAGAAATCGTGTGCTTAGTATGCCACGAAGTTCCTCATTTCATCATGAACGGATCAACATAAACTCTCACCCACCATTCAGTATAGGTTTTGGTGATTGAGAATTTTTGGAAATTGGAGTTTAAGGGAAGTTATATTTAACAATTAGTGTGATAGCGAGTTGTAATACCCCGCTCCAACACATGGTATGATATTGTCCGCTTTGGGCCTAAGCCCGCACGGTTTTGCTCTTGGGTTTCACCCCAAAAGACCTCATACCATTTAAAGAGAACATACTACTTATAAGCACATCCCCTTTTCCACACCCAGGCGATGTGGGATTGAGCACCCTGTACCCTGTCAGTGTGGTAGCTCAGCCTAGTGTCTATCTTTGCACCCGCCCACTCACACCCGTCCATAAGGGTTACTACAATCCACCCCCCTACGAGGCCCGACGTCCTCGTCGGCACACTTTCGGTTGGGTTCAGGCTCTGATACCAACTGTCATGCCCCGCTCCAACACATGGTATGATATTGTCCGCTTTAGGCCTGAGCCCGCATGGTTTTGCTCTTGGGTTTCACCCCAAAAGACCTCATACCATTTAAAGAGAACATACTACATATAAGCACATCCCCTTTTTCACACCCAGGCGATGTGGGATTGAGCACCCTGTACCTTGTCAGTGTGGTAGCTCAGCCTAGTGTCTATCTTCGCACCCGCCCACTCACACCCGTCCATAAGGGTTACTACAATCCACCCCCCTACGAGGCCCGACGTCCTCGTCGGCACACTTCCGATTGGGTTTAGGCTCTGATACCAACTGTAATGCCCTGCTCCAACACATGGTATGATATTATCCGCTTTAGGCCTGAGCCCGCACGGTTTTGCTCTTGGGTTTCACCCCAAAAGACCTCATACCATTTGAAGAAAACATACTACATATAAGCACATCCCCTTTTCCACACCCAGGTGATGTGGAATTGAGCACTCTGTACCCTGTCAATGTGGTAGCTCAGCCCAGTGTCTATCTTCGCACCCGCCCACTCACACCCGTCCACAAGGGTTACTATACGAGTGGTCAATCTTCATAGTGGCAGAATCTCTTCTAAAGCACCACTGCGAATATCATTTTTCAGTCTGCTCGAAATATCTTGGTGATAACAAAACTGTCTACTGAGTTTGTGTAGATTGTAAGATTTAATAATACATTGCTCATATTGGCGCAATGTCAGGTAGGTGGACCGAAGGCTAGTCAAATACTCAAAGTCAGAAAGAGATAGCTTTTTATCATCCTCTAGTAATCTTTTCATCGAAGATGTTCTGGATAAGCAAGATAATTCAACACCTTTACATAACCTGAACAACTCTTGGGCCTCTGTCTCATCAAAATGCTTTGCCGATTCTTCTCCCACATACCGTGTCATTCAGGGCAGGTAATTACAGTTTGGGACAAAAAAATTTGTTTTGAAGTATTCAACTGATCATCCATATACATAGTGTATAGGAATGTCACATTAGAGTTTCTAGGTTCAGGAGAAGAAATAATGTCGTTCAAACCTCTGTAAATGCTGGTCAAAACAAGAACATAAAGACAATTTATTCTTGTCTGCCATCCTGCTAGCAACCTTAAACACCTCATGGTGAATTATGTTGTAGGCAAAACAAGTTTACATAACCAACACACTATGAATGCTGTTAAATAAGTTTTGTCCTTTATCTCTGGTTCTATTCCAAGACTAGTAAACATCTCATCTTTTTTGTGATAACCCTTGTGGACGGGTGTGAGTGGGCGGGTGCAAAGACAGACACTGGGCTGAGCTACCACACTGACAGGGTACAGGGTGCTCAATCCCACATCGCCTGGGTGTGGAAAAGGGGATGTGCTTATATGTAGTATGTTCTCTTCAAATGGTATGAGGCCTTTTGGGGTAAACCCAATAGCAAAACCGTGCGGGCTCAGGCCCAAAGCGGACAATATCATACCATGTGTTGGAGCGGGGTATTACAATTGGTATCAGAGCCTGAACCCAGCCGGAAGTAGTGTGCCGACGAGGACGTCGGGCCTCGTAGGGGGGTGGATTGTGATAACCCTTGTGGACGGGTGTGAGTGGGCGGGTGCAAAGACAGACACTGGGCTGAGCTACCACACTGACAGGGTACAGGGTGCTCAATTCCACATCGCCTGGGTGTGGAAAAGGGGATGTGCTTATATGTAGTATGTTCTCTTCAAATGGTATGAGGCCTTTTGGGGTAAACCCAATAGCAAAACCGTGCGGGCTCAGGCCCAAAACGGACAATATCATACCATGTGTTGGAGCGGGGTATTACAATTTTGTCACGAGAAGTTCCTAATGAGATCAATCACTCCAGAAAGGTTGTGAGTCTCTTTGGGATGTTGAGTTTTATTTCTCGATGTTCTTTTTGTAGGTGGTTTACTATACTTGGTGGCACCTCTGAACCAAAACTTTATTCATTCAGAAATTTTCACAGTCCTGTCTCTTTTATATGGCATGCAAAGCTAAAAATAAGTATCGGCAACTCAAAGGGAGAAAATAATTTCCATCTTTGATTGTGGCAGATAATTCCTTTGCATAAGGAATGACTTCTTTGTAAAATCTTTCACAAAATGGGAGACTTATTACATACATGTCGCGAAAAAAAATCAATAGTTCCCCAATAGAGCAGTGGAATATATTGGTTAAATTGCATCAAGACACAAGGAAGGCCCTAATTACATTCACATATCGATCATATGAAAACAAAGAAGCAAACATGGCACTGTATAATTTGTTGTCTTTAAGAAATTTGTTGTGGCAACCCAAGACGTCCTCTGACCATTCCTAATAACCCTTAGTATATGTCAAGTCAACAGAAGATTTAAAAGAAACACTACATTCTACTTCTTTGGTGTGCACTTTACGACCCATGAGTGGAAATTGCTCTGATTTTTCTTCTTTTTCTATTTTATGAAGTACGAATTTCAACACTAAAGCCTCTGAAATTGATGCACGAACCTTATTCTGATTATAGCCAAGATTTATAAGCACATAGAAAAATTCTTTGGACCATTACGACAAGTGGTATGAAACATTAAATGGAGGCACCTATGAAGCAAAACGACCAACCAGAGAGTGTAGTTCCTTTCTCCATGGTGATAAGTGCCGAATGTTGCACATTTAAGCCTCTTTAATTACATATGTTAATTCCTTAATTGTGTTTACTTTAGTATTTTTATGTTGTTTTCTTTCTTTTGTTGATTTTAGGAATTTTTCTCTAAAATTCAATCAATTCAGATTATTAAACGCTTCAATAAGAGAGAAGATACATCAAAGATTCATTGGACAATTTTATATTGATTATACAAGCTAATTGGACTAAAGAAGTGGGTTGAAATGAGTTTAAATGAAGAAAATGAGCATGGGTCTATTTATATTGAAGACTAGGCCAATTCAGGCACAGAAAATTCTGAACCCATTTTGGTATTTCGGCCATAGCTCTATATTCGACTGTCAAAAATACCCAAACTCCACATACCTTGAAAGAAATTTAATTCTGAAACTTTTCATATTTCATGGAAATCTTCTGAAATGGACTTTTACAACAACTTTCTACCAAAAATGCGTAGCTGCACCCTCTAGGGGCGCAGGTGCGCATTCCAGGGGAGCAGATGCCCCTTTGGGGTTGCAGGTGCGCCCTCTTAGCCTTGATCATGATTAAAAAGGACAAAGAGGGTGAAAATTAAGGTATTCTGGAGCGAAGAAAGATAGCTGAGCCGAGAGATACATGCTAGAAAACAATTCCAGTAGCATATGGAGGCAAATTCGGGCAGGATTTTGGAGTCATCTTTGAAGACTTCAACACTTGCTATGAGGAGCTAAATTATTTCTAGGGGCTTGATGAAGCCCTAGCTAAATATTACTGTTGATTGAGTTATATTTAAGGATTGTTCTTTTTATGCATATAGTTGTATAATTTTGAGGACTATTTTGTATCATTTGTGTAATAAGTGACAATTGTATAAATATGCATTTATAGTTGTGTTTAAATATTTATAATCATTCTTGATTTAATGTTGTCTTGTCTTAGATGGTATTTTATCTTGATTGAACTCAAATCATTCTTATGAGAGAAAAATAAAAAATGGTTTTAAAATAAGATTTTAATACTGAACTTGATAATTCATTAAGGTGAATTATGACTCATTGTGACTTGTTCAATAGGTTAATCTTTTCTTTACTTTAATATCTCTTATTCTTATTTTTTAAAATTTAGTGAATGATAATTATACAATAGTTTTCATTGCATGTATAAACATATAACTTTGACAGGCTATGTTTAAGGAAGATGAGTCGTGCTACACCCTAGTTTAGGTAGACAATTCGTGCCAACCGAAGATGGGTTGTAGCTTAATAAGTGTTTTATATATATCCTCTTAATGATTTCATTGTAAGCATGTGTGTATGAGACAAAGACTTTGATAGGCCATGCCTAGGGAAGACGTGTCGTGCTACACCATTGTTTAAGTAGAGGATTCGTGCCAACCGAAGATGGGTTATTGCTTAGACCTTAATTGTATGCTCATAGTTTCATGAATCTTATTGATGCATATCGTAGAAGTTTTTCCAAAGTAATTTCAATCGACAATGGGTTGATGCTAGTGGTGAAGTCAAGACCCTAAACTTCTTTCTCTTGAATTTTATCTATCATTTATTTATGTTTTTATTTTATGTCATTTAATTTCAGCACCTTAATTTAAAATAAATAAAATAAATTTCTTTTGAATTAAATTAGACAAGGTCTTGATAGCTTAACAACAAAACCAACGCAGTCTTTGTGAGTTCGACCCCTACTCACCACTTTACTAATTTTAGTAGATTATTTGTAGGTATTTATAAATTCTCTTTTGTTAAGGTGTAAAACAACAACAACATTATTGCATATTATTTTATCTCGTTTTGCACACCGAACAAAATAACGTCGTTGTCAGGGAATGACGTCACGGTTGCGTTGTTAAGTTTAAAGATTAATTCTAGTTTAGTTATAATTTAGGACTTGCATATATTATGTTTTTAATTTGTTTTAGGTGTTTTGAGTGTTTGAATATAGGTACAAGAGCTAATACACAGGTGAAAATAAACTAAAATTTTGGGACCTCTTGTGAGTTTTTGTATTTTAATTCATGCACTTGTGTTATTTTTGTACTTATTGTTAGTTGTAAATTTTCAATTTTATTTTAATTTGTTTATTTCTTTTATTTGGAAATATGTTGGTTGAGTTTGAAAACCATTTGAAAGCATGTTTAGCTCATTTTGGTTGTGATTTTGATATTGATTTTACGTGTGAAGAGGTGAGTGCCCTATTGGATTCAGTTCCTCTTTAGGCACACAAACGTGGAAGGCCAATATTGAATCAATACAACCAATTGACTTAAATCATGCTCCCATTATGGAGTCATTACTTAATCTGAACTCGAAAACTTTAAATGAAGAACTCAAGTGTAATTATTTGAGTCCTAATGTGAGTTCACCTTTTTCTATTGTTTTTGAATTAAGTAGTAACCAATTAAATATGAATGTGATGCTTAGTCAAGAACAATGTAAATGATCATGTTTTTCTGAATCTTTTGAATTGTATTCAATTAATTCATTTTACGTGAGGTCTCATAAAAATGTCAATATTTATTGCCTCAAAATTATTTTTAGCATGACTCAGGAAAGCAAGGACAAAATAGGGGAGATAATTTTAGACATCTTCAAGAGACGCGATATAGGATGAACCTTGCATTGAGAGTCGTAGTTAGAGAGTATGTTTTTATTTTAATTTTTATTTTGTTATTATTTTTGCTTTTGTTTTAAGTTTTTTATTTAGTATTTTGCCTTAATTAGAGTAGAGTTTATATTTTGAGTTTTGAGTGTTAGCAGTGCTTTTGGAACCACTGGACACCTTTGTTTTCAGTTTTGGTTTATTTCATTGTTGGTTTTTAAACGTTTTAATTGATCACTTTTATTGTGTTTGTTTTTATTTAGTTTCATTTGTTTTCTTTTAATATGTTGGGTGTGTAGTTTTGATTCTCATAAAAGGTGCTAACATTCAAGTTTGGGCGGATGACCAACCCTTAATCATATAGATGTTTTACCAATTTTATGACTTTCTACCACCACGGTAATATTGTTTAATCACTTTCCATATGCTTCATTTGTTTTCACATTGAGACAATGTGAAATTTAAGTTTGGGGGTAAGGAGGGACAATTGATTTTTTTTATTTGTGATTTTGTGTTATTGTTAATTGTTTTCATATTAAAAAAAAATCAACTTATGAATACATCTTGTAGGTTAGGAATTTTATTTCTCGGTAATTTTAAACTTTTAAAATCATGTTTTGATTCGAATAATTCACATCATTATTCATTTTAGCTATCTTATAGTTATTGATTCCTAGTTTACTCCTTGCATGCACATGAGCACACTTGTGTTTTTATTGTGGGGTATGTACCTTCAACCTTGGTTTACATTTTCTAATAAAAATTATTCCATTCATGTGAGTTGCGCGGTGCGGAAGAGGATGTGAAAAGTATTTTATAACCTAGAGGGGGGGTGAATAGGATCGCTTGCTCGTTTGCTTAATTTTCAATTAATTCAATTTTAAGTCCAATTAATTAAACAATTGAACAAGCAAATAAATAAAGTGCAAGTAAAGAAAAGAATGCACCAGATATACGTGGAAACCCAAGGCGGGAAAAACCACGGAGGGAGGCGGCACGTCTCAGGGAACCAATTCACTATGATGAAACAAAGTACAACAGACTATGTCTCAGTCTCACACCCTTCTTCACTCTGTCAAGGATCTGATGCGGAACATCTCAGGCTTATGATTGCGACAACACGTCCAACTGCTGCAGACTTTCGGCTAACGTCACCACCCTTACAGAAAGATTGCTGGAAGAGCCAAAATACTCAGCAAGTATTTTGTTCCCTTCGTAGTGCAATCTGGTCACATTTCTTCCTCAGCAAGCAAGCAAGCGAAGAACCTTCAATCCAATGTTCTGATCAGCAAATAGATTTGATGCAGTCTCTGAGCAGCTAATCAGAAGTAGAACACCATCCTAAAAATCACTCGTGTAGTATGGATGTGTGTTTTTAAAAATATATAAACCTTAATTATAATGTATATACTTTCTCTCTTTAAAAACAATATTCCAGGGCACCTTCTGTAGAGAAAATATGAATACATATATATAGGCAAGGAAGTCCTAATTCTACTTGGAAAAGAAGTTGAATACCAAAATAGAACTTTCCTAGAAGTTTCAAATCCAATAGGAATCAGGATTTCCGTCAAAATCTATTTTTTATTTGGAACAGGCTAAGTGGGACCGGTACCAAATAAATAGGACCAGTGGGACTTTTTGAAAACCTGCAGAAACTAAACTGCAGAGATAAGTTGGACCGGTCCTAAATATTGGGGACCGGTCCTACTTTAAAAAATCCTAAAATTTTCATTTAAACCCTGATTTTTCAAAATAGGCTCGGAACTAAAAAGTGCAGAGTGTCCTCACCATACTTACCTGTACTATATGGTGTTCTAACTGATTTGTCAGCTTCCATGCACTTGAGTGTCAGCTCGAAGATGTCGATGATCGATACAAAGAATAATCCAAAAATTACAACTCGATCAATCAGGTTTTGATCATCGAAATATGCCAATTACAAATTTATATCTCACAATCTCCCCCTTTGCCAATTTCGTGACAAAACCACCTAGACAATTATAACCTAACCCATTGAAAAAATTAGATTACAATGTTTGCCCAAAAATACATAGAAATAAAGAACTGATCAACAGAAGCTTCACTTGTGTGTTCAAGACGGTTAGAGTAAAAACCTGTTGTACCTGCACATCTCTTAAACAACACAACCTGTGAAAAGCTTAATAAAGAAATATAATCATATATCAATATCTCCCCCTTAATCTGATAAATATTTATCCCCCTTTGTCAAATAATCTCATATCATATCATATGCATATAACAATATTATCTCCCCCTTTTTGGAACAAATTGACAAAGAACTAGTAAAGAGATTTAGATAAACAGAGAAATCATGAAGCACATAGAGAGATTAAGACAATAAGGAAACAAAAATAATCATCATCACTGATCAATTAAATATCCAAAACATATCAGTTGATGGAATAAACAAAACATAATAAGATCAAACATCAAACCTAGACAAAATAGAGTTAACTACTCAAAATCTAGCAAAACATAACTAAGCCTATCATCAAGACCTAATCCTCATCATCATCATGAGCTCCAAAAACTAGATATCAACCTCTATAAAAAAAGATATCCTTGAACATATAACTTCATCCATTGAAATTTGCATCAAAGTCCACAAAAATATGATCTTATCAAGATTTGTCCTCAAATATTATAAAATAATATCACTTGTTTAGATCAAGAACACCAACTACTTGAGACACAACAGTTGTATTCACTTCAATGATAATGACAAACACTTTGATTGTAAAAGATAAACATCCAAATATATAATCGGGGCGGGACGGGTACTAGGCGGGTTTTCTTAAAAAAATCATACCCGCCCCTACTCCTATTAGGGGTGGATCAAATCCCCTCCATTAGGGGCGGAAACCCGCCGGGGCGAAGGAAATTGCCACCCCTAAACGTACCAAACGTAGCTTAAACACTAAGAATTCTTTCTAATAAAAATTATTCTTCCTCTCACACCTCGTTCCAAACACAAAACTCTTCTTATTTATAAATTTTAGAAAAAGTGATATAGAAATAATAATAAATAGTAATTAAAAAAAATAGAGAGTTTGTGTTAGGAACAACCCTTTCATTAAGTTAAAAACTGCACCTAAAAAAATTAGAAGCTTTGTGTTGTCACTCTTGATGAATGGATTTACATTTTCAGTTTCTTTTGGAGGCAAGCTTTAAACCAAAACATCTTTGATTAATGATGCTCTACGTGATATATCTTCTCAAATGTTTTCCAGTGGGGTCAGGCTTGTTTAGAGTGGCAAAGAGACGGGTATGGGGAAGGGGTGCCTTTCCCCATATCTCTCTCCATTTAGAAAAGGTCCCCCTATTTTTGTTTCACTCCATTTAATAAATGAAACAGGGTGAGGCTGGGCGGGGGGAGACGTAAATGGGGTGGGGTGAGGTTTTTTTTATTAAAATTTTTTTGTTTAAAGAATTACTTTTTTTAATTGTACTCTTTTTAGTCTTTGCATTCTTATGTGATAAGCTCCTTCGTAATTTGCATGTGCACCATTAATAAGATTTGAACTAGTAAATCTTATATATATAATATAAACAGGGCAGGACGGGATACCTATCCCCATCTCAGTCCCGCAACTTCATGGGTTTTTCTCACTCATTCTCATAATTGCCTCAAAAACTATTTAACTTCCTCTATAACCGATTTAAACTGGGCGGGACGAGGCGGTTCTCTATCAGAACGAGTTAAATTGTCATCCCTAGGCATATTAGGATACTTTCTCATTAAGTTAAAATTTGGAAGCTCTATTGTTGTCACTCTTCAGCCAGAACGAGTTAAATTGTCATCCCTAGACATGTTAGGGTACTTTCTCATTAATTTAAAATTTGGAAACTCTACTGTTGTCACTCTTGATAATCGATTTACATTTTCAGATTCTTATGGAGGCAAACTTTATTGTCAATGCACATTTCAAAATATAAACTCTTCTTGTTTCTTATTTGTCTCGTGACTCGTCTAGCTATTGTGTCGGTTGTCATAATTTGATTTCAATTAATGTAACACGTTATTTGTCAATTTCTTTGTATGATATATGAGAAATTAAGCGTCACAAAAACTTCTTTTTCAATGATTATCATGTCATTGAATTGACTTTTCAATTGAAATACTAATTTTAATATTGTATTTAGGTGTGTATATACTGTGTGATGTTTATTTGTTTAACCATTTGCATAAAAATCACTTAGAAAAAAAAAACCCCATAAAAAACATTAATTGATAAATTTTTTTCATTGTTGTTTAATTATATTAAAAATTATTTTTATGAAAATGTTTAATAAACTAAATTTAAGTAGATTATTGTTCAAATTGAACTAGTTTCAAGAGGTTAATTCACAACTTTGTTTCAAATTTGATTTTCCACCTGCAGTTTTACTGGTGTGTATATATATCATTAATGATTTTTTTATATGATTTAATTGAGGGAATTGAGGCCATTCTTTGGACAAGTAATGGAGTTGTTAAGTATGTATCCAATATCCATCCATCGCACCATCCTAGTTTAATGGGTAATAACTCTATCAAACAAGGAAGCATATTCATTTGGTTCTAGGGTGCAACTCGGGTTTGACAATTTACAGGTTTGGAGGATAATTTTTACAATAAGGATTTGAGTTTGGGTTAAAAAATTTCTATTCGAATTTAATTAGAGTTAAATTTAAGTTGAAGTGCCAATAACCCGAGTTCAATCCAAATCCGAATTATAATATTATTTTTATACATATTTTTTATTTTAAATATATTATATATAATATTCAAATTATGATAACTTTTTTTTTTAAACTTTATTTAAATAATGTTAACACTTCAAAAAATTAATTTATTTATAATTTTTTAGAAATTACCCCCGTTGTAGTCATTTGGTTCTCTTATAATGTATTTTTAACGTGTAAGGCAGGATATTAATAACCTGACTAGGTAATGATCCAATTGAGTATTGACACACACTTGTATTATTTTCAATGGTCAGTTTTTAAAAAATAAAGTGAAGTGCAAGAGTAACCTATATTATAGATATCACATATTCTTTTAATAGAAACTCTATAAGTTTTAAAAAAAAAATCTAACTTTTAATATCTGCAATCAATTTATTTCCCTCAAAAAAAAAAAAAAACCACCACCAATTTAATTCACAAAATCTTACACCAATTAACTTAAATATCTCCCATTTACAATCACTATCACTGACTTATTTTCTTTTTCCAGCTTTTTATAAAACATTTTTTTCTGTAATATTCTTTTGGAAAAACATTTTTACAAGCAACTTCTATTTGAGATAAAGCGTAATCTCAATTTGAGGGTTATCAAATTGTAAATTCAAAACAAGATAGAGAAGGAAATAAATTAAAAAGAAAAAAGGAAAATGAAATAAATAAAAATAAATAAAAGCAAAAGGAAGGAGGGACGTGGTTAAACTAGTCCGTTGCCACGTCCTTTTAAGAGAAAGACGTGGCAAAACTAGTCTGTTGCCACCTCGTTTTCAGATAAACATCACGAAATTTCTAAAACCCTTGCTACCAACTAGGGTTTAAGAAGCAGACGTTTCCCACACAAGTAGTCCCAACTCAGGCCCGTACTTTATACACATATAACTTGTATCTTGTTTCTTTTTGCAGAGCTGTAGTAGTAACATTACTTCGATTTGGTGTGATTTCTGTGTGATTCAAACATTGAAGACGACCTCAAGAATCAACCTGCAAATCTCAAACGACCCACTTGACCTCTCTATCCCCGAAATCGACGATATCTCTATGTATTTCGTTGGTTCATTTCTTTATTTAGACAATATCAAGGTTTGGATTGATGTAATCCAGAACCATATTTGTTCGAGCCAAAACGACCCAGCTACGTTGATTGAGGAAAGGTTTAAATTCGGAGTAGTTGACAAGCTTTACTAGATGGCCGAAATGAATTCTTGTAGAGAAACCACGGTTGGTGACCCAATTCCAGAAGGGTCTGACAAATTGGGGAATTTGGGATCCTTGATTGAGGAAGAGGTGAAGGTTAATGGGGAACAGGCGTTATATGGGTCAGTTGTTGTTGGTGTGGATGGCCTGAGCAGTGGTGAAATGGCGAGTGTTACTTGTAGTAGCACGAAGAGTGTTGAAACTGGCTGTGCAAATAGGAGTGGTGTGAGTCCTAGTGAAACTATGAGTCTTGATGCTAATGTTGTAAAGAGTGGTGAAATATTGGGTGGTGTTGACAGCAATGGCACGAGGATTGCTCAAATAGTGGGAGTCATTGGGGATGGCATGAGGAGTGTTGAGAATGAAAGTGATAGTAGCTTTGAGTCAGAGAGTGCAAGCTCATCTTCATCGGCTTCTGCTTCATCTTCTAGTAGTGATGATGAGGATAGTCAGGAGTAAGAGGAGGAAGGTGATGCAAGGGATTCTGATGGAGAAGAGATGGTTGCTTGGAGTGATGGTGAAGATGATGGCGGCGGCGGTGGCAGCTTTGGTGATGCTGTATCAGGACCTATTAGGTCCAAGAATGAGCTCAAGGTAATTGATGGTAGTTTTTTTTTTTTTTTAAAAAAATTATTGCATTATGTTGTATGCATATAAATTGTTACCTCTAGCTTGTTAGATTTCATTCCTCGTATTTATGAATATATGTTTTTGGGGTTTGAATGTTGGTAGAAATGATGACAAGCTTTGAAAATGAAGCGTTAGGGGTAATACCGCAGTTACCACTCACGAATACATATAGATATAATGCGTTTAAAAGCCAAAATTTTAGGTTATGGTGTTTTAAATGTTAGAGCAATGCTACACGTTTCGAATAAATATCTCGAATCTATGCAGCAGGTGATATAACGCATTATTTTAGGAGATAAAATTAAATGGTGAGTTAATATTGGTGGGATTTTCCCCTACACGGAGTTTCGGTGGTCTAATATATATGTTGATGTCTATTTTTAGTTTAACTAATCACCATATCACCTATCACATAGATTCGGGATATTTATTCGGGATATGTAGTCACCATATCACCTGCCACATAGATTCGGGATATATTTCGGAACATGTAGCATTTTCCTAAATGTTAAATGATAGCATTTTATTATTTAAGCATGCATTACTGAATGTAATGTCTATTCTGTTCACAATTTCTAATCAATTTCACAACTTATTTTAATGATTTTTGGCATTTACTTGCCCGGTCATAGTTTTAGAATTTTTTTTTGGTTTAAGAGTTAATGAATAAAATCAAGAAGTTCTATGCTTTCTTAAAGCTGGCTGCCAATATAACAATAATATGTGTTAATGACCCTATGTTTCACCCCTATATTAGGGTTTTGGCTCACGGTTTACAAGCTTAGATTGTTGTAATGGTACATTTTCACTTAGTCCAATGGGCTGAACTGGTACACAAATGGACCAAGCCCAAGTCGGTCTGAGCCCAAGCATCAGCAAAAGTTTCAAAGGATTGATTAGAGAAAAGCAAAGGGCCTAATCGCCCCATTAATAGGCTAAAGCAGCCCAATCCAAGTAGAAGTCCAAACTCAAATGGAAATTCAAATCCTTGAGAGTAAAAATAGTTGCAAATAAGGGAATTATTATAGTCCTAAAAGGAATCAAATTCTAACTTGTATAAATATCCAAGGACATGAATAAAAGGATCCTCGAATCCTCTCTTGAATTTATCTCTGAAAATATTGTATTCATAATTTTTATTGGGTGTGTGCATCAAGTTGATTAGCAAGAATTAGTTAAGTAATTTTTTGTATTTACACTTTGGTGTCGTCTGTGAGAAACGATTGATCGTTTTTCAATCCAAAGACTTGAAGAATTTGCAATCATGATTCATGGTAGACACGAAAAGGAACACTTACGATGTGGCTGATCTGGGTCGACCCCCTATGAATAAAAGGGGGCTTACCGCATATATAGCCAAACGTCCAGGATCCTCTAGCGCAGCCAAACTTTCAGGATCTTTTGGCACGCCCAAACTTTCAGCAATTGACCCAGCAGAATGAAGCTCTGCGTCAACAGATTGCTTATCTCCAAGCAAGGGTAGAGCATGCCAAAAGCGTGAGAAATCCTAGACGACAATGGAATGAAGGGGCTGGACAACCAGCCCGTCGGCGGGAACCTCAATCTCGGCTAGCCCGACAAAGATCAGGTCAACCCTATGCATATCTGTAGTAACCCTTGTTGATGGGTGTGAGTGGGCGGGTGCAAAGACAGACACTGGGCTGAGCTACCACACTGACAGGGTACAGGGTGCTCAATCCCACATCGCCTAGGTGCGGAAAAGAGAATGTGCTTATATGTAATATGTTCTCTTCAAATGGTATGAGACATTTTAGGGTAAAATCTAAGAGCAAAATCGTGCGGGCTCAGGCCCAAAGCGAATAATATCATACCATGTGTTGGAACGGGGTATTACAGTTGGTATCAGAGCCTGAACCCAGCCGAAACTGTGCCGACGAGGACATCGGGTCTCATAGGGGGGTGGATTGTAGTAACCCTTGTGGACGGGTGTGAGTGGGCGGGTGCGAAGACAGACACTGGGTTGAGCTACCACACTGACAGAATACAGGGTGCTCAATCCCACATCACCTGGGTGTGGAAAAGGGGATATGCTTATATGTAGTATGTTCTCTTCAAATGGTATGAGGCCTTTTGGGGTAAAACCCAAGAGCAAAACCATGCGGGCTCAAGCCTAAAGCGGACAATATCATACCATGTGTTGGAACGGGGTATTACAATATCTACCCAGAGTGGAGGGTTCAGATGCAACGGGAAATTGATGAACTTAAGGGTGACTGGTCCGGCTATCCAGCCAACTAAGCGCTCGCTAACACCAGGCTGACCGAATCTCTCTTCACGGAGAATATAATCAGAACTGAAAGGCCGAGGAGGTTCGCCCTGCCAATGTTCGCTACCTTCGATGAAAAGATAGATCCGGTGGAGCACGTCTACCAATACCTGTAGTAACCCTTGTGGACGGGTGTGAGTGGGCGGGTGCATAGACAGACACTGGGCTGAGCTACCACACTAACAGGGTACAAGGTGCTCAATCCCACATCGCCTGGGTGTGAAAAAGGGGATGTGCTTATATGTAGTATGTTCTCTTCAAATGGTATGAGGCTTTTGGGGTAAACCTAATTGCAAAACCGTGCGGGCTCAGGCCCAAAGCGGACAATATCATACCATGTGTTGGAGCGGGGTATTACAATTGGTATCAGAGCCTGAACCCAGCCGGAAGTAAGTGTGCCGACGAGGGCGTCGAGCCTCGTAGGGGGGTGGATTGTAGTAACCCTTGTGGACGGGTGTGAGTGGGCAGGTGCATAGACAGACACTGGCTGAGCTACCACACTGACAGGGTACGAGGTGCTCAATCCCACATCGCCTGGGTGTGGAAAAGGGGATGTGCTTATATGTAGTATGTTCTCTTCAAATGGTATGAGGCCTTTTGGGGTAAACCCAATAGCAAAACCGTGCGGGCTCAGGCCCAAAGCGGACAATATCATACCATGTGTTGGAGCGGGGTATTACAATTGGTATCAGAGCCTGAACCCAGCTGGAAGAAGTGTGCCGACGAGGACGTCGGGCCTCGTAGGGGGTGGATTGTAGTAACCCTTGTGGACGGGTGTGAGTGGGCGGGTGCGAAGACAAACACTGGGCTGAGCTACCACACTGACAGGGTGCAGGGTGCTCAATCCCACATCGCCTGGGTGTGGAAAAGGGGATGTGCTTATATGTAGTATGTTCTCTTCAAATGGTATGAGGCCTTTTGGGGTAAACCCAAGAGCAAAACCGTGCGGGCTCAGGCTCAAAACGGACAATATCATACCATGTGTTGGAGCGGGGTATTACAGTTATTGTAGTAACCCTTGTGGACGGGTGTGAGTGGGCGGGTGCGAAGACAGACACTGGGCTGAGCTACCACACTGACAGGGTACAGGGTGCTCAATCCCACATCGCTTGGGTGTGGAAAAGGGGATGTGCTTATATGTAGTATGTTCTCTTCAAATGGTATGAGGCCTTTTGGGGTAAACCCAAGAGCAAAACCGTGCGGGCTCAGGCCCAAAGCGGACAATATCATACCATGTGTTGGAGCGGGCTATTATAGTTGGTATCAGAGCCTGAACCCAGCCGGAAGTAAATGTGCCGACGAAGGCGTCGGGCCTCGTAGGGGGGTGGATTGTAGTAACCCTTGTGGACGGGTGTGAGTGGGCGGATGCATAGACAGACACTGAGCTGAGCTACCACACTGACAGGGTACAAGGTGCTCAATCCCACATCGCTTGGGTGTGGAAAAGGAGATGTGCTTATATGTAGTATGTTCTCTTCAAATGGTATGAGGCCTTTTAGGGTAAACCCAATAGCAAAATCGTGCGGACTCAGGCCCAAAGCGGACAATATCATACCATGTGTTGGAGCGGGGTATTACAATTGGTATCAGAGCCTGAACCCAGCTGGAAGTAAGTGTGCCGACAAGGGCGTCGGGCCTCGTAAGGGGGTGGATTGTAGTAACCCTTGTGGACGGGTGTGAGTGGGTGGGTGCATAGACAGACACTGGGCTGAGCTACCACACTGACAGGGTACAAGGTGCTCAATCCCACATCGCCTGGGTGTGGAAAAGGGGATGTGTTTATGTAGTATGTTCTCTTCAAATGGTATGAGACCTTTTGGGGTAAACTCAATAGCAAAATCGTGCGGGCTCAGGCCCAAAGCGGACAATATCATACCATGTGTTGGAGCGGGGTATTACAATACCAACAGAAGATGACACTGGATGCCGAAAACGTCACACTCATGTGCAAAATCTTTCTGTCCAGTCTGGTCGGACCTACTTTACTCTAGTTCAAACAGCAACTGCCTCGTTCGATCTCGAACTTTGACAGGCTATGCGAATTGTTCGTGGCCCAGTACGTGGGAAACTAGGTGAAAAAAAAGGACAATCTCCTCTTTATTTACCATGAGGCAAGCTAAAGGGGAGACGCTAAAATCTTTCCTAATTCGTTTCAACTTGGAGATGTCAATGATAGATCGATGCGATTAGACAGCGATAGTGGAAACTTTCAAAATAGCAGTCTCTCCAAAAGAGGGCTTCCACCGATCCCTGGTAAAAAGCACCACAAGAAATATGGGTGACCTAAACTTTCGAGCTCTAAAGTATCTAAGGATAGAAGAGGATGAGGCGGCTAGAAGACAGCGATCGACTTTGATCACTGTAGCACAATAAACGAAGACCCAAGTTGCTAAAGCAAAATCACCTCGGGTTATTCCTTCGTCTACACCAAAAATCGCAAAAAACAGAAAGTTGAGGAGAAGATCACCCCTCTAAAGGTGTCTCTAGCCAAGTTTTACTATGAAAATAAGAGCAAAGGAATCTTTCATTCACCACCGGCCTACAGACAACCTCCAGAATAGAGGGATAAGAACAAACATTGTTCTTTCAACAGTGACTTCGACCACACCACCAATGAGTGCAGAAGCTTGAGGCAACAAGTGGAGGCTCTAATCGCTAAAGGCGGACTGTCAGAGTATGTCGTTCGGGAGGAACAAGCCAAACCCTTCGACCAATCCCAACAAAAGGCAAATAAACAGCAGAACCTTGCTCCTATTCGTGTTATCAATGTTATTCATAGTCGACCAGCCTAGGATAGAGAAAGCGAATTCGAAAGGCGGTTACACCTCAGTAATGCCCAGAAATTCTAGAGGATCAATGAAGTTCACTTAGTACATAATCGTTCGGCCAACATGCCGATTGTCTTCACGAATGAGGAAATGAGCATAATCCAAATGTCGCATGAGAACCCACTCGTGATCAGCCTCATTGTCTCCAACTGTGAAGTAAAGAAAGTATTGGTAGATGCATGGAGCAGTGCCAACGTTTTGACATTATCAGCCTTCCAGCAAATAGGCCTAGAATCGGAACGTGTCAAACCTACTATCGAGCCACTAATAGGGTTTGACGACAAACAGGTAACTCCAGTAGGGGTGGTGGAGCTCCCAGTAACAGCAACAACAATAACTCTAACTGAGGCTTTTGTCATTGTCGATTTTAACTCTTTGTACAACATTATAATGGGAAGAGGTTGGATACACAGGATGCAAGGAGTCCTTTCGACGCTGTACTAGTTAGTGAGGTCCATAGTGCCAAACGGGAGGGATACAATTGACATCTTGGGAGATCAAGTGGCTACTAAGAAATGTTATGCTCTTACATTGAAAGAAAATGCAGTGCTGGAAGTGCAAACCGAATAGCAAGTACAGAACTCTCTACCAAAGGGCGTTCCCTAAAAGTAAGAAAAAGAGAAGCCGACTAAGGAGCCGCTCGAAGAGGTAGAGATCGTTCCAGGCAAGGATCCCACAAATTTGGGGACCTCTTTATGCCAGACTGACAAAACGCAGTTAATACAATTGTTGAAAAAGAATATCGATGTTTTCGTCTGGGATCACACTGATATGCCCAGCATAGATCCATCAGTATCATGCAATGCGTTCAATGTCAATCTAAGCTACCCACCTGTAAAGCAAAAGCAAAGACGATTTGCTCCGGAAAAGAATAAGATCATCGCAGCAGAGATAGATCGTCTTTTACAAGTAGGCTTCATCAGGGAAGTCCAATTCTTGGATTGGCTTCCAAATGTGGTAGTAGTTCAGAAAAAGAACGGCAAATGGCAGATTTGCATAGACTTCACCAATTTGAACAAGGCTTGCCCTAAAGATAGTTTCCCTCTACCCAAGATCGATCAAATGGGAGATGCCACGACTGGGTACGAACGGTTGATATTCATTGATGCATACTTTGATTATAATCAAATTTCGATGAACCCAAATGATTAGGAGAAAACATCGTTCATCATTGAGAGGGGAATCTATTGCTACATAGTAATGTCGTTCAAACTGAAGAACACTGGAGCAACTTACTAGCGACTCATCAACAAAGTCTTCAAAAATTTGATGAGCCGAATGGTTGAAGCATACATAGATGACATGGTGGTGAAGAGGCTCAAGAACGAAAACCATCTGGAACATCTGCAGGAGGTATTTGACACCCTGCGAAACCATAAGATAAGACCGAACTGGTCAAAGTGCTCCTTCAGAGTTTCTTCGGGACAATTCCTGGGGCACATCGTAAACCGAATAGGGATAGAGGCAGGCCAAGTTCAGGTGAAGGCCTTTCTTCAGAATGAAGAACTAAAAACTCACAGGGATGTTCAGATCTTGACAGGGCGCATCGCCGCTCTGAGTAGATTCATCTCTCGGCTATTTGACAAATTCAAGCCTTTTTAGATACCATCAAAGCAAAGGGAAATGAGGTATGGGGGGCTGAACAGAAGAAGCCCTGGCAAAGCTCAAGCAATACTTGATTTAGTTTCCAACACTCTCAACGCCTAAGCCTAGGGAACCTTTGTATTTATACCTTACAATATCTCGAACAACCACAGTGCAATTCTGATCAGAGAACTTGGCAAGAGTTAGTACCCAGTGTTCTACTCACAGGACTATGACTGAGGCAGAATAGAGGTACTTAAAGATGGAAAAGATTGTGCTCGCCATGGTCCAAGCAAAGAGGAAGCTTAGGCATTGCTTTGAGGCTCACCCAATTATTGTTCCGACCAAATTCCTGATTAGAGCGATCCTTCACAAGCCTAATTAGTCAGGGAGAGTCACCAAATGGTCAATCAAACTGGGAGTCTACAATATAACCTATAAACCTCAGACTTCCATAAAGGGACAAAGAGTTACAGATTTCTTGCTGGAGTACGAGCCTAAAGACGATGAAGAATTAGAGGTTTCAGTTCAACCCGAATGGAGACTCTTTGTCGATGGATCGTCAACACAGGTAGGATCGGGCATTAGTGTGGAAATTTGAACTCTTGACGGAACTACTGTAACCTAATGGAATTGCTCTACAACAAGTTGTCTATCTAGAGTTTCCAGCATCCAACAATGAAGCCGAGTATGAGGCCCTGCTAGTAGGACTAAGACTGACATAAACAGTACTTCAGGTAAAAAAACTTGCAATTTTTTAGTGATTCTCAGCTAATCGTGAAACAGGTTGCGAGGACTATTTTTCAAAGGATGATCGCATGAAAGCCTATAAAGACTTGGCAGAGAGAGAGAGCTTAAAAATTTTGACCAAGTCAAGGTTTCTCAGATTTCAAGAGATTTGAACCTAGAAGCTGATAGGCTAGCGTGTTCAACCTCGGCAGCTCAACCGAATGTGATCAGAATGGCGCCGATCAACTCTCTGCAAAAGTCTAGCATCCATGTCCAGAAAGAGGTACTGGTTACACAGAACCAACCCAGCTGGATGGATCCTATCAAAGCCTATTTGCTTAACGGGGTATTACTTGATTCAAAAGAATAAGCAAGAAAAATCAAAATGAATTATTCTAGATATTCTATGATCGACAAACATCTATACAGGAGATCATACTCGGGACCATACCTGAGATGTTTGGCACCTGCCAAAGCAAAGGAAATTCTTTCCAGAATTCACGAAGGTGTATGTGGAAACCATTCGGGAGGACAATCACTGGCCTATAAAGCCTTTACCCAGGGATGCTTCTGGCCATATATGGCTCGAGACACTGAAGAGTACACTAGAAAATGTGATAAATGCTAGCGGCACACCAAAATACCCCATCAGCCCCCAGAAGAGCTAACCACCATGGCCAGTCCTTGGCCATTCATAAAGTGGGGGATGGATTCGGTGAGGCCTCTCCCAAAGGCTGCTAACAGTAAATAGTATGTTCTGCTAGCCACAGATTACTTCACTAAATAGCTCGAGGCAAAAGTATACGCAATAATCACCCACGTGTAAGTAAAAAGGTTCATCTGGAGCAACATTATCTACCAGTTCGGTTTACCAGAATCTATTATCATGGACATTGCTACAAACTTCGACAACTAGCCGATAGAAAAGTTTTTCATAAAATATGGGATCAACCAAAAGTTCTCCTCAAGATCATATCCACAGGGGAATGGCCAAGCAGAAATAACTAATCGGACCATCTTTGAATGTATCCGCAAGAAAGTGGAAGCCTGTAAAGGCAAATGGTTGAAAGAACTACCTAAAGTTCTATGCGCCTATCGAACGACGCCTAGGCATCCGACCGGTGAGAGTTCGTTTTGCCTGCCTGTCCTCCTGCGATCATGTATGCCGATACCAACTGAGTTGTCTACCCCAACAATCCAAACAAAGGTATTAGAAAGGGGGCACAATGATCAACTGCTCGAACAAAATTTGGACCTCCTGAAAGAAAAGAGGGAGGCAACTCAGATAAGACTTGTTTCCTATTAGAAAATGATGAAGTATAGTTATGACAAGAAGGTGAAACATTGAGCGTTCAGCTTTGAGGACTAGGTGCTATGAATAGTCACTGACAATATAAAGGAAGAAAATGCTGGAAAATTTGCAACAAAATGGGAAAGCCCTTACGAAGTAACTGAAGTGATTGGAAAGGGCGCATACAAACTTCACAGAGTTAGCAATGCAAAAGCAATTTGCAAGCCCTAGAATGCCACTCATTTAAAAAGGTATTATATTTAAATGTCAACATGTTAAAATTAGATTATTCATTTTTGGCAGTGTATCTTTTGACTTTCAAAAGAATAAAAGAATCTTACAATAAAAGGTGCATCTTTTAAATAAAGTACTTTACTGTAAAAAAGTAAAAGGACTTAGTCCCACATCAAAAAAGAAGTGTCAAGCTTCGCGACAAATAAAGGGTAGGGTTAAAACTCTATAGTCATGGCAAGGCATAGTCGATGTGTAAGAACGAATGCACAGCGGCAAGGCCTTGCCCTCTTTTTACCTTTCCTGCAAAGGTATTTAGTTACCCAAAGCAACTATCTAAGAAGATAAGGTAAAATTTTCACCCCTAAAAAGTTTTAGGGAAAGTCATACGTTTAAAACTCAAACACGTCAGAATGTAGAGTTTGAACTCTGACAACACAACCTTATTTTGTTTGAAGAAAGGAATACACCTTCTTTAGAAATTGACCTCAGAAAAGGAAAAAAAAAATGATGAGAATCGGTTACGATTTACTATTGTGACAAGAAAAATACACAGTGGGCACAGTCCCACACCGAATGAAAATCCTTGTTTTCTGACTTATATAAAGGAAAATGGGTGGCTTTAAAGTTGCGGCAAGAACATGTTACTGCGAAGGGGAGGATGCGCAATAACATGCTCTTGCTCCTCTTTTGCGTTTGCGAAATGGTTATTGACATTCGCTTATTTGAAAAAAAAGAGGTCTCCTTAGGGGAACCACATGATTAGAACTCAATATACTAAAGTTTAGAGTTTTGATTTGGGCAACATAGCCTTACTTTATCTGAATAAAGGAATGCACCATCTTTAGAATCGGCCTCAAAAATAATGAGAGTCGTTTGTTAGTTGGTTATTAGAAAGAAAAATACTTGTAAATTCTCGCTTAGTCCAATGGGCCAAACTGGTACACAAACGGACCAAGCCCAAGTCGATCTGAGCCCAAGTATCAGCAAAAGTTCCAAAGGACTGATTGGAGAAAAGCAAATGGCCTAGTCACTGTAATATCCCGCTCCAACATATGGTATGATATTGTCCGCCTAAACCCGCACGGTTTTGCTCTTGGGTTTTACCCCAGACGATGTGGGATTAAGTACCCTGTAGCCTGCCAATGTGGTAGCTTAGCCTAGTGTCTTTTCTTGCACCCGCCCACAAGGGTCACTACAATCTACTATGCGGGTGACTGTAGTCACCTCATTAATAGGTTAAAGCAGCCCAATCCAAGTAGAAGTCTAAACTCAAATGGGAATTCAAATCCTTGAGAGTAAAGATAGTTGCAAATAAGAGAATTATAATTCTAGAATGACTCAAATTCCAACTTGTATAAATATCCAAGGACATATGAATAAAAGGATCCTCGAATCCTCTCTTGAATTTATCTCTGAAAATATTGTGTTCATAATTTTTATTGGTTGTGTGCATCAAGTTGATTAGCAAGAATTAGTTCAACAATATTTTGTACCTACAACTGTGTAAGATATCAATCACTAAACTGTTTCCCAAATGGCGGGAGTGTCATGCAATGAGCTAGCCTTGTTAGGTTGCAAAAAGTTTCTAATAATGCGGAAGAGAGAGAGGGTGGCTGCAAGTCTATGGGATGATGTATCTTGTCGGAAAAGAAGTTGCCGAGTCGATGCAACTTGTCTCATTTATCAATCAGAAGTGGGAGAATAGGAAGGGTGTTTTCCATGGAATTAGAACAAATGGATAAGATGAAAACCTTGAAGAGGTGCATCTTACTGGTCCTTAACTCAGGTGGTAAACGGTGGGGTGGGATATAGGTAGGTCTCAGATTTGAATCCTAACCACTAAAAATGGCCACGAAGAGAGGTGCTTTTGAAGTGCTATTATTGACGCTGAATCAACTGAACTACACAATCAGAACAACTTTTATGAAACAGCCAAAATGAGAGGCATAAGATAAGCGTGGCTATACAATGACTATGACTGATGATGGCAATTTGTTAGAAGCACAGAGACAGCATTTTACAGGAGGTAGTTAGCAGAATATGCTCTGATGTTGGGCTAGGTTCATGAAGAAGATTACTAGTTGCTGATGCTGAAACTGTAGTAGGGAGTTGCAGGCTTCACCTTGAAGATTTTGATGATAATTGATTTATCAAAAGGGCCATGCATCACTATAGTGAGAAACAACCAGTAGTATATCAGATGATATGGTACCAATGTTGCAAAATGTGAATAAGATTCACATTACCAACTTCAAATTGTTGGATCCATTTTTTTTTAGTTTCAATTTGAAACTTCAAATTTTTGAAGTTCCAGTTATATGTATTTTTTAGTAACCATCCGAGTAACAGATGACCTTTTCGAGAAAATGGATTTATGGAAGTCCTTAAAGAGCAGATGAAGGATATTTTTCTCACTATATTTTTCACTGAGGAGAATTCGAAGGATATTTTGTCCATTATCTTTGAGTTTTGCGATAACTATATGCCGGTGGTTCTTTTGCTCACATTTTTAAGTTATTGAAAAAATCTTGACTTTTTCTTTTTCTTTTTCTTTCTTCTTCTAATTTTTCTTGGTGGGGAAGTATGACTTGACGTCATGAATAGGGGTTTATATGCCGTTGGAAAGCTAGAAATAATTGGTTGACAATGGTTAGTACCTCTGGGCCGCTGGAAGGGAAAATAGTGCATCAGTCACGGTCATGGATGTGCAAGTTGTGCAACTGTATGTTAGGTCATTTGTTGGATTAGATTGTTTCAGTTTTTCGTTCATTTATGTCCTCTTTTAATATATTTTTATGGATACCTCTGCATTTTTATTTTACTTTTTGGCTACAATACTTTGCAATTTAGTTATATGCTATTCCGTGGTTGAATAATGAATGGTGAACCAATCATATTACTCTTAAAATCCTGCATGCCAGCATAGGCCTCTTGGACGTCTAGATATTAATGAATTCATATATATAGTAATAATATTTTTGTATATATATTTCATGTAATAAAATTATATTTGGTATTGTTATCTTGTAGGTTCTCCCTCCAGGACCTCCAGTGACTGTGACCTTGCAACCGTATCATCAAACCGTGCCAGTAGGAAGCGTGTTATCGGTGAGCTCATAGAAAACAAGAAAAGAAACCTGGTAAATAAATTAAAAAAAAGAAAGAAAAGAAAATAAAGAAAAACACAAGTTTTCAATACATGTGCACAGAGGGGGTTTGTGCACTCATTGCTTTGTTAAATTGTGAACTCTTAAGTTGGCTGTTGAATTCATATTTAGTTCAAGTGGTTAGATGATGTCATTTACAATTATACAGATTATAGGGTCGCAAGTCATTGTGGAAGGGGTGGAGAAGCATGACCCTCTTAACGAGGGTTCTATCCTATGGATAACAGAAAGCATAACCCCCTTAGGGCTGGTAGATGAAATTTTTGGACCTGTCAAGAATCCTTACTACGTGGTAAGAGATAACTCAGACAATGAAATCCCTGCTGGTATCCAACAAGGCATTTCGATCTCTTTTGTTCGAGATTTTGCGAATCATGTTCTGAATGACAATAGTCTTCACAAGAAAGGGTATGATGCATCCGGTGAATATGATGAAGAGGTCCCAGATGAGGCAGAGTTTTCAGATGATGAGGAGGCTGAGTACAGGAAAAAACTAAAGATGACAGAAAGGAGCACGAATGACTAGAAACAGGGAAACAGGAAAGAGGGTAAGAAGTTCAAAAATAGAGTTGGTTCCTGGAAAACTGGTCAACCTTCAGCCCCAAAAGTGGCGGTGGATGTGTGTGAGCTACCAACTGAACAAAACCAGCAATTTATTCCTCCCATTGCAGCATCACTAGATCATGGTAGTCGGTGTTCCTTTGGGCAAGGACAAGGTTTTGCTGATGGTCCAGGCATTTTTCAACCATTTCCACAACTGTCACAGGCCACTGACTTTCTTGCACCTTCTAATGGAGTTCGGACTAATGGAATGCCATGTCAGCAGCAGCAGGGCATAGTTTTTCTTAATGGAATTCCGACAAATGGTATGCCGTGGCTACAAGAAAATCATCATCAGCCTCGAAATCAGATGCCTTTGCTGAACGGAATGCCATCTCAGCAGCAGTTAAACCCTGGTCAGAGGGTACCTTATACTGCTGTTTTATCAGGTGAGCAGTCAAATTTTAGCACAGGACATCCATCTGCACCTTGGCCTGGCTGCCTGGTTCAAAATGACTTCAACCAAATTTCATCTGGGATGGGCTTTCAGGGCCAGTATGCTTGCCCACCCATAAATGAGGGAGCACAAGGAATTATGTTGAGTGGCTTATGGAAGGAACATAACTGTAATTTGCAGCCACCATCTGTTATTCTGGGAAACATTGAAGCTTCTCAGAATCTTAAGCAGGGTGTGTATTTCCGTCGTGGCAGGAAACCGTATCACAGAGGTGGTGGTGGTCATTCTAGCGGTGGGAGAGGCTGAAGCAGTCCAAATGAAGGTCACTTCTTCTTCGACACTGAAATATACTTGCAATGGGTCTGTGAATAAACTTACAACGTTGTTGTGATGCTTGAAATTAAATTTGAACTACTTATCCTATAAACAACTGGTATTTATGGTTGGTGGCTAAATGATATACAATGTGGATTTTATTTCTTATGCTTCCTGTGTTGTAGTTGATTTTCCCAATGTCTTATAGATGGGGATTTTTGTTTCCTTCTTTTATAAAAACTAGCTTAAAAAGCTTATCAAACTAATGTTCCTCTTCATTTGATCATATGGGGAGTTCTGCACTCCTCTTTGCAAGCTTGGTTCATGCTCTCTGCGGTGCATGTGCGAAAGCGTGTCCGCTGATCCAAAAGTTTAAGTAATTGGATAGTAATTTTTACCCACCCATATATACCCATTCTTTTTTTCATCCGAATCCAATGTGAGACAATAGGCCTCCAACACCTAGCAACAAGATCTTATCATTTGTATGATCTCTACTCGTGTACTACAACTTCCATTTGCATACAATTAGTTTTTTGGGTAATATATTTACTGAAATCTCTGGTTCAACTGTTCTACCAAATATTGACTTATCCATGAGAATGCAATTTCTTTCTCAAGAAGAAATGGAAATGGAAATTAAGGGAGAAAAATTAAGATAATGAATCGCTGGCTACTCTTATGCCTTCAAAAAGAAATGGAAATTCAACATCAACATCAACACATTCTTCCAAATAACTAACAAATAAAATTAAGATAAATTACTGAAAAAGAAAAATTAAGAATACAATAAGAAGGGAGAATATCTCATCCATAAGAATCAGCATTCTAAATGAAGACAATGAATCGCTGGCTACTCCTATACAAGTCAACAAGACACAAGAAACTGTGCTTCAGGGATAAAAATCCAAGTCCAATGTAAGGAAAAGAGTTTCACTGATGTTTTTTTTTTTAAGTGCAGGATGGGTTAAAATAAAGTAATAATGGAAGGAGAGAAACTACCCTATTTTTTAATACTTGTGACTAAAAGCATTATTTTGGAGATTCAAGTTTCCGCATTCTTTGTGAAATCAATGCAAGTCTGGCAGCTGCAGTCTGAAAAACGACAGATTTCACATCCAAAACATACGCAGGAAGTGCAACCTCTGCATGTTGGAGAACGGGAGCAGCCCCTGTACACCTTGCGACTTGCTCGCTCTTCATCATCATCACATGTTATTCTGTAGAAGAGGAAGCAAAAGCATTCACAAAACTTAAGGTTTCACTTTGAACACAAATAAATGAAACATCTGTGTGCGCGCGCTATATGCACAAGCACCAGGCAGACTTCTAGCAATTCAGGACGAGTTCACAAGCAACTTCAGAATGAATTACATACACAGATCAGTTTGTACATCCAGCGTAATTCAGTAACCGCAAGAAATTCACAATTAAAATAATATATATGTACTGACTGCTCAAACTGATCTTTTTCCAACTGCGAAAAGCTAATCCCTTGAGATAAGCCCAGCCCTATCCCACAAAGCCCAGAGATGATGAAGGATATTTTCACATTTAGCATTTTTCTTTAGAAAATGTCATATCAGGAGACAGATAATTGCAGGTTGCTAAGCGTGCACACTATATCATGTAGGCCAGAGAATTTGGTGTCATTATGGAGGAGAACATTCTTGCAGTGTCTTCCTCTAGATGTTCCGTTGTGATTCCTGTCATTCATATGTACCAATGTATATAGATAGAGACACCCTAAGAAGCACGAAACGGATACAAGACATGAATACAACATGACACGGACACGGCGATATGGTAAATCCTAAAAAATTAAGACACGGACACGGCAAATAATAAATATTTATTTTTATATAATATTTGATGTCGTACTTTAAATAATTAAGAGTAATATTATTTTTCATCAACCTAACAAAGAAAAAAATTCACAAATCATAAATCACAAGTACACAATTGAGTACACAATTGAATCTATTCCACAACAATAATAATTATAAGAGAACGATGTCACAAAGTCATAAAATCAAATCAAAACGAAACATTAGAATAAAAACTAGTCTTATTATTTAAACATCATCATACTATCTTACTCCAAATACAAATGTATCATCAAAAAGTCACATATAAAAGATAGCAGTTGTACAGTAAGAGAAAGAAGAATAAAAAAGAACAAAGATGAAAAGATGAGATGGGCTATAGTTGTGTTTTGCTAGGAAAAAGAAAGAAATATGCTAAAAAAGGAGAAAAAAGCAAAAATAATTAGAGTTTTGTTAGAAAAATAATTAGGGATTAGTGAAAAATAAAATAAGAATCCATGGAAGAGAGAAGATTCATGAAAACAAGAGGAAAAAGAGAAAAAAAACAAAATTTGGCGTGTCCAACATGTGCCTTCACTGTGTCCGAAAATTCAAGCCGTGTTGGACCTGTGTCCAAAAATTTTAAAAAAAAAAAAAAATCAAACACGTTTCTTGGCGTGTTCAACACTTGTCGGGGCGTATCCGACGCGTATCTGTGTTCGTGCTTCCCAGGAGACACCCCATCCATGTATTAAGATAGTAATCATTCATGTTATAATGAGCAGAAGATAAATGTTTTATACCTCTAATGTTCATTTTTGTTGTGTGAAAGACAGTTTGGTAACATGCTCCTAATTGGTGGACCTACTACAAAAAAGAAAAAATCAACGATGAACATAAATTATTAAAGATTCCTCAAATTACTTTTTATAGATGACTAGGCTATAGATGACTAGGCTTATTGGTTGGCAGGAAAGGGAGAGGACATAAATTATTAAAGAACATAAATTATTAAAGAATCCTCATGTACGTTGGAGAATTTGCTGGCTCTTTGGGAGAGGACATCAGTGTGGTGTCTTCCAGCCCCTAGATATTTCGTTGGTTGTGGTTCCTGTCATTTTCATTTACCAATGTATAGATAGAGACACCCAACCATCCACACAGCGAGATAAATGTCTGGCATGTGTGTGCGTGTTCAACAGCACAATCCTCTCCTTACAGCTCTTTGTGGACACTATTATAAACTATCATAGTTCCTTGAAACATGCACCTTGTTGACAAATAAAATATCAATAGCAGAACTGTAGTTGTTCTAAAATGAATCAGGAGAATTTATTTGAGCAATACTAAATGATACTTCATCTTTTACAGATTCCTGTTTAAAAAGGTGAAGGTCATCGATACTCTGTCAAATGTATACCAACGTATTGAGGTAGTGAATATTCATGTAATATAAGCACAAGATAAATGTTTTATACTTCTGAAGTTCATTTTTATTTTGTGAAAGACGAAGCTTGGTAACATGTTCCAAACTGGTAGACCCCCTATATAAAAGAAGAAATTCAAAATTGAACATAAAGCATTAAAGAATCCTCAAATGAGCTTTCATTCAAAATTTCAAATTGAGGAGGGTAAAACATACTTGTCATGTGGCATATCGGCACATTTCCAATTCACATCTGCCAAAGCATCATGATAAATCCGACATTCCTCTTTAGCGCGGAGACGGAACCTGCGCTCTTTGTTACATCTAGTGCAGCGAACAAACTCATCATGATGACAAACACGTCCATTATGGGATCTGTTGTACCCATTGGCACTTTTTGATGCTTGATTGTAATACTTAAGCAGCGCCGTCTTTAACAATGGAACCTTCTCTCCATTAACAATGACCCAAACATTATTCTTCCATTTCCTAGCAGTTTCTCTTCCAGAATGCTTTTCAAATGCAGCGGGGGTCAATTTGTCTAATCATGAAAAGAAAAACTTAGAAATAGAAGAAAAAAATAAAGAAAATACATTCTGCGAAGAAGAGAAAAGGACAGGATACAAAACTAACCGTCCAAAGAAAAACTATGACAGAGAGTCCCAATGCAGTATTAATGTACAATAAGCATATGCAATCAACTCCGAGTGCCCTTTTCTTTCTTTCTTTCTTTTGAATGCTTGCTTGAGTAAGAATAAGTTAGATGACTAAGCTAACATTCCTACCACTGCAAAGGATCCCACTGACCAAGATATAGACCTTAATTAACTGAGTAACAGTGACATTCTATCCACCACATTCCTTTCAGAATGCCAGGAAAATTACTTGCAATGACATATGAATACGAAGGACTATATATAGTCATTTGATGCAAGAAAACTTAAGTATCAATGGGAAGTAATTGTAAAAAAATGATATTTGGAAGTAATTGTTGGGCGAGAATATATTTTGAATAGTGAGTCCCAACACAAAAGGGGCTTGCTACATATACGAAGGATTAGAGTCATTAAATGGCATACAGAAAAACTCAAGGTGACCGTTTGAAGGGTGGGTCTCCAACTCTTAACATAAGAAGAACCAAACTCTAATATCAAAACTTTAACAATGAAAACCTTGACAAATTGCAATCAAAACGAGTTTCATCCTACAATGCACCTTTAAAGGAAAAAAAAAAAGGTTTTTTAATCAACAAAAAAGGCCATGATTTAATCTGAACCATGGAATCAAAGCAAAGAGACTAATGAAAAAGAAGCTGCAACATTTTGTTGAATGATATGGAGGAAACCTCGTTCAGTCAGACAAATCAACATACAGCTGATTTGTGTAAAAGAAAACAAAGTAAATCTCAAAATGCTTATAAGTCCGTGAATAGAAAGTTGGAAACCAAATACGAAATCACATTCCATTGCAAACCAGACAAGAAAACAGAGTGATGACCATCAACTTCTCTCTATATACAACATGCATATGAGTCAAACCCAATTCTCAGAAAGAGATAGAAAGTAGAGAGACTACCTTCCTGACAACCAGGGGTGCATTCACAGCTGATTTGGAGATCACCACTAGCGAAAACCCTAAGCTTCCCAACAGCATCACCATATTTATGGCTCGTACACCCACACGTCACCTCTACATAATCATCGCCTCTCTCCAACCCACTTATCTCTCTCACCTCCTCATCACTGAACATGAAAGCAGCGGCACCGCTCTCTCCCTCTACTCTCGTCTCCATTTTCTCTCTCTAAAACCAACCTCTGTTATCGGAACAAAGAAAACACAAAAACAGACAAACCCACCAAGCCTTTCCGAGAGAAATCAAACCAGAACTCATGAAAGATAAGAAAAGAGATCAGACAGATAATACAGGTGTGTTGACAGTCGAGAGATGTGATATGGGTGTGGGTCTATGCATAACATATCTATATATAAATATATAGATATAAAGATCTAATGCAATGCGAGAGAGATAGAGAGAGGTAAGACCCAGAAAACAAAAAGGAAGGGAAATCACAAGCAGCACGCATCTCCAAGGCCTGCTCGAGAGATCCGGTGGAGAAAACGTTGAAAAGGAGGATTTAGAGAGAGAAAGGGTTAAGAGAGAGAGCCGGGTTGGGCGATGGTGTTGAATAAATTAGCTGACGAAGGGTGTAGGTCGGTTGTTAAGAGGCGTTTTAGACATGGGGTATGGATGGGGAAAGCGTAGGTGCTAGTTGCATGATAGTATATGGCATGAAAACAAAAAGTTGTGTGTGTGTGTGTGTGTGTATATATATATCTGTGTGTGTTTGTGTACAGATACACACCACAGGGAGGGTTGAAATTCGATTTGGGTCGGTTTAACTCATAAATCATTGAAGTCAACCAGTCCAACTTATGAAATTAAGGTTTTGGCTTACTTTGAAGAAACCTCTTAATAAAAGATTTGACAATTTTCATATATATATAAAAATATATATATATTCTAAAATACAGCCAAAGTAATCGCTTTAACATACTAACATGCTAGTAAAGTTACTATAATCTTTTAATTGTGTGACAAATTACAAACACAATCAAGAAATAATAGAAAAACATAAACTAGCACCGTAGGTAATTCGATTTATTAGTACATGTTCACATTGAGACTTTGCAGAGAAATTTTACAATAAAAAAAAATTACAAATTTTAAACACCAATTTTTATATCACTCTCATTCTCTACTTTGGATTTTCGAGTTCTCTCAAGTTCCACCTACATTACAAAATCTAACAACTTTACACGGGAATATAAGAAAGACTAGAATTCATATGCACAATATGTAAGATAAAAATAAATTAAAAAAATTTCAAATCAAAATTAACTAAGATTCGAAGTTAAAAAAAACTCAAACCACAAACTTCACACTGTCGAACCCGAATCTGTTGATTATTATTTTGATGATGTGCCATTACGTTAACAAAATAGAAACTGTAGGAGTGGTATTTGTCGCAATCACAATTTAGGTTGCATTCATATCATATTACTGGCCTTTCTCATGTGGCAAACCTCTTTTTGTACAACCGTGCCCCATTCTTTTGCTTTCCTACTTTATTTCAAGAATCCACATCAACCATATTGGAAGCTCAAACAACATGAACATTACACCTTACATTGAAGAATACTCATTTTAAAGGCAATATTCTTGATATTTATTTTATTTCTGTATGGAGCTTGGAACTAAATGTATACGTTTTTTCTTTTTTCTTTTTGAATGTGTGTGAACATTGGATTCTTCGCGGAGAACCGGCCACTTTGAATCTGGTTTGATAGTTGTTGGCCTACCATTTTGACATGCATATGTAGAAGTCCAGTGATATGATATGATATATATATATCTATATATAAATATAATTTGATACATTGTGATATATATTTCACTGTACAAATTTTGTAAGATACCCACCTAACTCGTATTTGTCTTGTAATGACGAATGAGTTTCAAATGTCCAACAAGTTCTAAAAAAACAAAAAAAAAAAACTCAAAGTTGTCAGCTTGTTGAGTTGGTAAAATTCCATTATTAGAACGAGCAGTGTTCAATCCACCAATTGAGGTCACATACTTTCACCAACTGATCTGCTAATTCACTGCTGTGCAACAGGGTTTGCCTACCCATCCAACTCTAGAAGATATTCTATATATATAGACTACAATAGAATCTATATATAGCATGGTCATTCATGGACAAACTTTTACAGCTCTGAGGATCCTCCATGATGACCATGATGACAATTATATATATAAATATAAATATAAATATAAATATATATATATACATATATTAAATAATTTGGGGGAAATTGAATAATTGATCAATGTTAGCATTTTATTTTAGATGATGTTGCGCTCTTGATCTGCGTTTTGAGTATGGTTAGGAACAATTTAATAGTTGATTTATTTATTGAACACTTCGTGTTTGCATATATATATATATATATATATATCCTCCATTTAATACAGTGATTAGTCTTCGATCCTCGATAGCAACAACTAGATAGTAGTGTGAATGGTGTAGGACACGTCACAAGGCCATCACTGTCAAAGCTCTTCCAATCTCATCTCATCTCATCGTACGGTAAAGATATCCTCATACTGTATTTGAGGCCATGCACGTCATCATCTGATAACTCAAGACCGCGGCGCCTCTCTATTTTTTTCTACTTTTCCCGCCACCAAACCTAAGCTAAAGTCAACGTTAATAATCAGCTAATAGCTATATATTATAAAGTCACATCAACAATAGCTCCTTTTGAGCAAATAATACTACTGTTATTTATTTATTTATTTATTTATTTCAATTTTTCTTTTATATCCTTTCCAATCAAAGTTATCAACCATTCATTTGATAAGATTAGATGTTGACCAAAACATTTTAATCACATTCTGTGTACAACTTCTTCAACGGACTTGATCGATTTTTCACAAATTAAAACAATTAGAGTTAAGTTTGAATAATAAAAAATTAATTCGAATTTAATTACAATTAAAACTTGTGTTGAAGTGTTAGGAACTTAAATCTAACTTGAATTTAAATTTTAATTTAATTTTATATTTTAAATTTTGTAATAATTAATTTAATTTTGACGGAGTTAATTTTATTGTATGAAAATGGGATAACATTTCATGACTCATGACCAATCTCATTGTCCATTTAACCTAGCCTTGTAAACAGAAGCCCGAAGAAGAGACTTTTAGTTGAGAAGTCAAATTGTAGTAGAGTATGATAGTAATAAATTTGAAAATTTTATGAAGTGTAATATTTTTTTTACAATATAACTTTTGGAAATAATAGGAATAAGGGCTATATTTGAAATATTTAAATTTCTTTCAGAAGTGGATTTCCAAAAGTAAGAGATAAAATAACTCTAGTGTAGATTTTTAGAGGTTTTTTGAGGGTCACAAATTAAATCTTTCTATTATTTTGAAACTCACTGTCAAAAAGGAATCTATTAGAATTTTGCAAAATTTTTATAAGGGCTATTCCACATTTATTTCGTCCTAACAAAGTTTTAAGCTATCTCCTTTTTGAATCCGATTCCCTCCCGTGTAGCAGATCATCAGAATGCAACAGTTATAATTATCAAATTCCATACAATACCATGAAACAATACAATGATATAACTTAAGGGCATGTTTGGTAACCGTTTATCTTTAGTGTTTATTGTTTATAAAAATAAAATTTTAAAATAAATATGTTTGATAATTTTTGTTTTGTTTATAATTTGTTAAAACGCTTTTAAAACAATATTGTATTTAAGCCTTCAAATTCTCAACATCAAAATGATGTTTATTAAAAAAAAAAAATTTCTTTTTTTTTTTATCTAAAATGGTGATTATATTATTTTAATTAAAAATTGAAACTAAAAGTGAGAAAATGAAAAGAAAAAAATATATAAAAAGCTATTGTTTGATACAACGATAAAAATATTAGAATTATCAAGTGTGGACAGAATTAAAGAGCATCAATTGCCTTGAGAAAAAAATATTGTGTACAATATGAATAATTATTAATATACTTGATAATAAGAAATAGTTACTTAGGGGCATCCAAGTTATTAAAAAAACTTTATTTAAAGAAAAAAAAACAAAGAAATCTCAACCATCTCCTTGTCAAAAAACAAGAATAGTATTTTGTATTCATATCATTTATTCATTTTCAGTGTTGAAAGGAAAATAAAAATAAAAAAATAAAAAATAAAGTAATAGAATAAAAAGTTCAAGAGAAAGAGTATGTCTTCCAAATTCCTCTTCTCACTCTATACAAATTGAAAAACTTTTAACTTTTTTATAGTTATATATATTTTGTTTGTTGGTAGGGGTGCACAAAGAACCAGTGGAACCATAAAGAACTTTAGCTGAACTGAATCGAACCGTTCACTACGGTTCAGATTCTAATTTCGGCTCTAAATTTTAGGAGACGTTCACTACGATTCCGGTTCCAAGCCTTGGAACCGTTGAATATATATATATATAAAATAGAACTGTTATAAAATCATTATAATAGTTATAATAACATGTTGTTATGTAAAAAAATTTAAACAATGAAGTTGTTATAACTATTATAAGGTTAAATATAACTATAATAACCAAATTGAACCAAACTCATTTATTTCAATTTCAAAATTAAGGAACCGTTGGGAACGGTTCTGATTTCGGTTCTCCCAATAACCGTAAGAAATCGAATCGTATGCATCTCCTTACTTGTTATGACCTTCTAGGTTATGGGTCATTCAAGTTTTACAGTATAATTTGCAATGTGTAGATATATATGTAATTTAATATTATTTATTTATTTTTTATGTATATTTCTTGCTCTGTTATTGCTATATAGATTTGTTGTAGAATGAACTTGATTTTTTATGTAATTTATTGTGTTAAATTTTTTTTTTAAAAATAATAATTTAAGGTTAAAAAACATGTTTTTTTATTTATAACTTTTTAAATAAATCAAATGTTTTTCTGTTATCAAACAACACTATGTTTATGGATAAACAAAATCGTAATATAAACAATAATTATATAAACACTAAAACAACAAATACTAAACATAAACGGTTACCATACATGTCCTTAATAGCATTAGTTATGTAAAAATTTTAAACAACAGGATATAAAACATTAAACACGACCCAGTTTTAGATAAGATTGATACAGAGCTTCTAGGTGACGCATCCTCAAAAAAAATCAATTCTAGCACAAAAATAAGAGCAAATATGTTATTTATTGTTTGAAAAGCCCTACAGGTCTTGACAACCATTATTGAATGTCAAACTCTTGTTATAGTTGTCTTGACAACAATTCTGGCTGTGTTAGAACAATAACTTTGATTAGGCTCAGTCAGCAGAGATTAGTTTCATATATCTTTCAATAATCATCTCTGGTGAAAAATCAGTGAAATACCCCTTCTCCACATCCAGACCTTCTTGGGCCGCCAGCATTTCAACCCGGCTTTGGACACGGTCTGCTCCAATCTGGTTGGGCTCCAACAGCATGCAGGCTATCTCCATCGAGTCCTCACCATGAACCAGACCCAATGTTTGCACCGTCGGCAGCCCACCCCCTCGAGCACTCACCATCTGAGCAATCTTTCTAGCGGCTGAGACATCCGTGGACATGATGGGTACATTATAGGTTGCGACCCATTGACGTGCGCCAATCATCGCGATGCCTCTGGCCCGAGATACCAGGGCTGGGCCTTCATCGGGCATTTCAGGAAGAACTTCGGGAAGGGCCCATCCGGCCCATTGATTGCCCATGAAATTAGGCCGGAAATAACCAAGCTCCCGCCTTATGATGTCCAAGGCCTTCTCAGTAGGGTGTGATGCACCGTACAGAAATACCGGTACTGCATATATATATATATATATATATATATATATATATATATAAAAGATTTCATATCAAAGAAAGGATTAACATATCTGATGATGCTATTCACTATACACACACACACTGACACACACAATATGTATATGTGTCATTGTATCTATTATGTTTATATAGAATTGAATGTTTTACAAAAAAAAAAAAATGTGTAGATACTAGACATAATTAAATGGGAATTGATAGTGGTCTGCATTGTTCCAAGGTACATTATGTTGTTTTACTAGCATATATATAATGTTAAATGCCAATCACAAATAGCTGTTAATATGATTTGTACCCACCTTCAACAATGTAAAGAATATACCATATGAATGTGTAAGACCTATTGATGCATGCCAATCAAAATAGCTGTTTTCATGAGTTCAATGCCAATCATAAGCACCTTGGTATCTGTTGCCAATGTCTGCTGCAACTGATTTAGCAAGCCAAGCTGCTTCATCCAGTGATGCCCGAGCCAGTGGATGGAAAACGATGTCGTCCACAACTCCAAGCCGGGGGTGCGCCCCTGAGTGCAACTCAAGGTTTATTGCTTCATAAGCGGCTTCAACCATGGCAAGCACGGTTTGATACAAGGGGCTGTAAACAGGACACCCTGTGCTATCATGAGCAACATATGATACAAGAGTGTACCTCACACGGTTGTAATCACCATCCTCAAACTTGTTCACTGTGACCGTTTCTGGATCAATCTTCGCTGCTCGTTCAATAGAATCGAGAGCTGCTCTGTTCCGTGATTCAGAGATGTAGAGCTTGCAACAGATTAGCATGGATTGCTTCATGGTTTTCTTCTTATCATTTAGACACAGAGAGATGGAATTATCTCAGTTCCGGATTATATGATTCTAATGTTAGTTGTAATGGATATATGATTTCCCCTATGTTTTGAAACCATATATTATAACATAGAGTCACATATACATATAGTGAAAAACCAAGTTGAATAAGAATCTCACTGCTTTATCATGTGAAACTTTAGAATGGAGTCAAGAAAGCTAAGCAAGCAATCCTTTTGTCCTAAATACTTTTGGAGATAATTTTTGTCAGGACTGTAAGAAGTTCAAATGTAAGATTTGAATCTAGAGCTACATTTATTAGTATTATTCACTTGATATATCCTCCATGGGAAAAGTTAATTTATTTTTTGCTATATTTCTTCTAGTTTTTAGTTTTTATGGATTATAGAATCTAGAAAAAGACTCACATTTTGGCCTGTTATATGCTTATATATATACACATGGTTCATCCGGGGAGAGATAGAACTTCAAGAAATAGTGAATGGTGCACTGTATCTATGGGATAGGGACAGAAGAAGAGGAAAAACCTTGCTATCAACCTCTTGGCCTAAAAAAAGTAATCTTTCTCGATAAAGTCGGTTGATCAGGGCAAAACTGTATCCCTTGGGAACCGTACATGCATCTTGGGTTGACATATAGTGCGACTTGCTAGATATATTGGGCCATACGGAATTTTCCCGATCTCTTATTCACCGGTGAGCAAGAAATTCTTCCGCACCATATGATAATCATTAATTATGATTACAATAATTTTGGAAAGTTACCTTTTATATCCTTTCTTGCTCACCGATAAGATGCATAAAGTTTCTTTAGTAGTGATAGGTATATATTTCCTCTCTCAGTTTTTAGGTGGCTTGTGTAGGGATTTTAAAATCCAGAGAGGAGGACACATTTTCATGTCTGTATATATTGGCTGCGCCTCACTCACATGCACTGGGACCATCGGTGCACTAGACGTGCGGAGTGCCGTGGAATTCACTTTGGATCCCATCACATACATCGCAAAACTTCGGATCCCACCACCACATTCAACTGTTGTGGGGGTGAATGTTGGGCCAAGTGCAGGGCCGTGTCTTTGATACTTAAGCCCAGACCAGTTGTAAACCCAATTTCTAGATGAGCTTGCACTTGCAGGCTACATGTACATCACGTGTTCAGAAAAAGAAATCAAGTGTGTAGTCCGTGGACAAGTGTATGGTTGTCCTACTCCGACTCCTACTACTCCACATAGTTATTGTCGTACTTTGCATAGTTATCATCATCATCACAGTTTGTATGTAAATTATTGTGGATTATTGGAAGTAATACTACTCTAGTATAATAATTCAGAAAAAATAAATACTCAGGTTTTATGAAACCAAAATTTCATGATCATTAGTCAATTGATTTGTAAACCCAATTATCCAAATGGGAGAGAAAATAAAGAAGAAGAAGAAGAAGAAGAAGAAGAAGAGAAATGGTACCCCTCACTCCCAACCTTGCCCCCCATTCTACTTTCCAAGGGGGGAAAGAAAAAGCATAAACAGCATGCTATTTCAGGAAGTAGGCATTGATTATAATCATAATATGTAGAGAGCATGTATATATTGTCATCTTTTGAGGGAGAGAGAGAAAGTCCTTACCTTGCAACTTGGGTTGAAATCCATTCCTTCTCTCTATGGTTTGCTTCACCCTCCTTGCTTTACGTTTTGGTTCAAGAGTTAAGTGAGAGAAAGGACAGAGGTATATATATATATATATATAGATAGCGCATTTATGAGGCATTTGAGTCATACTATCATATACTGATATACTATATCCACTTCACGTGTAGATGGAGTCGGAATTATTTATTGATATATAGTATAAGTGTCCCCACCGACAAACTTAAGGTGTCCCTTGGATACTCATTTCCAATGTCCCAAACAGGACTCTAACTTTTAATTGACCACACATTTAACTCTCGCATTTGGTGCTTCCTTGCTAATGGTTATGGAACAATTAGATTGAATTACAATTACGCAGGGTGATATCAATCTCTTACTTTTTTTCCTCCAAAAAATTCAGATAAAGGGTTTTGCCATTACTAGGATTTGTGGATAAGGGCAACGCTGCCACATTAATTATGTTGTTCTTTTTTCGGCATTAATTATGTTGTTCATGGACCCTCTATGAATAGTTTATGTTGGACCATCTGCCCATAATTCTAAGCTACTGTTGTATTATTATTATTATTATTATTATTATTATTTTGGACTAGCAATTATTATTTTGGCAAATAAAAGATGAAGACAAGAGACAGCTTATGTGTTGTTGATGAATAAGTGAAAAGGACTAACAGCAAAAGTTGAACTAAAAAATACTATTATTTTGACAGCTACAGATAACCTTATCCACTATTATTGTTAATTTGTATTAGTAGGTTGATGATCTATTCACATTTATATCTCAACTTCTTCTTCTGAGATTCTCCTTTTTATATTTTTGGGTGTTAGAAAGTATGAAAATTCTAAATAAATAAAATAAATGAAAAACAAGAATTCATTAACTGGAAATGCATGTACTCATAGGAACATTGACACACTTGAAGGATAATATAGGACTGACTGTAAATGAGCCAAGTAAAGAGTTAGGTGCTGCTCAACTGCTCAAGCTTTGTTCCAAAAGATAGGGTTGAACATGACATGTCAACCTCACAATCATTCTTGAAGGTAATTGTGTCATTATCAGACTAAGCTCAAGTACATTAATTGAACCTGTAATCTTAAAGTCTTTTTGGGTTTAATTAACGTGCCTGTAAAACAAATAAAAATATGATGGGAACTCAGATCAATTCCCATCCTCAGATCCCAACCTTTCTTGTTAGTTCTGGTGATATACAATGCTGCTGAAATTTTCCCTTCTCTTCCTTTTCAATAAAAAGTGTGTTCCTCACATCTATGAGAACATGAAGCACTTCAATTTGATTGCATCAAATACAAGAGTTGAAAAAGACCAAGATGTGCTCTTTTAGGTAAATTATACATGATTGTTTCTGCCTCATCCTGGCATCGTGGACGCTACTGCACTCAGATTCTTCAATTCGTCTCTAAATTAATACAACTCAGCTGGAAAGACTCCCTGCAATACATCTTCATGCAAACAATGGTGATTTGTAATAGTGCCAACTAAAATACTACCTTGTGATACTTCTATCTAGAGCCTGTGGTTGCCTATTGTGATCTTTGTAAGCTCTAAATTTAGCGAGTGTTTTGAGTGCCTATAATCACCAACTTAGTAAGCTCTCCATATGTGAATCTTTGATGACACCTAATTCTTAACAAAGCTAAATAGATCCTCTCCATTCTGATGCAGATAATTACATGGCTTCTGATCTTTTAGGAGGACAGGTATTCGTGTTAGGGAATAGAAGTTCTCATCCCAAGATTTACTATTTCGAACAAGGTTAAATAACATCAATCTATAATAGAGTTGTAAAAGATGATGTAAACAGAAATTTAAATGCGAGCCCACCTTGCAACTCCTTGAATTCATATTAAATGGATAGAAACATTGTAATTATATTCATATGGAAAACTACTAAAATAGAAGATCAGAAATTTACCTCTCACTACTAGAATAAACTTCTTGTAAAACGTTTACTCATGGAACAGGGCATCTCAATTTCTCTACTCAAGAGTTATAATCCATCTTCAAGTAACCATCAATTATTTTTTCCTGTGGAAGATCAGTAAAATATCCCTTCCCTACTGTCAAATCCTCTTCCCTTGCAAGCCGCTCAACTTCAAGTTGAACTTGATCGCCTCCAACTCTACTTGGTTCCAACAAGTTACAAGCTACCTCAATGACATCTTCCCCGTGAATGAGTGCCATGGCTTGCACAGCTGGAAGTCCACCTCCTCTCTCACTTACCCTCTTTGCAATTCTCCGAACAGCAGCAATATCAGTAGAGAAGACCGGGATGTTGTAGTTATCAACCCACTGTGTTGCTCCAATTACAATGACACCTTTTGCTTGAACTGCTTGAGCTGGACCCTTGTCTGGCTTCAGTGGCGAGGACACTGATCTGGGACCCCCTGCCCACTGGTTCCCACTAAGATTCGGCTTGAAGTACCCTAACTCTCTTCTGATTGAATCAAGCTTTTTTCCTTCTTCATGGGCTGCTCCATATAAAAAAGTCGGGACTGCAGGCTCACTATGTTCAGGATCATTAGCAAAGAGAGAAAAAAAAAATACACATACAGAAATGATTTCCAATACTAAGTTCTACCATTAATAAAATTAACGTAGCAACACTGAGTTTTTTAGAAAATAAAGAAACTAATAATCGGGTGGTCGGATGTTACAGGGAATTTTAATCTGCCCATTTCAAGCAAAATTCATAATGTTATAGAGATATTATGACAGTTCCTAGGAATCTGGTGTAATTAATAAAAATCAGGTCATTTTTGGAATCCTCAAAGTAAAGAATTGTTGAATAATAGTTTGTCATTTGTACAGTACAAGAAAACAACCAATCAATATCCAGTCAAAGGACACATTGAATCATAGAAACATCCAATGCTCAGCCAAAAAAAAACATTTAAATAAGAACTCTTGTTCACAATTGCATTTATATTATGCATATTAGAGGCAACAATGAACGTATATATACAATCATATATAAAACAGACTCAACATTGAATAACATTTTAATGTCAGAAACTTGAGCTATAGTGTGTTACTAGAAGAAAATGGAAGGCTTAACATAGATAGCTCTTGCATTTAAAGAACCAATATTGACGTTTGATATGTTGAAAATACAATGCAGACTTGCATTGCCAAATCCAGTCATTAGGATTAGTGGTTTAGGCACCAATTGATTGAATTTTGGTTTGACTAGCTGTTCTTTTTAATCATATGACTTATGATGAACTTTAGAAAATGAAAAAAAAATGAAAAAAATTAAATAAGGAAGATAAAGGGAAATTCAAGAACTACACCAAACATGAAATAATATCTGTTGTTTCTCTGGCTCTGTTTGGTTGATGACCTTCCATCAGGAGCCTTCTTATGGGAAGTATCCTTTTGGATAGCCACGTCTTAATTTTCCAAACCACACTCACCAATCCACTATAAGATAGTGGACTCATGAAACTCTATGTTATATCCTTTTACAGAGTGATCCAACAATTATACAACCATCTACATTTTTATGAAGTTTCCAAGGGCACAGACCTTGAAGCGTGGAGCCAATGTCAGCTGCCAAAGACCTGGCAATCCCAGCCGTTTGGTCCAGAGATGTATGAGCTAAGGGGTGAAAACAAATGTGGTCCACAACTCCAAGCCGCGGATGACTTCCACAGTGCAACTCAAGATCAATGGCTTCAAAAGCTGCTTTGACGATAGCAAGCACAGCACTCCTCAAGGGACATGAATCCGTAGATGGCTTTGGAGCTAACTTAGAAACAAGGGTGTACCCCACTCTATTGTAAGTCTCATCTTCAAATTTATTGATAATAACAGCCTCTGGAAAGAGCTTGGCAGCTCGTTCAATTGTCTCGAGCGCAACCCTGTTCCGACTTTCAGATATGTAGACCTTGCAGCAAGCAAGCATCAACTTCAACATTTTTAATCTTCCCAACCCTTCACAAACTGCACAACAAGAGAGAGAGTCACTAACAATATAAGGACACCACAAAGAACTTTGTGGTCATCATTTGTCCATGATTTGACCACATATTATCCAACCCATTCAGATTGTGCTAGTGGTAAAAGCAAAATAAAATAAAGAAACAGCTTCAGTTGATAAAAACACGTTGCAACATTCTATATAAAATTACTGAACACTAATTGGGATTTCAAATAGCCAAAATGAGTGAATCAAGCAGTAAGTATCCATGGATTACATCAATAATAATAAACTAAACATCGAGACGATAATAAAGAACCTCGTGCGTAATGCACCATGAACACCAATTGAGGCAGGTTATGCAGAAATAGAATGTTTTTGTGTCAGATTTAAATCGTAATTGACAAAATTTCCATTAATTCTATGAGGATTCAGTTAATTATTGCGATTCCATTCAAACAAAACATAAATTGACCACCATAAATCAACCCACTACTAGAAATTCATATATATTGGAAAAAAAAAATACAAAATTTTCATGGTAATTCTGAACTACCCAGAACAACCACAACTCTAATAACAACAATTAAGCAATACAAATCAACCCTTAAACAAAAGCAAGAAGGAATAACTTTTCAATATATAGAACATCGTATAAGATCACCAAATTTAAGGAATACACGCACTACGAACTGAAGAGACCTCGCTTAAAACTCATTATCCTTAGAATCAAAAGCCTTTGGGTACCCACTGTACTCCAATTTCACATTCAAAGTGGCGGAAACAGCCCTAAATTTCAACCTCAAAGACTTCATAGTATCGGTTACAGACTCGTTTTCTGGGTCCAAAATTGGGTATTTTCGGACTAACTCGTCCATCTGATTGATGGTTTTTTGGACCCTAAGAGAAAAGCAAGTCGGATCAACTCGAATTGCAGAGTTCCAAACATCGATCAGGCCTCTATAAAAACCTAACTCTTCGCCGATTTCGAACCCAGTTTTGAGACCCACTTGGCGTCCCTCGTCCTTTCCTGAGACTAAACCGTCGGTATGGCCTTCTTTGAAGCCTTCGTTGAAATGGATTTCTTCCAAGTTCAGTGAAGAATCGAATATGTCTGTGACATTGGATTGTTGAGCGTCCATGATTGAGCGTGGAGATACTGTGTGTTGAGGAGGAGGAAGAAGAAACAAGGGATTACCTGATTGTGAGTAATTGGGCCCACCTTCTGTAAATCTTTGGTCCAGAATTGGGTCTATACTCTATGTAGCAACCACTGTTTTTCGTCCCAACTTGGGCTGTGACTTGTGAGTTGTGGGACTGTGAAGTAGGGATGGCAACGGGTGGGTACGGCACGGGTTTAAATAGTCTCCGCCCCGCTACCTTCAATATAATTATTAAACTCGTCGCGGGTTTAAAACGGAATGAAATTTTAAAACTCATCCCTGCTCCGTTGAGAGAAACTCCACCCCGTCTCCACCCTGCTCCGTCCCGTTTAAAATTTCAAAAGGGGTGGAACGAGACAAGCGAGGCGGGGCCAATCCCACAAAATTGTAACTACATCAAACATCAATAAAAATTGATTTTTTCAAAAAATAAGAGCCTAGTGGGTAGTATCAAGTTTGATACTATTAAATTCAAAATAGTATAACCCCTATTTAAGAAGTAAAATGATAAGATTCCACAATTAAATAGCCTGTTACAGAAAATATATTTCACAACTAAATAACTTAGTAACAAGTTTGATCCAACAATTAAAGAAGTGTTAATACAACAAAAAGATAAAATGAAAACATAAGTCTTAATACAACCAAAAGTAAAATTATAATTTGTATATATATATATATATATATATATATATTTATAATAATAAAATATATAGGCGGGGCGGGTTATTATAGAGTTCCGAACCTGCTCTGTACCTGCGGCGGGTTTTGATTTTTTTTTTCCAAACCTGCCCCTTCGGAAAAAAAATAGCTCCCATACCCTCCCTAAACGGGGCAGGACGGAGCGGAAACCCGGCGGGGCGGACAAAATTGCCATCGCTACTGTGAAGCCTAATTTTTCAATCCTTTATCTAAAATCATACGTCTGTATATTCTGGTTAAATACAGTATATATTTTTTAAACCAAATTTTTTTTTTTTTGGAAGATTCATTTTTATTACTATCTTTTTTAGGTTTTTGCTAATAATTTTAATCTGTTTTTGGAGTGTGGTAAGCTATTCTTTATAATTAGAAAATTTAATTCGATTTCAATTTTCAAGTGCACATTTCTTAAAGATTTCATTTTTATTATCCTTTTTAGGTTTTTGCTAATAATTTTAATTTGTTTTTGGAGTGTGGTAAGCTATTTTCTAATAATTAGAAAATTCAATTCGATTTCAAGTGCACATTCTTAAAAAAAAGAAATTAACTTTTTAGTTTAGGAAATTTACTTTTCGTATATATTAAGTTGAAATTAAAAAACTTAGGGGCTGTTTAATAACGTTGTTAGATTCCATTTTATGATTTCGGAAAAGTAAAATATAAAAATCATTGTATTGTCATTTCTGTCAAAAGTATAATACGTTTGGTAACGTCATATACTGTTGAAATTTTGAAAGTACAAATTTGAAAATATGTTTGATAACCCAAAGTTAATTTTTTTAAAAAAATAGTGGTATTTTTGACTAAAAATTGTGTTTGAATAATATGGTTCAAACTCATTTTAACCAACATAAATATGATAATTTATATTCTTTCCACCGAAATTATATTTATTAGGACTTTATTTTAGTTTATTTTAATTAAAAATTCATTTTTAAGCATTTGCATGTTTTTGGTAATTGTCATAAATTTCTAACTATTTACATATTTTTGGTAATTGTCAAATATAATTATATATACTTGTTTTATTTTCTTTTATATTTTTATATTCTATATAATTGTATTTATATATAACTATTATTTTATTGTATTTTCTGCTTATATATATCTTTATATATATATATCATATAATAATAATTATTATTATTATATATTTATATATTATTATTATATATATTTATATATATTTTTTTATTTATTGTATTTTATAAAAGTTTTTTAATCTTATTAACTTATAATTTTGAATTTATTATATTACATTTTTATATTGTATATAATTGTATTTATATATGGCTCTTATTTTATTGTATTTTCTTCTTATATATATCTTTATATATATATATTATATTTATTATTATTATTATTATATTTATATATCTTATAAATATCTTTATATTTATATATATATTATTTATTGTATTTTATAAAATATTTTTATTCTTATTGACTTATAATTTTGTATTTATTGTATCTTATTTATATTATTTTATATTTATTTATAATTTTCTTATTTATTGTATTTTATTTTGTTATATTTATATTTTTGAGTAACCAATTTTTTATTTATTGTATTTTAAAATTTTCTTATTCTTGGTTTTTTATAAAATTTTAATTTATTGTATTATATTATTTTTTTGAGCAAGCAAAATTTTTATTTATTTTATTTTATAAAAAAATCAAAAATAAAAACTTAAACTGAAAAATGAAATTTTAAATTGATAACTTCGTTATAAAATTTTCAAATTATGCCCGAGAATTGTCCAAATTTTAACATCACTTTCTTTTTTTCAGAAATGAAAAGTGCGTTATCAAATGTAATTTCTGTTGTGACTTTTAAAAAGATAAAAATAAAAGTTAAAATCTAAAATTGGAAGTGTTACGCAATAGAGCCTTTCTTTTAAATGAATTTAAAATGTAAAATTATCTAAGTTTAGACCCTTCTAGCCTTCCGGGTAAAAAAAAAATATATATTTATATATATATAATCAAAAGTTTTGAACAGGATCGTTGATATTTGACACGGGTCAGGACTCAGGAGCGTTAGATTGGACTGTTTTATTAACTAAAAATACTTGCAAAAGTGGGGTGGGCTGAACCGCTGGATTAGCGGTTACTTCGCTTCAACATTTATCAACTGAAAACCCAGTGACATCAACCCGCAAGACTCTCTCTCTCTCTCTCGTGCATGTTTGACCAAATTACTTTATACCTAAAAAATCGCATAGCCCACTAAGAGAGTTGACTGAAACTTAAAAATTTGAGTAGCAACTAAGACAATACAAAGTGCTTTCATTTTTCTAATTCTTAAAACGTTTAGCATCTTCAATTCTTTTAATTGTATTACTGAGCACAGGATAACAGTGCATGTATATATATATATATACACGCATAAATTATCAAGTTTATTTCTCGGTAATAAAATTTTACATTTTCACTAAGCATAGGATAAATTTTAAGATTCTATGTTATATTATTACATATAGATGGTTTTCATGCCTTGAGAAGTCTACTTTTGCATTTTCAGAAGAAAGCAAGGGTTATTTTGGACATGCAATTCTCTTCGTGCTTATTTACTGACATTATAATTGTAGAAGTTCCCATTTGTCAAAAAAAAATGGAGACTGAATATGGTGCTTTGCTATATTTGTCAATGAGTTTTGTTTTTTAAGTGGAATTCGACTTATATATATATATATATATATATATATATATATATATATAAAGTAAAATTATAGATGGAGTATTAAATAGTAAAAAAATGAAAAGGCACCCGAATCAGCGGCTGGGCACAATTCCCATGCAGCTTCAGCCTTGTTAACTCCGCTATTGACTATTGTATTGTTAGTGGGAGAGAGAAAAAGCAGTTTGAAGGTCCCTTTTAGATGAGAAGCAACAAGCAAGCAAGCAAGTTGTGACATAAAGACATATGATAAGATTTCTCAGCTAGAGAGATCGAGATTTCCCTTCTTCCTCTTCTTTAATTGTCACTCTTTAGAGAGAGAGAGAGAGAGAGAGAGGATATATCAATGAAGGGGCACAGTAGTAATAGTAGTAATGGGAATTACAGAGGAAGGCCATATGGGGTGATGTTGCTTCTGACATTTGGGGCTGCAATATTTGGAGTGATGGTGATCCACAAGCTCAGAGAGAGACGCATCTTCAACCACCTTCTCAAACAAAAAGATCGTCACCTCATTTCTCTCCAACTCCTCTTGCAGGTCCTCTTTCTCTCTCTCTCATTTACATTTCACATGCCACTTTCCTTGCATGCAAATGCAAAAAGATAAATTATACACACACACACACACACATGCATGCATGCATATAAAGTCGACCTGTACAGGTTCCATGAGGAAGAGGGTATGGAGAGAGGGAAGGATAGGAGAGCCATTCAAAGGGTAGTTTTTGTTTGGATGATGGTGATCTCAGGCCTCATAGAGCACCCCATAAACCACCATGGCAAAAATATTGCTGGAAGAAGTGAACTATGTTAAGATCGATGTAGCTTTGATGTTATCTATACAGGTAAAATCGAGTCTGCATTGATTCTCATAATTGGTGATCTAAAACTTTTACCATGGCACTGGGAATTAAATAGCTTATGTATGCATAGGTAAAGTTTTGGTCTTTTTGTAGTCGGAAAATATATTCACATATGGTTGGTCTTTTGTGTAATATATATATATATATATATATATATATATATATATATATATATATATATATTCATTTGTGTTTTCTTTGCATTATTTTTAAATTACTATTTTCATTACTTCATTTAGACCAAAATGCATCATGGAATTGGTGCATTCAAATTGGAATTGAAAAAAATTAGTTCAAACATATCATGAATATTATCCATGTAGTTCAAGATTGTCGAACCTCATTAATGTCGTACAATTAACGACGGCTAATGGATGAAATTGGACAATAGTACAGACGGGACTATTCAAAACATTTCCCAAGTAGTAAATTCTAATAAACTTGTGCAGGATAGGAATAGGATGGTTGGTCATTCAGCTCACGCAATGTCTGCTCTATATATATATATATATATGGGACAAAAAATATGAACCCAAATGTAAAACCAATGTGACGGAGAAATTGTTGTGGATATAATCATAACATGTTTAGAAGATGAAAAATGAACACTCTTATCATGTGATCTGGCATCAAGTCTACAATTACTTTAACTGACATATACATATAATAATAATAATAATTACATTGCAGGGGGTCCTTTAAAGAGGTCAGTTTAGCTAAGCATAAATCTAATTTTCCTCATTCATTCAGACTGTGATTCACCAGAAATGCATGTTATTCTATTGCTAAAAGGATAATAACAAGACCACGCAGACTTAGGCTTGATTTTACTTTCAGAATCTAATATTATTAAATGCCCAATGTGAAGTTTTCATACAAACCAAGAATACTGCTTCTATGTATTACGTCAACAAGAACTCCAGGAAAAATCTTTTGGATCATCATATTCAGTATTAATCATCCAATATGTTATTTTTCTAACAAAAAATCGACGACTTTTAGACCAACTCATGTGATGTGTGATTCCTACAATTGGATCCAACTAACAGGTTCATATATTATTCTTTTGTGGCACAGAAGGAAAGAGATTATAACAAGGAAGTAAAAAGGAAAAATGAAGAGATGAAAGCAAAGATATACTCCCTTGGAGCCCAGAAGATGGAGCTTGACAGCAGGGTATCGGAGATGCAGTCCACGATTAACTCCCTAAAAGATGAACAAAGAACCATGGAGTCGGCACTTGAGGAGAAACAGAAGGAGAACAAACTGCATTCTGATAAAGAGATTGTGTCAAATATAGAAAATCAACAAGTAATAGCACTAACAGAAATCTTGAAGCAGAAAGAAGCTGAAATTGATGATCTTAAGCACCATCTCCAGAATCCTGTTAATGTCTGGTCAGTGAGTACAGATGACCCATCAACAAGTATGGCACGAAAGGACAAATCCGAACTTACCAGTACTAAAGATAAGACTGGCGGATTACTTGAATCAACCGGCTATAGAGATGGTGAGAATTCAATGAGAGGTGCAGATGGAAGCGGAAATGAATCCACCAATTACCGAGATGAAGAGAATTCATCCATCATTTCCACCAATTACCGAGATGAAGAGAATTCATCTAGCGATGAAGATAGAAGAGAAAAGAGAGTGGGATTTGTTGATAGGAGGGAGATGACTGAAGAACACCATCAGAAGCTGGAAATTTCTCAAGGAAAGAAAATGGGAGATTCTCAAGATGGTGAAGGTTTTGGCACAGGAGAGGATAATAAAATTGCAAATGCAACCCACATCAGTAATCACGGTGGTGAAGTTTCATTTCGAACTAGTGATGTGGAAGTAATGGATGCAAAAGAACATGAAGTTGCTGAAATTGGACAGTCGGAAAAACTTAACTTCCAAGATGGCGAAGGTAGGAAACCTGGAGTGAATTCTGAAGGTGGGATGAAGTTGGATCTGACAAACAACTCCAGAACTGCTACAGGTTACAGAGTGAGAGGCAAACATGGCTATGCAAGCAAGACAAAGGGGAAGAAATGGAGCACACTTGCTAAAAACAAGAGGTACGGGAATCGCGAGAGTTCTGAAACAACTAAAGATGGAATGGGAAGCAAAACCTACAAGCGATTTAGAGATTGGGAACTGGAGAAACTCGACAGACACCAAAACTATAACATGAGCTTGAAAATGAGAGATTATTCGGGTCAGGAAAATGGTAAGCTAGATGCACATGATAATCATCAACACAACGAAAGTTTTGAAATGAGGAATGATGATCAGGTTGAATTAGAGGAGAAAGCAGAGGGCAAAGATAGCACAAAGGAAGTTATAAAATCAATTACTTCTAATGATGTCGAATTGCTAAAGCCTCAAAACTCGAAAGATAATGAAAATGTGATCATCGAAGTTACAAATTCTGACATCAATCAACAAATTGAAGAACAAGAAGTGGATATTGAATATGAAAATTCTGAGAAGCCTCGTCATAGCCCAGATGATGTGCCAAAGAACAGAACTACTGATGGTGATGCCGATGGAACTGTTAGTGATGGTGGAAAACAGAAAACGGATGAAGCCAAAGAAGTGAGCAGTGGCATCAAACATCAAACAGAGAGGAGGGATGTTGACGAAGTAGACAGTGATTCAGAAGAAGCAAAAGTTGCTGACAAGTACGAAGAACGAGAGGAGGATGATTCTGAGGTTACAGACAATAAAGAAGCAGAAACAGACATGTTAAGCGAATCCAGATCCGAGTCAGAAGAAGATAAAGAAAGCTACAACGAGCAAACAGATGAACCCGAGTTTTAGCTAATTTATCTCAAGTGATTTGCATGATGTAGAGTTATTAGAAACCTGCATGTCCAGTGCACTAGAACAGTTTGTATGTTCATGTTAGCTTACTGCCTTTAAAACAAATTAGACCAAACTAATCCACAACCCCTTCCCACACCCACACAGCACCACGACGTGCGCGCGCATACCCACAAGGAGGTCAAAAGATGTGTTATATAAAACATAATTAAACTTGGAACCTCAAACTGAACTCAAATGAGCCCTCAACCTGTCCAAGGCAAGTAGTTTGATTTTTGTATAATACTTAAGTGTTTATAACATTGTGAGTTCAAGTCAAGCTTAACAACATAATAAACACGAAACTTTTAGATGACATTACGTATACATTTTATAATACGTTGCTAAGTGTCCTTTATTCAAATAATCATAAATTTGAAGCTCTCGTATATATCGTTCAAGTGCTTCTGTTATCATGTAACATATTAAATCAATTTCACACATAATGAACAATATTATCACTATATGTGTTGTTGTTGCACACACCCTTCTATTCTTAATTAGTTTCTATTCAATGTGGGATAAGATATTTGATTACTAAATTAACAATATAATTTGCGAGTCTGAGTAGATGAACTATGACAAGTAAGCAAGCTTGAGGCTATATAATATGTAAATCTAACAATGCAATTTCAGAAATGAAATTAGGCAACAGATTAAGCAAATTCTCCAGAAAATCACAATTCATTAGCTTCCGGAATACATGATGAACACAGTAGAGATAATAAGGTAATCTTAAGAGCAGCTTACTATTCAAACATCTAAAGGACACCTGAGACGATCAAATTTGCCCCATAGAACAAGCAAAAGAAAAGAGTGGATTGTCTCGCAAATCATACAATGTAACTAAAATCTTAAAATCTTCATCATTTTCCAAAATTTATTAACACCAAAGAAATCAACTATCTCCCCATCAAAGAAGATGTGGTCCCAGCAGATGCGAAGTCCATTCACACATTATTAAGAGGAAGCCTTGTGGATGATGACACTAAAACCCCACATCCTAGTGTGATGCTTCCACCAATTTCTGTAAATAGACAATAATGAGTCAACAAAAGCTGAAATCATGTGATGAATGTAGAATGTTTGGCACAAGCGCTCTTATATGTAAGTACTCAGATGTTGGTCATAGAAGTGGATGATTAATTCTCTATAAAATTTACAGGACAACCTTAAAAATTCGGCTCGGACATTTTTGGTCAGTACTTACCTGACTCTTTCTCACAAAAATTTTCATCAATCTTGTAATTCCTATAATTTGAAAACTTATAAAAATAAAAAACAATAGATCATCAATCAAACTACAACACAAATTGAAGAAAAGATACACTGCAGCTGAGCACCAAAAGTGAAGAATGGATCTAGAGCGAGCATAACAACTGAACCAGAAGCATGTATTCTGTGCGGATCACACAGCTTTATGTGCTCCAAAGAGGAGGCGATTGATGTGAAAGTTTTTATTACTAACACTTCCAAAGTATCTGCCAGGAAGCCTTTTCTGATATTGCAAAAGAAAAATTCTAGAGACTGAAATCTAAAATTAAATCAGCATCCGGAATAACAATATGGTCGTGACTTCCAAAAATGTCCGAGTATAGGTTTTTGTATTAATGTTTGTTGGAGAATATATTATTGGAGTGATTTAAACCTTGAGAAAAGATTGATAGAAGTGATTTATGAGAATTGATTTTTGGAATCTTCCATTAATGTAGTTTTCCATGTTTATCACGTGTATTCTTTCACCTATAAATAGAAGTAATCATTGTAAACAAAACTAAGAGAGAATACAATAACAGTGATGTAACTCTTTGGGCTTTGTGTGCCATAGATGTAGGCCGTAGTGGCCGAACCACGTTATCTTCTTCTGCTTTTCTTGTTTAATTTCCCCCAACATGGTATCAGAGCAGGTTATCATACTCTACTCTAAATTCATCTCGGATCTTCGGATCAATTCGTCTCGAATCTTAGGATTAATTCGTCATGGATCTTCAGATCAACTCGTTTTAAATCTCCAGATCAACTCGTCTTGAATCTCAAGATCAATTCGACTCAGAACCTCCGAAACTTCATATTTAGTTATAAGTTGAACACCTAAATTAAAATCTCAATGTACCAACTTAGGGGGGGGGTGTTGGAGAATAAATTATTGGAGTGATTTAAGCCTTGATAGAAGATTGATTTTAGGAATCTTCTATTAATATATTTTTTCCTGTTTATCACGTGTATTCTTTCACCTATAAATAGAGATGGTCATTGTAAACAAAACTAAGAGAGAATACAATAAAAGTGATGTACTCCTTTGGACTTTGCGTGCCGTGGATGTAGACCGCAGTGGCCAAACCACGTTATATTCTTCTGTTCTTCTTATTTAATTTCTCTCTTCAATTTTATTTTATTTTATCAACAATGTTCAAGCCATTGTCCACAAATCTTGAAAGCAGTGGAGTATTAAAGCAGCCACTCTGTGCAAAATGCAAAAGCTTAAGTCCATGTCCAGCCTTCCCCTCCCAGCAGGGCATAGGCAAGAACAGCGCTGGAACCTTTAGGAATTTTGCATTGTTTTGCCTAACTTCCTGGATTAGCAGAACTGACACATTCTCTCCAGCTCTAAACCAGGGCCTCTTAGTGCAGATGGGTTTTTAGGCTTTAAATGTAATCAGTTTTGTTGGTCATTTTGTATGCTTATCTTCACATAGAAATAGGTCCTGTTTCATTTTTCCATCGGCAAGTTTCATTATTCTTAACATTTCAATTGTATTTTCAAAAGTTCTCCATTTTCAGTCCAAGTTGAATGGCACATCGAGACGACAAACGATTCCTTGCTTAACACAGGACTTTTGTTGAATCAATGACTAGCACACGAGTCATTGACATAAAGGTGTTTCCAGATGGCCTTTCATGAATTCAAAACTACATCCATTATATCAATTTCATTAAACAGAGTTGTCATACATTGCTATACATGATAGAAAATTAAATGAAGGTTGATAAAGGGAACAATTAATAGACCCCTTAATTTTATTAGCAATATGATGGTTGAAATACCTGATGCTTGAACCAGATGAAGAAATAATATAAAGATCCACAATTTCAAAGGTTAAGAAAAGGTACCTCTTCCTTGTTTTTGCTGCCTTTGGTGAATAACTTGTACCCACTAAAGATAGCGAGACCCCAGCCAGTTAAAGAGACAATCACAAACTGCAGAATGTAAGATCAATCATGAATGCAGTTTCCAACATGTTTCTACTATAATATTAGATAATTTCAACAACAATCACACATATTACTTGAAAGAATAGAAGGTAGAGTGACGAAACCAACAAGAAGTTCAGTAAATAAAGAATACAGACGTAACAAATCACAACACTTCAAAATACATCATTATCCCTTCTATTAGCTATAAAATCATGGTTACAAACAAAAATCATCACAGAAAAACAAAACCAAACCTTCAGTAAAATCATTCAAATGCACTTACAAAAAAAGAAAAGAAAAGAAAAAAAAATCTTTCAAATGCTGAATTGTTGAATAAGAAAATGAATTCCTAGGGAAGAAAGAAAACTACTTTAGACAACAGAGCAAATCCTCTGCACCATTTAGCAATCTTAAGAGCTAAATCTTTCGTTAAATTATAGGCCATCATGTCTTTCTCATTGTTTTTTAATTTTATTAACTACATGTACCATATAGAAGCTACACACGTAGAAAATACATGCATTTACTTAGGCCACATTCTCTATCCGCCCTTCCATCCTAGTAGCACCTTCAACTTAAATTAAATCAATCCCCTTTACTGGATCAACCATTTATATTCATCTCTAGGAATGTCAATTTAACCCGCCCCTAATGGGACAGGTTTGGAATTATACAATCGGGTTAGGGGTGGGTTTGGGAAGAGAGTTTAAAACCCTCCAAGCTCCGAACCCGCCCCTATTAATAATAAATATATAAATAAATTGTCTTTTATTACTTATAATTTTTATTTTTCCTTCATTTTTTATGATAATTTTAACATTTTTGTTATTATCATTTTTAAGTATTTGTCCATACTTAATTTTTTTACAAAATTTATCATAAATTCGTTCAAGTTTGCATTGTATTTCTTAAAAAATATGTATATCGAGGCACCCTGACTCCGATGCAAGGCGACCCGAATGGGGTTTGGAAAGAAATTTGTATTCATAGGACAGGTTTGGAATAGGGGTGCCCCGCCCCGTTGACATCCCTATTCATCTCACAGATGCATAATTTTTTAATCTACCTCGAACATCTTACAAATGCATATATTCCTCAAACTGGCTCAAACATCCCATGAATGCATTGTGTGGCTACCTATCCATCATGACAACTACCATGTTCTTTATGACTACATAAAATTATGGAATGAGGATTGTGACACATGACTTTTCTTGTAGCGATTTCAAAATTTTCCTCTTACTATAACTTTTGAAAGTTTTACACTATATATTATTCTTTTTCTTAAGAAGGTCAATTTAGCAATTTAAAACAGTCAATTTTAGGAAAATTTCTACCCATCAATTTACATTATTTCTATATCTATATTCCAGAGGACCAAATTTTTCTAAAGATGACATTTTATGCATTTGACTCTTCTTCTGGAATTCTGCTTAATATAATTGATTTTATTCTTGACTAAGTTCAATAGCTCCACTATATTATATTAGACATAAAGTAGAAAAAGAATAATATATAGTGTAAAACTTTCAAAAGTTATAGTGTGTGTTTGTGTGAGAGAGAGAGCAAACTGTGAAGCTATGAGGCCTGCATATATCAAAATTAAAGGTCGGTCATGTGAAATTAATGATGCTCAAACTTCATGTGAAGTTCCAACAATTTTTACCTGTTCCATTGATCTATTTGGAAAACTAACGACGCACCATCATGAGTACATAGAAAACAAATTTTACATTTCAAGAACACGAATAAGACTCACATGCTCTTCCTTCCATTTAGATGGACTCATCGGGTCTTGCCAAAAGTTAACCTTTGGAGGTCCATGGTGATCTAAAAATAAATCAAATAAAAAATTATTAATAATTCATGGGATCAATAATATTTGACTTACCAAATAGACTACCACAATGCAAAACACTGATAAAAACATATCATTCTGCTTGCGGTTTATATGTACAGTAAAGTTACACAACTAGATATGGAATCTTGAAATGATAGTAAAGACAGTTTCAAGGTCCAAAAAAAGAATATTGCAAAAAGCAAAAAAAAAAAAAAAAAGAAAACCACAATATCAGGAGAATGAACATTATAGGTATTTAAATTGTGGTAGCAAAAAATTCTTTAAGATTACCACTGAACAAGTGATAGGTAGCAAAAATAATAACTTACATTGCCACAAACATAAAGAACTAATTTCAATTTTCCTTACTTTGTTCCTCTTCTTTACTAAATTCAATTAATGGTTGGTTTAGTCAAGTTATTTATTTTATTTTTTTACAGTCCCCAGTCATTAGAGTCTAGCCATTGTTTTCCAATGTTTATACGTGTTAACTTCGGCTTAATTTTCTCAATTTCAACTGTGTTTAGTGGGCTTTTTGGTATTGACAATACTTCTGGTTTTTTGGCTTATGTAATAAAGTTGGTTTAGCAAATTCATCATAGTTTGATTTAAACTTCCACATTCTGTTATAGTTTGATATTCTTGCATGCTACATTGATTGTTAATTTAGGTTTGCTTCACATACAGATCTCCAATATCTCTTGAGTCTTAACCCTAGGGTTGCATAAACAGACTCCAATACATTTGGAAAAATTACAAAAAATACAAAGATATACATATAAATATATTAATACCACGTTACACCTATATATTTATCAGATCACAGGATTGAATTCATCGTAATGTTGCGTTGAGATTTAGAGAAAAGCTTATTATTACCTGCAGCGCCAGCAAGGCCACGGCGCTGAATAAGGGAAGCGGCTTGATCTGATGCTGACTTCGAAGAGGAGAGCCGGGTTACAGCTGTGGCTCGACGAGCCACCATCACCGCCCATGAAGAAGCCATGGCAGACCTTTTGTCGATGGACTGTGAGATCGAAAAAGCTTTAACACAGGCGAAACAGAAAATGGAATATGTCGAAAATGAAGATTTCAGTCTCACCGCAAGAAAACACGACGTCGTATTAGTAGCCATCCCAAGCAAGCCTAGTTGAGGCCCAGGAGGCCACGCCTGAGCCCACTGGAATATGACCAATCAACAGGCCTACCCAATTTGTGAAAATTTTCAATTGAATTTTACCCAATTCACACATTTTGAACCCCACAGAGTAGCTTAGTAAGGTCTCTGGGCATGATGCGAAGGTCTTCTGTTTTATTTTTGAGGTCGTCAAAAAACTGTGGTTTGAAAGTGATTGCAAGTCCCCAAAGTTGCATCTCAGGCGGGCCCAATCCAGACAAACCTGAGTCCAAGTCGAAATTTTTTTTGACTCTGAGGTATGTAAATTGTAATTCGGTTCTAGCTTGATTACGACACGAAAACTCTGAAAAAAAAAAAGGTAAGGATACGGCAAAAAAATAATAATATATTATATTTTTATACATAAAAAGTAATAATTTTTTTATCACAAATGTGTTCATAAATAAAGAAAAGATTACATGAAATAGAAAAAGAAAAACTTTAATTTTGGAACATAAATGACCCAAATCCTTACTTAGACATCGGATCTCCCTTCTTACCCTCTCCTTTTTCTCTCTATTTTTTTTCTCATTGTCAATTTAGGATTATAAGTTATTTTTGTTTTATTTTCTTTTAAATAGTGAACTTTTTATTATCACAATTAGACCCTCATTTTTTTATAAAAATATTTATAATTTTCTCCCGCCGTATCCCAAAAATATCTTGGCGTATTCCAAAAACATCGTACCGTATCGTAGCCCTATCACAATTGTATCATACTCTTAGTCGTATTTTTATCTTATCATACACATATTTGACGCATATTCGTGTTAGATATGTATTCAATGCGGTGAGGGACTTTAGAAAAGTACATGTACTTCCTAGCTTTTAACTTAATACATTCAAATGTATAAAAAAGTAAAAAGAAAAAAAAGAAATGGCAGGGCTCTTTTTGGGTCATTGACAAACCTCTTCGGCCGAGCTTCAAAATTCTAAGCCCAAGCTGGCCTATCAGCCAAACTGGTCCTCCCACAAATTGCTTATGTTATGTCGGGCTAAAATCTGTTGGGTCAGCTGAAAACAGGCTAGGTTTTGGGCCTATGAGTATGAGCCAGAAAACCAATTTATTCGACCTTGATGTTATATAGTTTTTGGTTTACAAATGGAAAACCTTTAGCTCTTAATTTTTTGTTTTATGTATGTAGTAGTATGGACTAGACTATTAATTAAATGTAAATAAATGTGAGTGTCTCAATGTTGAGAAAATAGGTAGATACGGTATGTAAGATTGAATTGTTAGTGTCTTCTGCATATATATCCTACATTGCACAATCTGTTTTTAACATTTTTCATTTTATTGGCAATGTCACTGCAGAGCAATTCTGATATTGATTCTGATTCATTTCTCTCTAACATTTTCAATTCTCATGATATATATTTACAACAATATGGATATGGTCTTGCTTTCTTGAATTACTACCACCAAGGAAAGTGCAGGTGCAGAATAGTTTAACTATCTAGTATTATACATATACAAAATGCAAACTAAATCTTTTTTTTTTTTGTGCAGAAAAGGGGATGTTTTGGACATCATCTAATTCCATATGTGTGTTGAAGAAAGAGCAATTGTGTTACAAGGGCACAACCATATATGCATGCATGCCCAAAAAAGAAGGGGAAGACAAAGCGAAGTTGGGTCTCTAGATCTGCTTTAATTGTCAACATTGGAATTTTGTGTATTCTCTTCTTGATTCATAGCGCTAAGCAAAGGTGCAACCTGTACCCAAATTATGAAAAGAATTACGAGGACAAGGCAACTGCCAAGAATAATGGCGAGGCAAGTCCATTTTCTGGAGCCCTTCTGATACTCCCTAGCCTCTTGGAGTTGCTCAGTGCCTCTGCTAACAAAGGAACTGGCATGTGCCACATGACTCTCTATGTTATTCAGTTGCTGTCCCTGTGCCTCCACCAATGCTGCCATGTCCAAAAACACCTGGTGTAGCTCAATCAGATTCTTCTCGATCTCTTTGACAGCGTCGTGCCTCTCTTGGATTTCTGATATGGTGTCCATGATCTGCCCCCGGCCTTGTTCTTGAATTGCCTTTTGAATGAAGGACTCACTTTCTCCACTCGATATCAAGTTCTCGATTAATTCATCATTTGCCTTCTCTCCTGTTATGGTAAAGTACCTCCTCTCCACTGTCTCCTTGTACTCGGATGATATCTTAGCTCTCATCTCTTGGAAATCGTCCATCATGTCCTTGAGCTTTTTCCCTAACCCACTGACTACGGCTGTCCTAGTTCGGTCAGCAGATGATCCTGGACCGCAACCTGGAATGCTCCGGTGAGCAGCATTGGATCGATCAAGAGCTTCCAGCTTCCCCTTGATGACTTTGACCCTTTTCAACACCTGTGACACGTCTGAATCCATCCGAGAACGGATATCCTTCACCTTTTTCGCATTGTGCACTATTTTGCTCTCTTCATTTGATTCTTGCAGTCTCTTGTAGAGTCCCTCTACACCTTTCATGTCCTCTTTCACCTTTTCTACATCTTCGAAAAATCTATCAAGATCAACAGTCCCATTTCCGGAACCACCAACACCCAGCTCAATGTCATCGGTGTGAATCTGGCGCTTTTGGTCCTGGTATTTTTTGAATGAACCAGAGAAGAGATCGTTCATCTTGGCCGCCTTTTTTTGTCTACAACTCCTCCTCTCCGGTTCTCAAATGGCCTTTTTTTTTGGTGGCAGAATTACAACTTCGGGAATTGTGACTGTTTTCTCCAGACCTTCCTTCTTCTCTGTCTGCTTTGGTCTCTAATACCCCATGCCCATCTTTTTCATTGCATATTGGAAGAAGAGAAGGTGGCAAAGGCAAAGCCTTCATCAAGATATGAATTACCTTCATGTTTGATAATAGGTTGGCAAACTTATTAGAGGCTTGAACAGACTATTTGATTGTGGCCAACCAAATTCACCTCTGGATGGTAGTTAATGGAGGATAAAATTAATGGCTACTAGATCATCATATTTTCTTTTGCCACCTGGTTTGTTACCTTTCATGAAATATCCTAGGATTGACTTGGTCACACTTTCATGTATCCTAGTGACTATATATTACTAGTCAAAACACAAGGTTAGTGAGTCCAAATTAAATTTCAACTTCCAAACTATAATATCTATATTGTTGAGAGAATTCAGGAGAAAAAAATTTCATCCCAAAAACTGTTTTGCACCTTGAAATACCCCTTCATATACATACAATCATATAAAAGATTCTAAATTGACTTAGAATAGCTGATATGATAAAATTAGAATTTTTTTTATTATACATTAGTTCCTCAAGTAATGGGGATAATAGCTAAGAATACCCTTATATACTTTTCTCAATAACTAAGATTAAATTGTATAATCGAAATCAAAATGATATACAATGAGCTCAACACACGCCCTCATTTAAGGTGACAAATCCAACAATATCTCATGATATTCTGAAAGGTTGTAATATATTCTCTTCACATATCTTACAACAATTTGGTAATATATATCATGTAAACTAACTGAAGGAAGATGGCAAAAGAAACATTTAGAGCAATAATAATAAGTTTAAACAGAAATATATCTCTTTTTAACTTCATATATTATGTGATGGGTTAAGAAAAATTATTCTTAACAATTAGAAACATTCTCTGTTCTTCCTTATCGAAAAAAAAAAAACACACTCTCTTCTTCGAGGGGCTTAATTTGGCATCTCTCCACCAGGAGGTTCTCTATAGATATACAGTAAGTTCGCGGCTATTGCTACACCTAGGCTGTGATCAGAAAAGACTCTTGTTGTTGTTGTTGTTCCCAAAATTTCAGTTGAAGTATATAACATTTTAAGCTCCTCTCTTGAATCTGATCAAATAACACCAGAAGATACTTCAGAAAAATAAATCTAAATCAAGTAATCTTCAGCAATCTTCAATTTGATGTAGCAAGAAGTTGTACATGCAGATTTTATTGACACTAGTGTCTTTTGATTTCTCATGAGAATTAAATAGGCACCAAATATTCTACTTTCTTTATAGTTTTAGAATGTCCAGTATAACCATTTGCAGCTTCAACTAGACTCAAAAATAGCCTTAGTTAGACAAAAAAATGTTTTGCATAGTTGAATTGAACAATAATTAAAATATCATCATCAAAACAACTGAACTGGATTTGAACATGTTATAATGCAAATTTCATTTACCTCTAATGTTGAAACAATCCTGGAAAGCTCCAAGCACTCGTCCAAGAGAGCCTTCTCTTGTGCAACTACCTCTGCTAATTCCGAAAGGATTAAAGCTGACTTCTCAGCCTGTTAATTTTCACAATTATTTTGAGTTAGCAATACAGAGAAATGCCATTCAGGGACAAATAAACAGAATTAAATACCGGTATAGCTTAACAATCTAAAGCCTACAGAAGGTGAAAACATAGATAGCATCAGCTTGATGGAATCTGTGACATCTGATGCACGACGAAGCCCAATGGAAATTGAATGTGGTTCCACCTACAACCCCAGATTTGTGAGTATGTTGACTATTTAGCATAATATATGGAATTCAGAATAAACTTCAATGAATAATTTGGCCTACCTTCGCTCCTTCAATGAAGGGCACTTTACAAACAACAGAGTTCAAACAATCTTCGGTCATGGAAACTGCTGATAGATATTGCCTTTCTATTTCTCCCCAGGCTTCTAATGGCTTAATCTAACACCACATTAAGCCATGTATATCATCAATTAAATGTATCTTAATATAAAGAATTATAAATTATTATTGGTGTGAAACATAAAATGCTTAATACTGACTTGAGAATGGAGTATAAAATTCAGCTTCATCTCAAGCTTCTCCCTCTCAAGCTGTAGCTTCTTTCGTACAACCGAATATTGCAATTTTGTACGACTGTCCCATGCACATAACAAGGTGCTCTACAAATTCATAGACAATGCTTCACAATTATTAAAACCCAATGTCGCCAATCAACAAATCAATCCCATCTTGTTTTGACATCAGAATTGCTCTTGATCAAGAAACAATTCTCATCTAATCTTGGAATTGCTAAAATTGTTTCTTTGTACTATTTCATAAACTTTGCAAGGTCTTTTAACACTTAAAAATGTGCCTCTCAAGTAATATGATCACCCATAATAATACAAGTGTATAATATGATCACTAATCTAGTAAACATTTACATGAACCTTGTTTGGACTTTGATATTTAAGATCAACCAAATGGCTAAATCGAGTGTGTTCCAGACCATTTGATACATGTCTGTGGGGGCGAAGTAGGTAACAAAAACATGCTATTTGTTGTTTGGGCTTGTCAAGTGACTTTAAAAATCATATTCCATCTTGTTTTCATATGGATCCTACATCATACATATTACATGCATACCTCAGCTTGATTAGTTATGTTTCCATTCACAGCCTCAGCTCTAGCATTTGCATACCTCCATTGCACCAATCTATTATGTAGCAGCCGAAGTTGATGAATTGTCTCGGTCGTGACCGTCCCGGAAGGGGACGAACAATTTGAAGAAGATTTTTTGCTCTTGAACAAATCCAGCCCCATATTCAGAAAATTCCCCACACCTTTCGGTCTAGACGGACTAGTTGGCGGCTTCAAACTCGAAAACGACATCGGCATCCCCTTATTCTCCACCGACATCGGCGGCGAACCTGACCTCCCAGGCGACAATGCCCACTTTGACGTTGCGCTTCCGTACGTCGTCAATGAACTCGCTCTCTTAATCGCATTCTTTATCGTAAATTTCTTCATAGAATTCTCCGATGACGCCTTCGAACCGGAAATCCCTCGTTGAGACCTTGAAGACAAGTCATGCATGTACTTTGAGGGAATCTCTCTGCCGGACTTTCTCGAACTGGCAGTGGACGCCATATACAATGTCTGTGAGTTCTTTCCGGGAGAATCAAAACTCGTCCCGGAATGCATGTCACTGCACTCAGACTCCGAGTCTTGAGTATCCGATACCGAAACCGATCCACGTCCGAATGACTTTCTTCTCAGTGCATTTTCATCAACGGAAAGCCTTCCGGCGATTATTTTTTCACTAACCAAAGAGGAAGAGGAAGACTGAGACGACGAGGCAGATGATCGTCCGGGAAAGCGAAGTTTTCCGGTGTACCTCATCGACCCGCCAAATAATGGTTTTCGATTTTCTTTCGATATTTCTCTCTCATTCCCGAACCTACTAAAGTCCGTACAGCTTCTCTGTCTGTTTAGGGGCATCGATTTATCGGAGTTTGGGTAGCTTTCACGGTCCATGAGGTCTTTCAGACTGTCATTTCCGAGGTGATCGGCGAGAGTGCCGGGTTCTTTGTTCGATGATTGTGATGGTGTTGAAGAAGTTGTAGCTGATGAAGGCCAAAGTCCGCGTATGAACCCGCCATCTTCATGGTTTCGGTGCTTTCGGGTATCTGTGGATGTTCTTGGTTTATTCCGGAGTGGAGAGAGTGTGTGATTAGGAGATGGAATTCCGCTTTCCACCGAAGGAGTGGAACTCTGGGAAAGGAATCGGGAGCTCACTTCACGAGACTTTTGTCGACGAAGCTTTAGAGTTTGATCAGAATTTACAGCTCCGCCGGCCTTCTTCATCATCTGATTTGGCCTTTGCAGAGAGAGAAAGTCGAGAGAGAGAGAGAGAGAGAGAGTGAAGGAAATGAAGGTAATGGAGTTCGTTATGTTAACAGGAGATTTAGGATTTTTTTTTTTTTTAAAAAAGATAAGAAGAAAAACAAACACTTGAAATTTGGCGGCAAGTAGATTTAATGCCGGCGGGATGTTGGTTTGTTGTCATTGATTGGTTGAAATTACTGAATTAACCTTGTGGGCCGGTTTGTATTAGTGATTTTGGGAGGAGAGGTAAGGGTAGTTTGGGAGGTGAAGGTGGGTGGAATGGTAGAGAGACGACGTTGGGCACTTGGAGACAGTAGTGGAAGAGGAAGTAGAGTTGTTTGAGGATTCTACTATGCTGTTTGGCCGGCAGTTTTTGTTACAAGTGGACACGTTGGATTGCGCCACGTGTTTTTTTTCTGCGTTTAACGATTAAACAAATCAATCCCATCTGTGTCAACACTCAACTTAAATAGACTTGGTCAAAGTTTTGCTTAAGAGGGATCACTGATACGAATAGAAAAATTACATTACATCTCGGTATTCCTTCATTCTATGAATTCTACCAATATTATTATTATTGTATTTTTTCCGAACTTAAATTTATTATTAAGTGGAATTCCTATGTGTAAGAATCTCTCTGCAGTGAATAACTTTTCATAGGAATAAATATCCAGTGCGTGTTCGGTATAATTATAGCTCCACAAGTGGTGTGAGTTTCATCACACATGTTGTGTCAATTTTTTTCTTTTTTCCTTTTCAATTTTTTTTTTTTAATTAGGTAAATTCTCACACAAATGCCCACTCTCAACTCTACGTTTGAACGTTAAGTATATATGTGTATGTGCATTCACAGTGAGTAACCAAGGCCCAAACATGTGATGTTGGTTAATCAGAACCAAGTTCTCCAATGTGTGGTGGGATAGAGTGGGAACTACTATTAAAAGAAAAGGTTAGCTACTTGAAGGCTAATTGGCACTCAAATTGGTCTTTCAATGTAAATGTGAAGCGTTTAGTTTATCCTATTCTCGGGAAGAAGAATAAATAAAACAAGAGGACAAGAGGAGAAATAAAATGCCCTTCAAAGATAAAAAAATTTAGGCTCGTTTAGATTGATAGAATTGAAAGGAAAAGAATAAGAAAGAAAGAGAATGATATTATTTTTTATGTTTGAATTATCATTAATTAGATAAAAGAATGATAAGGAGTGATTTGAAGGAAAAGTTTATCTTTCTAAATCTCTCATATGTTATCCTCTCAAAAATGAAAAGATTTAGAAAGAAATGATAAAAATAAGTGTATCTTTTATAATACCAAAAATAACTCTAACATTTTTAAAGAACAAAATTTAAAAGACATTTAAGTAAATCTTGTAGTATAAACACAAAATGACATGATAATAAATTAATTAAAATAATTTCTTTTCTTTTCTCTCATTTACTTTTTTCAAACAATAATGCGATTATTTTCTTTCTTTTCTTTCATAATTTATCCAAACATTTATCCTCTCTTTTATTTTCTTTTATTTTCTCTTATTACTAATGTTATTATTTTTTTTCTTTTCTCTCTTGTTTATCCAAACAAAGCATTAGTTTTGGTCAAAAAGAGTGAATATAAATTTTGACTGAAAGTTTGATTCGGTAATCCTAATAATCAAATAGTTAGTTTTTTCTTTTAAAACTTCACATACTAAGGATCAAAAGATAGAATTTATGATTGTTGTAGCGAGCTGCACCTCATTCTCATGTCTCATTTGAAATAATTTTAGAAAGTTTAAATAGTTTTGCAACGCCTGTGAAAGTGAAACGGAATAACCCACACGCGTATGGTTGTACTCAAGAACGGGAATACGCACCCTTGCTTTATTTATATTATACATTTACCATATTACTCATATATATTATACACATATAAAAATACCCTTATATAGTTATAAATTTACCCTATTACCTTTATATATATTATACATATACAAAATTAAACTTATATAATTATATATATAACTCTTTACTCGTTCAAATCTTATTGGTGATGCACATATAAATTATCATGAACCTTACCACATAAGAATATAAAAATTAAAATAAGAGTATAATTACAATTACAAAAGTACTATCTTAAACCTGCCTCCCATTTAATAAACGGTTTTGAGCGGGCATAAGGGAGCTTTGTTAAACGGGGACGGGTATGGGGTTGAGTTCCCCCGTCCCAAACCTGCTTTTTTTCATACAAGAACCTAAATTCAAGAAAACACAGACCAAAAACGTACAAAATTTTCCAATACGGGTTCAGTCGTAAACAATTGGTTGTTTGTGCAAGAGCATCAATCCCTCCACGTCACTGAAATTTGATACACACGATACAACACAAATAATCTGATCACAATCTACATGTCTTGGGTTTCAACAAAGAAAGAATGTGGTGGGAATACTCTTGTGGGCTGGAAAATGATTGTCTTTAATAAATGTTAGTGATTTGCTGGCGATCAATGTTTACATTTCATCATAATAGAAAAATGGTGGGTTGGGGTTTAGTAAGGATGGAAGTTTCTACTATTTGTAATTAGAAGAAAACAATGTAGAGGTAGAAAATTATAGAACAAACCAGAGAAATTTATAGTACTACCAGTGAAAATTCGATCACCATTTTCACAATTTTCTAGACGGTGAAGAGGCAGCTAACTTTAAGATAATAATCTTTAGAAAATTTTGCATTCTAATTGAAAATATATGGAAAACATCCAATTTTGCATTATGTAGAAGTTGAAGAATTTTTTCTAACCCACCATCATCGTAAAAAATACCAAGTCTAAAAGTTGTAGCGATTAACTGCCTTTCTTTTTGTTCATTTTTTTATATGATTACCTTCCAACAATTTTGTAGAAAAGAAGAAAATGATTACAGCAAAAATGAGATTTGCATCTCTGCTTCTATTTAGTTCACGACTATAATAGAAAAAATGATTCTCTATGGATATGTGCGAGCATACATTGGGGAATGTATATACAGAGGAGTTAATTTTTTTTTGGCTTGAAAAGGAAAGAGATGGCAAACTTATCAATTTGTTTAATAAAAGAAATAGGTGGAGTGCGATATGAAAATTTTGGAGCACCAATAACACGAGCAATGCTACACGTCTCGAATAAATATCACGAATTTTAACTCGAATTTATATGGCAGGTGATATAGTGCATTATTTTAGGAAATTAAATTAAATGGTAAGTTACTATTGGTGGGATTCCCCCATACACGAAGTCCTTGTGGTATAAAAGAAAAAAAATTTTATTTCACATTTTCTAGGATAAATATCACGAAATTGAGCATTTCCCCCAATAACACCACCCTTTTAATAATGAGTAATGCTACACGTCTCGAATAAATATTATGAATTTTAACTTGAATCTATGTGGTGGTGATATAGTCCATTATTTTAGGAGATAAAATTAAATGGTAAGTTATTATTGGTGGAATTCCCCCCATACACGGAATCCTTATGGTATTATCACATGCCACATAGATTCGAGTTCAAATTGGTGAAATAAAATTGTGACGTTTAGCATTTCTCTTTAATAATATATAAAAGTATTTAAGGAAAATGATAAACATCACTAACTCAATTTCGTGATATTTATCCTAGAAGATGTGGCTGTTAATTTCTTTACCATGTTTCTTTTCTTTTTTTCTTCTCTTAAAAGGGTTTTTTTTTTTTCACAAAAGTATTCTTTTAAAAGTTACTAAACAACCACCCAAACTTTCCATTTTCATTAGAATTTTTGTATGATATAGATACAAATGTTACAAAGATACTTGTATGATATAGATATAGATGTTATAGAGATATATAGTCATGAAATTAGGGTTAGGATGTCCTTTGTTATGGCAACTCATACGGCTTAGTATATTAAGTTAGCAAGTATCATTATCTCACAACAAGAAAACAAGCTTTTTATAGCGGGCAAAAAGGGCTTTTACGGCGGTTTTGGCCCGTTGTGATATCCGGTGTCTTAGTAGCTAAAAAGGATTTTCTACCACGGATTCAATGCATGGTAGAAAATTAATTTCTACCACAAGCTCAGCCCATGGTAAAAAGTAGACTTTCTACCACGGGCTAAGCCCGTGGTAAAAAGTGTATTTTTTTTATAAAAAATAAAATTGTATTATTTACATATACATTGTTCACAACACAAAGCCCGTGGTAAAAAGTGTATTTTTTTTATATAAAAAAAATGTATGCTTTACATATACATTGTTCACAACACAGCATAAAAACATGTACAACTACAACCAACATTACTTATCTCCTACTCCATTTATAAACAACCAAACTCCACCCAAAGTCATATATATCAACAACAAGCCTTCTACAAATAATATGATGATAAATAAAAAAAGAGTTCAAGTATAAAATAAAGCCGATAAATTTGCAAACAAATAAATCTCAAATTGCTTTTATATTCATTAAAGGATTTAAAGTACTAAGTTTCCATCATAATTCAATTAAAAAAAAAATTGATTATAAAAAATACAGAACGTTATAACATAACTCTAGACTTAAAATAGAGACAACACACGAAGTGAATGTAGAAATAATACAACGTAATATAAAGCTTCTCAAGTACTCAAGGTTCGAATTCAACACTATGTACTTGTAAGATCTTCAATTAAGTTTCAATAAATTCACTATGCTCTTTGGTAACAACTTGATCCTCAAATCAGCTTAAGGAACACTCAGTAGGCTAATCTGAATTTCTTTTTAGGACTTGTGCTAATACATGCTAAGCTGCTACTAAAACATAATTAATATATGTAATGTAGCATCATTATCATATCCTTACCCTTTAAGAATCAAATATAAAGTTCAGCAGCCTTGCAAAGATTTTTTTACAATAAACTATGACCTAATAAAAAGCTCCAGGTATTCAAATTAGATTGCAGCGAGTTTCAAAGATTCTTCTTGTCATGTATATCTCAAATAAAACATAAAACTCTTGTTTGGATCAATTAAAACAACACTAAATCAATATAAGTGTTTATGACTATTTTTGAGGACTTGTCATTCAATTGTGTGAAAATTTGAGATCATGTTGTGCAAGATAAACATTGGCAGCATTGAAACTTCACAAACTCCTTAAAGGGGATCAAATACATTAGCTTATAGGATAATGGCAGTCCAGAGATCAAGTACATCAAAAATAGCTCAAAAGTTGCTTAATACCTCGAAATAAGAAAGCTTAAACAATTAAGAAGTACATCAGACCAAACTTAGTATAAGCAGTGGTCTAATAACTTGAGAGCAACACAAATAGGGTGTCAAATTTGGTGAATCAGCAAGCCTACATGAATTCACTCAATTATGCACTTAACATATTTACATATGTATGCTCATAACCTTTCAAGCTAAGATGATTAATAGCATATAATTAAAATTACTTAAGAACATGACAACAACATTGTAGACTTGACAGACACTGTTCACTTAAAACAGCAACTCAGCAAAAACAATGTTATTATGATAAAGTACATAAGTTGGGGACTTAATCAGTTGCATAAACATTTTTCAAAACAAATTTGACAGTAAAGTGCATTTTGAAAACAAAATTTGTGCTAAGGTGAGGTTCTAGGATATGAAATTGTATAGTTGCCCTTATTCAAGCTTTAACTCAGTGAAAACATATCCAATATGCTAAAAAAACACATGCTTATGTGGCATATCAATACAAGACTCAATTTAAAAGCTTAATATGACAGTAGATGAGTTTTTGAGAGTGAAAAGTGCATCAGAGTTTATCATTGAGTATAAAAATGAATTTCATGCATAATCTTGAAAATTTATAGTTAAACATGACTTAACAAATATACTGAGAGGTGTTCAAGCACTTAGGTCATATTTAGATCAAAATATAAAAAATAAGAACATGACAACAGTTATTTAGACTTGACAATTACTGTTCACTCAACTTTTTGGGATTTCAGGATAAGAAAATGTGGAGCAATCTCAAGTTAAGCTTCAAAATAGGAAAATCAGAATTAATATATTAAATTACACATGCTTGGAGCTTAAGCTACTACACATACATTTTTCAAAATAAAATTTACCCCAAAATTCATTTTGACAGCAAAATAAGACCATAAAAGAGGTTCAGAGGGGTCTTCCTTAAAATAGGTGTCAAATGCTAGTGAATATGTAAGAGTGAGACATGTTAACCTTGACCACAGACTAAAAAGGCAGCATACCCTGACCCCAGCAAGCTAGAAGTCTTAAAACTAGATAGCAGTTATACATATTTGGAGCTCAAAGACATTCAGATTTCTAAGCTACTGTCAATATTGAAGAAACTAATTCTAATTGAACTTAAGAACATGAAACATGACTACTCAAATCATTTTCAAAGATTGAAATTTTAGAAGCTATACTCACAAAGTTGTCATAGATTATGACAGTGGCTCAAATACACTGAGAATGCATCCTTAGGGACTGTACAATCACCTCCAACAATGCCTCTATGAGATATGTTTGACATTAAAACTTGGGCAAACATAATAATGGGCCTCATGGATCATCACATTCCGTTGGAATTCCTTCAAAGCTAACACATTTAAATGAACTAAAAACTAAAAATTCATCAATCACATTGAAATATTGCAACCATTAACAAAGTTGTCCATATACAGTGGACATTTAAATGCTTTTAAAGGCATTCTAGTTATAATCACAATATGCATAAAGTAACTTTTTATAATTACAAGTAACTACAGTCACTACAATTTTTTTTTTAACACTTAATGTAATTTTTTTTTTTTTCAGGTTGTTGTGGGATGATGCTACAAGACTTCCAAAATATAAGTGCTTCATCAAAACAAGATATAATGCCTATCATACTATAAAAGAATGGAAAAAATGAGATCATCAAAATTGGTGAAACCATATAGCCATGACAAACATTTTCAAAGTAACATTTCAATCTAATCAAAGATCAAATAGATTAATAACACTGATAAATAAAGCACTTAGAATTATATAATAAAGTCGGATTTCTCATAAAATGATAATGGTAGAAAACGCTACAACTTAGAATTCTCAAAAGACAATTTAAAATTAGAAATAATTCATAATACATATGATTGGAAAGAGTGGAATAAGGTGATTAGTAGTATAACCAAATACTTGGTATACCGTTTTATGGGTAAAGTGTGAGCATTGGGTTGTGAGTTGAGAGATGGGAGCATTGATTGGTCTAGAGAAAATAGATATGTTATTTGTGACATACTTATCTTGATTAAGAAATTTAAATGGGTTAGGTCTTTATTTTATAATATTAATTAGCCTTAGGCCCTAGCTTATATAAGACACATAAGAATACCATATAACATAGTTGTATAATAGAGTTGATAGAAAGCAGGGGTCAGTTCAGGATTTTTATACTTCCTATGATCCAATAGGGATTAGCTCATTTACATGATCTGAATCAATGCAACACTTTTGGATGGTAAAATTACAAATTTTTAGAATCCATATCAATTAAACAATAATGACCAAGAGCCTCTTGATCCAACCCACCAAATCAGCAACTAGGGAAGGGGATAAATTAAAATAAGAAAATCAAATTTGCATCTTTGATGCCAATATTTGACATTAAAGGACTAGCAAACCATCCAAGAATTTGATTTATTTATTTCTTTTTTTTTCTTTTCCTAGTCCTAATCAAAATTTCAGGATTTGAAGCATATATTACAAATTTTAGAAGGAACACAGGAGAAATATCAAGAAAATGATTAGCAAGAACTAATTTGAAAATGAGAATAGACATGTAAGGGAAGTAAGCATGAGTAGTCCTAAAATCATTTGAAATATATAACTACTAAATTTTTGGAAGAATTCTGAAGTTATTTTCTTTCTAAGTATCTGCCAAGCAGAACCATTGGTAATATATATGATATGATCCAACTTTATTTGTTTGATGAATATGTAAAATTGTACAAACCTTAAGAACATAAAAATGCAATTAATTGGTTAGAAAAGATTATTAATCTCTGAGAGAAAGAAATGTTACAATAAGAGAATCCTTGAGGTACTACTGATAATCACTAACATTAATATGATTGATTTCTAATTTTCTTTTTATATATATAAAAAAAGATTGTTGTACCCTGACATCTACTTTACCCAGCATAATTTTGGATAAAGTACCTCAAAATTAAGAATTGTAACATATCCTTTAATATACACTTACACCACAAGATTACTATTCAATAAAATTTTAAATTTGAGAAGTATACATACAACTGCACTTTGCAAATCCCTACAGCCACCCCTACAGTCACAAACAGAGCATAAACCTACACATATAAGTGTACAACCATTAGCTCCAAAAGTCCCCCAACAAACAGCTCAAATTAAAAAATAGCTAATGCGAGATATGTGTTTATATATATATATATATATATATAGATAATTAAATACATACACACACACACACACACATCACATATGTATATATCTATAAGGAGAGAAAAAGGTAACAGAGATCTAGGGAGTGAGAGTTACCCACCTCAGTTCAACTAGAAAGGGTTAGGGTATGAGATGAGAATGTGTGTATGAGTGATGCGAAGGAGAGAACGACAAAGTATCTTTGATTCGGTTGCAATCTGGCGAAATACAACTCTAACTAGAATGGGTTAGGGCTTTGGTTGCCATTTGATCACGCTAATAAATGCCAGGCGAGGGTTAGGGCTTCGATACCAGATAAGGGTTAGAGTTTTGCTTAGCGTACTTCAATTGGAGAAAGGGACAAAGAGAAAAAGAGAGGGTTAGGGTATTAGACGAGAATGTCATGTTTGGGTATCACTGCGGGAAGTTTAATTCTCTTTAAAAAAAACACCACGCAGAGTTTAATTCTAAATAAAAAAATGTACCTTCTATCATGAGCTATGCCCGTGACAAACATAAAACATTCTAACACGGGCTCTGCCCATGATGGAAAGTCTTTTCTACCACAGGCCCAAGTAGTCCGCGGTGAAAAGTGTTTTCTACACGAGTTCGTTGTAAAAAGAAACTTTCTACCACGGACTACACGAGCCCATCGTAGAAAGTGACTTTCCACCATAGGCTGTGCAGGCCCGTCGAAAAAAGCCTATCGTTAAAGGCTAAATTTCTTGTAGTGTCTTTTTAAAAAAATTTTAGTAACTTCCATTATAAATATCGAAAAGTTTATAAGAAAAAAATGTATATATATAGAAAGAGGAAAAGATATAATTTCATTTTGAGAGAAAGAAAGCCTATTTGAGAGCATCACCATTCGAGATGCACATCTCAAAGATAATTCAAAATGTGTAGCACTATTCTTTAAGCTATTCTTTTAAGTAATTAGCTAATTACACTTGAGCAATGGAAAATGATATATACCACAAATCAAATATAGTATCTCGAATGACATGGCTCATGAGTTGAGAGTCTGTTCTCTTCTAAAAGCCAGTTTTAAGTTACTCTAGTATTATAGACCAACACCATTCAATCACTTGATTCAATAATATTTTATTTAGTCTCCACAAAATTGATGATTTCATTAACATAAATGTGCCATTAAAATTTCTATTAGTACCTTGAAAGTTCACATACGAATTTTTTTCCTTTAAAATTCCTCTTCACGTGAATCTTTTTTTGAGGAAATTTATCAATTTATATAAGGTTTTCAAAATTTAAGTAATAGAATAATTTTACAATAATCCTACAATGTATATATATATATGTGAGAAATGCTAACAGCAGTCGGTAGTGCGAATTTTGCATAGTACTCAGCTGTACGTGATTGGTTAAAAACTAATGATGCAAAAATCATCGCACAATCTAGGTCAACGTTAAACTGAAAAAGACAAAAAAAAAATGGTAACCGAAAGGACACCGGCATGGTACCGGCTGACTACGCTCTAACGGTCAAGTCAAAAATTGAAAGAACTTTTTTAAACTATAAAGGCACTCAGAGAGTATTAATTGCGTACCTGAAATATGGATTGTCCCTATATTTATAACAGTCAGATAGAAACATGTACTAATAGGAGACTGGCTCTTCAGTTTCCCAAACTCATCTGGAGATAGAAAAGTCCTGGTCAAAGTACATCTCTCATCGACGTCACATAAATCAATATTGTCCACATCACCTAGCTTTATAATTGGAGTCAAACACCCCATCAAATGCCCCATGTTCATGAGGGTTGATTGTCGGACCTTAGGAACATTTTGATTAACCTGTCGTGGAAATAGATCTTTGATCCACACCCTATTAGAATATTTACCTCGGACCTTTTGAAGATTATGATCACCTTTATAGTCGTTTGAAGCAATAATACATTGAACTTGCTTGCTCTTTTTCAAATTTTACTTTGCTTGAAAAGTGGTGACTGTAGAGCTAAAAAGAGTATTAAAAATTGTATACAAGTAACTTTGGGGACTGGCCTTTGCAGGCCTGTAAGGCTCAACATTGGCTGCCTTTTGAGGGCGACCTTTGATGGAGGCCTTTTGAGGCAGGCCTTTACGGCCTTTAAGGGTGGTCTTTTGAAGGCAGCTTTTGAGGGAAGCCTTTTGAGGGAGGCCTTTGAGGGAAGCCTTTTGAGAGAGGCCTTTTTAGGGCGGCCTTTGAGAAAGACCTTTTGAGGGAGGCCTTTTGAGGGCGGCCTTTGAGGGACGGCCTTGGCCGACCTCCTTGACCTTCCTTGGCTGGTTTTTTTAAGAATGGATCTTCGCTTGCTTGGCCGACCTACTACTATTTCTTATGTATTTCCTGAGTTGTGTGGTAACTGTTGCTAGTAGCCATTTACCTTTAGCCGTTTGCTTAAATGAACGTTGCAATTAAAACGTTGCAATTTGAACATTGCAATGTGAACATTGCACATTAGCCTACACTTATATAAGCCTTTTGTCTTTCTCATTTGTATGCACACCATCAACTATCAGCCTTTGCATGCAAGATTCTATCACCTCCTCCATCTCTCGCTGCATTTACTTCATTCAACATAATTTCTATAAATCAAACCCAGAGCCTTTGTAATACCCCGTAAATTTTGAGGATATTTAAATTGAGTTTTTATTATTTAATTGGGTTTTAATTATTTAAAGATATTTTTCTATTTTGTCAATGCCTGTTTATTTGTTTAATGTGAATGTTTGAATTATTGTTAGGTGTTGATTTATTTTTAATTATGTGTGAATTATTTGTTCTTAATGTAGTTTTTCTTTTAAATAAATATAGGTGGATTTTTGGACTGCATGTTCTATTATTTTTAAAATTTTGAGCAGATTGGGCAAGACTGTTGAGTTGGGCTCTATATATATTTATATATAGTTAGGCTAAATATTTTATATTTATTAGTTTAATTATTTATGAATATTAAATAAGAGAAAATAAATTAGGGTTCAGTAGTTTCTATGCACAGATAGTTTCTACGCACAGACAGGGAGAAAACGATAGACGCCAGAAAAAGGGAGAAAATGTGATTTTACTCAACATCACAAGGCAAGTTCGAACTCTTCTCTTCCCCTTTGAATCTGTAGACATATATATATATTTTTCTATATATATATATACATGTTGCTGGATTTTTTTTATGTATTTAATTATGAAATTAAATGATTATGCATGCTAAAGATGATTCTTTGAATTAAGCATGAAGATTCTGGAGGTTTGGTACTGCTAAAGGGTATTTTTTTCATATGTATATGCATGTATATATGACTGTATAGGCGGGTGTGTATATATATATATGTACGAACATGAAATTGGTTTCCTGTATTCATCATTTTTAAAGGTTTTTGTTCCAATTAATAGATAGATTTTGCTTCCCCGAACAATCCTTGAAAGTTTGGTTGCGAACTGTTGGGTAAATTGACAAAAAATTGAGTTTAAATTTTAGATTTTCAAAACTTGAAATTAGACATTTTTTATTTAGGCTGTGAGAGGGGGTGATTTTGGTACCAATGTGTAGCTTAGATTGATATGAGTTCAATAGTATATTCATACGCGGTATTCGGGGTCTGGAGGTGGCCGGAAAGGTCGGGTTCCAAGGTTGAATAATGGCCGCTGGAAACTGATACAGGAAAAAGGAAGAAGAAAGAAAAGAAAAGAAAAGAAAAGAAAAAAGAAAAAAAGGGGGGCCATGCGCCCTGCCGGTGCATGGGGGCGCATGCACCACCGGTAGGGGATCGAAAAAGGTCCATTGGGTCCCACTAGCCGGGCCCACCCACTAGCCAGTCCGGAATATTTTAATATTTTTTAATTTATTTTTCAAATTGATTTTAAATTAGAGAAATAGGAAAAATAATTTTTAAAATTGTTTTTAAATTCCCAAAATTCTAAAAATATTTTGGTAACTTTTGGGAATAGAATGCACTTAGGTTTTAAATATCAAGTCAAAATAAGGTTTCCTTGTGGTTAAAGTAGCCTAAAAAGTGACTCAAAACTAGATTTTTATTTCATTTTATTTTGGAAATATTTAGAAATTTCAGAAAATTCTAAAAAAAATTTAGGTAACATTTTAGGGACATAATACACTTGGGTTTAAATTTCAAGTGGAAATGATTTTCCCTTGTGGTTAAATTAGTTTTAAAAGCATGCCTTAAAATTGGGTTTTTATTTTCTTTTATTTGAAAAATATTTTTAAATTTTTAAAAAAATTCAGAAAATCCCAGAATAATTAAACAGGGTTCTTCGGAACAGAATAGGCCTAGAAACCTAGGTTAGAACTAGGTTTAGATACTTGATGTTTAAATTGAGGTGTTGGCTTTATTGTGGAGTTTTTTTTTAATTAATTCTTTAATTTCTTTTAATTGTTTCTTTGCTTGGATAAATGTTCTTGATTAATTATATGATGTTTAAAACAGTTTATGGGAGTATAATAAACTCATTTACACTCATAGTATGTTGTGCTATTTTTTTTTATTTGTTTAAATTAATAAATGAGACTATAAGATTACATGATATTAATTAGCATGCGTTTAAGTATGTTAAATTTTATTTAAATATTAATTATGTAGGCGTGTCGGGATCGCCTAATACCTAATAAGGTATCTATGCATTATATTTAGCATGTTGGGATTGCCAAGTCGTGTTAGGATCGCCCAATACCTAATAAGGTATCTATGTATTATATTTGGTATGTTGGGATTGCCAAGGCGTGCCGGGATCGCCTAATACCTAATAAGGTATCTATACATTATATTTGACATATTGGGATTGCCAAGGCGTGTCGGGATCGCCTATTACCTAATAAGGTATCCATACATTATATTTGGTATATCAGGATTAACAGGGCATGTCAGATTGCCTAATACCTAATAAGGTATCTTTATATTTTATTTGGGGCATGTGAGGATTATCTAATATCTAATAAGGAAGTTCTCATTATATATTCGAGCATGTTAGAATTGCTTACTGTGTAAACGTAAAACTAGTTTGCACTCGCATTGATATAAATGATGGGTTAATGTAGTGTGTGGGGTTACTCTATTTTTGAATCACAGGGTTAAGTGAGGATATATCTATGAGTTGTTGGGTTATATTTAATTGTATATAAACATAAATTTAGTGTTTTGAGAAATGATTATTGGTGGAAGCAGAATAGGTTTGCCTAATACCTTGTAAGACATTTGTAGAATATATGGAGAAAAGCATGGTAGGATTATCTAGAATCTAATTAAAAAACTTAGTGTGTTCAGGCATGTTAAGATTACCTTTGATTTGAACTTCGAAATTTGTTCTACCTTTATTGTGATAATGGATGGGTTGGTTTAGAACATAATTTTAGTTATTTCTAAGATAGGAGATTAAATGATTAAACGGTATAATTATATCTATATGTCTTTACTGTCCTCATATAGAGGGCATGTTTACCAGTTCTCTAATTGGGTGATAGTAGAGGAATCTTGCTCATAGGTTTAACCTACTTTATTGATATTTCATGTCCTAGGTAGTTTTCACCTTGAGGTTAGAACGTGAAGTTCGTAGAACGTGACGGTCATCTATTCTTTACCAGACTTTATTGTAGGGACTTAGATCTTTTCATAAAGTATTTACTTTTATGATTTTTGGTTAAGGGGTCCTTGTGTTACGGTACTTCTAATCAGACTAGTATTATGTTATTTAACATTATTATTTATTTCAGTTAGACTTTCCTTTTAGCATTTTTAATTCTTTTTCTTTTGTCATTGTATTCTATGCTTGTTTGTTATCAGTTATTAATATCCCTTATATTTTATGTGTGAGACTGGCCACCTCATCCGTGAATTCAGTTGGTATCATAGCATTCCAAGTTCATGTATAAGGTATGTTGTATGGTATCTTTCGCGTTGCGTATTCTGATAAATAGAATCTAAGTATAGGACTGATCGTACTCTATACGTTTTAGTTTATTGTTAGGGTATTATTCAGATGTCACCCCGTAGGAGGAGGAATGTGAATTAAAACCAGGGTCAGTTCTGATAAATAGTAAACTCGGTCGTGATTTACTCGATATGGGTGCATTCCACTCATTTGTATCTCGGTCATTGGTTAGACTATATGGTATAGTTATCAGCCGTGTAGTTCTCCATTTAGCATTTCTACACCATTCGAAGTTATATGATTTTACGAGGAAGCTATTGGCAGGTCACCGTAGATATTGGTAAACTTTGATATAGGGACTTAGATATTTTCATAAAGTATTTACTTTAATGATTTTTGGTTAAGAGGTCCTTGAGTTATGAGACTTCCAAGTTGTATCTTTCAGACTAGTACTATATTATTTAACATTATTATTTATTTCAATTAGACTTTTCTTTCAGCATTTATAATTCTTTTTCTTTTGTCATTATATTCTATGCATATTTACTATCAGTTATAGATATCCCTTATGTTTTATGTATGAGACTGATCACCTTATGCGTGAAATTTGTAGGGGTATTTCAGCCTTTTGATCCTTACTCTTCCATCTACGAAGCCCTCGAGTTTGACAAGATTTGCGACCAGTCGTATGTTGAAGTATTTAAATACTTCTGCGAAGTGGCGCAAGGCGCATGGCCAGAGATGGACTTCTCCCGCTTGAAGTTGGGCGGCGCTAAAAAGCCCGACCATTGATTCTTTTTGTTTTTTTTTACATTGTAATTCTTTTCTTCTATAACGCCCTTAGCCTACAGTCTTGTAATCTTTTGTTTTATTAATGACAAGTTATCATTTCTCTTATTGAGGTGTCGTCTGATTTAAGATGTTTTAACAAAAAAAAAATCATCACACAACCCTACAAAAGAATTATGCAACGGATTTATCTTACCATTCGGTAGAATTCCTCTTAACGGGTTGTGCCCCAATGAAGTCAGTTGACAATGTTCTTGGGATTAATTCATCCTGAATTTTTCATTAAAGGCCATCTGAAGATGTATGCCCCTGTGGGATTGTTTTGACAATGTTTTCAAAATTAATTCATCTTGCCTTTTTCATTAAAGACCCTCTGAAGAGATGTGCCCCCGTGGGGTTGTTTGACAATATTCTTAGAATTAATTTATCTCGTATTTTTTTATTAAAGGCCCTCCGAAGAGGTGTGCCCTTGTGGGGTTGCTTGACAATGTTTTCTAAATTAATTTATCTTGCCTTTTTCATTAAAGGTCCTCTAAAGAGGTGTGTCCCAGTAGAGTTGTTTGACATTGTTTTCGAAATTAATTCATTAAGCTTTTTTTATTAAAGGCCCTATAAAGAGGTGTACCCCCGTGAGGTTGTTTGACAATGTTATCGAAATTAATTCATCTCACCTTTTTCATTAAAGGCTCTCTAAAGAAGTGTCCCCCCTTGGGGTTAATTAATAATTTCTCAGAATTAATTCATCCCACCCTTTTTAGAAGGGCCTTCTCATGGAAGTGTGCATCTTGCCATAACAAGTAGTTATGTATGGATCTTGGGATTAATTTATCCCGCCCTATTCAATAAGGGCCCTCCGTGGAGATGTATGCAAGTTGAGCTTCATAGTTTTGAGTTTCACAATAGCTCACTCCTTTAATAGGGAGGTTCGTAGACCACTGTTGTTGATATCTCCTTAATAAGAAAAAGTTTATGGCTCAACCCTTTAATAAATGGAGGTTTCAACTTAATCCTTTAATAAAAGGGTGGTTTCAGCTCGATCCTTTAGTAAGGGGAATGTTTTAGCTCGATCTTTTAGTGAGGGGAGAAATAGGCTCGACCTTTTGAAAATGGGAGGAATAAGCTCAACTTTTTTTAGAGTAGGAGGTTTGTTGCTCGTGTCTCTTGCTATCGCGAACTTGACGTTAGCTCAAGGAATTGTCAATCGAGTTTGTGTATATGGACTGTGTTGACTCATGTTTTGGAAAGTTGACACTTGTCCATATGAGGTTATCCTGCAAGAATAATTGTTCGTGCTTTTAGAAGTGAAACATCCAAATTCTGGAAACGTTTTTCCATGTCTTGCATGGCCTCTGAACAAGCTATAATTTTCTGAATTGTAGTCGATGGTGGCTGATCATGTATAGTGTGAATTTGCCAAAAAAAATATAAATTACAGTAACCTTACCTGAGGTTTGACCTAATTACACCCAGCATCAAACTAATAGATAACCTCCCATTAGGTTTGCTCCGTTAGACAAAGATCTCCTCGATCCAAATTTTTTTTAGTTTTGTCAAAAAAAATTATAGTAAATTACAATGATTACCTCTGAAGTTTGACCTAATTACACCCGATATCAAACTAATTGATTTTACTATAGTGACCTCCCATGTAACATAAATGAACTAACTGACGTTAAGTTTTAGGTGAAATATCTATTTTACTCTTAATATTATATTGATATAAAAATTAAAATATTTATATATATAAAATGACACTTTTGCCGATCTAATAAATATAAAATGACACTCTTCTCCTTCTCATCAAATTTTTTTTGCCGCCTCTCTCTTATTTTTATTTATGTGGCTGGCGGGCCTCCTCATCAATTTTTTTTTTAACCAATCACTGCATGATATTGATGGGCATGAGGCCAACTGGCCAAGTGTTGTAGGCGTGTAGCCGTCAAACCAATCTGTATGCGCAAGAGGCTCTTCAAGCAGGCCCTAATGGGGCTGGGCGGGTACCCATCGGGCAGAGATGCTATTGCACGTCACGTATTAAACCATCCAAACGTGCCTCAATTGGGCCGGGGCGAGGACCCACCGGGCTGGGTAATGTATCACTTTAGTGCGATGGCTCGAAGGAGAAAGCTAGGGTTTTTAGGGGTTTTTTCTCTCTATATAATGCAAACCCTCATACTACTTCTTTGCACATAACAGTAGCCTCACAATCGTCTGTTCTGTGAACGTGTAATGTAATTTTAGGGTTAAGAGGCCTCTGTAACTTATATGCCGCTACTGGGAGGTAGCACCTTCTCTCTCTCTATCACTATATCTGTTTGTATATATATATCTGCTTAGTATTTTTCAGTATCTTTAGCTTGCACGGTGCACCCCGGGCTTCTCGGAATCCCTCCTGAAGAAGAAAGCCCCAATGCTCGTGCTAGATCGCCGCCGTCTAGTGTTGCAGTATAGCCCTGTACCTATTTTCCACGGCTTTTCTGTGTCAAATTGACGGCCACATATAATTTCACCTTTTCTCATAAAAAAGTATTGGATCTTGTAAATTAATTTCTTTGCCTGTCCACGCCTTTAGCTTTCTTTCTGATCTAGTCTTGGATCCATATAAGCGGTGTTATTATTATATTTGCAATTTATTTTTTGGCTATGATTATACTTTATCCGCGCTTCTGAGAGCATTCTATGAAGCATAGAAGGAAAATTTGGTTGAATTTCTTTATATGAGCCTACTCCTATATATATTGCTGATTTTATAGCTGAGACCTAAATTTAATTCTTAGTATTTAGTAGTTTTCAGTAGTGTCAATGATGACTGCACAGCTAAAATGCCAGTTCTGCTTCTGAAAATTCTTGATAGAGAAAGCTGTTTTGATCTGAGCCCTGTTACTTTTGTAAATTGCAATTGGAAGTCTTATTGCATATATTAGATGTATATATATATATACATATATTAGATGTATATATATATACATATATTTATATGTGTATATATCTATTCGTTTGTATTTTTATGTAAAGATAGTTTTTTTTGTAATGTGAATGATAATGTTCAGTGACGAGTAATCCATGTTTTTGAGGTGTGGTTGACTTCAAGACCCTGTTTTCAGGGATTTTGGCGACTGTTTTTCTTTTACTATTATCTTGTAAAAAAATTAACTTTTTTTGAATCTTTAGCACACAATTATCAATTTATTAGATTTTAATTGTCAAGGATGATCAAATCCATGTTGTATGAGGTGTAGCGGAGCCAAGACCCTGTTTATCAGGGAGAACCTACTTGGTGAAACTGCATTTCACAGGATATTGCTGGATTTTACTGAGGCCATATTATTCTTAATCAAATGATTCAAATGTTTTTGTAGTTTTCTAACTATAGCTTTGTTTTATTCTCTATTTATTTCTCACTTTATTATTAATATATTTAGAAATAGAGCTCTTTTTCAGTATTGAGTTTTAACTATACTCTTACCCTTTTAAATAAATTGTAGGCGTAGAGTCTGAAAAACTCATAGATTGTGTGCTTTCATCAGCTTCTTCTCTTACATATTATGAGATTGGAGTCAAATAACAGCACTACATTTGATAATATTGTTTGATATACATTGTATTGTTTGTTGTAAATTAGTCATATGTGTATGCCATTGGGCCTTTTGTCTTGTTGGAAGTTTGAGTTCTTGAATTAGTCATCTATGTAGTTATGTGTCACTGATCAGATTTATAAACAGGGGTTTCAATGGTTGAGAAGGGGTTTTAGTGCTTAGTGTTTTAGAGTCAGATTTAAGTGTGCTTATAAAGAGTGGTTTTAGACATTGTTACTGCAAGTTCTTGGGTTTTGTGTTATTTGCTTTTCAGAAACTACCTGTGAGGAAGAAATCCCATTGATAGGAAGTGCCGTATGACACTCCAAACACCAGTGGAGCACAGAGGACACCTTTCTATCCACCCATCTTTCAACCCATTGATACACAGTCGAAGGGTTTGTTCGATCGGTCTGAATGTGTTTCCGGTGTTCCACTGTGTGTGTGATTTGAAACGGGACACTGAGGGTGGTTAATTCTATCTTTTGTTTGTCTATCTATTGTTTGTGTTTGTACGTTTTGTATTGTTATCTGAATAAATGGTCCGATGCCACGTCGCCGGTAGCCAAGTGCATTGACCGCAGATGCTATGATTGGACCAAAATCAAAACCTTGTTTCGCATTTTGATAGGAACCTGTGGACCGATAAAATCTAGTTCGTCCACGGAGCCGGTTTATGTGATTACATTTGCTTTTAAACTTGTGTATATATATTTTTATTTTAATGTGGGGCAAATTACATTTTGACTCCTCACATACATCCATTCCTCAACTTGATTTTTCCACATTTGCAAATTTTTATTTTTATTGGTATTTAGTAGTTTTTGGTTGACTTTGGTTAACAAGATACTGTAATGATTAAACTATTCTACTTCTGCACTATTTATCACAGGGAGTCTCTCAAGCATTCCTCTATAACATGCATTTTGACAGCGCTCATCATCTAAACACCACCACCATCACAACTTGTGGCATTATTAACCACCCAAACACCACACCATCACAACCTGAAGGAGTAGCAACCGCCATTCCTACCACAAATGAAAACCAATCCAACCACCTCCACTCTCTGTCAAAGGAGAACCCAATTGTTATTATTTGCAGTAAAATTTTCATAGCCACCGCTGACAAAGTCACCTCTTGAAGCTCCAATTTGAATTTATAATTTCAAAATCATAATTTGATTTTAAAATCTTAACTTGTTTCAATCACTGTCAAAGTTGACGTTTCTGACCTAATTCAAATCAAGTTCTTCTTTGACCCTGCTGCTATCACTCTCTGCCAAAGAACAATTCAACTGTCATCATTTGCAGTAAAATTTTAAAAAGTCACTATTGACAAAGTCAGCTTTTGGAGCTTTAATTTGAGTTTGCAATTTTAAAATCTTAATTTGATTTTAAAATTCGGAATCTTAATTTGACTTTAAAATTCGGACTTGTTACATTATTTGTCAAATCAAGTTTCTTTTTGACAATGTCAATTTGGCTTTTAATTCGCCACTTCACATTTTGGTCAACTTAATTGGATTTCTTGACCCCAAATACTCGATTATCTCCAACACCTCTTTGGAGCACTACGACAAAACCTTTGAAATGAACACTAGAGAGTGCTACAAAGAGGTGGCGAATTGGCTGAGACGTGATGTTGGAGTTAGGATCATATGCTTATCGACATCGTAAGTGGCAACATTGTGACTTTGGTTTGGGGCGTACACATCATCGAAGGTAGTTTAGGTGATGGTAAAGGTTCTAGCAAAAGAGTTGAAGGGGATAGGGATCACGACGAATTGTATTGCACTGAGATACACAACAATATACACTCATAAATTATAGAAGGGTATTTTGATTTTTTTTTGTTATTATTTTCATGATATAAGTAATTTAATCGTTGACAATAGCATGAGAAATTAAAGTGATATATAATTTTAAATTTCAAGGGTGTAAAAGTCGATATACAAACGTGGGGGGTTAGATTGACGTATGGGCGTACTTTAAGAAGGCAAAATGTAATTTGCTATTTAATGTTTTGGTTTTTTTTTTTTTTAGATATTATTTTTTAGTAACTTGTTAAAGGTGTGAGTTTTATTCAAATATTAATATTTTTTTGGTTAATCAAAAGGTTAATATTGGATGAAACCGTGAAGCCAATGATGATTATTGATTTACAGACATCGACCGAAGTACTTATTTGATGTCAGATTGACTATCTGAGGTTTCAATTTTTATATTCTTCGAAATAAAAAGAACATGAATTAAATTTAGTCCATGCAATTTATTATATTATTATATTTGTTGTAAACGAAATGTTTAAATTGCATATTTAGGGATGTTAACGATGCGGGCTTGGGACAGGCACTCTTTTTCCAAACTTGTGAATAAAAAATTCTTTCCAAATTAGCTTTACGTCGCCTTACATCAAAGTTGGAGCGGGTCCTGGGAGTCTCGATATATATATATTTTAAGAAATTTATGATAAATTTTGTAAAAAAAATTAAGTGTGGACAAATACTTACAAATGATAATAACAAAATTCTCCAACTCTATTAGTATGATTCTAAATCCGTTCTATTAAGGATGGGAAGATATGGAACGAGGTTCCGACAGAACGGGTTAAATTGACATAGGCATATTAGTCATCGTATTGGCCATTTTTAAGACTAATACACAATAAATAAGTGTAGTCAATTAAAAATATCACGGAATATAATGTTAGTTTTAATTTGCAACTAAGCCCGTAAGTACTATCTTTTTAATATTAGGTCGAATAGCATGCTTTAAAAAAAAAGGCCCTATTTGTAGCTCCTACACTGGCCGTTTTCTTACAGCCTTGGCTTGCTTGTTGGGCTGTTCGTCTTTTTGGAGATTTTCTTCAAGTTGGCCTGCCTTTCTCAAATTGACCCCAATTATATTTGTGGGGACGTTGAGTGGGAAAGGTTGTTTATCGACCTGCATGATCTCTTTGTTCTTCTCAGGGAACATAAGCACTTTCTTCTCACTGTGTTCTTGAATGACATTGCGAAATATCACACAATTTTTAGTAGAGTGCTTAATAGAATCATGATATTTGCAATCCATTTTCCCTTTACTGGCCTCGGTCTTTGGGCAAGACATGGCCTTTAGGGAATTGAATCATTTGGTCCTTGTTCAATTGATCTAAGATTTGTTCATTTCTGTTAACATCGAATAAATAATTTTGAACGATCTCAAATCTATTTCTCTTACGGTCACCAAAAGGCGTTGCAAGAGAAGCAGTGGATGCGTGAGGGCCCTGTATCAGAGCTTTACACTCATATGGGTTTCTCATAACCACTTCGGCTGCGCTGACCTCAAAAAGGTAAAATTAGACCAATTCTTCAACTCAGCATTGCCCAGCCTGGGCACAATTGACTGCTAGATTGGGGTTGCATATAAATTAATATCAAAATATTTGAATATACATTACTATGATGAAGTGTCTAACATGTGTTCGAGGACTGTATTTGAGAAGTGTCCAAAACAGAAAATGTCAGGACACTTCGAAGAAGTGTCTAACGCATGTCCGAAGAGTGCCTGACACATTGTCAAAGTGTGCGACATGAGTATGGTATCTTCAGTGAAGTGTCTATGCCTCATAGCTTTTGTATTATAAAAATCATATGCATATTTTTGAACTATAAATTTACGAATTTAATCCAAATGTAGTTAGCATGAAAAATTAATTGTAAATTAAGTTTCTAGATTTTCAAAAAAAATTAAAAAAAAAATTAGTTAAATTTAAATTGACAAAGAAAATGATTTTGTAAAATTTTAAATTATGAGTAAATTTTAAATTTAGTTTTGCATATTTATATTTGAATTTTTTAATTTAATAAATTTCCAATTTGAACCAATTTTTTTAAATTCATAATATTTAATTAGATATTTTTCAATTTAAGTAATTACATATTACAAGTTTTATTATTTATTTAAATATATTATTTTTAATTTTTGTTGATTTTAATGTTTATAAATTAAATTTATATTTAATATGTAAATTAAATATTCATATAAATGTTTAGTTGTATATTTAATGGAGAAATATAAAAAATATTATTAGTCCATTTATGTTTGTGTCACATATATACAAATGAGCAAATATACAATTATAACTCAACTTTGCTCTCAAGGGGCCTCTTCGTAATTTACCCTAATTATTTTATATTACAATGTGCATATATACATGTATATATATATACTATATTATCCATATATATGTATGGTCAATTGGTTCTACATATAACTCAACTTTAAAGGATATTTTGGTCTATTAAAAAACACTTATATTGGTGTAAATTAGGAATTTAACATATTAATAATGTCTTTTCAAAAGTCAAAGAGCAAACAGGTTATTTTACAATAAAAAAAGTGCACTGACACGATATCCTTTTAGCAAGAGGGGGTGTTAATGAAATACAAGGCAAATCTCAGGGAGTAATTGAACAACACGTGTGATAAGTTGTATTTACGTGTAATTCAGATAAACTTTAGGAAGGGTGTCAATGTAGTTTACCAAATAAAATTATGTAAGGGAAGTATTTTTCTGGCAGTGCATCCCTCTCTAATAATTTAAACTTTTAAAAAAGACATATCGAGGAATTGTCAATGGGGTGGGCTAATACTAGTAATATTTTTTTTTTGAACTAGGCTAAAACTCTCTATAGTAATAGACAATTTTTTGGGGGATAGGCTTGAGTCTACCAAAGCTCACCCCTGGATTCCCCCTTTGCCTTTAGAGTAGATTTTTTTTTTTAATTAACTAGGGAATCCGAGGCTTTGCCCCGACTAATTACTAGGACCCAAGAAGGGCGCCTCCCAATCCCAAGTTGGGTTAGTCACAGAATTGTCCTGGAGACTACCCCAAAGATTTGTTTACACTCAAGACGAGTCAAACTTAAGACTTAATGCTTCCTGAGACATATGCATCAATTGAATTCCAGTCCAGTCGAGTCTGATCATTCATGTCTTAGATAATGTCCTTACGGGTGAAGCAAAAGTGATGATCATGTCTAGGATATCGATGGAGCGAGCAAAACTTAGAGTAATCAAACCCTAGAGGCCATGTCTTGGCTTTCTCTATAGGTAAAAACAGATCCTTATGTGCAAGCAATATAGAGAATCTTGTGGGGATTGTGTGAGGGTGGCGTAGCGCCTTTTAATACCCAAGGTCTCTGCCCTCTTCTTCGATGGAGGGTCTGGTGGTCTTGTTGCAGTTTGTTGCCTTTCCTTCTGAGTTGCCTGTTGCTTATCCCAAAATTTCCTACCAGGGTCAAATGACCTTACCATTTGAGATAACCTTTGGGGGGTGGGGGGTCTAGATGGTTGTTAACATGGTACAAGAGTCATGTTTATGTTCGATTTGGGTTAAAACCTCACAATCACTCTGATAATTAAAATTGACGCATGCTGAATCAAGAAAAAAGTTGTACGTGAGGTGGCGTGTTGAAGGGCCTCTCGACGAATTTAACCCACAAATACAAATAGATTGTGTGTAATAGGTAATTCATTAAGTTTGACATCTATATGAAAACATAAATGTGTATAATACACTTTTTTTTTTTTGCTTACTATAGTTATAACAAAACCATTAATGGCATTTTTACATTTCATGTGCACTTTGGAAAGTACTCTAGTGCTTGAATCTTTTTTTTTTTAGTCAAAATTGCAAATATTCTCCTAAATTTTTTGCCTTTACCCCTATCCGGCCCAACTTTATGTAGAAGGTTTGGCAAATTTGGGCCTGGCCCATGAGCCAGTCCAAATATTCCAGTCATCGGTGTCCACAAAAAAGGGCATTTATTTATGTATATAGAGTAAAACCTCTATAAATTAAAGGTAAAATACATTCACACCCCCCTAAGGTTTATTCTAACTACACATATATTTATAATTTGGCAAAACCTACACTCATATCTCCCAAGGTTTGACACATGATTACACTTAACTCCAACACTAGATGTATTGTCTATTTTATCCCTCAATTGACTCAAAGGACATTTTTGAACTCATTTTTCTTTTTTAATTAGACAAAGCTACTATTACTTTCCTTTTAACCTTAAAACACACACACACACACACACACACACACACATATATATATATATATATATATATATATGTTACAACACTAAAAATATATTGCTAATTTTATTAAATATATTTTTAATATATGTTATATTACATATTTTTCTAAAAAATAAATTTAAATAAATAAATTTACTAAAATTACATATATTAAAATTGAAAAAGTAAAATTTCAATTTAATAAATTTAATATATGTTATATTACGTAAAATACAAAAATAAATAAAATTTTACATTAAAATTTTAATGTAGTAATATACGTAATATAACATATATTAAATTTAGTGTAAAATTCATTAACACCCCCTGAGTTTGAGGTATTGTCACGCGACTATAACTTTATGCAATTTTGTTACCAACGCTCCCTGTAGTTTGTGTCGTATATTACATACACCCCCTCCTGTCAAAATTACGTCGTGTTAGACCACTTTTTGATGATGAAAAGACCATGCTACCCTTTGACTTTTGATTTAACCCATTTGAATAATAAATTTACTCTTTTAACCCTATCTAATGGACCAAAATGCCCCTTTCATCAACTATATATATATATATATAATTATTTATTTTCATAAATAATAATGTTAACATAAAATAAAAAATAATTAAATTATTTTTTCTTTTTCTGTATATATATATACAATAATATAACCTATATATATAATTATTTATTACCATAAATACTAATGTTAATAGAAAATAAAAAAAGGAACTAAAATTGTCTTTCTTTTCTCTCTCTCTCTCTCTCTCTCTATATATATATATATATATATATATATATATAATTATTTATTTCCATAAATACTAATGTTAACATAAAATAAAAAAATGAACTATTTTTTTCTTTTTCTCTAGCTAAATATATTTATACTATAATATATAATCTATATATAATTATTTATTTCCATAACTACTAATGTTAACATAAAATAGAGAAGAAATTAATTTCTTAAATGTATTATCTAATAAATTTAATGAAATTATTAATTTAATACCTTGGCCTAAGTCGAGACTGACGTAATTTATTATTTAAAAATGATTATTAATTTATGGAGGTTTTACTATATATCCATATAATATAGAAGCTTGGTATAATAAGGATAAAATTGGCAATCTAACGATCAAAAGTGGTTAAAAAACTAGTCCAAAATGTCTTTTGCTATCTACGGTCTAAAATTACTTCATCTAACGGTCACGATTGCGAGTGCGTGATAGTACCGTAGGCACGGACATAAACTAGTATATATATTACATTTAAGCTTGGTCTAAAATGTCTTTGTCTATCTATAGTATAAAATTAATCTATCTAACAATCTAACATTCACGATTCTTTTTACATTCACAGTGCACAGACATCCACTAGTATTTTTATATTATAGATAGAATCTGTTGTCCAGCATAGGGCGGGGTAAGTTCAAATCCGCTGGGTGAACGTATTTACTATCTTTGAAAATAGGTGGATTGGAGAGAGCAAGAGAAAACAACAAAAAAAGAAAGAGGAGTGTTAGAGACAGTCGTTTAAGTGACTACCCTTCCACAGTCGCTCCACTAATTGGTGGAAACCAACCACAAAAATTAAATATTTTCCTATAATAAATGTCATATTTTTTCATCAATCAGTATGCCCTTCTAACATTAAGGTATTTACATTTGTACCATCAACAAACAAATAAAGCTATAAACATAACATAGTTCTTCAATTATAAAAGAAAAATATGTTAGTTAATTCAATTAACTATAATTACAAAATTTAAAAAATTATATAAGAAATGATTATAATAAGTATATAGATTGTTAAAAATATTTAAAAGCATGACAATATAAAATTAAATATTTTTCTGTAATAAATGTCTGATTTTTTCATCAATCAATATGCCCTTATAACTTTAAGGTATTTACATTGCTACCATCAACAAACAAATAAAAGTATAAATATAAAATAGTTATTCAATTATAAAAGAAAAATATGTTATTTAATTCAATTAATCATAATTACAAAATTTTAAAATTATATAAGAAATGATTATAATAAGTACATAGATTATTAAAAATATTTAAAAGCATGACAATATAAAATTAAATATTTTCCTGTAATAAATGTCCTACTTTTTTATGAATTCATATGCCCTTCTAACTTTAAGGTATCTACATTGGTGCCATCAACAAACATATAAAATTATAAACATAAAATAGTTCTTCAATTATAAAGGAAAAATATATTCTTTAATTCAATTAACTATAATTACAAAATTTAAAAAATTATATAAGAAATGATTATAATAAGTATATAGATTATTAAAAATATTTAAAAGCATGAAAATATAAAAAAAAATATTATTAAAAACATTATAATATTTATAATAAGTATAGAGATTATTAAAAATATTTAAAAGCATGACAATATAAATAAAAAAATTATAATATTTTATGTTTATAATTTTATTTGTTTGTTGATAACACCAATGTAAATATCTTAAAGTTAGAATGATATATTGATTGATTAAAAAGTAAGACATTTATTATCGAAAAACATTTAATTTTTGTGATTGGCATACTGTAGAAAGACATTTACTTAAGCGACTCTAGCCTTCTCAAAAAGAAAATAAAAAAAATTATTCAAGCGTGGCCGCACAGCTTCTATAGTACATATATTTGAAAATGCAGCTCCGAAATCGGATCACTTTTATTTCATTAAAATTTGACCAACAGTGAACAAATGCTTTTCGAGCACAATGAAAGATTAAAAATAATAATAAAAAACAGAAAATACTTGACAGCATTAAGTTGGTTTCTCTTGTTTTATGAAATCTATTCTCGTGAGCAACTCAATTTGCAGATCCAACAATGCAAATCCATTCATTCTGGAAGATCTTGTCGCACACAAGATTGGGATTTATGGCACTGAATAATTCGCTAGTCAGGTTAAACTTTTGAGTGATGCTGAAGCATGTGTCACCCATTTCTGCCCCATAAACCGTGTTACAAATCGGAACTGGTTTGTTTGCAAACCCAACTGCACAACCAAGAAACACAAAATAGTATAAATATACACACACACACACACACACAAATGTATGTCAAAGAAATTATATATGTAAAAACTTACTGCCAAGATTAATTCTGCTTTCAGCCATGGAGATTACAAGTAGAAAAGAGATAAATAGAAGCATGTTAAAGAAGATGGCTGGTTTTTGGTTTGTCTGGTGAGCCATTTTAGTCGTATCCTAAAATTGGTGACTGGTTTTCTATTGGTTTATGGGTATTACTGAAATTTGTCATATTTATAGTGAGTAGGTCGGGAAAGAGAACAAAATATGATACAGAAGATCGATGTTATCTGAATGTTTCATGAGGTGGCCGGCTTCATTGTGAATGATACAGCAATGCAGAATTTAGTTTTAACAATGAAAAAAATGTGAAGAAGCTTTGGACCGGCTTAAGGATAGTACTTTGTGCTCCTGCTGCTTATTAGAGATCAAAAGTGACTTAATTTACACAAAGTGACTGTGATTTGCTAGTCATGTTCGGTAATGATGTTATAATCCGTTCAAAAAGATATAAAACACAAAAAAGAATGATATAAAAATATTTTATAATATATTAAACTCTTTTTGTTGAAAAATTACATAAATATTACATAAAAACGGTATTTTTATGAAGGTAGATAATATTTACACTCCACTTTTCTCCGATTGCATTCCACTCTTACAAAAAAAAATGACATGGCTAACCCTAACTTTATAAACAAATAATTATTTGTCTTCAAATACCACAATTACCCTTCTAATTTTGGTACGATTTTTTCATCCCTCTATCTCCAATTAACTTCTTTTTTTCATTCCTCTCTCCCCAATTAAGTTAAATGATTAAATTAATCATTTATTTCTGTATTTTATTGAAAATGAATCATCTTTTCAATTTATATTTGTGAGCGGGTTGTCAATTAAGATAATTTTAACATCTTCCATTGATAAGATTTCTCTGATTTTCTGCCTTTTGGATTGGTATTTCTAGCTTGTAGTTATAAACAAGATTGTTGATCGAAATATGTCAGATGCATTCTCAAGTTAAAAGCATTAATTTTTTTTTTGAAAGTTGGAACAGAAGTCATTCTTCCCTTAATTAGGAGGCTTTAATTATTTTCTTGACAAATCTTTTGTTTGATTTGTGATGGTTATATGTATAATGTTAGTTCGTAAAACTAGTGATGGTCTTGGTGAATGTACGAGAAATAATATGTTTTTCAAGTTTTACTAGTTTTTATTGTTTAGGATGAGTCAAACTGGAGTGGTTCTTGCTTATTATGTGATTGGCACGTAACTATTAAACCGAAAGAAAAGTTCTATAAAATAGTATTACTCCTTCTATGCCTTATTTATAGAATATTGATGAGGGGCTTCCCTCTCATTTGGTGCACATGCCTTACTAGTGAAAAGGGTAGTTATGGTATTATAAAATAAGAGATAATGTATTAATGAGTTTATGGACTTTTTTGTTATTTAAAAAAAAAAAAAAGAGAATGAAGCGCACTCGAAAAAAAGTGGAGTGCAAATATGGCCTCCCTTTTATAAAACAATTCTATTAATGCTTTAATAAACACTACTTTTGCAAAATATGAATGTCATTTCATTGTTTAGGCTCACAGCCCTCCCTCTTTTATGTAGCATAAATTTTTTCATAAACTCTTTCTCGCTATGTGTGTGTAGAGAAGTGGCGCACAAAGAATTGGTAAAATCAGAATTGAAACTAGAACAGTAAAGAATTGTAAATGAACCAAATTGAACTAGTCACTACGATTTTAGTTTTTTATTTCAAATTTTAGAAACCATTCACTAGGATTCCAGTTTCAGGTCCATTAGAATTGAGCCGTTATATATCAGTTTCTTGGAACTGGAACCCTTGAAATATAAATATTTCCAAGGATTTTGCCTGGCATTATTTTTAACTTTTTTTTTCTTGAATAAAAATCTTTATTCTATTGACACGCTAATAGTTTGCTTAGTTCAATTTTTTTGATACGTAATTCTTATTCTCAAAGATTAGAAAAAGATAAAACAGTTTGAAAATTTATCCTAAACTTTTTGGGCTGCACTATGGAATTATTGGCCCCATGTATTTTAATTGAGGTAAATCATACCATAAGAGTTTACATATTACTGGTTGCAACATAATTTATCAATATGATAATTTATAAATTTAGGTCCACTAACTATAAATTAAAAGAAATGACAGACTTATGGTTTGACCTCAGATGATCAAATAACTAAAATTGTAAGAAATAAAATTTTTTTTTATTATGCTTCCTGAAAGTAACCTATAGAAATTGATGGTCAAGAAAATTAGTCTTCTAAGTTTTGTAGTTTTTTTTTTGGCATACATAATTAGTTAGAATTGCACAAAGAACCAATGAAACTAAAACTGTAAAGAACTGAAACCGAACTCAACGATTCCAATTTTGGTTTCAAAATTAAGGAATCGTTGGGATCGGTTTCGATTCCATCAGAACCGTAACCGAATCCTGTGCATTTCTATGTATGTATGTGGGGGTATGCATGTATGGGTTAAAATAATAATATATATATGAATAATAATTTTTGATCATTTCATCCACATAATCATTAATAAAATCTAGCTCAGAGTTAGATGTTTGTTGTTTTCGTTTTTTAAAATTTTATATTATTTTTCTAATTAGACAAAAGTGGAAAAAACTCTCCAGAAAGTATTTCTGAAGATTGTAAACACCCCTGAACTATTTTTTTGTGCATGTCAGTCCATCATTTTTTAAAAGTTGGACTCTTTACTCATGGCAAAACTATAATGACATATATAACCATTATACCTAGGGATGACAATTCAACCCGCTTCGACTGGGAATCGCCCAACCCCACCCCGTTTAAACCGGTTATGAGAGAGGCTAAATGGTTTTGAGGCGGTTATGGGAATGAGAGGAAAAAACTTGTGAAGTTGTGAGCTAAAATGGGGATAGGCATCGCCACCCCCGCCACGCCCCTCCCCGCTTTGTTTATATTTTATATGTACTATATTACCCATATATATAATATACATACAAATTTAATCTTATATAGTTATATATGTATCCTTTACTAGTTCAAATCTTATTGTTGATGCATATATAAATTACCAAGGACCTTATCATATGATAAGAGTGTAAAGACTAAATATAGTTCAATTACAAATGTAATCCCCCAAAAAAAAGTTCTTAAAAAATTTCGTCCCGCCCCACCTCCATCTCCCTTCACCTTGCCCCGTTTATTAAATAGGGTGAGGCGGGGATGGGGGGAGTTTTTCTAAATGGGAACGAGGATGGGGAAGGGCACCCTTACCCTAATCCGCCCCATTGCCATCCCTAATTATACCTTTGTATCTATAGATATAGTGCTTTTTAAATAAAAATTTAAAAAAATAAAAAAATAGTTAGATAAACTTTTTATTTAAAATAAAATTCTATTAGCCTTTAATTTTTTTATGTTTTTTAACTTATTATTTAGGAATTTTAAGTATTTTTTTAATTTTTATTTAGGATACACTATATTTATAGAGACAATGGTATAATGATTCTATTAAAGAGTATATGTGTCATTATAGTTTTGTCAAGAGTCAATTTGTCAACTTTTAAAAGATGAGGGACTGGCATGCTCAAAAAAATAGTTTAGGATTTTTTTTGCAACTTTGGAAAAGTTCAAGAAGGTTTTTCTGCACTGCCTTCTAATTAAGAATAAGATGTGCTTGGGGCTGAAATGGAAACATAGCTTTCCCTTTATATCTGGGATAAAAGGCATAACAACTCAATATGACAACAATCTAAGAAAATATTAATAGAAAAAATCATGTCAGTGAAATAATTTTTTACTTGTTACTCTGTTATAAGTTATAAATCCAAGTGGAATAATTATAATGACCTGCTACGGATTGAGCATGTTACTTAAGAATTGTCCCTAGAAGGGGTGAATAAGGATTTTAGGCAAAAAATGAAACAATAGAACTTTTTCGATTTAACTTGTTTTGACAAAAGTTAGTTTGATTGGACTTTTGTCAAACACTTGGTGAGCTTATGTATATATTCAACAAGTGGGAATGCAAATGCTCTATCTAATAGGCTCTTATGCACTTAAATGATCTAGTAGTTACAACAAGTGTGAGTGCTCATATAAGTGTAATTTCATATGTTTGTAATTTGTAAAAATGATGATTTCACATTTTATCAAACACATAATATACAACTTGATTAACAAATGGTGAGTTTAAGGATAAAGAAATGCAAACCAAGCAACACCATGATACTCACATGGTTTGGCACCTTCAGTCCACGTCCATACCTCAAGAGCTCATCTTGAGGTTTCCACTATGAACCTTCCCTTAAGGTGGAAAGCAAACATTTACAATTGCCAAGTCCAACACTTGAACTTCTTTGCTCCGAAGAATACTTCACCAAGACTTCATTGCCAAACGCATAACTTAGGCTTCTTTTCACTTTTGACGGCTTAAGTGAAAATCATTACTCACTCTAAAAGGCAGAGAGCGCTATCCAATCATTCTACTTTTAAGTTAGAGAATGAACCTTTACAAGCTTCCATGAAGTAATCCTTTTTGCCAAGAGCACTTCTTGAACTTCTTCTCAAATAGGATGAATTAGAGTTTGAATACAATAGAAAATGTTTGAATACAATAGAAAATATCCCTCAATGGATAGATTTACAAATTATAACTCACATATCTAGAGTTACAATTGATGAATTAATATGAAAGCTTAACTCTAGATGAATATGAAAGATGAACAATAGATATGCAATGTAAGTTCACTTTTTCTCTTTTTCTTACAAGAGAATTTCTACCAATTGATATGAAATGAATGTTTCATGGTAGAACTCACTCACAATATGTATAAACTAAATGCACAAGGTGAGTTTCTCTCTTGCTCTCTTCTCTCCTCAGTTACATACAGCCCAAACACATATATATAAATTCTTTGAAGAATATAGTTGTTAAAGGGTTGTTAGAAGCATTAAATGCACCAAATTAGTCATTAAATTCATATCTAGCAACTTTCAATAGGCTAAAAATGGTGTTTCAGTCAGCTGAAGAAGTGCTCTGGAAACACCTATTTCCTACTGTCATTTTCAGCAACCTCAAAGTGAACTTTCAGTAGTCTCAAAGTAAACTTTCAACATGCTCAAAGTAAGTCTTTAGCAGGCTCAATGTGAGTTTTCAGGCTTTTCAAAGTTTGACATGTCTTTGAAGGATATTCAATAAAGTGTAGAAAAGACTCATAAAAAGGCTTGGTCTTTGAAGAATGTCCCTAAGGCTTAAGACTTATTTCTTAGTAAAATAATGACCAATAAATGATATGTATGAAAATACATCATGGTCCTAATATGGAAGTGAGTTCTTTAAAAGTTGTGATAAGTTTTAAGCAACTCAAATCAACAAAGCCCTTCTGAATCAATTTGATTCAAGTTCTTTGACTTCATAATTTCACTAAATGTGAATATTGAGTATTAGAGATATTTTCAATTGGAGATAATCTCAATATTACCTAAGACTTTTTATAATTTAAACATATAAGTTCAAAGCATTATTACTCTAATTCCTAGAAACCCTTCCAAATGATATGATTGAAATACATGGTCCTAGCTAGTTATGACTTAATAATTGAGTTCTTCCCAAACTTATGAAAGCTTGAACTAACTTAACCTTAGTAAAAGTCTCATGATGTTATAAATGAAATTCATGGCCTATTGCTTGTACTCTAAGGATTTATAAATGATATGTATTGGTCTTAGAGGTTTCATGTGAGTACATCAAAGTAACTTTACAGTAAATACACGCACTTATCCAAGCCTAATATATCCAAGTCTTTTGATCTTTAAATCTTTAAGCTCTTGGGTTCCTTTATCACGTGATTTGAATTCGCTTCAACTTTGCCATTGATCTTAATTATTGATATTTGAATTCTATGATCATGTGGTTTCATATATCTTTTTGTAAGTCATTTTGAATCCAAAACCTTTAAGATACGTGAGATAATTTGATACATTATAAAATGCACACTCAAGTAAACTTATTAAATTTACACTACAATAGATTGTTATTATTAAAAGGGAAATGCTAAACGTCATGAAATTTTATCATGAATTGCCTTCATGAATGATGTGGCAGGTGATAATACCATTAAAATTTCGTGTATGGGGGGAATTCCACCAATACTAACTCACCATTTAATTGTCACATCATTCAAGATAAAAATTCATGAAATATTTTCATGACGTGTAACATTGCGTTTATTAAAATCACTAAAATAACATTTGGTTAAAACCTTGAGGTTACCAGAGCAATTATTTTACGCGTCTATCATGATTTTAAGTCAAAATTAGCATAATAGCATATAAGTTGGCTATAAACTAAGGCTGTCACGGGTGCACCTCATGCTCTTTTGTTTAACACGTTTTGAGTAAAAAAAAAAATTTGGGCATTCACCATATGATTACATTGCTCATATTTTGAAGTTTTAGCCCGGAGTGATTGTTAGTTTGGTCAAAAATGATTAAAAGAAAGAACGAATTTTGATACAAAATATTTACTGTATAATTCTTATATTGTTCTCTTTCAAACAATCAAGTCATCCTTTCAAATATTGTACCAAAAAAAAAGAGCTCAAGAGAGCTACAATAAGGTGAACGTCCTTAATGGTTTTCTCTTTTGACTTTATTACCATGATTTTGTATTGAACTCTTTTATATTTGAGTTTTAAATGCGTTTAACGATAATTAAATCCATGAGTACTCACATTTACAATGCAGTTTCTAAAACGCATTTGGCCATGAAGAGTGTTGCAACCTAGGTCAAATCGATTTGGGCCAATCATTTACAGATTTGTGGGTAGATTTCACTCACAAACACTCCCTCTATTTCCAATTCCTTGTCCCTCAATCTCAAGTAATTGAGGACGGAGGGAGTGTGAGTGTGAGTGTGAGTGTTGGACTCAAGCTGAATGGGTTCGAGTATATGAAACATATTTATTTATTTATTTATTCATTTGCTCTTCAATACAGACATGCATTTGAGACTTTTGTGTATGGCATAAATTTCAGAGACTTGCGTTAAATTTATTCATTTGATCCCCAACCCGGTAACCCCCCTCATTGGCTTTTTTCGTTGTCAGAGTTATCCTTCGGTTTTGTTGATAGTAATTAGTCACCGGCCTTGCTCATGGGCCTTTTTCCTGGGCTAAGACTCTTTCTGGGCCAAGCTTTTTATTTCAATTATTTTTCTGGGTCATCCAGACCCTTTGAGTAGGCCTGGTCTTTTCCTTGTATATTCTACAGGTTTTTTCTTTTAATACAAATTTTATTTAACCAGAAAAACACATCTATCTTTTAATGCATTTTTATATGAAATGTATAGAAATATGCATTTGACTTGCGTTTAACCCAGAATACATATATGATGTATATATACTCGTGCATTTATGGAAAAGTACTTTTCGGGGTTTTGTATAGACCCAAATGTATATATCCATTTGGTATGCATTTTATATGTGTTGGGTTTATTTTAAACTTTTCAAAAATCAATAAAACAAAAGGTGTTTTAATTGGGTCTCTCTTTCATCTAGTGTCTCTGTTGCTTTGTCCATAAACTGTTGCTGTTCTGTTTTGTAGTTTCTGTTTCTCTTGTTTGGTGCAAATAATAATAATAATAATGCTGTAGCATCATTCATATGTTGGTATGTTTAAAAAGTTACTAGAAAAGGTTTCTGTCTACCAAGACATGAAAAAAGAAAAAGGGAGAACTGAATAAAGCTTCTACTTAAATGCATTAAAGTGTCATCAGTGCTCAATCACTAATTATACTCCGAGAAAGATTAATTGGTTAAGTATACCATGTGATACGATAAATTTAAAATAAAATATGATTCAATACGACTATAAAAAACATATATATATTTATATGTATGAAAAATTAATTTTTGATCAATTTTTTATAATATCATGAATTTAAATGCAATCACTGATATGTTTAGGGTAAAGTGCGAATACTCCTCTAACGTTTAATTTAACTCCTTATATTTTTTAAATTGTGTAAGTAATAACATTCCATCACTTTGCCGTTAACAAAAAATTTAAATATCTAAAATACCTATATGACAAGATGAAAAAAAAGGTAAAATGCAAGAAACCTCCATGTTATATGCAAAATGTGTGAATACTTCCTTAAAGCTTAATTAACCCTTTCAAATTGTGCAAATAAGGACATTCCATCACTTTGCCGTTAATGAAAAATTGAAATGTCTAAAATACCCTTATGACAAGATGAAACAAAAGGTAAAGTGCAAGAAACCTCTATGTTATATGCAAAATGTGTGAATACCTCGAAGTTTAATTAAGCCCTTCAAATTGTGTAAATAAGTATATTCTGTCAATTTTTTGTTAACGGATGATTGAAATGTCTAAAATTCTCTCTTTATTATGATCTCTTCGGTTGTACAAAGAGAGAGAGAATCAGAAAGAGAGAATGAGCGAGAGAATCTCATAGAGATAGTGAGAGAAAGATAGAGAAAAGAGAAAAAAAAACAAAAACTAAGAGATAGAACAGACGCTTAGAGAGATAAATATATAGAAAGAGAGAGGAGAGAATTTTTTGAGGGGGATTGTGGTCATTTAAAAAGGGTATTGAAAAAGGGTTTGCTTCACATTTTTTATATAACAGGGGGTTAATTGCACTTTACCCTAAAATATATAAAAGTTTGTGAGGATATTGTGATCATTTAAGAAGGGTATTGTGGGATTTTTATTAATTTTTTGGGTAAGTATCACTGACACCTCTTGTGGTTTGGACTTATTTCACACGGAGAGAAAATTTGATTAAAGTGACTGCATAAATCCAAACGTTTTACACCATCTATCAGAGAGACTCCAATCCGTGTATAGGCATGTCTGACACAATACAAAAAAACTTTTATACCATTTGACATTGTCAAATGACCTATTTAACTTTTAAAATTACATAAAAGACCAAAATACCCTAACTCTTTTTTTCTTTTTCTTTCTCTCTCCTCTCTCTTTTTTCTTTCTCCTTCTCTTTCCCCTCTCTCTCCGTCAAATGACGACCAATTATATATATATATATATATAATACTCATTTTCTCAAATACACTTTACCCCTCTCTTTTTTTATTCCTTTTTTTCTTTCCTTTTTTCTCTCTCTTCCCTTTTTCTCTTACTCTCACCCGAATTCCTCAAATTTCCTCAACTTTTTATTTCACTCCCACTCATCATTTCACCCCATCTTTCCATATTATTTTCCTATTTCATCACTTTTCCTATTCTACTTTACACCAATCCGGTGGTGTTTGTGAAGGTTGAAGGTGGTGGTTGTTAAGCTCGGCTGCCATGGTGAAGGTGGCTGTGGCAGCGGGTGAACTGTGGTGGAGTTGAAGATGGCGGCTGGTGGTGAAGGTGGTTGATGATTGGAGCTCTGTTGTGGTGGCTTAGGGGTGATGAAATGGTGGTGTAGATGAGCTTGGCAAAAGTGGGTCTTTTAGTTAGTGGCAACCATGGTAGGAGGTGTGGACCTGTGGTGGCTGCTACATGGTAGTGGCTTGGCTAGAGCTTGCGGTGGAAGGTGGCAGTGAGGTTGTTTGGCAGTAATTGTGCCCGGTCATGGTGGCAGATGAAGGTTGATGGTGGTGGAGTGGCTTGGCTGGTTATGTTCAAGGCTGGCCATGGGTTGGTTGGAGAGAGAATATGAGATTGAGGATAAAATATAGAAAATAAGGGGCATTTGGTCTTTCCAAATATTTGATTATTTTGATTAAATTAAATTAAAAAAGTGGGGACTTAAATGACATTTTATGCCAATTTTAACTCCGTTAGAGACGGAAATATCATTTGGGTTTACATGATAATTATATGATAGAAAATATTCATTTGAGAATGTTAGTGATATTTACCTAATTTTTTGTCAAAATTGATGGTCAATGGATATTTTCTAATGATCATTAGATAGAGGAGATAATTTGCATAAATTTGTTAAATGATTGGAGTATATATGCATGTACTCAATATGAGAGGAGTTTGCTTAACATTCTTTATATATAACAATGAGGTTTCTTGCACTTTATGATAAAACACACATCATTAGTTATCACCAAATAACCTTTCTAATAAGTGCACAAAACTTGTAATTTTATATCCCAAAATAAGTCTTTAATTAATATTTTATATTATTTAAATGATCTTATATGTGTATTTTTATATTTTATAGGGATCGATTCCGGAATGAGAAAAGAAGAATAAAAAATGAAAAATAAAAAAGAATTTATGGCTATAAAAATGAAGGTTATATTTGTTAATAGTAAAAAATGAACACAAAAAGCACCGTGGGAGATATGGTATTCTACTCAAACTACTCTATAAGAGGTTTCAAGTTTAAAATTTTGAAAAATATTTTTTACACGGCCACATCAATGGTCTAGAATTCAAATTAAAGATATAGGGATCAAATCTTAGAGATTCAAATTCAAAATTTGTATTTATTTCTTTTTAAATTTTGTATTTTTAATTTTATTTTTTCACCTAAACCATTCTCTTCTAACTCTATAAATAGGGGGTCTTAGGGGTTGCTGAAAGGTTTAGAAATTGCAGAAAAAAATGTAGCATAGTCATTTTCTTGTATTCATTTTCTTTTCTTGTAAATACTCCTCAAGAGAATGATGAAGTTACCATGGTGAAATATAAATAAGTTTTTTTACCTTTTTTTGTATAATTTTTCTCTCAAGGGCATTATTTTATTTACGTTTTTAATTTCAAAAGAAAATTCGAGGAAGGATTTTTCGTATTTGCCAAATAATGGTAATTCAAAAAATGTTTACTTCTATTTACCTAGCTAAGGTGCATTAGATTAAGTAAACAAATTATTCTCTCATATATAATCAAATGTTTTTTTATTCCATATTTTTCTTCATCTTTTCAAGTTATAATTGAATTGGTGAAGTGTATTGGTTATTGAAGAAAAAATCATATAAAAATAATAAAAAAAATTATTTGTATGAATCTGTGGTGGTGGATTCCCTTCCCTTAAGATTTATTTTATTAGTATTAGTTTTATTTATTCTATTATAATTTCAAAAAAATAAAAAATATTTTAAACTATTAATTTTTCATCTTCATAATAAAGGTTTTGAATCCAAGTTTAATTCAAAATCTCACTTGAGAGTGGTTCGACCTTATTTATTATTATACAATTTTTAGTAAAATTTTTGCAGGTTTTATTTTTGTACAAAGTGTAGAGAGAAACAATGACATCCATCCACTAATCTACATTCGTCATCTTCACTAAAGCTTGGATATAGACGACACAATACGTATACGATGATATGATAAATTTTGTACAAAAACATAATATATATCTCAATACTTCTTTTTAAAATAAATTTTAAACTTTTTTTTTAACAATTATAGTATGATGTTATTATTGAAAAATTTACATTTTAATGTTCAAAACTTTTTTAAAATGTGTTGTGAAGTGTCTGATAAATATTAGACGTGTTAGAAATAAATTTTTTTTTTTATATTATGGATACGTTTAGAAAGTATCTGACACAATACGGATAAGTCACTCTATAAGAAGTATCCATGCTTCCAAAGTTGTAATAGAAGGTGAGAGAGAGATAATTGATATGGGAATTTGACTCCAATTGAACTTTGATGACGTGGAAGAAAAGTCATAATGATAAACCCTAATGTGACACTCCCATTTCTAGATAGAGTGGGAAGCTAAAAAGTAAGTTTCCTACCCAAATACCAAATGTATCTTACTTCTAAATGTATTTACAGCTTTCGCAACCATTTGGATTCTGACTTGATCGTCGAAGCGCTTTTTGATTACTCTCTTCTTATCTTTTTCAAGGCTAGAGTTGACTCCAGATCGTGCGACGATTTTTGCTTCATGAGTTGGCGTCATATGTGGGAAGTGTCTTTCTCCCTTTAAAAGGATGACTCATTTAAGATCTAGGCTAAGCGTTTGCAAAGATAGCCTGCCACTCGCTCCTAGTCACAACCCTTCAGCTCGGTATGTCCCACTAGCCGATCAGGTCCTTCCCACCGGTCAGATCCCTTCACTTAGTCAAATTTCACCCTTCGATTAGGACCCGATACTTGGACAGGTCCCCCCAGCCGGTCAAGACCCCCAGTTAGTCATGTTTTTCCACACAGACAAGATCGTCATGGAGAAGATATGCGGGCTCCCAGTCATGGAGTTTTGCTCAGGGCACGCCCCGGCACCCCAAACAACTTATGACATGTTGCACCAAATTTAGAACTTGAACCAAAACTTGATAGAGATGCTCCAACAAAATGTGGCAATTCTACAACGCCTTCCTCCTATAAATCTGGTGCCCTCATGGGGTCACCACAACCCGACTAACCCAAAAGGCAACACTGTGCAAGATAATGGTCCCCCAATACCAGATAATGCAGTCTAAAGTTGTGTGGGAAGCTAGCAAGTTGTGGGCAATCCCTTTTATCTACTATCCGCCAGAACCCAAGTTCATGGAGACTTTAAACATGTAGGGGAAGTTTCTTATTATGACCTGCAGATACAAGACCTTAAAGTTAAGGTTAAAAGCATGGCTTATGCCTTGAAGGAAAAAGGCCCTATTACATTTGAAGACCTTATGTAACAAACCAAGCTCCATTTTAGCTCCGATGTAATGAGTTATTCTTTACCCAGAAAATTCAAGGTGCTAACTCTAAAAAATTTGACAGGACCAAGGACCTGCTTAAACACCTGGAGACATACAAGGCTCTTATGTATCTCCAGGGGGTGCCAGATGAGATCATGTGAAGGGCATTTCCTACTACATAGAAAAGTTCTGCTTTAGTATGGTTCAATAGCCTGAAACCTGGATTAATACATTCCTTCAAGGACTTGAGTCGACAGTTTGTGAGCAATTTCATTGTAGCGTGCAGACATTAGAAACCAATGACTTATCTGCTGAACGTGAGGCAAAATAAAGTTAAATCACTGCACAAGTATATCAATCGATTTAATAGAGAAATGTTGTAAGTTGATGCATTAGATGACAAAATGGTTGTTACCACATTCATTAGAGGTCTGCAATCCTCAAAGTTCTTGTACTCTATTTCAAAGCATCCGCCAAAAAGCATGTCAGAACTGCTTATAAAGGTCTAGAAGTACATGAATGTAAAAGATACTCTCAATGCGCGAAGGAAAAATGAGGGTGTTGATAAAAAAAACAAAGAAGAAAAGACAAAGTTCTATCACAAAGGAGGAAAGGGAGACCAATTACAGTAAGCATACAGACAGGCCATCTTGGCGAGATAAAAATCTCAGCTTCACTCTGTTGAATACGCCAATAAACCAAATCGTCCACGTGGCCCCAAATCTAAGGACGAATCCGGCGAAGAGATCTTATGATAAATACTATAGATTCCACTGCGATTATGAGCATGATACAGACGAATGTATTGACTTGAAGAAATAGATTGAAGACAAGAAAATCACCCTCAAAGGCACCAACCATTAGGTGAAACTAGGGTCATCTCAGGAGATTTTCAAGTGGTGGTAAGGACGTTGGTTATGTAGAGCCAACATAAGACTTTGTCAGGGTCTTTGTATGATGATGAAACAGCTGCACCATCTTTAGAGCGCTGAGCATCTGAGGAAATATTACTAGTAAGAATTCGTATATCCATAATATAGAAAATTTTACTTCTTTCCAGTTGTTTTAGTATAGTGCCGACATTTTCCTTTAGCTAAAAAGAAAGTTTAGTAGCCAGGTTGGTCTTTAGACAACATCGATTGTCCATAGATCATTAAAGAATCAATAAAATTCTTTGTCTTCAAATGATGATTATGAAAATTGTTGCAAACAAATGCAATCTTGTCAAATCCACTATGACTCATACCCCATTGGGGCACACCTAATTGGAGGACCTTTGATGAAAAAGGCGGGATGAATGAATTCCGAAAATATTATTAAGTTTTTATTCATCAAACACCTATGTTTAACAGATGAGTGAATAAACTCTATTGAATTTTATCTCAATAGGGGGTAAGGCACTTGCATGGTTGAGTTTATATAGACTTGTGACTAACCACCACATTTCAAAAGAGTAACTTTTTCTTCAACGTTCAAATGCTAACGTTTGTATGCGAACGGCGACTTGGCAACATGTATTCTGGAGTAAAGGCACGAAGATTGTTTCGTGGGACCCATTAACTCAAAAATAAATAACAAACACAAACCCACTATAGTGCAGAGGTGGGACTCCACAGTCCCCATAGTTGAAAAAATCGGGACCTCACGATCCCGACAATAACCACTTTAAAGCCTTGCACTCTGCTAACGGCAAAGCAGTGACCTAAAGGTCTTGGCGGTAACTATTGCGGGGCCTCACAGTCCACTGGTAACAAAGTCGGGACCTCAAGGTCCCAACAAAAGTAGTTACAAGGCCTCACGACCTTGCCAGTGAAAATAAAGGGGCCTTACGGCCCCCATCGCCATGATGGCAAGACTCGCAGTCTCGCCGAACACGAAAGGCATAAACATATGTCCCACCAAAGTAAGTGGATGGTGGGACTTTAAGTCCCACCTAATGACACATGGGCGATACTATAAACTTCCACCTTATGTCACATGGGCGGTCCTGTAAAGTCCCATCTAATGACAGATAGGCAGTACTATGCAAGTCCCACCTGAATGTCATATGAACGTTATTGTGTATGAAAAGTGTCTTACACCATGAAAAGTGTCATGTCTCATGAATAGTGCTTTGAGAATATTGAATGAACAGTGCTTTGAGGTTTTGAACATGAGCAACCATGGCAGGACTTGTAAGTTCTCTAGAGATTAAAGAAGAATTTAAAATATGTACATCATGTATTTGTATTAAAGTTATAAACTGTCTTTTTCAAATATTGATATTAAAGCAAGTAATGTTCTTGAGACTTGACAAGAAACCTTCATGAACAAGGGGCAATTGATATGGGAATTTGACTCCAATATATTGAACTTTGATGACGTGGAAGAAAAATTATAATGATAAACCCTAATGTGACTCTCCCATTTTTAGATAGAATGGGAAGTTAAAGAATCAGTTTCCTATCCGGATAGAAAATGTATCATGCCTCTATAAATACGGTGACGATTTATTAGCTAGTACACAATTAATGACATCTGAGTGCCTTTATAGCAGTCATTCTTATTTGGACTTGATTGTCAAAGCATAGTGGACTATCACCACACCGATGCCCTTTTGATTACTCTCTTATTGTCTTTGTTAGGGTTAGAGACTCTAGATTCTGCGACGATTTTTGTTTCATTACTTCTTGGGTTGTAATAGAAGGTAAAAGAGAAAAAAAAAAATAGATGAGGAGGTTATTAAAAATGATTTTAAAAGTTAGTAGATGAAATTACATATAATAAATAAATAAAAAGTGATTGATCCCATTATATGGAGTTAAGGCAATAAGATGATGATTTAGTTTAATGAAATAAATAAGCAGATAAAAAGCTTTCGCAGTGGTTTCTATTCTCTCCGTCCTAAACAGTTTATGGAAGCCTCCCAAAGTTACTGTGTGGCCAAGAAAAGTGCAGGAGAGGGGTGGGATTGTTATTAGGTTAGATATTTGAATTTATGGTCTACTATTTGGTCTGAAATAATTATTTTTAAACCGAGAACTGAAGACTTGACTTCTTCGAGTGAAGTCTTCAACATTTGCCAACTGTAGTGCGCACAAAATCACGAAGAAGCTGAAATCCAATTAGGATAACTATTACTCCTGTGTTTTTCAGTTGATTCACTAGCATATCATTGAGATACACAAACCAACCAACAAGAATTGCAATCTCAGCCCAACAAAATCCTAATCTGGATTATAAAAAAAAAAAAAAATGAAGATCTTAATTCACAATAAACCCCACTCTCAAACTGCTAATATTTGTTCGACCTACATGTAAAATTAGCCAATAAATTCAAATTAAACCCAGCAATAATAAATCAGATTCCACCAATTGTGATCCTAAATGTACTCCTTATGGTTTGCTTGGGGCTGAACTAGAAACACATTCTCTCCATCATAGTTGGTGTGGGTTAACATTTTTTTTTTTTTTGCAGTGCAATTAAAAGATAACAACAATCTAAGGAACAACTATAGAACAATATTGTCAGAGAAATTATTTATTAGCTGTTATATGTTAAAAACATATATCCAAGAGAAAAACTTTTATCAACCATAAAAATTTACACAAATTTACATCTTGGACTCGCATCCTTCAAATAATTTCACTTTGGCCAAACAGAGTCAGCCTCTCCGACTCGGTACCATCCTTTTTCAAGTCAACTCGCTCTTCCGCGTACCGACGGCGACTTTTTCGCCAATCGTAGGAGCTTTTCACTTCAAATAAATCCCACCATCTCGCCGGAATCTAACCACCGGCGAAATTGGAGGCAATACCTAGCTCTGGCCCCAGCAGTTCAAGTACATGACTTGCTGGAGAGACTCGTCGGCCTTCTTTTTCCTCTCCTCTCCACTCCCACTCCCGATGAATCCGTCGATGTTGGATTCAAGCATGCCGAAAAACGGCCGAAGATCGGCCTTGCCATGCTGAAGAGAACTGAGGCCGGACGTCCATTTATGCCCCTGATCGGAGTGGCCACTTACAACAGCGACACTGGCCGCCATCCAAACCCGGTTCAGGTAACTCATTCTGTCTCCGGTTCCACTTAAAAACTGAAATAACTGTGTCTTGTGTTTTATGTTTGCTTTCTGTGTTTCTTTGCTGTATTGGAGATGGTAGAGAGGTGGTGTATATATAGTATAGTGGGAAGGGGGCAAAAAGATAAGGCGGTGTTGTGAAACCGGAAACTGTAAACTGGAAACTGGAAACCGGCTAAGCGAGTGGTTTTGGCATATTACTGACAACGAGATGATCCGAGTGTGGAGAAGAAAAGGACGCTGCCAAATTGGAGACGAATTTCTTTCCGGAGTGTTTTGGATCTTTTCCAAAGTATAGATAACGTACGATCATGCTGAATCGGCAATTTGTCGCGATACGACAGGTTTTTGTAAGTTTGATGTAAATCTCTAGTCTGTAATAAAATTGGTAGGTAACGAAACGATACGAGGATGCATCTTAAAACCGCGAGAAATTGTGGTATCTATAGCCCATTATTGTAGGCGAGGCAAGTAGCAGGCAAAGGGGGGTAGCTGGAAGGCTTATCCGAAAGACAATGTCATGACTCATCCAATGCGCCCAATAGTTAGGCAACAGGTTACTCCCTCCTCACTTTCGATGTGGGGCTCCAAATGGGTCCCACCACACAATTATTATTGTTGTATGCAGTAGGAATCTGTCATTTTCCTTGACATTAGGGTAATTCTGTCCTTTTCCTTAAGACATTAGGGTAACCTTGTCCTATTCCACATGGGCTCTTATATGCACTGGACAACATTGACACGTGAAAAGGACACGAACTGGGCCTGTGGCTCCTTCTTCCCAGTTATTATTGATGACATGGCATATTGGCATGGAGAGCATGGGGGTATCAAGTGCTGGAGAGTAGAGATGGACTCCATCACCTATCCCATTTATTGTCATGTATTGGAAATTGGATCATTAAAAGAGGAGGTATAGTACCAAGTAAAGGTGTCCATGGTTCTACTTTGGTTCCGTTTAGACGACAAAACGGATCGAATCCAATTCAACAAATCAAATTAATACAATTCTCCATATATATATATATATTTTTAATCTCATAAATAGCTTTCACATGGAAGAGAGTCGAATCCTGTAAAAAAATAATAATAATAATCTACAGCTTATTACAACAGTTTTGATGGTTTTATTTTACGGATTTTATATTTTTAATATGTTTTAAAAATTTGAATAATCGACCTACTACTATGAAAAGGTAATAAAGTAGCAAAAACTTAAAACAATTGGTGGTCTGTCCCTTTACTTTGTTATTTTCATTTTCTCGTTCATTTTTCACTGCAAACGGAGCATAAAGAGTCCGTTTGAGACCTTGGTTGATTTCCATCACTTTTTTGTTCTTTTCTTTACAAATGGACCAAAACGGTGTCAAAGAAGTTGGTTTGGAAGGTACAAACCACTGACCTATAGAATGGGCTTGAGGTGTAATGGGTCAAGTGTAATGGACTAAGGTAGTTTGTAAATTACAAAGTTGTGGTTAAAACCAGCAACTTCCTAAAATGTGGAGAGAGAGAGAGAGAGAGGGGAAATGTCCTTTTTATAGGGAGAGGATGAGTTTATAATTACATGCAATGCATGTGGACTATCATTAGTAATGCTACCCTCCATGCTCATTGTCTTCTTCTTTTTGGACTTTATCTCCAGTGCCCATGAGAAATGGGTCACCCTCCCTCAATTACACCCTTGTAATCATTCCTGTGAGGTCCACAAATCAACTTTCTTAATTATTTCAATTAAACCACTCAAACTTTATTACTTCTTTTTGGTATTAAGCTTTTAAAAAAAAATCTTAACCACCTAACCTATATTACTTCAAAATATTTTGACGCCATTCAAAATAGTTTCACTGAATAACTATCGCGTATCAAAATATTTTAAGATATTATAAACTTTTTTCAGTCAAAAAATTTCATACCCACCTTTTTCTCTTCCAATCAATAATAGGTTAAGAAGTGAGAGCTCACCAGACGCATCACTGCTTTACGTACACAACATGTGTAATAAAACTTACAGTACCTGTTATACATGCAAAACGGAGATCTTAGGTGCATCGTGTACCGGACACTCAATATTTATTTCACATCCTCTATGTGTGAGATCTCATTAATTTAATTGTCAACTCAACACAGGGCACACAATGTATAAGTTTCATCAAGGATCATAGACAACAACCCAATCATCTAAAAGAAATGAGAAAATTGTCATTATAGAATTGTTAAACTTAAGTATTGTATATTGTATTGTATTGTATTATTCCCTATGGGATAAAAACCAAATAAACAAAGAAATCTTATCCACTGGCTTTAAACCTACTCCTAGATATATCAGCCTGGCCTCTTTTATGGTACATCAAATTATAATTCATTACTCTCGATTATTAAATTATTATCCAGGAAGGTTCAGAAGATAAGATGATACTAAGATCTTTCTCTCCTCTTATTGCCCATCTATTTACTATTTATTACTTTTGATTATTAAATTAGCAACTAGCAAGGTTTACAAGATATTACTTAATACTTTTGATTATCAAAATAAATATCCGACATGCTTCGCTAAAAAGGGCTTAGTTAGTACTTTCTTTGGTTGTTTCATGTAGGGTCACATATTAATCGACCTGTTTATTAACAACTCTCTTCAATTAAAAATTAAAAATTAAAAATTAAAATTTTCTAATTTATTAATGTGAAACTACAACTCTGCTTAATTAAGGATTCATTTTTTACTTTATGAATATGAATCGAGGTCCAGTCACCTGTAAAATAAGTTGAACGTGAATAGTTATCGGTTTATCTTGGAATATTCAATTAGGACTCTCTTTTTCTCTCTCTCTCTCTCTCTTTATATTTTTAGTGTGTGTGTATATATATATATATATATATATATTAGCCGAAGTTATCGCAGATTAATAAACAGAGCTTGAACATACCTCAGTTTGGCTTCGAGTTCGGTTCAATACTTTCAGACTCGTCAACAGAGGAGTCTATATAAACTTCAAAAAGTAGTTCCTCAAAAGTCCAATTTATCTTCATTTTTCACACAAATCAAATAATACTAAGCGCTTAACTGAATCAAGCTTGAGCTGAGCCCAAAATGCAACATATCTAATAATATCAATCATGTAAAGCTTAAACATAATGACATGCTGGCTTAGTTTGGCTCAAACTCAAGCCTAGCTCAAACATTACTAGATTCTATCATTTGTAACCCATATTTCATGGTCCTTCTATCTCACCATTTATACATCCTTAACATAAAATGGAGTCCTCAGATAGAAGACAGGAAATTAAGACCACTAATTTCATGAAACCCAATAAGTTAAACCTTTAGTGTGTGACAAATTAACCTGTTTTAAAAGCTATGGTTAACATAATGGAATTCATTTGTTTCCATGGGATGCCAAACACACCATAATGCTGCAACATTAAAATACTATATATGATCTGTGTATGGGATTATATTAAGTGACAGTGTAATCGTATCTAGAACGCAATCTAATGTCCATTAGAAGAAAAGCTTTTGATTAGTTTTTGCTAAAAGGATCAGATCCATCATTATCCATATTCACACAAAAAAAACCTTTAAACAAATGTTCTTATTTGTAACAACCTGATTGATGACAAAAAATGCACATCAAGTTGAATCAGAAGTTCTTTTAAATCATAAACAACATGAAACTGGTTGCTTCCACAAGCAAACTCAACTCTCAAGGGATGCCGAAAAATAAATATATGTAAATAAAAGCTTCTAATATGACCTTCAATTGTCTGAATGGCCGAATTTTTAGAGAAGTACTAACCATGGCCTAAAATGTATATAAGGTGAGGTTTTTTTATGATCTCGGAAAAAACCACAATTTCATTTCTAATCAAAGCTTGCCATCTACAAGTAAGAACACATGAACCCAAGATCAAACTTCTTAATTCAAATACATTTTCCATATCATATTTCATGGCACCAAAAACATGCTGCCGGTTACCTTTCCATAAACCCCCTGGTTCTTCAGTCAGGAACAAGCTTATAAAACCTTCTGATCAAGCTTATAAAATCAGCACGTTACACTAAATCAACACCTTCAACCTGCTGTCGAGCAAGATATCTTTCTCTCCTTTCTTTCTGCAAATGCGAGCAAGGAGCAAAGAGGATTTGAAGAAATGTACAATGAACAAGTTAGAGAAGCCCAACCAGATAAGTAAAAAAAGCCAAGCTAAATGCTTATAAGTCTCACCCATTCATCTATAACAAGTCCTTCCGCGACAACTTTTGGACCTGTTTCTTCTGGAGGCTTTCTGCGAGCCTCAACTGCAGCATCAGCCTCAGCCAATTGTCGATTAAGTTTGTCCAGGGCCTTGATGAAATCAGCCACTAAAGACTCAGAAATTAAGGAAAAAATAGCATATATACACATACAAGTGTGGAAAGATACTAAATTAGTCATAATTTAATATTTACTTACAGGGCAGGGTCGTTCTGCATCAAGGAAGACAACTTGCAAAATCTGCTCAATGGCTACTTCATCCTTTTGCTCATCAAACTATTTAAAAGTTGTCAAATAACACAAATTTTCCATCATTGAGATGACAGATAGCTGTTTGCAATGGTTCATAGAAATGATAAGTTGAATCATGTACAAAATGAAGTTTTTAATTTGAATTTTATTTGAGAAAAATGAACTCTACAGTTCAGTTAGATGTAAAATTGCAGGGACAATTGACTAGTTTCCATAACAGTGAACCAGTCCAAATTGAAAATTGCAACATATCAAGACACTGAATCACTTCTCCGTTAGATTGCATCATCTGGAAAATTAATAGGTGAGATTAAGAACTGGGGCTGAAACCTATGAATTCAACAGTAGCATATTCACGAATTATGATGGTTTGGCCATGTGCAGTGATTGCCAATAACTGTACTGTTACGAAAAGTGACACGGTCCTTATTAAGAATAAGGCTAGGGGAAGTGAAACCTAAAACTAATATGGATTGAAACTGAGAGAAAAGATATGATAGAATTTGGTTTAACTGGGACTTTTTTTTAGATATAGTGGAATGGCGAAACAAGATTCATGGAGCCGACCCCAAATAGTTGGGAAGATGCTTGATTTAGTTAGTTGATATACTTTTTAGGTGCATGTCCAACCAAAATATCAGACACATATCTCATACCCATGTCCGAGTATTGTTTGACCGCATGGCTATTTCGCCTACTTTTAAAAGTCAACGATTGAAATAATCTGTACCCTAATCATTTAAATTTGCTCAAGAATTATGCGACTTCAAGTCATCAAACCTTAAACTCAAATGCATCAATTAGAAAAAAGTGTGAAGCTGACTCGAAAGAATCAAAGGTGAGATAAATGACATTTAAAGTTATGGCAAGTTTGTCATGAGGTGAAAAGATTCCACAAACACACTATATTTATCAATTAACACCAAATACTAATTTTAGGGCAAGCAATATTTACCAGCTCTGGTACATAATCCATTTCTCCTTTTACTTTTAAGCTCATTATCTTGAACTTAACCCTGCTCTTCTGACCTAGTAGTTTCTCATTGTTCTCTGGCTGCTCCACAAACTTGAACACTGTCAGGATAAGTTTGAATTATAATGAGGATCTCACTTAAAAGTAGTCAAGTAGGGCCTTCATTCAGTCCACAAATGCAGTATAACAGAGCTGAAAAACATGGCGAACTAAGAAAAATGATGTTACCAGTTGCAATAAGACTTTCACTGGGAGCAAGTATACCCCCTGGAGGACGCATGTAACAGCTCTTAGGTGCAGTTGTTTGAAACTAAAATATAACAAGAAATCACCAATTAGATGGCTTGATTAGGCAATAATGTTAATGAAATATATCAAACATAATGATATAATTGAAAAAGAAGAAGGTAAAATAGTGCATCATATTTTTTTGGCTTGAAAGAAAGGTATTTCAGTATAGTAGCTGCAGGATATAATGTAGAGGTTGCTTGGTTCAATGTAAAAGCTTGAGCTGGCAGCTGTATAGATGTGAGTTCAAGAGCAAGAGCAGCTATTTTGTGTAAAATGATGTCAAATGTTAGATTTGTCCAGAATATTCTCCTCCTAGCACCTCCACATAGGCAGGACATATAAAATCTCATTTTCTTTGTTTTCATATTATTCTACCAAACTTCACTGAACCTTAACAGAAATTTCTGAACTCGATCCCTTTCAAATGTAAAAATATATTTGTTGAGAATATTTAAAAGGCCCAATTCCCCAGAATCTCTGACCAATGTTTTAAAAAAAAATTGCCAAATTTATGGGCAAAAAATTTCATCCAAATGTTACCCATTTCGATAAAGAAATTTGGCCAACTAGTCACAATTATTCCCAAATATCAATTTCTTAATAAAGGAGTTCAGAATATGATCAGACAAAAGCAAATAACCCTATCTGAGACAAGTCAGATAAAAGTATCAGGCACAAGAAAGAATCACCAATAGACAAAGCTATATATTCCATACCTTGAAAGCAACACGAGACCTGCTTATGTTTTTAATCCTGATTGCACTCCTGACCTGTTTACCGGGTTCGTCTTTAAATTACAGAAAAAAGAAAATCAAGCAAATTAGTCAAGGATAAAACAATTTTTTTTTTTTGATAAATTAGTCAAGGATAAAACAAATTTGACAGAAAAGTAGCATTCACTGTAGACAATTAAGCCAAAAAAATACAGTTCCTGATGAAAACATAAAGGATGTGGCATAGCAGATTATCACTAAATTAATCTATGAACAACCCCAAAATGCAGATCAGAGATAACTGGAAGTCCATCAAGTGATCCACATTTATAAAAGCATCCGAATCTAATAAACAAGTTAAAGAAAGATTAACTCCAAGAGCATAAAAAGCTATTTCAAGAGCACTCAAAACAATGCAATAGAAGCAATGCTAACATGCAAAATCAATTGAAACGAGACTGAATGAAGAAAACCCAGATCAAAACTCCAGCAAAAGCTTACAAAATCACAACCAAAATTGATTGTTGGCCTAAGGCGAGAAACCCACAAGAAGAGAATCTAATATACACATAAATTACATACAAAGGCGTGTTTGTATATATATATATACATATATCTATATGTATACCGATGAGACGTACAGGGAAAGTAGAGTTTGTTGGGAGGATCGAGACCAAGTCTGCGCCTACTGGGAAGAAGAGACTTTGCCATGGACGAGACCGAGTTGGAAGAAAGAAGATTAGAATGATCCATGGTTTGGTTCTGCTGATGAACACTACTAGTCTGCGAAGAAGAAGCATTGTTAGAGTGCCAAAACGGCATTCTACAGAGGCTCCAGAGCTTCCCTTCCGAAATCGACTTTTCGTTGGTCACAGCCATTCTCTTCTCTTGCCAGAATCTGACCCGCTTCACAGGGAATCGAATTGAGGGCACCGCCAGGCAGTTACTCTTAAGACAGTCTTGTATAATCCGTAATCACTTTATTCGGGAATGAAATATCATTGTCACATATATCTATATACTGTATATATGAATCGATCTTTCCCTGTTGGGTTGCCACTTAGGAGTGCTTGATTGGGACATGGCGGTGGCACTTCAATGGGGTTTTGAGACAGCTCGGATCTTTAAATATTGGAATTAGCTGTATTTGATTTGATGCTAGTCTCTCTACATCCCTATTTCGTTGGTTCCCGGGTTTTGGCAGTTGGTGCTACAAATTAGAGATCCAAGAGTTTGGCCTAATGGACGTTACGTAGCAGTGTCGCATTTTTAACTTTATAATAAAGTATTATTATTATACTATTTTATCTATTAAATCAATGTTCGGATCTTTTTTTCTAGAGAGGATCCAATCCCATTATGGAATTTAAAGTAGATGATGATATGTATTATGTATATCAAGCATTTGCTTACATTTTGGTATGATGATATGTATATCCAACATGCATGAAAGCCATAATGCATTATGATGTTTTCACATGTTGTTGTGATACCCTTAAAAGAAGAATAACATTGGAATACTAGCTGATAATCTCATCCCATGTGGCCCTCTTGCAAAAGCATCCATTCTTTTCCTTCTTTTCCTTCCTGTCAAATGCATACCTACATATATATATATATATATAGAAATATATTCTTGATTGGAAAATGGCTATCTTTTTACCTGCCATGAATTTGGCAAATGGTAACTTGCCAGGGGAGGGTATAATCTGGCAGCTTTTGTATAAAGCCACTCTCACTCCCAAAATTTCTGACATTAGGTTCATGGTTCATACCTACAAATCATAGAATACAAGGGAATGTATTAATAATCTACAAAGAATTCAAGCCAATGAGGTTGCTAGAGTTTGATGTCTGCTTACATGGTAAAATTTAAACCATTCGACTTAAGTATGTAACGTTAGACTAGACTCGACTCCCAGGAGAGAGAGGAAAGGAACTTATGTGAGCGGGACAGCCTGGATTCATACTGATATTTAAAATTTTAGTAGGAGCATTTGTATTATTTTATAAAATTATAGTTCTAAAGTGTAAATAAATATAAATTCTAGTGGAGTTGTCCGGCCCCACTGGCCACTTAGGCGGTCATCAAAGACACTCGCAAATAAGATTCATTTATTAGGCTCTTAAACATTTTCATTTTTTTGTATTTAGACTTCAATTAGTTTTTATAATTTAATTCATCTTATTTTAATTGGATAAGTGGTATTGGTAAAACTTTTCATCTACTCCTAGATTTTCTCTATTAAACTCTTATTTTTTATTTTTTTTATTATTATCTCTTATGTTTTCATTTCTCTTACCCTCTCACAAACATTTTTTTTTCTCGTCTCCTCATTTCAGCCAATAGGGGTGTATTAATATTAGTAAAGTCTCTCCATAAACTTATCTATCTTACTATCTCACTTCATCTTCTATGTATATTATATATTTTATTCTCTTACATATTTGTTATTTTTAGACTCTTACAAAAATAGTAATAAAAGTGAAGAATTTGTTGAAACATTGGACAAGATTTTTATAACATCACATTTTATTGTTCTTTAACTTAATTTATTTTATACTTTTATTGTTATTTTTTATCATAGAAATTGTATATTTAGTTTGTGGTCATTTTTATTTATATTATTAATTATGTCTAATAGAAAATATGGATCACAATATAAAAAACTTAAAAAAAGAGTAGAATAGATAAAATAATTCAATCTAAAACAAGAGCTTCTGATAAATTTGTTATAACTAATAATCAAAATGTAACAAAAAAAAGGTAAAAATTTAATAATAAATAATCAAATCATCTAATTAGTAACTTTGCATCTCAAAAAGTAAGAAGCGTGATTTTTAAATAAAAATTATTAACTATTATTTGATATCAATATTTTAAATATAAGGTCACTTTTTTATTTTTCGTCTAAAACTTCAAATTTAATAAGCCACCCTTGACCGGACCCTTCCTAGCTCTGTGTCTGTCCTACTTTTGTGTAAGTTTATGAACACAAATCTCGTTTAAGCTCACGTGTTCATAAACATAAAGTTGTGTAGGCTTTACAAGTTCATGAATGTAGATTTCTTATAAACATGGCTTTAATTTAGATTTGTACAAATTCATAAACAAATAAGTGATTTTGAACACGAACTCAAATTGAACTCAATCACGCATGTGAAATCAAAATCAATAATAAACAAGTTGAGTATGATGTTTTTAAAATAATGAAGAATGAAGTTGGGAGTACAATGTTTTGAAGTTGTCACAATCTTGAACTGAACTCACAAAATATGCTCGATTCATTTGCAATGAAAAAAACAACCCCCAACGAAAAAGAGCATCTAAAGTTAAGGGCTAAAAGCTATTCTTCACTTGTATTTTTCATATGATTCATTTAAAAGCAATTACATAGTAAAAATTGCTAAATTAGTTTAATAATAATTCAGTGTGTTTGTTGTTTTAGCAAAGGGTACGTACCCTTTGAACTTTACACTGTTACTGCTGCAGATTGGCCCCATCCGTGGCAAATCTCGGCCCATATATTCTTTAACTTTAGACATTTTTTAACCATCCCCTTACTAAGCTTACTTTTAGTTTCTCTCACTACAAGCTGGGCTCGGAACAAGGACATAGAATTTCGTAATTTCTAACGCATTTGGTACATTTCCTATTTCTCTCACCAGTGCTATTCTATTTTCTTTTTCTTTTTTTAATTTTGAAAGAAAATTTATAATTACTACTCTCTCTCTCTGTGTTCATCAAAACAACTTGTGCCTTTCCATTCCTATTTTTTACTCTTGTTCCCCAATTGAGACTTGAACCTTCAATTTGGTCTTTTCATCTCCCAACAGACCACTCAAACCAAAAACCCTGTGACTAAATCCACAATCACACCAAACAAACAAACAATAAATAAATAAATACACAATTCAACAATGGGAAGAACCAACGTTAATTGAAACAGCAATTCTCAAAATACGAGTTATCTTATAGGATCAAAATTACTTTTGTGTATTTACATTTCAAAAGTGTTTTTTCTTCTTCTTTCATCAGTTGGGACCCCAACAGCTCAAGTACATGACTTTTCTGAGAGACTCCTCCGACTGCTTTGCCTTCTCGTCTCTCACTCTGCTAGAAACAACAGCCGAAGACGACGAAGAAAACTTCTTGGCTTGAGAGAATGACCTGAGATTGGTCTTGGCGTGCTGGTGTATGGATCTTATTGTGTAGTTCCACCTACAGAATCCCTGATCTTTCAACGCCTCCACGGCTGCAATGCTCGCTGCCACCATCCAAGCTCTGCTCCTTGAACTCATCTTTCTTTCTTTCTTTCTTTGATCTTTCACTAGACAATTTGAAGACTTGAATATATATATATATATATAATATAGAGAGAGATTGTAAGTTTTATGTGTTTTGATGAATGAGATGAGAATAGAGAGAAACTGGGAATATATATATATATATAGATAGATAGATAGATATATGTACACACAACGCATACATTGTATGCTGTAATGACGTAATTGGAAACTAGCTATTGGAAAACCGGAGGCTGATGCAAATGGTATCCGGATTTCAATTATTGAATTGCCCTTATGAATTAGTCATGGCAATGTGATAAGTTGGTGGTAGAGTAGAGATTTTGTCTTATTTCTGTCACTTTCTTATGATGAGCCCACAGCCCACTGTCTTGTGCTTTCAGCCCGGAGATTTGGAGTGGGTAGCTGGTTTTTAAATTGTGTGTTCTATCATTCAATCCTTCTGTGACACTGTTTAAGTGGTCCATATCTGTCTCGTATGATAGAAACACATACAATGTAGTAAAACTTTTTTTCGTGCAGTAATTACCCCCCTATCCCCTCCCATGACATGATCCAACCCACCGGAGGCTGATGCAAATGTAGGCCATGTTTGGTAGAGTTTTTACTTCGACTTTTACGCGAAAGAAAAAGAAAAGCAGAAGTTAAATCAGGAAGCTGATACTCCCATCTTTCTTTAAACTCTCTTTTTGGACTCCGAAACCCTTCTGTCTTACCAATCCAAACACTCTCCAAAACGACTTTTGAGCTTGAAAAGCCGAAAGCCGCTTTTCAAAAGCTAATCCAAACAGGGCCGTAGTCACTGATCCTACGTAGCTCACATTTAGCCACATAAACCATTTATCTCATGTAACCAACAGGCAGATAGGAGATATTTTTAAGGAGAGTAATAGTAAGAAAGCATTATACCTCACGTAACTAATATGGTGATAAAAGTTATTCAAGAAGATAATATTAAAAAAAAATTATACAACATATAATCAAGAGGGTAAAATTTGTTTTAATGAGATGTAATAGTTGTAATAAAACAAATTACACCTGTAATCAATAACGTAATAGTTGTAATAAAAGAAGTTATACATGTAATTAATATGGTGATAGTCATAATAAATCAAGTTATACGTGTAACCAATAGGGTGATGGTCATAATAAAATTGTTGGAATATAATACATACTTAACTTGTAGAAATAAAAAAAAATACAGTAATAATTATAGAGAAAATTTAATTGACATACCTGATTGAAGATTAAGTTGTAGCATACCTTTGAATTTTTCTGCAAGAGTTTCTTATAGTGCACTACCCCCCGTCTGAGAGTTGTCGTAGATGAGGCTGAATAAGGGTTATGAAACCATTATTTATAACAACAGAGGGGGACAACTTCTCTACAAACAACCATACCTAAATCTCTCTTCCCATCATGGAAACTTAGATGACGGCTAGGATTAAATCCCACCAATTAAAGTTGAAAAACCATAATCCAACAATATAAATATTATACTGTCAATTACACCACAAATTGACAAGTATAACCCCAACCCATCAAGTAACGATATTTACATTGCATTCCAATTTTAGAAAATAGTGCATAGGACCACAAATAAAAATATTTTATTTATTTAAAATATTCTAACAATCTCTCACTTGGTTCATGCACTTTAAGTTTTATAAAACGACATCGTGGATTGCAATACTTTAAAAAAGTTAAGTGGCAGTGCATTTTATTTTATAAAAATACAACTATCGAAACAGATGGGTTAAAACTTTAAAACACTCTTTTCCATAGACTTCCTCAATAGTAGATCATGAATGCGTAGACAAATAATATATTAGTCTAAACAATTTCATAGTCTCAAAACTGATTCTATCTAGGATTCGAGCAAATATAGTGGTTTTTACTGCATTTCATGAGATGTGCAAACTGAATGTGGTCTAAACGCACACCTCACTATTCGTTCTATTTCATACCATTATAGTATGTCACCTGAACATATTACAGCAAACTGCCAACCTCCTGTCTAATGTGAGGGTTTACCGATATAGAGCCAATCCCATATCTAGCCCAAGCTATCCTCATGGAGTGTGAAATACTCCCACATGCACTTTAATAATTATGTTTGAATTTACCAGTGTGGTGTCAATCGTACATCTAATCCAAATACCCTCATGAGTGTAACATCACTCCCAAGCAAGCATAATAACATGTGCATAAACCATATATATGAAGATAATAATAATGATGTGTAATGCCCTGTAATTTTGAGGTTATTTTTATTTCATATTTTATTTAATATTTTTTAAATTTTTTTTAATTTAAGTGCCTTAATGTTCCTTCAGTGCTTTGCATATTGTATGTGTTTAATTAATTCTTTTGTACTTAAACTGTTTTGAACTTATTTGCTTTATGTGCGAAGTAGGTTTTTGTATGCCTAAATTGTTCAAGGAATTTTTAAGATGTGGTGGGATGGTTGATTTTATTTTTATTTTTTAGTTCTCGTTGGATTGGGTTTTTGGTTTTTCTTTTATTTTAAATTTTGGTTTGGGTTAGGAAGAAATTGGATTGAGTTGGACTAGAATGACTGGGCTAGATATATACGTATGGGCTAGGGTTTATTTTGTATATTTTTTCTTTTATTTATTTAGTTATTTTATTTTTATTTCAGTTTTTAAATAATTTTCTTTAAAAAAAAGAGGGAAAAATATAAAAGAAAAGAGAGGACTAAGGTTTCTGCCGTTAGTTTTACACACAGAAACCAAAAGTGTAGACGAAAGAGATGAGGGAGAGAAGAAGCGATCGAGTGGACGAGTTTCGAATCATCGAAGAGACAAGTTCGACTCTTCTCTTCCCCTTTGAATCTATATACATAGACTAAATCCTACAATGTTTAAATTGTTGTTGCATCGTTTATTTAATCTTTCATTTTTGGTATAAAATTGATTATATTAATCTAATTTTTCTGTGGATCATTATTTTTGTGCAATTATATTGGCAATTGAGTATTGGTGTTGGAATATTTATATACACACATATCGTCTGATGTGATGATCTTCACTAGTCAGACAGTGGAGAAGAGGAATGGGAATGGCAGTAGGTAATTTGATAGGGGCAATCATTCAGGGCAGCAGCCATGGAAGAGATACAGATCTAACGATGATGCTCAGAGAGGGGGAACCTCTACTCATAGGAGGCACAATGGGGAACCGCAAGCAGGTCGGGGTTAATCACAGGGAAATTAGTTGAAGAGACCTACTGGTGTGTTCAGAGGAAACTGTTATGGTTGTGGTGAGATAGGGCATTCAGCTAAGTATTACCCTAACACCAATCAGGGACAACCTGGTCAGCAGGGACAGAGACAGCAACCACCTTTGCCGGTACCACAAGTTCTACAGATACAGGCTCAGCATCGTCCAGCTTTACCCGCAACACCACCGCCCGTGGGATAACCTAGACAGCAGATGCATTACGGGAGGGTCTACAACATCATGCCATATGATGTGCAGGCTCCTCAGGCGATTGAGGGTATATTTCTGATCAATGGTAGACTTGGTCGCGTTTTATTTGATATTGGTGCATCTCATTCCTTTGTATATAGAGCATTTGCTAGCTTATCTGGTTTAGATATTCAGCCATGTACTTCTCCACTTACTATATCTACGTCATTGGGGGTTAGTACAGTTCTACGGGAATATGGTAATCAAGTCCCTATAGACATTGGCAGACTCAAGTTATTGGCAAATTTACTGATCTTAGATATGCATTTATATGATGTCATACTCAGGATGGACTAGTTTTCACATTACCATGCTCAGGTTAATTGCCATGATAAGGCAATTGTTCTTGCTATACTGAGTCAAGAGATGTATTTGATTGCTATGCTGCAATCAAATGGAGGGTCTAGTACGCACTTGTTTTTTATCAGCGAGGAGTCTCCAAAAGGAATTACAGTATCTTTAGATTCCATTCCAGTGGTGCGAGACTTTTAGGATATGTTTTAAAGATCCCAGGGTTACCACCTAGTCGTGAGATTGACTTCGTGATAGATTTAGCCCCAGGCACCAGACCTATTAATATCTGGATTGTATAACATCCCCACACATGCAAATGTCTAAGACTTGGTTTATGACCCGTCTAAAACTTAAAAGGTATTGCAGGAACTGCTTTACATGGTACCCTATTAAGAATATAAACAACTGTTTTGAAAGCTTCTCCCTAAAAACTCTCAGGTAGTGAAGAATGACTCATCATACTATGAACAGCCTCTTGATATGTGCGATTTCTCTTTTCTGCAACTTCATTCTGCTCAGGAGAACCAGGAGTGGTATACTGTGGCACAATGCCCTACTCTTTTAGGTATTTATTGAAAGGGCCATGATTCACACCCTCCTAATCTATTTTTCTATAATACTCACCACCTTAGTCCGATCTTACAGTTTTAATTTTTTTGCTCAATTGCTTTTCAACTTCAACCTGATGAACTTTAAACACATCAAGTGCTTCGGGCTTCTAATGGATTAGGTATAAATAAGCATACTTTGAAAAATCATCAATAAATGTAATGAAATACCTTTGTCCTCGTTGAGAAGGAATAGAAAATGGACCACAAATGTCACTATGAATAAGGTCCAAAAGACCAGATGATCGACTAGCCTCAAAATTACGCCTCTTCTGCATCTTACCCATGACACAGTTAATACATAAATCATAATCAGAAAAATCTACTGGTCCAATGATCACATCCTTGACCAAGCATTCTAGTCTCTTTCAAGAGACATGCCCCAATATCCTATGCCATAATATAGATGAATCCTCTCTCACAAAAGCCCGTTTTGATCCGGAAGATATTGAGTCCACAAAAAAACAAGAAACATGTATATGAGAATCATCCAACAATAACTGATATAAATCATCAACTAAACGCCCATGTCCAACTATATTACTACCATGATGAATAATAATTGATCCGTTACCAAATAAAAATTGAAATTCCAAAGCATTAAGTCTCGAAACTAAAAGTAAATTACGCCTGATTGTAGGAACATAAAAAACATCATTAAGCTCTAAAGTAATACCAGTACGTAACACTAGCAGAATTATCCCAATGGCCTCAATACAAACTGCATCAACATTACCCAACACCAATCGATCCTCAACCTTGGGAATTTCTCCGACTTCACAGGCCCTGTAGTGAACATGAGATATGAACAGATGCACCCAAATCAATCCACCATGTATGTTTAGGAACAGTTATTAAGTTGGATTCAAATATCATCATAACAACTTTAATACCTGCTTTGTTTTTCTTTAGCCAATTTTTATAACTGAAGCAATCTTTCTTTTGATGTCCTTTCTTACTGCAGAACCAGCATTCATTGTCCCCATGATCAATGCCTTTTCCTTTATTGTCCTGCTTTCCCCTTTTCTGATTAGCCTGATTTCCTTTCTTGTCGCCTTTCTTCTTGAAATTGTACTTTCTGTTATTGCTCACGGTAAGATGAGTTGACTCAATTTTTACACCCCTTGAGACATTCCTCCTCAGTCACACATAATGCCAACAACTGGTTAATGTTACATTTAGTCTCATGTGAATTATAATTCACCCTGAAAGTATCAAAAGACCTGGGCAGAGAATATATCACCATGTGAACCAGTAACTCATCATCAAATGTAATTCTCTGTTCTCTCAGTCCATTAACTAGCTTACACATCTTATAGATGTGCTCTCTCACTGAACCACTGCCATTATAGTTGACTGACAAGAGTTGTGTCAAATAATAATATTGTAGTTGCTTCTTGGTACCCATGAATTATGTCTTGATCAAATTCAAAAGCTCCTTGACAGTATTAAATACAGGAATACCACCCCGAATAATTTTACTAATAGAAGCATGAGTCAACCTGATGGCCATGGTATTAGCTTTAGTCCACTTACTATGCAACAACTTTACTACCTCAGAAGACTCTGCAATGGGCGCAGGGGGTTTCTCCTCATAAAGAACAAACTTGTTGTCCAAAAACCCCAACATGATATCAACATTTGTCCTCCAAGCAGTATAATTTGAACCATTCAATGGTTCAATTACTGTAAGTTGTTTCTGAATTGTCGAAACGTCCATAACTAAAAAACATGTTATATCAAATAATATCACATAAATAACATATAAAATAATACGTCACAGCTTCAGGGATTATAACTTTAATTCGTGCTCGTGATTTTAAGACGAATTTCTCAAGGTGTTTTACTATGTGCAAAAACCTTCCACCTTATGGGAATAAGTAAAATGTTATCTAAGAATCACCTTTGGGCAGAATTTTAAATACATTTACTTCCCAAATCTGCGATTAAATCGCACATAGACCTAGTTGATTATACTTGAATTATTTCTAAACACTTTCACTACCTTTGAAAAAGAAGGTTATTTAGTTCTAACCCAAACATTCTCAACTATTCTATTCACTTAACTCACACTAAGACATTGATCACCTTTGGGCAGAATAAAATTCCTAATGTGGGTATGTGCACTATGAGACCTTAAAATTTTAAAAAGAATAACCTACATGAGTGAATGTCACCTGTGGGCAGACATGACCCACTTTGAATACCACCTTGAAACGATCACTTTACCGGTCCTCCTAAACTCCAAGGAAAGACCTAAACTTTAAAATTCTATTTTATTAAGTTCATAAACTTCTTTATAATGTACATAAAATAAATCCAAATATTATGGAACAAAATATGAACATGGAACTTGAATATAAATAAAAGAAATATATTTATAATCATACATGCACATAAAACAAGAAAACAAAATTTAACTGACCACAAATTTTGGTATATGTAATATAATATCACATTCTAGTAAACAATTCAAAAAAAGAAGAAAATCTTTTGAATCAAGCAAAAAATATTTTCTATTGTCATCTCAGTATCATGGTACTCATAAACACCTTTAATACATGTGAATTGAGCAAAAAAACATGGCATAAAATAACCAACCAGGTTATTTAGTTAATCAAAAGTCAAATCCAAAACCCACATAACAATATACAAAACTGATATATCATATATCCCTCCATGCATACAATCACCAAGTTCTCAAGAACATAAACAATCATATATGTGAATACTGATCAAAAGAAATCACAATGTAATTTATTCAAAACATGCCCGAAGGTCGAGAAACCAACCACTTGTTTCTCAACTCAAAACTGACCTAGCAAAAAAAAAATTTGTGATCGGCAAGGTGCGATTATCAAGTATGTAAATTTATCCCTCGAATCAATTGGTACACGGATTTATTGATTCCAATAATCTAACATAAACACACACACACACACACACATATATATATATATATTCTTGATTTCTACAAAGAAAAACCCTAACCCTTATCACGGCTATATACCAATTGTTGAAATTTAATCCATACTCAACTTGTAGAAATCAAAAAAATATTGCAATAATTATAGAGAAGATTTAATTGATATACCTGATTGAAGATTAAACTGTAGAATACCTTTGAGTTTTTCTGTAAGAGTTCTTTAGTGTGCACTACCCCAATCTGAGAGTTGTCATATGATGGGACTTAATAAGGGTTATGAAACCCTTATTTATAACAACAACAAGGGGGCGACTTCTCTATAAACAACCATAACTAAGTCTCACTTCCCATCATGAAAACTTAGATGACGGCTAGAATTAAATCCTACAAATTAAAGTTGAAAAATCAGAATTCAACGGTATAAATATTATATTGTCAAATAGATCACAAATTGACAAGTATAACTCCAACCCATCAAATAACGATAATTATATTGCAATCCAATTTTAGAAAATAGGGTGATAGAAGTTCTTCAAGTAATGTTTCAGTTATAAAAAAATATTATACCACATGTAACAAAAAGGGTGATATTTGTATCAGTGAAGTGTAATAATAGTAACAAAACATGATCTCGAATGTAACTAACAGGGCAACAGTACAGTATCACGAGCTTTCAAAAAATAAATGATGGGGCCAATTGTGAGCCAAGTATGACTCACTGGAGTGACAATCGGAAATGGCTCACCGGAGAGGAAAAAAAGTCCCTTTTTAGTGGGCATAAGATATTGCATTGGAAAAAAGGAAAAATCTTTCTCTAACTTTGAGATTTTTTTAGACAGCCCTTCCCTTGTAATTTATTTAAAATTCACAAACTCATGGATTGGTATCCCATGCTAGGTTGCTAATAAAATTTAGTTGTGGACCATATTAATATGGTTTTGCCATAAAAAAAAAATCATGTTAAAATATCATAAAATAAAATCAACAAGTTAGTTGACGAAGCTTAAAAAATATAAAGTTTGACTGAAATAAGTGTGTAATCTTTGTATGTTCCTTTTAAAATTTTAATTTTTTTCTTTTTGTTGATAAAATCAGGATAATCTCTTGGGTGGTGTGTTATAGTGCACCTCATTTTAGCTTTCTCTAGTTGAAAATATGAGAAGTTGTTTAACAGGTACAAGCTGTTTTGTAATTTTTCCTAAAAATATTAACTCTGTTTCTCTAATTCCCTATTATTATTTTTTAGATGTATTCCTATCGAATTTCATCTTCTTCCTCAACCATTCTTTTTCGCTAAGTATTTGCCTCTTTCCTCTCTCCCCCTCACACGATTGTTCTCCCTACGAGGAACAGTGAAATCCGACCATCTAATTTCACCACTGATCCACCATAATCAACCCTACAGCTCACCCCTAATGATCCAAACTAAACAAAAAGAGAGAGGCATGAAAAGAAGAAAAGATTAAAACTTGTTGATGAAACGTACAACCAGAGCTCCATTCATATCTCGAAAATCAAATAGCATTTATAAGTAGTCCCATACATGATACACCACCAATTGTTAACTTATTCTTGTCAATACCCATTTATTAAATTATAAATTGCTAATAATTGATTCTGATCTGTAATTATTTCTTAAATTATCTAATTTAAACCCGTATTACTACATTTTTTTTCCAATGGTTTCCTTGTAATAATGTCTCTTGAAATTTCATCCCAAGCGAACCATTTTAAAGAATTTTCTGAAGCAAGTAAAACCAACAAACTAATGACTCATTGCATGAGATTTTCTGAAGCAAGTAAAACATTGTTACAAACGAAAAGTTGTCAAAATCTATTTCTCATTGACAGACCAATTGCTTCTAAATTATATACATACTATGGGTTCAATTGGGTCCCCAACAGCTCAAGTACATGACTTTTCTCAGAGACTCCTCCGATTGTTTCATCTTCATCTGGTCCCTCACTTTACTCGAAGCCATCACCGAAGATGGCGAAGAGAGCTTCTTGGCCTGAGAATATGACCTGAGGTTGTTCTTGGCATGCTGGTGTATTAATCTTATTGTGTGGTTCCACCTACAGAATCCCTGATCTTTTAATGCCTCCACAGCTCCCACACTCGCAGCCACAACCCAAGCTCTGCTGGTTGAACTCATCTTCTTCTTCTTCTGTTTTTTTCTTCAGACGACTCTTTTCTATTGATCTACTGATGTTTTGGACAACAAATTGAGAAAGTAAAAAGTAGGAGAGATTTGTAAGGACTTTTGTGTTTCGAGATTGAGTTACTTCGATGCTTGTAGTGTTTTGCTTATGGGATTGAGTATGTATATATATATATATTATATACAGACGCATACATGTACACTTCAGCAATAGGATGGAACCAAGAGGCAGTGGTTTGGCAGTCTGGCAAAGCCAATGGATTCCTTCTGTGGGCGATTGGGGTGTCGGAATGACTCTTTTACCCATACTGGTTAGCAAAATTAATTCTACTTGGACAAAATAGGTACTTCATATGATTAAGAAGTTCTTATCCTCGCCACTTGTTTGGTGGTCACTGGTGAGCACATGATTTTTGTTTTTGCTTTAAAGTAAAATGAAATACATTGGCGCCCAGGGTACACTGTATAGGATGAAACCTGTTGTCTTTTGTCTGAGTGGTGAAGAAAATTAATCCTGGTTTTGTGGATTGCATTAGGATAGTAATTTCTTTTAATGTTGACTGATCATACCTTTCAAAAAAAAAAAAAAAGAATAAAATATTAATTGATCATGGGATTGATGTAGTGCAATTCAAACGTTTTGGGTAAATTGAATAGTAAATTCTAACCCGGGGTCAATTGGAACCCAACTCGAGCTTAATCTGACTTTTTATAGGTTTAGACAACTATTTTTACATTTAAGGTTGAGTTTGGGTTAAAAAATCTCAATCCGAACTTAATTAGGGTTGAACGTGGATTGAAGTGCCAACAACCCGAATCCAAATTATAATATTATTTTTATGCATATTTTTATTTATTTTAAATATATTATATATAATATTCAAATTACGATAATCTTTTTCTTTTCAACTTCTTTTATTTAAATCTTAATTTATTGTATGTTAACACTTTGGATAATTAATTTCTTGAAATTTTGATTGTAATTTTTTAGAAATTTATATTAAGTTCTTAATTTTTTTTTGTGTTTATGAGTAATCTAACATGAAATTTGTTAAAGATCACTTTAAATTTTTAACATGGAGATTAGTAATATAAATAACTCGAATTAACCAGACTTTCTAACCCGAGTTGCAAACTCGAGTTTAAAATTTTAAGGATGGTTGGATTAGGGTTGAGTAGTTAGAGTTGGAAGTAGGGTTAGAGTTGGGTTAAAATTGAACATTTTAAATGTAGGGTTGAGTCCAAGTTGTACCTCTAACTCGCCCGAATTACAGCCCTAATTCTAGCTCAACATGTGTGAAAATTGATGGCAAAGTGTAATAAATGATCTTATGTAATGTAGGGTTGAGCTCGAGTTATACCTCTAATCCACTCAACCCGCCCGAGTTACAGCCCTAATTCTAGCTCAATCGTGTATGAAAATTGATGACAAAGTGTAATAAATGATCCTATGTAAAAATTGTCATAAAATGATAGAAATACCCTTATAGATAAAAAAAATATATAAATAAAGTAAATAAAGAAAAAAATTATTAATTTACCTAAAAATACCAACAAAAAAAATTAAAATTTGTCGAAAAAATTTACCCAAAACAAGAACTTTAATTCACCATTTTTTTTTCTCGGTAAATTTTTAAAATATTTTTTGGTAAATTAAAATTCTTTTTTCTATATTTTTTTTGCTAATTTTTTCGGCTTTTCTAAAAATTAAACTTTTTTTTTCAATAATTTTGTTGATAAATTAATTACTTTTTTCTTTTTCTTTTTTTTTTTAAATTTTTATTTATGTTTTTAACATTTGTACAAAAAAAATTTATTTATATTTTTAAAATTTGTGAAGGTATTTATTTCATTTGGCGTTAATTCTTAACCCAATTACGGACAAATTAGACCAAATTCTGAGTTAAAAGATATTTGTAGCACCAAAAAAAAAAAAGAGGGGACTATTTTGAAACCATAGGGGGCCAAAATTGATCTCCAAGGAGGAGTTGAATCCGACTTAACCGGAGCCCACTCTAACGGGCTGGTTGAGTTAATCGGGTTGATTCGGCATTGGATGAGTTAATCGGGCTGATTCGGAATAGAAATTCGATAAAACAATAAAATAAAAGTCCTAAACTACATGAGATTTTCTCAAGTAAAAAAATTGTTGCAAAATAAATAGTTCTCAAAATCTGTTTCTCATTAACAGAGCAATTGCTTCCAATTTATACACTATACACAGTCAAATTACGTATTGTGGGTTCAATTGGGTCCCCAACACGTCAAGTACATGACTTTTCTCAGAGACTCTTCCGACTGCTCCATCTCTATCTGGTCCCTCAGTTTAGTCGAAGCCATTGCCGAAGATGACGAAGAGAGCATCTTGGCCTGAGAATATGACCTGAGGTTGTTCTTGGCATGCTGGTGTATTAATCTTAGTGTGTGGTTCCACCTACAGAATCCCTGATCTTTCAATGCCTCCACAGCTCCGACACTCGCGGCCACAAACCAAGCTCTGTTGGTTGAACTCATCTTCTTCTTCTTCTTCTTCTTCTTATCTTTTGGGACAACAAATTGAGAAGTTAAAAAGTAAGAGAGATTTATAAGAACTTTTGTGTTTCGAGATCGAGTTACTTTGATACTTCTATGATTGTAGGCTAATTCTTATGGGAGTGAGTATGTATATATATATATATATATATAGGCACAAAGATTATTGTGGAGTGCCACCTCAGCAGTGAGAGTGAAAGCAAGAGGCAGCGGTTTGGGAGTCTGGCAAAACCAATGGGTTTCTTCTGTGGGCGTGGGCGATTGGGAGGTGCAAGAGGCAGCGGTTTGGGGGGGTAAGGGAATGACTCTTTTACTCTTACAAGCAGCTAATCAACATTAATTGTATAGGGATAAAATAGGTATACTTCAATTGATTAAGAAGTTTTTAATATGGTCATTTGGTTTGACTTTGTTAGGTATGTGGTGGAGCACATGGTTTTTGTTTCTCCTTAAAAATAAAATCCATTGACGCCCAGAGTTTAGGATGGTTAAACCAGTTGTCTTTGTCTGTATTTTTCCTGTTTTTCTTTGTGCAAAGTATCCTGGTTTTGTGGATTGTATTAGGATATTAATCTCTATTAATATTGACTGATGATACATTGATATCTTCCGATAAAATAAAATAAAATAAAATATGGTGGGGTTGATGTTGTATTATATTATATTTAAGAATAATGTCCAATCCTAATCAGCCTTTCCTCGTGTTAAAGGCTATATAGGTCATGTTAACAAGTTTTATTCAGGAGTGCAATTTAGCCATGTTGGAGAGGATGAAAAGTCTTAACTCTAACTGAATTCCTGTAGGAAGATCGATATCCAAGAGCGAGTTGAATCCGATCTAACTTGATCTCAACCCTCACTGGTTGGTCGAGTTAAACAGTTTGATTTGTCATACGTATCCGATAAAACAATTATAAAGGAAAATAGTCCTAAAATACAACAAAACACAGTAAAAAATATTCACACACTTTTTTCCAACACACCGGCTCGAACTTTTCATATCTTCGTTATACCATTGGACTACAAGTCTTTGGTAGGTGAAAGTGTTTTAATTCGATATGTATATCTCGAATAAGACGTGGTGATATTAAAAAAATATAACAATCCTCTATTTTAATATATATTACATTTTTCATAAGTTTTCTTATTCTAGTAAACTAAATGAATTGCATATTACTCTATTTGTAAGTCCTCATATTCTAGCAAACTAAACTAACTCATTCAAGGAGAAAGTAAGAATTGCAATCAAATTGAATTTCACTCTCTCTAATTTTCTTCTCTCTTTATATATATATATATATATATATATATATATATATATGTTCTTTTTTGCACTCTCCAGAATTCTCTCTATAAAATTCAATTATGATCAAAAATATCAAATCAAAATACAAATATAAAAAGATTTAAGTATATTATGTATTTATCTAAGTATTCACACATGTATATACTGGAAAAAATTAGTGTTCTGTTAGGAATTAAACTCATTCTTTCGGCAGAACAGAAATATATAATCACATCACAATCATACAAGCATATATGGAGCACGCGAAAAGCATGACTACCATAAACATTCTTTCACTTGGCATCTTCCGCTCGAAATTATATATACTCTCTAGCACTAGATTCTTATTCAAGAGAAAGAGTCCCAAAACTTATATTAAAGAAATCATAAAAAAAATTGTAATTTCTTGTCTCGATTATTTGAAGATTTAATGAACTTTCAAAGGAAGATACTAGCAAAAAATTTATTTTGAATTCTCAATTATTGAGTTATGTTAGAGTTTGGATCTTATAATCATAAGTTTTGCTATTTTTTCTTCTTTTTTTTTTAGTATTCTCTCAAAATAATTACTTTTAACATATAAAAAATTGACAAATAATCAGCCAATTAATTCGAGATATTATATCACGAATTATATTAATGAAGTTTAGCATTTTTCCGTGGCAATTTATCTTAAAGTACTAAATATTTTCAAAAGTTTAATTTGCGGTAATTTGAACAAATATGAGAGAGACTCGAGTAGGTAATTTACTATAAAGAAAAATTACCGTAGAACTTCATACATTATATACCATTTTATTAAAAATAATAATAAAAAATTAAAAACTAAATCCTCCACCTTCTACTGTTCTACATGTAAGGATATCAAGAGACAAACTTTATGATAGTTGTCTTAAAAATTCCTTTAAATTTGCATGAGCTTTTCTTCAAATTAAGGGTAATACTTACTCTACTCATGAGTAGCTTAGTAGCTCCTGACAACAAATACACTCGTTATCTTTGATTAGAAAATAATAAATAAATAGAAAGAAAAGAAGAAAAAAAAAGAAGAGATAAAACCCGGATCGATTCATATCAAATTGGGTACGGCGGTCAGAGAGCTAGTCTACGACCAGAAGAGGAAGGTGAGAGCGACGCAAATCTGGAGCAATTGTGCAATGTTTCAAAGTCGACGGTACCTCATCATCGCGTTCTTTATCTCAACTTTCATGTCAGCAATGCTGCGAAAACCCATCTTTCTTGAGAAAATTGATTGATTGGATGATCTGATATATATATATATATATATTTGCAGGTCTTGGCCTCTTTCCTCTATTTTCTCTCTCTCCAGGTTCTACTAGCCCAGTGGTTTCTCCATCCGTTCTCCTACCTACAAACAAGAGTGAAATCTGACCATCACCATATATTTTCACTACTGTTCCACCATAATCATCTCTGCAGCTGACCCCGATGATCCAAACTATATATTTTATATATTCGATTCCAAATAAAAAGATAGACATGGAAATTTGTTGTCTTGAAAATAAAAAAGAATTATAAGTATTTCTATACACCATCAATTGTTAATTGATTCTAGTTAGTACATATTTCTTAAATTATCGATTGCGGATTGATTCTAATCGGTTAATTATCTAATTTGAACCCATACTTTTTCATTTGTTTTAATGACTTAATGCATGAAATTTTCTGAACTAAAAACATTGTTGCAAAAGAAATAGTTCTCAAAATCTGTTTCTCATTAACAGAGCGATTGCTTCAAAACTATACAGTATAGAGTGAATTACATATTATGGGTTCAATTGGGTCCCCAACAGCTCAAGTACATGACTTTTCTCAGAGACTCCTCCGATTGTTTCATCTTCATCTGGTCCCTCACTTTACTCGAAGCCATCACCGAAGATGACGAAGAGAGCTTCTTGGCCTGAGAATATGACCTGAGGTTGTTCTTGGCATGCTGGTGTATTAATCTTATTGTGTGGTTCCACCTACAGAATCCCTGATCTTTCAATGCCTCCACAGCTCCCACACTCGCGGCCACAACCCAAGCTCTGCTTGTTGAACTCATTTTCTTCTTCTTTCTTTTCTTCTTCACACGACTCTTTTCTATTGATCTTCCGAACTTCTGGGACAACAAATTGGCAAGTAAAAAGTAGGAGAGATTTATAAGGTCTTTTGTATTTCGAGATTGAGTTACTTCGATGCTTGTTGCTTAAATCTTATGGGAGTGAGTGTATATATATATATATATCGTGGAGTGCCACTTAAGCAGTGAGCGTGAAAACAAGAGGCAGCGGCCAATGGGCTTTTTCTGTGGGCGATTGGGGTGTCGGAATGACTCTTTTACCCATAGAAGAAGCTTATCAAAATTAATTCTATATGGACAAAATAGGTACAGGCACTTCACATGATTAACAAGTTCTTATCCTCGCCACTTGTTTAGTGGTGAGCACATGGTTCCTTGTTTCTACTTGAAAGTAAAATCAATTGATGCCAAGCTATGTAACACAGATACGGCTCTTGTAGAACTGTGGTCGTATCAGACACGTATTTGATACAGATACGGTCCGAATATATGTCTGATATGATTAATAACTATCCAATTTTTAAAATTATTTTTTGAATATCGGATACGGCTGAAATATGGGAGGAATACGACTAGGATATGCAGGGATACGCCAGGATACGGGAAAGATACGTTTAGGATACTTTTCGGGGCAAAATTTGTAATTTTTGTTATATAAAATGGGGTTGAGATGTAATATTAAAAACTTTGTAGATTAGAAAATAAGAATCATTTTATAATAAATCAAAAATAGTTTTAAGTATATTTATTTTATGGTTGAAGAATAACACTTAATATTTTATGTATAATATTATATTTTTATTTTTTTATTTATTTAACGTATCTTTGCCGTGTCCGTATCCTACTTTTTTTAGATTTTTCGTATCGCCGTATCCGTATCGTGTCGTACCTGTATCCCGTGTCCGTGTTCGTGCTTCTTAGACGCCAAGAGTATAGGATGAAACCAGTTGTCTTTTGTCTGAGTGGGGCCATTTCCTTTGGCAGTGTTTTTCCTATTTTCCTTTGGAACAATCCATGCTCCTTCTCATCACAATGAAATTAAAAAATATAAAAGAAATATAAAATATTATAAAAATTTCTCTATTATATTTTAAATTTAAATTAGAAAAGTGTCATTATATCATTCGACGACAATAGTGAGGAGAAAGTTTCCACTCCTGTAGACAAACATTGTCTTTTTTCTTTAGGTTAAAGAAAAGTAATCTCGTTTTTGTGGATTGTCTTACATAATAATTCCCATTAATGTTGACTGACCATACTTTCCAAAAATCATCCAAAGTTGTAGTTGAGAGGTACTTTTTACCTTTTAAAATAGAAGGTTTTTAGGTCCTTATAAATAAAGGATAAATATTACTGACACTCTCTAAGATTTGATGTATTGTCACAAGTATATTATGTTAGAGCACTTTTTCACAGTAAAATGACTCTACTGACTTTTGACTTTTGACTCAACTCTTTTGAATACTAAAATTACCCATTTAACCTTATATTACGAACCAAAATACCCCTTTTAACATCTCTCTTTTTGCAAATCTCCAATTAGTAACTTTAAATTGAAATCATAGATATAGTCGCTGTTCATCTTCTTATCCAAAATAACCCCATTTGCCCGTTATCAATTCCACCGTCCAACCTTCATTGTTGGACCTTCACAAAGACCCAACATTCAACAATCACAGTTGTTCCCCCCCCCCCCCCGGCCACCGCTAGCAAGCCCCATTATAGACCCAGTTTCGGGTCTATCCAAACCAAAGACCCACCATGGTCGGAGCTACCATGACCACAACATCACTTCTTCACTGGCCATCACCATCATCACCTATCTATCCAAACCAAAGAACCACTATGGCCGAAGCTGCTATCACCACCAACACCACTACCAAGTCTTCTTCACCAGACATCATCATCATTGACCCAAGCTCATGCCTACTCGATAGCATCATCAACTCCACGGCCAACCATAGAAGCCAACATTTTCGGCCATCAGCATCACCTATAATCATATATGATCATCTTCATCACAATTTGAAACAATAGGTGAGCACGAACCCAAAGCCATCACCAATGGTCTCCACTATTCACCGTCCATCATCATCACCGACCCAAGCTCATATTTACTCGCAGGCACTATCAACTCCACAATCAACCACGAAAGCCATCATTTTTTACCATCATCATCACCTGTAATCATATCCTATCATTTTCATCACCATTCGGAATAGTAGGCGAACACTAACCAGAAGCCATCATCCATGGTCTCCACTCTTCATAGACCCATGAAGCATGAACCACAATGTCCATTAAAGGCTCATCTTCATTTTTAATTGAGAGCTTCAAAGAAAAAAGAGAGAGAACTAAGAGGTGAAGAGAAAGAATAGAAAATGAAAAGGGAAGTAGGGAGAGTCAAGGGTACTTTTGTCGTTTTGATTGTAACAAATTTTTATATTAAAAAATAATTAAATATAAGGGGTAATTTAGACATTTCACACATTTTTTAAATAAAAAAGCTATCAGGGAGTGTTAGTGATGAAAAATCACGAAGTTGTAGCTGCGTAATAATACATCCATCTTTGAATATTTTGGTGGTCGACCTCCATCCTTGAAGATTTGGTCTACGTGGATTTGACAAATGCCTCTGCATCTCTTTATGTATTTGACAAATATGTCTTATATTCCTTTATTTTTGGGATATGTTTTGTATATTTAGTTGTATATATTGTCATGTTGTAAATAAAAGAAATGAAAGAGAGAATTCAACACTTTATATGGTATCAGAGCAAAGATTTCTTAGCCGAGACCATTTCCATTGGTTCTATAGTTGTGGCCTTGTTCATCACTGACCATTTTCTTCTTCCATAACTCTTTGCAAATTTGTTTCACATCTCAATCAACATATTCTCTCACAATGTTCATGTAATTTTTCTACGATTAGAGCCATCTTCCTTTATATATATATATATAAATTATTTTTTGACAAAATCTTAATATTTTTTTCTTGATAATTATGATTATTGATCTTTCTTTTTCTTCCACCAGTATTGTTGAGAATGATAGTCCCCACAATCTATATTTTTTAAATTATTCTGATAATCCGAGTACCATTCTTATGTCCAACCTCCTTACTGGTGATAACTATATCACCTGATATCGTGCAATGTTAATGGCTTTATCTGCCAAGAATAAACTAGGCTTTGTGGATGGTTCTATCTCTAAACCTAAATCTAATGATCCCTCTTTTTCATCATGGAAAAGAGCCAATAACATGGTTTTTTCATGGATACTAAATGTTTTGCACAAAGATCTTGCTCCTAGTATCATCTATGGTGAATCTGCAGCAGCTCTGAGGAAAGACTTATGTGATCATTTTTCTCCGAGTAATGGTCTTCGAATTTTTCACCTGCAACGTGCCATATCCACTCATAAACAGAATTCTGATTTTGTTGCTTCATACTTTAATCAACTGAAAATATATTGGGATGAGCTCTCAACATATCTTTCCCTTTTGACCCTCATCATAGCCAAGAAAAACACAAATGGTAGAGCGAGAAGATAACTTGCTACGCTCTATACGAGGACGGAGAACAAAACAAGTACAACAATAAACCTTCAAGGAAGAATAATCAGGAGCATGCCCATATAACTCTTCAAAAGGTAATAAACTTGAGACGTTAAAAGATGGAATCTTATTAATTAAGTGGACAGCAGTAAGAACTTCTCCCCAAAATTTACTAGGAACTGAAGCAGACAATAAGAGAGAACGAGCAGTTTCAATAATGTGCCTATGTTTCTTCTCAGCAACACCATTTTGCTCAGGAGTATTTGTATAAGAAATTTGATGAACACTTCCATCTAAGGCAAGTAATTCACAGAATTTATTAAAAGTGTACTCCCCACCGAAATCACATCTAAAACACTTAATAACAGCAGAATGTTGAGTTTTAACAAGGGCCCGAAAAGCATTATAAATACTAAAAAATTCATAACGATATTTCATAAGATAAACCCACCAATAATTAGTGCAATCACCAATAAAGGAAACATATTATCGAGACCCCCCTTTTGTGGCAAACGGAGAAGGTCCCCATACATCAGAATGGACCAAATCAAATGGTGCAAGAGAAGAAGAAATACTTCGATTAAAAGGTAAAACAAAAAATTTTGCCAGTTTACAACCACTACAATCAGAAATGTCATGAGTTTGCAAATTTTCTAATGCTCCTATAGATGCTAAGTATCTTAAATAAGGAACCGAAACATGACCAAAACGATAATGCCATAAATAAAAATTAGAAGAAGAATAATTCAAATGAAAAGATGACAAGTCCATACTGGGAGTTGCAACAACTGGTTCTTTTAGCTCTTCCAAAATGTAAAACCCCCCAGACTACGGCCTATCCCAATCAACTTCTGGGATTGCAGATCCTGCACAAGACAAGAAAAAGAAGAAAAAGATACTAAGTAACCAGAGTCACATAAATGACCAACAGAAACTAGATTTATCGTGAGTTTGAAAATGTGATAAACACTAGAAAGAGATAAATTAGGTTTGACAACAGAACCAACACCTACTAAAGGCATAGGAGTGCCATCAGCAGTCATGACAGACACAGATGATGTAGGACATAAAGAAACAAAAGATGACGAATTAGGTGACATATGATGTGAAGTTTCAGAATCTAAGACCCATGTGGAAGAAGACATACCTGAAGAACTAGAAGATAACTGACCTATTGGAGAAGAGGTGGACATAGCATGCGGCTGTGTGGCAAGGAACTTCTGAAACTGTTCAGCGAGGGTGGCAACTGTGGGATTAGAAGATGATGAAACTCCAAAACTAAATGAGTCTGATGATGGTACAACTGCTGTAGTGTTAGGTTGCGGAGGCCTATAAGCTTGTTGTGATTGATTTCCCAATTTTCATGGAGGAGGTTGTTGTTTCTGCTGTTATTGTTGTGGCTGAGCTCTACTCAAAAGTTTGGACATTGAGCCTTCCAATGACCTTTCTGCTTACAGAAACTACATTCATCAAAGCCAACCTTCACGTGAATCTTGTTCTGATAGTTGAAAGGTAGTCTCGAAGAAACTGCTAAAACAGATGAATTAGGTGCTGGAAGAATTCCTTTTCCTGCTTGAGATTTAAGACGTATCTCTTCAGCCAACAACTCACTAACCACTGAATCAACGGAAGGAAGTGGGCTACTGTCACGCCCCGATATTTGGGACATGATTTAAAAATAAATAAATAAATACAATAAATACACAACCTTTAAGTATCCGAAAAAAAAAACTTCATAACTTAAAAAAAAAAAAATTACAATAATCCACTTATTATTTTTTTAATTAAGTAAACATCACAAATAAAATGTCTTTGTCTTAAAACATAAAACTGAAGTCTTTCAAAACATTATTGACATTCATCAACATTTTCTTAAACTCTTTATATCCAAAAAACATCCTTAAGTGAATTCAGGGAAATCTTCGTTACTGCTGTTTCCGGCTAAACCTGAAAAATATTGGGAATGAGCACCACCGCCCAGTAAAAAAATAACTCTAAATTCATATATACAATAAGATAGAATGAAAGGAAGGGAACAATGCAATGTATCAGTTGTTTTACTAAATTACCTGTAATTAATTAAAATAAGAATAAATAACATCACCAGCTCAATCATATAAATTTTCTTAACAAAAATTAATAATTTCGACATATATACCACACACATACACTACGAATTTTCGGTCATTCTCACGGCGGGCCGCTGAACCCAACTATAGTTACAAATAGTTCTCGGTTTTTCAACCGAAGGGGTTACAACCCTTCCTATTTTCAACCGGTTATACAAATACGAACATACACCTTCAAAACCCATTCATGGGCTGAACACAAACATTTTCACAAAACACAACTTCTCTTCCTTTACCCCCAAATGGTATAACCTTTTGTATTATTTAAAAATTAATACTTTATTTCACTAAGAATTACATCAACAATAATTCAAAACATTAACTTGTCTAACATAATCAATTTTAATCTCAAACTATACACAATGATAAAACAAGTATATATATATATATATATATATATATATATAATGCGAGAGTTAATAGAACACTAAGTTTTTTTTTTAAAAACAAATAAATAAATAAATAAAAGCACCACCCAAGTTGAGTCTTTAATTGATACCAGATATATATAAAATATATATTACCATATAATACCAAACAACATAATACTAACAATATCTATATATATATATATATATATATATATATATATATGTATATGTACACACACGTAAACATGAGCAGACCAACACCAATTACTATAAATTGCTTAGTTGACTGGAAGATCTCATATGAATATTTTAATTCCTATTATATAGAATTCTAACAATATAACACTAAACTATATTGGAGCAGAGAAAGGAATCATAAATATAAACTAAATAACAACTAAACAATCACAATACCATATACACATATTTCTTTAATATGAAAATTCTTGAATTTCTTCTATCTACAGGTATATATAAATTCATAGTACATTCCCTACCTTAGTCACCAAAACTTTCTTCTTTTTGCCTCTGTCAAAAAAAAAAACGACGTCTTAAAACAATTTTTTTCCTCAAATCGACATTGTCTTTTCCTTATATAGTACTTCCCTTAACTGACATGAGCCACCAAAAAGTCACCATAACTTCTATATTTAATCATCAATAATTTTTCTCATATAATATAAGATATCCGTTTTGCCCGTTGAGAAGTCAAAAGATCATATACTTATTAAAATCATTTATTACCTCCACTACCCCACTTTCCATAATTATTGCTAGGTTATTCATTTCTCCCTTACGTTTGGTAAATATATATAAACACACACATGTATGTATATATGTATATATATATTTCCAAAATAAACCAAAAATACAGATCATCACAACCTACCCTCCTAAAATAAAATTTCGTCCTCGAAATTAAAAACACATGTACCTGATGTTTCAAAAATACCAGGATATTTCTTTCGAATTTCGGACTCCAACTCCGACGTAGCTTCTTACGTTCCATGTTGTCGCCACAAGACTTTAACCAAAGGAATTGTTTTAGTGTGCAAAATATGCTCCTTTCTGTCTACTATCTTCAGATGTCGTTCCTCATAAGAAACATCTTTTTCGAGATCAAGGTCCTTCCAATCCAAAATGTGAGCTAAATTCGGTTCATATTTTCTCAACATAGATAACTGGAAAACGTTATGAATACTCGAGAGTTGAGGCGGCAAAGCCAATCGATAAGCCACTTCACCCACTTTCTCAAGAATTTCAAACGATCCTATATAGCATGGAGCTAACTTCCCGGTTTTGCCAAATCGTTTAATTCCTTTCCGTGCTGCGACCTTGAGAAATACATGATCACCAGTATTGAACTTCAAAGGTCTTCTTCTTTGATCAGCGTAACTTTTCTGACGACTCTGAGCTGTTAAAAGTCGTTGTCGTATGACTCTAATTTTCTTCGTTGTCTCCCGAACTAAGTCTGGACCCAAAAGTGTGGTCTCACCAATCTCCGCCCAACATATAGGTGATCTACATGGCCTACCATAAAGTGCCTCGTATGGAGCCATTCTTATACTCGACTGGTAGCTATTGTTATATGAAAACTCTACCAAAGGCAGGTGATCCTCCCAATTTTCACGAAAATCTATCACACAAGATCTTAACATATCTTTCAAAATCTGTATAGTTCTCTCAGATTGCCCGTCCGTTTGAGGGTGATATGCTGTGCTAAAGTTCAATTGTGTCCCCATTTCGCTGTGTAAGGTTTGCCAAAATTAGGAAATAAATCTGGGATCCCGATCTAACACAATTGTTAATGGAACACCATGTAATTTTACTATCTCCTTAACATAAAGTTTACTGAGTACATCTACCGAATCCGTTACTCGAATTAGTAAGAAATGTGCTGACTTAGTCAACCGATCAACAATAACCCAAATAGCATAATGACCCTTCGAAGACTTTGGTAATCCCATCACAAAATCCATTGCAATAAATTCCCACTTCCATTCTGCTACTGGTAAAGGCTGAAGTAACCCTGCTGGCTTTTGATGTTCAGCTTTTACCTGTTGACACGTGAGGCACCTTGACACAAATCGAGCTATATCTTTCTTCATACCACTCCACCAAAATTGACGTCGCAAATCTTGATACATTTTTGTACCTCCAGGATGGATCGAAAATCTAAAATGGTGAGCTTCTTGAAAGATCTCCTCCCTTAATTCCTTGATCCTAGGAACAAATAATCTTCCTAAGTACCTCAAACCTCCATCTTTGTCAACTGACCATCCTTCTACTCCATCTCCATTATCCAAACTAACTTGGATCCTTTTAGCTTCGTTATCTACTCTTTGCGCTTCTATTACCTTTTGCACCAAGATTGGTTGTACTATCAAACTATAAAAACAAAGTTGCTCCCCTTGATCAACAACATGCAAATTATAATCTCCAATAAACTCCAATATCTTCCACTCTCGGATAGCGACATTAGCAAGTGACCCATGATACTTCCTACTTAGGGCGTTGGCTACAACATTCGCTTTTCCTGGATGATAATGAAGAGCGAAGTCATATTCCTCCAAATACTCCATCCAACGACGTTGTCTTTGATTCAGCTCTTTCTGAGTAAACAGATATTTCAAACTTTTATGATCTGAGAAGACTTCAAACCTCTCGCCATATAAGTAATAACGCCACATCTTCAAAGCAAAATGAACAGCTGCTAATTCCAAATCATGAGTGGGATAATTTCTTTCGTACGGCTTCAATTGACGAGAACTGTACGCCACTACCCTTCCTAATTGCATCAAGACACACCCCAACCCTTGCAAAGATGCGTCCGTATACACCATGTACCCTACTCCACGCTCTGAAATAACCAAGACTGGAGCAGAAGTCAATCTTTTCTTTAATTCTACAAAGGCATGTTCACACTCTTTATTCCATTCAAACTTAATCCCTTTTCGTGTCAATTTTGTCATAGGGGATGCCAATCGAGAGAAATTCTCAATAAATCTCCAATAATATCCTGCTAATCCGAGGAAACTACGAATCTCAGAGACATTTTTGGGTCTTCCCCAATTCAAAACTACTTCCACTTTTGATGGATCAACTGAGATCCCTTCATGGGAAACTACATGCCCTAGAAAATTCACCTCAGTTAACCAAAACTCGCATTTACTCATTTTAGCATACAATTGATGTTGTTGTAGAGTCTAGAGAGCAAGACGCAAGTGTTATTCGTGTTCCTTCTTTGACTGAGAATAGATTAAAATATCATCTATGAAAACTACCACAAATTGATCCAAATACGGTCGAAATATTTTATTCATTAGATTCATAAAAGTCGCAGGAGCATTGGTTACCCGAAAGGCATTACTAGAAACTCGAAGTGCCCATAACGAGTACGAAATGTTGTCTTAGGTACGTCCTTCTCCCTAACTCTCAACTGATGATAGCCCGATCGAAGATCTATCTTTGAAAAGCATGATGAGCCTTTCAATTGATTAAATAGATCGTCAATCCTAGGTAACGGGTACTTATTCTTAATAGTAATCCGATTGAGCTGCCTATAATCGATACACATTCGGAGGGTTTCATCTTTCTTCTTCATAAATAAAACTGGCACACCCCATGGTGATGTGCTAGGACGTATGAATCCTTTGTCTTGTAGCTCCCGAAGTTGTGTCTTTAGTTCCTTAAGCTCTGCTGGAGCCATTCGATGTGGAGCAATGGAAATCGGTGCGGTGCCAGGGTAGACCTCATTAGAGAAATCTTTTTCTCGATGTGGAGATAATTTAGGTAAATCTTCAGGAAAAACGTCCGAGAATTCATCGACCACTGGAATAGGCTTCGCGTTTGAAGTCTTGATCTCATCTGCCGTAATGTTTGCCATCCAGCTATAGTTACCATGATAATCAAAAAGACCCTGTGACCAGAGAGTGTCCCTTCTTCCAAAGAATTGGAATTTTACTCCCTCTGGTGTATATCCTGACACTTTCTTCCTAAAACAATCTATGGTGATACGATATGATGAAAGTCAATCCATACCTAGGATTATATCATATTCCAATATCTCCATCATAACTAAATCAAACACTAACTTGTGTCCAGCAATCTCTATAACACAAGCTTTGCATACTCTATCGACCATTACGTTACCTCCTAAAGGAGACTCTACAGATAACACTATTTTGAGGAGTACCGTCTCCAAACCTAGGATAAAAGCAAACTTCGAAGATATAATGGAGTGCGAAGCTCCCGAGTCAAATAAAATTCTAGCCCATGAATTAAAAACTAGGAAAGTACCTTCCACAACTTTATGATCTGCCTGATTCGTTGGCTGAGTAAGAGCGTAAACACGACCCTGATTCTTTGGTCCCTGTCGCCCCCTGACTTGTTGTTGCCGTGGTCCTCTTGGTATTGTTAATCTTCCTTGAGTTGGCTGTTGAGGACGAAATGGTGGATACGCTCCCTGAGTTGGTTACGGTGGATGAAATACTGGGTACGTTCCTTGAGGTTGTTGTTGTTGTGGACGAGGTTGTTGATACGGTTGTGGAGGCTTAACTTGATAAGGAACCAGAGCTTGAGTTAGTGCTTGTTGAATTGGTCTGGGTTGCATCAGCAGTTGCGGGCAATTTCTCTTTATGTGTCTTGGTTGTTTGCAGTGAAAACATGCGCAACTGTCTTGCCCACCATTATAGGATTGAGTATTTCCACCGTAGAGGTATCGTTAAAGTGACTATTGAATTGAGGTCCAGTATTTTGACGCTTGTTTCCGCCTTGATCTTGTGGCATTTGCCTCCTGGTCATGATTGATAGATTCTCGAATCTTTTTGTCGTCCTGCCATTCTTCCTCGGCTATTAAAACTCTATCCACCACGTCAGCATAGCTTCGCAATTTCAACACCGAGATTTTATTTCTAATGGCCAACCTGAGGCCTTGCTGGAATCGCTTGGCTTTGGAAGCCTGATCTACTACGAGATGTGGAACGAAACGTGATAATTCCTCAAATTTTGCTTCATACTGCGCCACAATTTTCTCCTTTTGTATGAGCTCCATAAATTCTCTAATCTTTGCATCTCGTGCCACTTCTGGAAAATACTTCTCGAGAAAAATTTCTTCGAACGTGTTCCATGCCATGATTTCATTTCCATGAGCCCTTTTTATCATCTCCCACCATCTATCTGCCTGACCCTCCAACTGATGACTAGTAATGGAAACTCTTAAATCCTGTGGTATATCCAGAGCATTTAAACGTTTTTTAATTTGTCTAAACCATTCTTCAGCCGCCATTGGATCAGGTTCCCCCTTAAATATTGGTGGTTTCATCTTTCAAAATTCTTGTTGAGCTATCATAGTCCTATTTTTACCATTCCCATTTTGAGGATCTTGCGGAGTTGCATGAGTGATTTGTTGCATTGCTTCAACCATATTTCGTAACGTATTGTTCAGATCACTAGTAACTTGAGGTGTAGAGCCTGAAGCACCTTCCATCGTGTCCTAATAATGAAAAGGTTATTTTATATTTTATTTTTTTAAAATAAACAAACTACCAAACAACATATTAGCATGGAAAAAAAAAATTAATTACGCTCACATAAAAGATATCTCATAACATTTTATTGAAATTTTGTAGTCAAGACATAAGCATTAATCATAGCATAACAAATTTCTTAACTACTTATTAAGGTAACCTAGCCTCATTTCTAGTGCATCCCAGGACTATATTCTTCTGACGGATCTTCCACCTCACTGTCGGAGCTGATGACAATGATATTGTCATCCTCTCCTTCAGTGCTACTTCCTTCTTCCATAGCTAACAGCACCAGGTTCCTTAATTCTTGAATTTCCTGGAACAACACCCTAAACCCCACGTCAACTTTGTGGTGGAGCTCCTCTACCATTCTTTCCAGTAGGAAATGAGATGGGTTTGAACCATAACCAACTCGAGAATTTTCTTGCATGGGTCTAACTCTAGGTTGTTCCTTTTGCACCTGTTTGCCTTTACCATGTGATGCCACTGCTAGTCTCTCAAACACCAAAAATGTCAATTTTTTTTTTTATATTGTTGTCCAAGGACCTAAACTGTGCTCTGATACCACTCTGTCACGCCCCGATATTTGGGACATGATTTAAAATAAATAAATAAATAAATACAATAAATACACAACCTTTAAGTATCCGAAAAAAAAACTTCATAACTTAAAAAAAAAACATTACAATAATCCACTTATTATTTTTCTAATTAAGTAAACATCACAAATAAAATGTCTTTGTCTTAAAACATAAAACTGAAGTCTTTCAAAACATTATTGACATTCATCAACATTTTCTTAAACTCTTTACATCCAGAAAACATCCTTAAGTGAGTTCAGAGAAATCTTCGTTACTGCTATTTTCGGCTAAACCTGAAAAATATTGGGAATGAGCACCACCGCCCAGTAGAAAAATAACTCTAAATCCATATATACAATAAGATAGAATGAAAGGAAGGGAACAATGCAATGTATCAGTTGTTTTACTAAATTACCTGTAATTAATTAAAATAAGAATAAATAACATCACCAGCTCAATCATATAAATTTTCTTAACAAAAATTAATAATTTCGACATATATACCACACACATACACCGCGAATTTTCGGTCATTCTCACGGCGGGCCGCTGAACCCAACTATAGTTCCAAATAGTTCTCAATTTTTCAACCGAAGGGGTTACAACCCTTCCTATTTTCAACCGGTTATACAAATACGAACATACACCTTCAAAACCCATTCATGGGCTGAACACAAACATTTTCACAAAACACAACTTCTCTTCCTTTACCCCCAAATGGTATAACCTTTTGTATTATTTAAAAATTAATACTTTATTTCACTAAGAATTACATCAACAATAATTCAAAATATTAACTTGTCTAACATAATCAATTTTAATCTCAAACTATACACAATGATAAAACAAGTATTTTAATATATATATAAACAACGTTGATGGGATGTACAGTTCTTACGTGTTATTACTAATCAAAGAACTCATTTGGATCATTACTCTGATACCATGTGAGAATTGTAAAGAGAAAAGAAGAAATAAAGGGGCTAGGGTTTCTATTACAATCTCAATGCAAAGTTATAAATATGAAAACCTAATAAAGAGAATATAGTCTTACAAACAAAATAAAGTAAAAGACTATTCTACCCTTATTAAATATTATAACTCTAATAAAAACTTCTAGTTTTATTCTCTTGTTTATTGTTTTTATCCCTTTTGGTTTCTTTCTCTTCACTTTGTCTATAGTAAAGTCTTTATCTCTTTCTTCTCTTTTTTAACTCTCTCAATTCTTGAGACCCTTCTTTTCTTTTGGTTTCAAATTCAACAACTCTATCTCACTCTCTCCTAGCAGCTCTCTCATAAATATCTCTATTTTTACTTCGTCCAATTTTTTTTTTTTTGTCTCTCTCATAGACATATATTTCTCTATGATATTTTTTTAAAAGTTATGTAAATCAGATTGAATTACTTATTACTCATCTTATCTTATTATGTTAAAATATAACTCAATAACCAAATTGTTAAATTTAAAACAACTTAATAGATATAATTTTTTTAAACAAATCAATAACCATAAGTTATTTAATTAAAATACTTTTAATACATATTTTATTAGTTATAATATTATATAATTATAGTAAAACAATTTTTAAAAAATGTATAGAAATTTTAAAATAAACAATTAGTTATTCAATTTAAATAGACCTCTTAATAGTCTATTACTCTATTTAACTATTATATATTTATCTAATTAATACACATCTAAAAAAATTTATTATTTATCTAATATATATAATCTATTACTTTTAACTATTATTTACCTAATATAAAAATTACCATTAATTATTTTTAATTTAAATAGAATTGTTAATATTTCATTAGGTTTAATTATTATTTATCTAATATACTAATAATAAAAACTCTAGTACATATAGTGTGTGAGAATCAAATAGAATGAAAAAATTACTATTTATATATATAAATATAAATATAAAAAAATATATCTATTAGAGAATCAGTAAAATCAAGACTATGTGACATATTCAAATGCTACTATCTCCTCGAAAAAAAATATAAACTTTTGATTTCCTCATTTGATAACATCAAAATTTTCACTATTCTCATATTTAACATCCACATATCTCATTGATGTTATCGAATTGTTTTCATAAATATGACATATTAGACCAAATATATATATATTCACGACAAGAATGAAATATATAACATATATAAAAATAGAAAAAATACATTTATAACCCGAGTACAAGGATAACAAAATCCAACGTAGTCATTTTTTTCAATCCCTGGTCGTGTTGGTCCGACATCAAATGATACCCTACAATACAATGAGAATACCAATCAACATTAAAGGCTTTGTGTAACAAGCTTAGCTTTAGTAACAATGTTAATATATTATAATACAATTTAGTCATGTTACAACACAATAATTTTAAAAGAAAGATAAAATTGAAGTTGATTCTCAAATTAAGTGGATTACTTGATAGAGGATTATAATCAATTATCAAGATGCTAGCACAACAACGTGCAAAAAAAATTGAGCAAAAAACTTGTGCTAACATAACAACGTAAAAAAAATTGTGAGCAAAAAAATTATGAGAAAATTTGATTCTTGCATGCAATTTCATTAATCGAAATAGTTAAGAGGAGTTGAGAGTTAGAGTGAAAATATGAGTATTAGTTGAAGAATTATTATAAAAGTGATGTTAGGAGGAGTTCAGAGTTACAATAGAAATAGAATGGTATTAGTTGAAGAATTATTATAAAAGTGATGTCAAGAGGAGTTGAGAGTTCCAATAGAGATAACATTGTATTAGTTGAAAAAATATTATAAAAGTGAATGACTAAAAACATCTTTAACCTTTTAATAATAGTATAGATGGTCAGAAAATTTGACAAAATCAGGAAAAGCTCATGGGTGCTGTAATAATGCACCATATTATAGCTTTTATCTAGTTGAAAAAGTAAGAAGATGCTTAATAGAGCTAAGTACTTTTGTAATTTATTCCCTTTTTTTTTTTGGGGGAAAGTAATTCATCTTAAAATTAATAACTCTGTTTCTCTCATTTTCTTTCGTATCTTTTAAATTTATCCTTATCGAACTTCTATCTTCTTCCTCAACGATTCTACTGCTCCACCATAATCATCTCTGCAGCTGACCCTGATGATCCAAACTATATATTTTATATATTCGATTCCAAATAAAAAGATAGACATGGAAATTTGTTGTCTTGAAAATAAAAAAGAATTATAAGTATTTCTATACACCATCAATTGTTAATTGATTCTAGTTAGTACATATTTCTTAAATTATCGATTGCGGATTGATTCTAATCGGTTAATTATCTAATTTGAACCCATACTTTTTCATTTGTTTTAATGACTTAATGCATGAAATTTTCTGAACTAAAAACATTGTTGCAAAAGAAATAGTTCTCAAAATCTGTTTCTCATTAACAGAGCGATTGCTTCAAAACTATACAGTATAGAGTGAATTACATATTATGGGTTCAATTGGGTCCCCAACAGCTCAAGTACATGACTTTTCTCAGAGACTCCTCCGATTGTTTCATCTTCATCTGGTCCCTCACTTTACTCGAAGCCATCGCCGAAGATGACGAAGAGAGCTTCTTGGTCTGAGAATATGACCTGAGGTTGTTCTTGGCATGCTGGTGTATTGATCTTATTGTGTGGTTCCACCTACAGAATCCCTGATCTTTCAATGCCTCCACAGCTCCCACACTCGCGGCCACAACCCAAGCTCTGCTGGTTGAACTCATCTTTTTCTTTTTCCTTTTTCTTCTTCAGACGACTCTTTTCTATTGATCTTCCGAACTTCTGGGACAACAAATTGGCAAGTAAAAAGTAGGAGAGATTTATAAGGTCTTTTGTGTTTCGAGATTGAGTTACTTCGATGCTTTGTTGCTTAAATCTTACGGGAGTGAGTATATATATATATATATATACATTTGTATATATATATATTGTGGATGTGGACAGCCACTTTAGCAGTGAGCGTGAAACAAGAGGCAGCGGTTTGGGAGTCTGGCGAAGCCAATGGGCTTTTTCTGCGGGCGATTGGGGTGTCGGAATGACTCTTTTACCCATACAAGAAGCTTATCAAAATTAATTCTACATGGACAAAATAGGTACTTCACACGATTAACAAGTTCTTATCCTCGCCACTTGTTTAGTGGTGAGCACATGGTTTTTGTTTCTACTTGAAAGTAAAATCCATTGACGCCAAGAGTATAGGATGAAACCAGTTGTATTTTGTCTGAGTGGGGCCATTTCCTTTGGCAGTGTTTATCCTATTTTCCTTTGGAACAATCCTTGCTCCTTCTCATCACAATGAAATTAAAAAATATAAAAGAAATATAAAATATTATAACTTTTTCTCTATTATATTTTAAATTTAAATTAGACAAGTGTCATTCAATCTTTCGACCACAATAGTGAGGAGAAGTTTCCACTCCAGTAGACAAACATCGTCCTTTTTCTTTAGGTTAAAGAAAAGTAATCTCAGTTTTGTGGATTGTGTAATAATTCCTAATAATGTTGACTGACCATACTTTCCAAAAATCATCCAAAGTTGCAGTTGAGAGGTACTGTTTTACTTTTCAAAATTTAAGTTTCTGAGATCATATAAATACAAGCGGGTAATATAACTGACATTTTTTGAGATTTGATATATTGTTACACACTGCATCTTCATAATTTTTCGTCATTAACATCCCATATAATTTGTGTCATATATCACAAACATACCATTCTATAAAAAATACATCTTGTCAGAACACTTTTTTACAGTAAAATGACTCTATTGTCCTTTGACTTTTAACCCAACTCTTTTGAATACTAAAATTACTCATTTAACCTTGTATTATGAACCAAAATACCCATTTTAACCCTTTTCTTTTTGCAAATCTCTAATTAGTAACTTTAAGTTGTAATCATAGATATAGTATCTGTTCATCCTCTTATCCAAAATAACGCCATTCGGCCATTATCAATTCCATCATCCAACATTCACTGTCAGACTTTCACAAAGACCCAACGTTCAGCAATCGCTGTTGTTCTTCCCCGTCATAGGCCACCGCTGGCAAGCCCCATTGTAGACCCAGTTTCGGGTCAATCCAAACCAAAGACCCACCATGGTCGGAGCTACCATGACCACTAACACCACTTCTTTACTGGCCATCACCATCATCACTGATCTATCAAAACCAAAGAACCACCATGGCCGGAGCTGTCATGACCACCAACACCACTACCAGGTCTTCTTCACCAAACATCATCATCATTGACCCATGCTCATGCCTACTCGCCGGCATCGTCAACTCCATAGCCAACCATGGAAGCCATCATTTTCGGCCATCAGCATCACCTATAATCATATCTGATCATCTTCATCACCATCCAAAATAATAGGCGAGTACTAACCCAAAGCCATCACCCATGGTCTCCACTATTCACCGGCCATCATCATCATTGACCCAATCTCATGCTTACTCGTTGGCACCGTCAACTCCATAGTTAACCATGAAAGCCATCATTTCTGACCATCACCATCACCTGTAATCATATCCTATCATTTTCATCACCATCCGGAATAGTAGGCGAACATTAACCGAAAGCCATCATCCATGGTCTCCACTCTTCATAGACCCATGAAGCATGAACCACAGTGTCCATTAAAAGCCCATCTTCATCTTTAATTGAGAGTTTCAAAGAAGAAAGAGAGAGAACTAAGAGGTGAAGAGAGAGAAAAAGAAAAGGAAAAAGGCAGTAGGGAGAGTTAGGGGTACTTTTGTCATTTTGATTGTAACATATTTTTATATTAAAAAATAATTAAATATAAGGGGTAATTTAGACATTTCACATATTTTTTAAATAAAAAAGTTGTCAGAGATTGTTAGTGATGAAAAATCACGAAATTGTAATTGCGTGATAATATATCAAACCTCAGAAAGTGTCAGTGATATTTTCGCTAGATACAATGTGAGTGTCTAAATGTCTTGTTAATAGGGTTTATCTAATAATCTTTGAATCTAATTCATGAATCCGATCCGTGACAATCCGTTAAAATTTATAATTTTAAATATTTTATATATAATTATATATATAATAATATCTTATATCTTTTAACCCTAAACTTAAAAGACTCATTTTATTCTCTCTGTTTGTTTGGATGTGTTGTCTTGCTATAAATTAAGTGCATCTAAGTTTTTCTACTTGATTAGTTGATTGTGAGATGGGAAAAAAAAATTTACTTAACTCGAAGTACTATTAATTTTTTTATTATTTTTCATACATTTTATGATATGTTTTTATTGAGTAATGATATTCACACAGATTAAATGATACAAAAATTAATTGACATATTTATAATTTTATCATCAATTTTTCTTGAACAATGATATTCACTGGCTAAACAGGCTGATTAAATAATATAAAACACATATTTACTAGGTTTAGCCTATTACAAATCGTTAGTTGTTCTTAAATATATTGTCAATATAGTGATAAGTGTACAAAACTTGTTATTTTATATCTTAAAATAAGTCTTTAATTACTATTTTACTTTATTTAAATATTCTTATCTTTGCATTTTATGTTTTATAGGGGTTGATTTCCAAATAAGAAGAAAAGTAACAAAAAGGGCTAAAAAAGATATATATAGCCAAAGATGAAAATATAAAGAATTGTAGGAGAGATGGTATTCTATGCAATTTACTTCACAAGAGGTCTCAAGTTCAAAACTTTACAAAATACTTTTTACATGGCGACGTCTACAGTCCAAAATTCAAATTAAAGATACGGAGATCAAATATTTAAATTCAAAATTTTGTATTTTGAATTTTGTATTTTAAAATTTTCTCACCTAAACCATTCCCCTTTAACTCGGTTAGGGGAGTTAGAAATTGTAAAAAAAATAAAGTGTAGTTGTAAATATTTTCTTGTATTCATTTTATTTTCTTGTAAACACACCTCTCAAGGGTGTGATGAAGCCATCATAGGTGAAATATAAGTAAGTTATTTTATTTTCTTGTCTAATTTTTCCTCCCAAGAGCATTTTGCTACTCTTCTATTCTGGATTTTTATTTTCTAAAATTAGCGGAAAGATTCTTCGTGTTTGTCAAATAATGGTAATTCGAAGATTGCCTACTTTTGTTTACCTAATCAATGTGCATCAGATTAAGTAAAGAAATGTCTCTTTCATATATAATCAAGTTTGTTTTTTATGTCATATTTTCCATCAAGGGGTTTGTCATCTGCATAAGTCTTATTTACGGACTTAAACGTGCCTCAAGAAATTGATTTGCAAAATTCTCTTCAGCTTCAAAAGATGCTGGCTTTCAACAGTTTGAAGTTGATTACTCTTTATTCATACTCTCTAAAGGCACTTCATTTACAATTGTCCTTGTTTATGGTGATGACATTGTAATTACATGCAATAATCAGGACATTATTTCTAACCTCAAAATATTTCCTCATTTTCACTTCTAATAAGACCAACACATCAAATCTCTGATTTTAGTCAAAATAGCTTTGCTGTAAATATTTTGTCCCTATAATCTTGCTTATAATTGGTGGTAAGAATTTGTGTACAGTACTTTTATAAGGGCTATATTTGTGTATGGGTCATATCACGTATTAAAGTGGTGTTCTATCATTAAAAAAAATTTATATCAAAATATCATAAAATAATTTCATATTGTACATGCCAGTTAATGATTAAACTTTAGTTTAATTATATTAGTAAAAAGAAAGAGATATAAATTTTTATTAAATATTTAAATATATATAAAGTTTGACTGGTGTACTGTAAATCAATTTCAATATGAATTTTAACAATATAATTTTCATATGTTCTTTTTAAAATGGTCAGAAAATTTGACAAAATCAGGATAAGCTCATTGGTGCTGTAATAATGCACCATATTATAGATTTATCTAGTTGAAAAAGTAAGAAGATGCTTAATAGAGCCAAGTACTTTTGTAATTTATGATTTATCCTTTTTTTTTTTTTTTCGGAAAGTAATTCATCTTAAAATTAATAACTCTGTTTCTCTCATTTTCTTTCTAATCTTTTAAATTTATCCTTATCGAACTTTTATCTTCTTCCTCAACGATTCTATATATATATTTGCAAGTCTTAGCCTCTTTCCTCTATTTTCTCTCTCTCCAGGTTCTACTAGCCCCGTGGTTTCTCCATCCGCTCTCCTCCCTACAAACAACAGTGAAATCTGACCATCACCACCATCTATTTCACTACTGTTCCACCATAATCATCTCTACAGCTGACCCTGATGATCCAAACTATATATTTTGTATATTCGATTCCAAATAAAAAGATAGACATGGAAAGTTGTTATCTTGAAAAAAAAAACGAATTATAAGTATTTCTACACACCATCAATTGTTAATTGATTCTAGTCAGTACATATTTCTTAAATTATCCATTGCGAATTGATTCTAATGGGTTCCCATTTCTTGAATTATCTAATGTGAACCCATACTTTTTCATTTGTTTTAATGACTTAATGCATGAAATTTTCTGAACTAAAAACATTGTTGCAAAAGAAATAGTTCTCAAAATCTGTTTCTCATTAACAGAGCGATTGCTTCAAAACTATACAGTATAGAGTGAATTACATATTATGGGTTCAATTGGGTCCCCAACAGCTCAAGTACATGACTTTTCTCAGAGACTCCTCCGATTGTTTCATCTTCATCTGGTCCCTCACTTTACTCGAAGCCATCGCCGAAGATGACGAAGAGAGCTTCTTGGTCTGAGAATATGACCTGAGGTTGTTCTTGGCATGCTGGTGTATTTATCTTATTGTGTGGTTCCACCTACAGAATCCCTGATCTTTCAATGCCTCCACAGCTCCCACACTCGCGGCCACAACCCAAGCTCTGCTGGTTGAACTCATCTTCTTTTTCTTTTTCCTTTTTCTTCTTCAGACGACTCTTTTCTATTGATCTTCCGAACTTCTGGGACAACAAATTGGCAAGTAAAAAGTAGGAGAGATTTATAAGGTCTTTTGTATTTCGAGATTGAGTTACTTTTATAAGGTCTTTTGTATTTCGAGATTGAGTTACTTCGATGCTTGTTGCTTAAATCTTATGGGAGTGAGTGTATATATATATATATATCGTGGAGTGCCACTTAAGCAGTGAGCGTGAAAACAAGAGGCAGCGGCCAATGGGCTTTTTCTGTGGGCGATTGGGGTGTCGGAATGACTCTTTTACCCATAGAAGAAGCTTATCAAAATTAATTCTATATGGACAAAATAGGTACAGGCACTTCACATGATTAACAAGTTCTTATCCTCGCCACTTGTTTAGTGGTGAGCACATGGTTCCTTGTTTCTACTTGAAAGTAAAATCAATTGATGCCAAGCTATGTAACACAGATACGGCTCTTGTAGAACTATGGTCGTATCAGACACGTATTTGATACAGATACGGTCCGAATATATGTCTGATATGATTAATAACTATCCAATTTTTAAAATTATTTTTTGAATATCGGATACGGCTGAAATATGGGAGGAATACGACTAGGATATGCAGGGATACGCCAGGATACGGGAAAGATACGTTTAGGATACTTTTCGGGGCAAAATTTGTAATTTTTGTTATATAAAATGGGGTTGAGATGTAATATTAAAAACTTTGTAGATTAGAAAATAAGAATCATTTTATAATAAATCAAAAATAGTTTTAAGTATATTTATTTTATGGTTGAAGAATAACACTTAATATTTTATGTATAATATTATATTTTTATTTTTTTATTTATTTAACGTATCTTTGCCGTGTCCGTATCCTACTTTTTTTAGATTTTTCGTATCGCCGTATCCGTATCGTGTCGTACCTGTATCCCGTGTCCGTGTTCGTGCTTCTTAGACGCCAAGAGTATAGGATGAAACCAGTTGTCTTTTGTCTGAGTGGGGCCATTTCCTTTGGCAGTGTTTTTCCTATTTTCCTTTGGAACAATCCATGCTCCTTCTCATCACAATGAAATTAAAAAATATAAAAGAAATATAAAATATTATAAAAATTTCTCTATTATATTTTAAATTTAAATTAGAAAAGTGTCATTATATCATTCGACGACAATAGTGAGGAGAAATTATAAAATATTATAGAAATTTGTTGTCTTGAAAATAAAAAAGAATTATAAGTATTTCTATACACCATCAATTGTTAATTGATTCTAGTTAGTACATATTTCTTAAATTATCGATTGCGGATTGATTCTAATCGGTTAATTATCTAATTTGAACCCATACTTTTTCATTTGTTTTAATGACTTAATGCATGAAATTTTCTGAACTAAAAACATTGTTGCAAAAGAAATAGTTCTCAAAATCTGTTTCTCATTAACAGAGCGATTGCTTCAAAACTATACAGTATAGAGTGAATTACATATTATGGGTTCAATTGGGTCCCCAACAGCTCAAGTACATGACTTTTCTCAGAGACTCCTCCGATTGTTTCATCTTCATCTGGTCCCTCACTTTACTCGAAGCCATCGCCGAAGATGACGAAGAGAGCTTCTTGGTCTGAGAATATGACCTGAGGTTGTTCTTGGCATGCTGGTGTATTTATCTTATTGTGTGGTTCCACCTACAGAATCCCTGATCTTTCAATGCCTCCACAGCTCCCACACTCGCGGCCACAACCCAAGCTCTGCTGGTTGAACTCATCTTTTTCTTTTTCCTTTTTCTTCTTCAGACGACTCTTTTCTATTGATCTTCCGAACTTCTGGGACAACAAATTGGCAAGTAAAAAGTAGGAGAGATTTATAAGGTCTTTTGTGTTTCGAGATTGAGTTACTTCGATGCTTGTTGCTTAAATCTTTTTGGAGTGAGTGTATATATATATATATATATATATATCTATTGTGGAGTGCCACTTAAGCAGTGAGCGTGAAAACAAGAGGCAGTGGTTTGGGAGTCTGGCAAAGCCAATGGGCTTTTCTGTGGGCGATTGGGGTGTTGGAATGACTCTTTTACCCATAGAAGAAGCTTATCGAAATTAATTCTATATGGACAAAATAGGTACAGGAACTTCACATGATTAACAAGTTCTTATCCTCGCCACTTGTTTAGTGGCGAGCGCATGGTTTTTGTTTCTACTTGAAAGTAAAATCGATTGACGCCAAGAGTATAGGATAAATTGTCTTTTGTCTGAGTGGGCCCATTTCCTTTGGCAGTGTTTATCCTATTTTCCTTTGGACCAATCCTTGCTCCTTCTCCTCACAATGAAATTAAAAAATATAAAAGAAATATAAAATATTATAACTTTTTCTTTATTATATTTTTAATTTAAATTAGACAAGTGTTATTCTATCATTCGACCACAATAGTGAGGAGAAAGTTTCCACTCCAGTAGACTAACATTGTCCTTTTTATTTAGGTTAAAGAAAAGTAATCTGAATTGTGTTAGCACAATAATTTCTATTAATGTTGACTGACCATACTTTCCAAAAATCATCCAAAGTTGTAGTTGTAGTTGAGAGGTATTTTTTTACTTTTTAAAATAGAATGTTGAGAGTTTAATTCCCAAAATAATCTATTTAATTAGTTAATTGTGTTGTGGAAGTTGATCATTTTAAATTAAAAATTTGGCCATGGTTAAAAATTGATATTGGGCCCCGTTAAAAAAATTATATTGATTTTTTTAGAACAAGTTTAATCCGATCCGATTCATTCCGATATTTCACAGATCGGATTGAGCATTTCCATGGATTGGATCATATTATATTTTTATCAATCCGTAAATCGCGAATTCGATCCGTGGTCCTTCAAGCTTCAGCCTTCGTCTTCTTTTATAAGCGAAAAAGCGAGGATGACTGGAGACCGGAGGCTGCGACAGTAGTCGGTGCGTACTACTGTAGCAGTACTGTAGGCTTTTTGACTTTTGCCCCGACAAAATACTGTTTGCTTTTTGTCGTTTACTGCCGACGCTGCTTTTTACTGTGGTACTTTTGACTTTTGCTGAAGATACTGTTTTAGAATCTTTTCAGCTGAATGGATAGATCTCTTCGTGTGCTGGATAGTTTGCAGTCGTTTTGGAGATCTAAACAAACATACGACGTTCATTATCCCTCCATTTGGTTGATGAGATTATGAATTTCATATTCGTCGAGATCAGGGGGAGACTCTGGTTGTTGAGCGTCTTCGATATGGGTATCAAAATAGTCTTCCATTTCTGCTGAGTGGAGAATATTCTTGGGAAGATCTAGTTTGAACTCGGACATATCTTTAAGAAGTTTTTTGGCTTCTTCAAGATGCTGAGCAGTATAGGAAGGAAAGTCGATGCTTAATTCGGTTACGAAAATCCTTCTTCCATCAGAAACTAATATTAATGGAACTGCTGTTTTCATAATAATAATAGCATTATTTTTGAGTAAAATAAGGCTCTTGACTGCAAGTTGTCTTGGATTAAGGTTCCTTGCTTGCAAAAGAGAATCTTCGAGAGGGTTTTCGAGATACTCTTCATTAGTCATTTCTTTCATGTACCAGATTTGATAGGGTTGAAAAAATCGAGTTTTTTCTCTCCATCCGATTGAGCTTGAAATCCATAAGGAGTAGGCTTTGTTGAAGCTCAAGTGACTAGTACATTTGTAGATCATAGACTTGATTAATGCTGGGAGCTCCGCATCAGGATAATGGGATTGGACGATTAGTTTGTTTACTATTCCCCAATCAAGCATTTCTCTTGGCCAGGCTAGGAATGTTCCTAGGCTGAGCTTTGGACAATCGTCTTTTAAATTGATATATAGATGGTTTTCTATATAAAAATTTAAAATGACGGAATGATTATCTTCAATCAAATATTTAAGTTTGATGAAGATATGCTCTGGTAAAGTATATTGAGCTTTTGCAAAAAGACATACTCTCTTTATTCTTTCGAAAGTAGGAGAAGTAAAATCATTTTCAAGTTGTCTTGAAAGCTGAAGATACCATTCACACCTTTCAAGAGAAAGATCGGTTTCCCAATCAATTTGTAAAATCAGATTTTTGCAAATATCTTTAAAATAAAGAAAACCAGAATGTAGCTCGGCAACCTGTTTAGCCAACGAGCTTAAGGAATTTCGAAAAACCTTTCTTTGATCTGTAACATGGGCTTTCCATGACAGATTAAGATTGTCATACATATTTGTAGGCATTCCTGGATTGAAAAAATCAGATACTTCTGAAATATCTGTGTTGCTAAAAAATTTTTTAGAGGCAACTCCAATTTTGAAGAATGCTTTTTTAGCTTCTTCATAGGTTTCAAAGGTCTTGAAACAAGCTCCTTTGAAGGTATTGGTTTGTTTATGGCATTCAAACCAAGTAGCATAGATTCCTGGTTGGAATCCTGCGAAAACTACAAACCATTGGTTTATGGAAGTAGGTGGGGATGCTGGTTGCATCATCAACGTCTTTTTTGAGGATGGTGCCTTTTTAGCAACTGTCACCCATTCGTTGTTTGCTTTACCTTTTCCTTTATCCATGATATCTGCTAAGAAAATCAGCCAAGAAATTATTAGTTCCTTTAAGATGTTCTACCTCGAAGGAATACAGAGCAATTGAATTATACCATTTTAGTCTTCTGCCATCAAGACAGTTTTTCTTATTAATAAGAAAATCGCGAACAGATTGATTATCCGTTCTTATGATAAAATTTTCGGGAGCAAGATAAATATGGAATCTTTTTAATGCCAATTTTATTGCGAAAAGTTCTTTGTCGAAAATAATATAATTTTGTTCATTTGATTTGAACTTTCCCGAATTATAACCACAAATCAATTCTTCTTTTTGAAGTTTTTTAGGGAGTGGCTTTTTTAAGGCTCGGATAAGATGATGGGGTTCATCATTATTATATGGCCATATTTCTTTCCGTATGGCTTTTAAAACACATCCCCAGCAGAGGTCTGAGGCATCTGTTTCAAGAATAAGTTTATCTCCATTTTGTGGGAAATAAACATCTGGAATATTGTCGAGATCGTTTTTAATCTCTTGAACAAGATTTGAGTCTTGAATATTCCATTCAAAGAGTTGATCCTTTTGAAGTTTCTTTAAAAGAGGGATTTCTCTTTTAGAGAGATTTTTGATAAAGTTTCTCCCGTAATTTAGAAGACCTAAAAAACTCTGAAGTTGTTTTTTGTCTTCTATAACATTAGGAAAATCTTTTATCTTTGAGATAATGTGTTGTTGTAACTTTATCCCAGTGGAGGTTATTTCTAACCCTAGAAAATTTATTCTAGTTTGTTCTAGATCGATTTTCTTTGGTGATAAAATAATTCCATGTTTTTGAATTATTTTGCAAAATAATTTTAGATGACTTCTATGTTCCTCTTTTGTTTTAGAGAAGATTAAGATATCATCTATATAAACTACACAGAAATTTTTGACAATATGAAAGATAGAATCCATCCATCTTTGAAAAATCTGTGCAGCCGTATTGAGTCCAAAAGGCATTACCGTCCATTGATAATGTCCTGAAGGAGTACTAAAGGCTGTTAATGGCTTAGAAAATTTTGTTAATTTTATTTGCCAAAACCCTGATTTACAGTCGAATTTGCTGAAAATCGTTGAGTCTCTTATTTGGTTGATAAGGACTTCTTTTTTGGGTATAAAATAACCATCGAATTGTAAATATTGATTTAAACGTTTATAGTTTATAACCATTCGTGGTTGTTTTCTCACAATTTCACTATGGTTTCTTACCATGAATGCAGGACTGGAGTGAGGGCTAATTGTTGATTCAATTAGTTTAGTGTCTAGAAGTGTTTTGATTTGTGAATCAAATTCTTCTATATCTTTTTTCAAATAGATCATTGGTTTGACCCTAATAATGACTTCTGGTTGGGTTAACCTTAAAGTACAGTATCGTGGACTTTTTGACCATAATTTTAGTGGGTTTTCACTAAATTGAGGTTCAAGTATTTTAAATAACCAATGAGAATTTTTGATTATTTTAATTTCATTCTGTTTTTTAGGGCTGAAATTATTATCACATAGATAAGTATACTTATCTAATAGAGGAATGTGGATTAACTCATTTTTTAAAGTTAATGCGATAGAATTGGGATAAATGTGCATAGGGAGATATGAGTTTAAAAAATTATTTCCAAGAAGGAAATCTCCATGCATATCTGGGAAACAGAGAATCTTTGGAATGACAAATTTCTTATCTGTTAACCAAATGGAAACATTCTTAGCTTTATACTGAATGAATGTTTCAGAATCATTTATTCCAGTAACTGGAACAGGATGTTTCATCTTTTGCCATTTTTCTTCTGGCAAAGCATTCCATCGACAGCAGCAAACTGTTGCCCCTGTGTCAGCTAAAACACTTAAGCTATATGGTTCATAGCCTAAGAATTTAAATATTCCGAGAAGATATGTGTGTTTTCGTATTCCATGTTTTGGAGCGAAAATGATTTCTTCTTTTCCTAGTTGGAAATGATAGATCAATGCGGAATTTATATGGTGCTTAGTTGAAGCTTTATAGGAGGATCCGGGTAAGATTGGATAATCTACTGATCCTTTTCCCTTTCCTTTGTCTAAAGAAAGTCTGGGAGGTAGAGGTAAAGGTGGAGGTCTTGGCTCTCTAAAACTTATTCCTTTGTTAGAAATTTGTCTATGGAGTTGCTGGATATCTGATGGAAATTCCTTTTGCCATCTTGAATTTTTTCTAATAAGTGGCTCAGATTCTGAATCTGGAATTTCAACAGTATTTTTGATATAAAGATTATCTCCAGAGGCTGTTATTTCAATCTTTGGAGGAGTAAGCTTCATAGGCTGGGGGTTATTTTGATGAAAAATCCATGATTTTGGAATTTTCAAATCTTCCAATCTTTCGAACCTGGGTGTTATGATTGAATCATATGGTCTAGGTTCAAAGACTTCAGCCAGAGTTTTGTCAAGTGGTTTGGTTGACGTCTCTGTTGTTTTTGTTAGTTCAAGGATTGTTTTCCATTCAACATTCAAATCAAATGTTTCATCGTCAAGTTCGGTGTCTTGACATTGAATTGTGATCCTAATAGCTTTTTCTATTGTTGGATCATTAATGGAAACAAAATAATCGGGTTTAATATTAAACCAGACTACTTTATGAACTAGATTGGATTGTATTCCTCCAGTTAAAGCTTTTGCTGGATTCTTGAATCTGTTGTCAGAAACCAGAACAAGTATTGGAATATCACAACCTCTTCGGTATAAAGAAGTTATCTTAATTTGGATAATCCCAATATGGATAAACCTTACTTCTGGGTATTTCTTTTTCCACCGAGCGATTTTTTCCTTGGTGAAAATGCTGAGTTCCATACTACCATTTGTAGTACATTTTGCAGCAGTGTTTCCATTGAACTGCTCAAAAACTCTAGCAAAGAAAGGATTAAATTTTGTAAAAGGAGAAATTTTATAGACTTCATCCTTTTTAACAATCTGCATTTTTTGCATTTGTTGTAGTTGTTCTTCTGTGAAAGATACTTCATCTTCAATGACATCTCCTAGACGGATCGTATCAGAAGTCGTATTAATCATAAAGATTAATTCTTCTTCAGATGAGTCATCTTCACTGGAAATTTCGTATAAAATTTCTGCTGGATCAGAAACTTCATTTCCAAAAATGATTTCGAGATTTTGTTCTTCGATCATTTTAATCATTTTTCGTGTTCCTTTGCCTTTGTTAGGACAATTTGGAGAAATGTGACCAACTTCGTTACAGATGTAGCATCTACATTCTGTCTTTTTAGAAGTTGATTCTTTTGGGGAAGATTTTTTCTTCTTTCTGATATACTTCTTAGTTTTTGAAGGAGTTCTATCAGACTTCCATTTTTTCCAACGAAAAGTTTTTCTTTTTGTTTTTGGAAATTTCTTTTTCTTCTTTTTGGTATAGTAAGTTGTATGACAACCTACTTTCCAGTTTTCTTGAAGAATTTTGTCGCAACATTGTTGTCCTTGCTTAGAACAATCAATTTGGTTTTTGACATTCTTTTTTGCCTGGATTTCGAGACATCTATCCATGATTAATCTTAGGACATAGTTTATTCTAAATCCTAAATTATCAGATTTTCCAAGATGTTTTAGGAAATCAGGATAGCCCTTGTTGGCTAATTCATCCCAAGGATGAGGAAGTTTATTAAAAAACTGTTCTAACCAAAATTGGTTTTTTGGGGGAAGAACCAAGAAATAATATTTCTTGTATAACTTGACAAATTTGTCGAATTGACAAATGTCACATAACTCAATTTTTGTTAATGCATAACTTGCATCTTCTTGTAAATTTTCTTTCCCAGAAAATCCACACATATGTTCTTTTATGAGTTTTGTAAATTCTCGAAGGATTTCTTCAAAAGAATTAAAATCTCCTAGAAGACTAGCTTTTATGGCCTTGCCTTCATCAGTAAGATCCCATTGACGAAGCCATGCTAGAACATCACCTTGTAATGTTGCAGCAATATAATCAAAGAATTTTTCTTTGTTCCAAACTGTTTTATAGTTTGTGATTAGAATGGACAAGGATTGTGCCCAGTCATTTATAGCTTGTTCTTGATCTTTGAATGGGACATTTGTAAGATCAAGATATGTGCCATTTTGAGCAACATTGATTTTGTTTAGATCATCTCTTCGGCTAAAACTAGGTTTTGGATCTGACGTTCCTTCGTCAGTCTTTGCCGGAAAAGCTTGTTCAGTCTTAAGCTCTTCTGGTTCTTCTGAGATACCATAGTCTCCGAAGAATTCTGGATCAAGAGGTTCTTCAATCTTTCGTTTTGAAGATTGAGGATTAGAAGTTGATGGGTTTTCTACTTCTATTTCTTCATCATAATCGGTAGATGTGGAGTCATCTACTTCAGGTTCGGAAGAAGATTCAGATGAATCGTTAGTTATTTTTGTAATAACTTCGTCTTCTGATTCATTATCAGATACGAGGGTTATCTGATAATTAAAGTGAGTTAAAATTTCTTCATTTTCTAAGGAGGTATTCCTTATATTTTGAAGAATTTTTTCTCTTTCTGTTATGCTTAACAGAGGATCTTTATATATTTCTCTCCAATAATCAAGAATTTCGACTATGTTATCGTATTCTTGTTTGTTAAAAAGTTTTTCTTTTTTATTGAACATTAAGATCTCTTCTGTACCATAATAGAGACCTTTCTTTCCAGAAGTATATTCCGGAGGAATTTCTTCATGATTTTCTTTCTTAATGGTTTTTAAGATTTCAATCATTTTAAGAAGTTCTTGACTCCTTTCTGAAAAATCAGAAAGATCAAGGATTTCTTGAAGATAACCGATTTTGTTATCGATTTGATTGAGAATAGTATTGATATTCTCAAAGGATCCATCAATCATCAGGGCTGTAGATGTTTGATGTTTTTGGAATCTTTTCTTCCATGACGATACTATATCGATCAGAGAGTTGATACTAGAACTAATCTTAGTTAGATCATGTTCTTCAGAATTTTTTATATGAACACTATGATTATATTCGTGTGTATCTCTTCCTAACCAGCTACAGATACAATCGAATTCATTTTCTTCGGCCATTCTGGATTTTTAAAGGTTCTTAAGACCTCTCGCAGACTCTAATGGTTTTATCACAAGGCTTGACAACGTCCTAACGTCACCCAGACAACGGACAAACAAGCAAAATAAAACCAGTATGCAAGCGTATGAGATTTATAAAAACCAGAAATGAAACAGAAGATAAGAGTTAAACTGTAAAACGTAACTGAAGAGAAATAAGAATTACACTCTTTAATAATACACAATATTAGTAATCATACAATAAACGAGAAGACTTACTATTCAGGCTTCGTTACACGGCTCTGATACCATTTACAAAACAAAATACACGGAAGCTTTAGAGTACACGATTACAAGTAGAGAGAACTGAAAAACAACATAAGAAGATTAGTATTCACAAGATGCCTTCAAGCTTCAGCCTTCGTCTTCTTTTATAAGTGAAAAAGCGAGGATGACTGGAGACCGGAGGCTGCGACAGTAGTCGGTGCGTACTACTGTAGCAGTACTGTAGGCTTTTTGACTTTTGCCCCGACAAAATACTGTTTGCTTTTTGTCGTTTACTGCCGACGCTGCTTTTTACTGTGGTACTTTTGACTTTTGCTGAAGATACTGTTTTAGAATCTTTTCAGCTGAATGGATAGATCTCTTCGTGTGCTGGATAGTTTGCAGTCGTTTTGGAGATCTAAACAAACATACGACGTTCATTCTTACTTCTGGGTATTTCTTTTTCCACCGAGTGATTTTTTCCTTGGTGAAAATGCTGAGTTCCATACTACCATTTGTAGTACATTTTGCAGCAGTGTTTCCATTGAACTGCTCAAAAACTCTAGCAAAGAAAGGATTAAATTTTGTAAAAGGAGAAATTTTATAGACTTCATCCTTTTTAACAATCTGCATTTTTTGCATTTGTTGTAGTTGTTCTTCTGTGAAAGATACTTCATCTTCAATGACATCTCCTAGACGGATCGTATCAGAAGTCGTATTAATCATAAAGATTAATTCTTCTTCAGATGAGTCATCTTCACTGGAAATTTCGTATAAAATTTCTGCTGGATCAGAAACTTCATTTCCAAAAATGATTTCGAGATTTTGTTCTTCGATCATTTTAATCATTTTTCGTGTTCCTTTGCCTTTGTTAGGACAATTTGGAGAAATGTGACCAACTTCGTTACAGATGTAGCATCTACATTCTGTCTTTTTAGAAGTTGATTCTTTTGGGGAAGATTTTTTCTTCTTTCTGATATACTTCTTAGTTTTTGAAGGAGTTCTATCAGACTTCCATTTTTTCCAACGAAAAGTTTTTCTTTTTGTTTTTGGAAATTTCTTTTTCTTCTTTTTGGTATAGTAGGTTGTCACCCCTACTTGTCAGTATAAAATAAAAAATAAAAATTTTTTCCTTATTTTATTTTAAAAGCTATTGTTATTTAAGGGTGCAATTTAAACATCTTCCCAGAATGAAGAGTTAACCTTAACTAAATTTGTCTTGTGAAGATTGATGTCCAAAGACTGAATTGAGTCTGACCTAACCCAAGCTCAACCCTAACATATTGGTCAAGTTAATCGAGTTGATTCGACATAGGTATCCGATAACAATCACAAAGAAAATAGTAGTGCGAAATAAATTGATAAATCCAACCTAATTCTTAGAGCGAAAGAATGCAAATCATCTGCCATTAACCATCCATCATTTTTCAAATGTAAAATTTTTATCCTCATGGATCAATTAAAAATGAAAATAGAGTTTCATATTCATAAACCTCAAATTCATGAAATGTCCTTCATCATGATTTTAAAAGGTTTGAATGTCATCCTGTCACTTACCATTGTTAGTTCTATTTGTCACACTAAGGGTAATATATTCGGACCAGACGGCCAATAGATTAGGGTAGCTTATGGGTATCCAGGTAGGGATGCAACTTGAGTGGGCCAATTCCAATTTAACTTGAGACCAGTCCAATTCGTAGACTTCAATAACTATTGTTGCATCCTGATAAGTAGGGGATAAAATTCGAATCGATTCATATCAAATCGGGTAAAACATGATTCACATTTACTTTTGTTCTCTCTCTTTCGAACGACAGTCAGAAAGCAAGTCAATGACCAGAAGAGGAAGGTGAGAGCGACGCAAACCTTAAGCAATTGTTCGACATTTCAAAGCCAATAGTGCCTCATCATCGCCTTCTCTTTCTCAACTTTCATGTCATCAATGTCGCGAAAATCTATTTTTCTTGAGAAAATTGTTTGATTTAATGATATAATAACAGAGGCATTCCATATCCATTGGAGCGCTATCAGTGTTGACTCTTGGACTCCTTGGCTACCCACATTAATTGAATATTTTGGTGGTCGGCCTCCATCCTTGAAGATTTGGTCTACATGTATTTGACAAATGGCTCTGACATCTCTTTATGTATTTGACAAATATGTCTTATATCCCTTTATTTTTGAGATATGTTTTGTACATTCAGTTGTATATATTATCATGTTATAAATGAAAGAAATCAAAAAGAGAATTCAACATTTTATATGGTATTAGAGCAAAGACTTCTTAGCCGAGACCATTACCATTGGTTCTATAGTTGTGGCCTTGTTCATCATTGACCATTTTCTTATTCCATAACTCTTTGTAAATTTGTTTCACATCTCAATCAACATATTCTCTCACTTTATTCATATATTTTTTCTACAATTAGAGCCATCTTCCCTTATATATATATATATATATATATATATATATATATTATTTTTTTGACAAAATCTTAATCTTTCTTTCTTGATAATTATGGCTATTGATCTTTCTTTTTCTTCCACCAATATTGTTGAGAATGACAGTCCCCACAATCGATATTTTCTACATCATTCTGATAATCCGAGTACCGTTTTTGTGTCCAACCTCTTTACTGGTGATAATTATATCACTTGATATCGTGCAATGTTAATGGCTTTATCTACCAAAAATAAACTAGGTTTTGTGGATGGTTCTATCTCTAGACCTGCATCTAATGATTCTTCTTTTTCATCATGGAAAATAACCAATGACGTGGTTTTTTCATGGATACTAAATGTTTTGCACAAAGATCTTGCTCCTAGTATCATCTATGGTGAATCTATAGTAGCTCTGAGGAAAGACTTGCGTGATCATTTTTCTTCGAGTAATGGTCCTCGAATTTTTCACCTACAACGTGCCATATCCACTTATAAACAATATTCTGATTTTGTTGCAGCATACTTTAATCAACTGAAAATATATTGGGATGAGCTCTCAACATATATTTCCCTTCCAACGTGCTCATGCAGTGTTTTCAAAGAGGCTATAATTTTTCAACAACAACAACGACTTATGCAATTCCTAATGGGATTGCATAGTTCTTATGCTACTCTTCATAGCCAGATTATCCTAGTGGATCCATTGTCATCGGTTGCCAAAAGATATTCCTTAGTTCTTCAAGATGAAACCAAAAAATGATTGCTACCAATACCCAGTGCACCAAATGATGGTGTTGCAATGGCTGTTTCTCAGTCTATTATTACTCGATTTGAGAAGAACATTCCATCACAAAACACTCGGTGTGTTGGATGTGATCATTGTGGCATTGAGAGTTATATTAAAGAAAAATGTTTCAAATTGGTTAGTTATTCATCCAATCGCAATAATAAGCATTCCGGCAATCGTAGTCGTAACAACAATGGCCCTTTCAGCACTGGCTATTCCAATGTTACTCCACTGTTCACCCAAGAGCAATATCAACAAATCCTCAATCTTATTCAATCAAGTACTCCACAACAGCTAATGATAAACCTTGTAGGTAAATCTCTATGTCTATCCTCAGTTCTCGATTCTTCAACTTCTTAGGTTATTAACATTGGTGCCACAAACTATATGATCACTTCCTCTCATGAACTATTATCTTCTCCATGTCCAATTAGTTTCTCTATTAGACTTCCAAATGGGTCTAATGTTACTACTTCACATATTGGTACCACCTTTTTAAAATCAAATATTTCTTTAAATGGTGTATTTTATATTCCATCTTTCAAATACAGCTTACTTTATGTGAACAAATTAACTCAGTCTCTTAATTGCTCAGTAACATTATTTCTTGTTTTTTGTCTATTTCAGGACTTGTCGACGAGGATGGTGATTGGAATGAGTAAAGAACATGTTGGTCTTTATTTTTTTCTCACTGCAAACACCCATTATTGTTGTTTTATCTACTAATAAGTTATACATTTGGCATTGGAGATTAGGTCATCTTTCTTCATCTCGATTAAATAAATTAGCTGAGTTTATTCCTTCTATTTCAAATTCATCAAATTGTACTTTTGATATTTTTCCTTTATCAAAGCAAACACGACTTTCCTTTGTTTCTAGTTCAATAACAAGTACTGCACTTTTTCAGTTAATTCATTGTGATATCTAGGGTAGTTATTCTACTCCCACACTTTTCAGTGAACGTTTCTTTCTTTATATTGTTGATGATTTTTTCGATGCACTTGGGTTTTTCTCATGAAATATAAATTTAAAACTGAATAACTACTTAAATATTTATTTGCCTATTTTAAAACTCAATACAATTCTCGTGTCAAACGAATACAATCTGATAATGACTATGAATTCTTTTCCAAAGAAATGACACATTTTTTTAAAAAAAAACTAGAGTTATTCATCAACATAGTTGTGTTGGTACACCACAACAAAATGGTGTGGTTGAACGTAAGCATATACATCTTTTGCAAGTTGCTCGTGTTCTTCGATTTTTAGCTGGTTTACCCTTATCCTTTTGGAGAGAATGTGTTTTAACTACTATTTATTTAATTAATCGCATTCCCTCTCCTCTTCTTAATGGTCATACTCCTCATGAACTTTTACTTTATCAACAACCCAAATATGACGATTTATGGATATTTGGTTGTTTGTGTTATGCTTCTATTGGTCATACTCATCATAATAAATTTGGACCTCGGGCTCGAGCATGTGTTTTTGTAAGTTATCTTTATGGCCAATATAGGTATAAAGTTTTTGATCTTGATACTCAAAATTTTTTCACAAGTCCTCCCATGATATTGTCTCAACATCGTGTCGGTCACTCACCGACTTTTGCCAAATTTTAACTCAACCCGAAAACAAGTATGTAGCAATAATAACTTTCATGCCATCATTGGGTGTGGACATCTTTTCAAGTGTTTCTCCACTTGCTCCAACCAATTGTCCACTATCAACGGATCCGAACTACCCTCAAAGCTAGGAGGCATCAACTTTTTAAAGCGAGTGATGAATTTGAATCTCCTTTCAACCTCATTCACTTCCAGTTGCACTACTGGTTGTTGTACCTCATTAGCGGATGTTCTAACAAAGTCGCGGAGAGCCGCGATCTTGTTATTAATCAAATGACCTCCCTTGGGAACTTCACCCCCAACTGCCCTTCCTCGACGTCTAGGCAGCATATCTCTATATAGTCAATATATAGGTTAACAACAACAAGTTATCATATGCTATGTAGTCAAGATGATCAAACTACTACTCAACATAACACGTTATCATTTTCGCACATAACATATAGACATGCTTTTCAACACACATTTAATCACATAAACATGTTCTCAAATCAACGCATAACATATAATACATAGTATAACATAAACACTTATATATCATCATGTAAGCACATTTCCACATGCACATAAGTTCTCTATCAAACTATGTCATGTGTACACGTATTTCTAGGTTATCAAACTCAAAGGTCTTGCCCAATCATGAAACTACACGTGATACACCACTTACCAGTCGTCCCTAAGTATTCGACTTAGTTAAACTCTAATAACAAGCTATGCTCTGATACCAATCTATCACGCCCCAATTTTTGACTCCCAGAAATCAAAGGTAATTAAGTTAAAAGCCCACGCTCCTAACCACAATTACTCTAAGCTTACCCAAGTCTCCTACATGGAACACTTAGGTTCAACTATCAATCGTCATTATCGTAACACACAGTGGAAGCTTAATTTTACTCACCGTGAGTCCTTATGTAGGACCCATGAACTCTCAAGTATTCAACAACACAAAATAACCCACATTCAGGTTTCAATAGGTTGATGGGTGTCCCACTAGCCGGCTGAAACCTGAGCAATTCATCAACTGGCTACCCTTTAGCTTCGGTCGGCTGAAGGAGGCCTTTCGGTATACTAGAGGGCTGTTTCGGTCAACCGAAACAAGTACCTGCAGAACTTGCAGATGCAAACATTTGATATCTCATAATTTCAGTCGGTTGAAGGATGTTTCAGCTGGCTGAAACTCCTCAGATTCTATTTCTCACTATTTTCAAGTCTTAATTCATCCTCCAAAATATCTAAAACTTAAGTGAACGATTCAATGCATCATTTCCCTCATCATTACATATACGCAATCATGAAGAGAAGGGATTTCTCACATGCACATCACTTAGCACATTTCATGCTTTCTCAACTCAAACATCTTCCATTAACATGCATACATTCTTGGACATTAATGAAAATACAACTTATCATTTGCATCATCTAGCATTTTACCATGGTCAATACCATACTTATAGTATAAGAAATCTTAAGTCATGAACAATACATGCTTTAAAACCGTAATTAAAGGTATACAACCATAAAGCATAATTAATACGTGGTCTCAGAATATAAATGGCCTTCACATGTTCATCACATGCATATAGTTTACAATCCGAATATGCATTCAAATAAAGTAATATAAAGTCTTTATATGAAACCGTTACCGCTCCACGCTAACTCTATTGTTGGGGAGACTTTGTCACCTCTTTTTTATTTTCTAAAAAATACTAATTCTCATGGGATAGGTAGCCACACGCTCAGTAGGAATGTCTAAAATACAATATACAAGTTTAGTGAATACCGCATAAACATACATTTACATTTAATCATGTTAAGCAATATCCATATATCACGTCCATATCATAAATAACGTGTAATACAAAATGATATGTATAACTCCCTCAAGCTTACCACACATCCATTGAACTTCGCTACCCAGGATCATCCAATACCACATACTCGAGGCTCCTTGACCGGTTTACTTCATCATAGGACTCCATTTTAGGGAGTGTCATATTCATTCTAACTAGAGCTCCCATATCGGATCAATCCATTGGGTTCCTTGACCGGATTACCCACGAGGGTTCCTTTTACCGGATTAACTAGCCACTCTTCAAGAGGACTTGACTGCCTAATTGAGCTCACCACCCTCACCACATGCTTACCCAAGAATGAAGATGAAATTACACATGTTCATGGCAATCTATACATATATAATTGAAAAGCAAGATAACATTTAATGATCATGCTTGTACAATTTTTAAATAATTACTAAATACGTTTACATTGCAAATATCTCACACTCTCCACATTTTTTATTATCAATATAAACAATTAAACATGTTCAACACTTAACATTTTCACAAACACATGAATGTTACACTCACACATAAACATATATTTCACATAATTACTTCACAATTCAATTTCAACATGCTTATATAATCATCTAAGACAATTATAAATATGCAACTACATCAATTACCATTGATAATTCATCATGTAGCATAATTTAGCATGCTTTAGTAATTGAAAATATCTAATTATACCCACATAGCCAATTGGTTGTCAAGACAACCAATATACTCACAAAAATCTCAGATTCTATAGGTTAAACATCCCTACCTCAATTTGGAAGAGCTTCCAAATGATTTCTCCAATTCTCACCAAAAAATCAACCTTCTCTAAAATTGATTCGGGAAGGATCAATCTCGAGCCCTCAACGTGTAGACCGTTTCTCCCTTCTTCGGCGAACTCCAATTCCTGGTCTAAGCTTCACAAATTCAATGGAGTAATGAAGAAGAAGAAAAGGTAGAGATATACATGTTTTATTTATATTGCTCTCACAGCTGATGGAGAGAATACAAAATGAATTGAGAAATCTCTAATTTTGCTATTTATAGGTTAGGTCATTTAATTACAAAATGTCACTACCTTTCATTAAACCTTTCCGAAATTAGTTTTTGATTTATGTAACTTCGATTGAGACAAAATTGACTCCGTAGCCCGTAAAAATTTTATTTAAGCTACTCGCTGAATTTAAAGTCATTCCGATACTTTTAGATTTTATAAGTCCACGGGGCCTGCGTCCCGGGTCAATCAGACCCGAAAAAGTTAATTTTTTTCAAACGCTCTGAAAATTTTTCCGAACCCTTATACAAGTCTTTAAACATGTATTTTAGATTTAAAATACATTTATAATCATCTAAATCATTTATATGATAATAAATAAAATCAAAGAAAAATCAGCCAAAAATAATCACAGTTTTTACAGGTATAAAGCTCGTCTTGTTGCTAAAGGTTACACCTAAACTGAAGGCCTTGACTATCATGAGACTTTTTCACTTGTTGCAAAACTTGTTAACGTTCGGGTCCTACTTGCAATTACTGCTATTAAGAATTAGCCTGTATACCAATTAGATGTAAATAATGCCTTTTTACATGGGGATTTACACGAGAAAGTTTATATGAAATTACCCCCCAATTTCTCATTTTAGAGGGAGAATTGTGTTTGTCATTTGCAAAAGTCTATTTACGGACTTAAACGTGCCTCAAGAAATTGGTTTGCAAAATTCTCTTCAGCTTTAAAAGATGCTGGCTTTCAACAGTCTGAAGTTGATTACTCTTTATTCATACTCTCTACAGGCACTTCATTTACAATTGTCCTTGTTTATGTTAATGACATTGTAATTACGTGCAATAATCAGGACATTATTTCTAACCTCAAAACATTTCTTTATTTTCGCTTCTAATAAGACCAACTCATCAAATCTCTGATTTTAGTAAATCAGCTTTGCTGTAAATATTTTGTCCCTATAATCTTGCTTGTAATTGGTGGTAGGAATTTATGTACAATACTTTTATAAGGGCTATATACACTCTTGTATATTCCAAGAAATAAATTGTAAGTATTCATTTCTATTCAAGTTTCTATATCTTCCACATCAAAGACTTGGGATTATTAAAGTATTTTTTGGGAATTGAAGTTTCTCGCTCCAACAAGCATATTTTTCTTTCTCAAAGAAAATATACACTTGATATCCTTCATGATATGGGTATGCTTGGTGCTCGCACGACCGAATTTTCAATGGAGCAAAATCTTAAATTGCGACTAGATGAAGGTAATCTTTTAGACGATCATTCCCATTACATGTCTAGACATTGTTTATTTTGTACAAATATTAGGCCAGTTTATGAGTGGACCATGTCAACCTTATCTTTATGTTGCTCTTAGAGTGTTGTGTTATCTCAAATCAGCTCCTGGACAGGGCATTTTGGTCTCATCTACCAGTCCCTTTCAATTTCGTGCTTATTGCGATTTCGATTGGGCTTGTTGTCCAACCACTCGACGTTCTTTGACTGGGTATTGTATATGTCTTGGATTTAGTCCCATAACTTGAAAATCTAATAAACAAACAATAGTATCTCGCTCCTCCACAGAGGCAGAATATTGGGCCATGGCTTCTCCTATTTGTGAAATTACATGGCTACATTATCTTTTCAAGGATTTGGGTGTCAATCTGTCCAACCCCGCTACAATTTTCTGTGATAATCAAGCAGCTCTTCACATTGTTGTTAATCCCGTCTTTCACGAGCGGACTAAACATATTGAATTAGATTGCCACCTTATTCAGGACAAGATACAAGTTGGTCTTATCACAATATCTTATATTCATACTACTCAACAAGTTGCTGACATTTTCACTAAGGCATCGTTTGGATTGAAGGATTTGGAAGGATAAGAAGATGATAGTGCGTTTTATATTTGAATACTTTAAATGAAGAGAAATGAGAGGATTGTGAGGGATTTGGAGAGATACTTATCCCTCCTAATCCCTCATATCCTATCCTCCAAAAAATGAGAAGATTGAGAGGAAAAATATAGTGAGTTAAGTAGTATTTTCATAATTTTGAAACTGCCCTCAACAATTAAAAAGTGAAAATTGTTATTCTACCGATGTCACATTAAATATAAAAGGATATAAAAGTAATTTGGTTGTTATCATTTCTTTCTTTTCTCTTTCCTTTCTTATCCAAACAAGAATATTATACTTTTTCTTTTCTTTTCTCTCATGTTTATCCAAATATAAATAGAGGTTATTTCTATCATCTCCTTTCTTTTCTTTTCTCTCATAACTAAAGTTATCATCTTATTTATTTTCTCTCTTGTCTATCCAAACGGAGCTTAAAGCTCTTGATCGTGATCAATTTCAACGACCTGTTTTCAAGTTGGGCATTTATAATATTCATGCACCAACTTGGGGGAGACTATTAGTGTTGACTCTTGGACTCCTTGGCCGCCCACACTAATTGAATATTTCGGTGGCCTCCATCCTTTGAGATTTGGTCTGCATGTATTTTACAAATGACTCTGAAATCTCTTTATGAATTTGACAAATATGTCTTATATTCTTTTATTTTTGGGATATGTTTGTACATTCAGTTGTATATATTGTCATGTTGTAAATGAAAGAAATGAAAGAGAGAATTCAACACTTTACAAGCGCTGTAGCCTTCAAGACATTCATAAGTTCGTTATTTGTTATGAGGTGGGAAGAGATTGATGTGCTGAGCTTCAACAACCATGAAATTCAACGAGGTTTCTCTTCTTGATTCTCTCTCTTTGCCCTCTAGGGTTTAAGTATCCTTTGATGTTGAATTTACAGTAAAAAGAAGTCAAATACTTGTTTTGACCTTCAAGTTTTGACAAATTTTGTTTTGATTTGCATGAGTCGCAACAGAGGACTGAATATTGTAGTGTGAAAGAGAGAACAAGAGAGAATGCGAACAAGTTTTACCCGACTTGATTTGGGTGGATTCGGGTTTAATCTCTCTTATCTCCTCCTTTTCTAATTTTGTAATCAAACATCATGTACCTAAATACTATCCTTAATTTAATATACTTTTGAGTCCGAAAAATTGTGTATGGGTCATATCACGTTACTCGTATTAAAGTGGTGTTCTATCATTAAAAAAAAATTATATCAAAATATCATCAAATAATTTCATATTGTACGTGCCAGTTAAAGATTAAACTTTAGTTTAATTATATTAGTAAAAAGAAAGAGATATAAAGTTTTATTAAATATTTAAATATATATAAAGTTTGACTGGTGTACTGTAAATCAATTTTAATATGAATTTTAACAATATAATTTTCATATGTTCTTTTAAAATGGTCAGAAAATTTGACAAAATCAGGATAAGCTTATGGTTGCTGTAATAATGCACCATATTATAGCTTTTATCTAGTTGAAAAAGTAAGAAGATGCTTAATAGAGCTAAGTACTTTTGTAATTTATCCTTTTTCTTTGTTCCGGAAAGTAATTCATCATAAAATTAATAACTCTGTTTCTCTCATTTTCTTTCTAGTCTTTTAAATTTATCGTTATCGAACTTCCATCTTCTTCCTTAAGGATTCTCTCTCTCTCTCTCTCTCTCTCTCTCTCTATATATATATATTTGCTATATCCGTTCTCCTCCCTACAACCATAGTGAAAATCTGGCTATCACCACCATCTATTTTCACTACTGCTCCACCACAATCATCTCCTGATGATCCAAACTATATATTTTATATATTCGATTCCAAATAAAAAGACAGACATGGAAAGTTGTTATCTTGAAAATAAAAAGATTATAAGTATTTCTATACACCATCAATTGTTAATTGATTCTAGTCGGTACATATTTCTTAAATTATCAAATTGCGAATTGATTCTAATCGGTTCCCATTTCTTGAATTATCTAATGTGAACCCATACTTTTTCATTTGTTTTAATGGCGTAATGCATGAAATTTTCTGAACTAAAAACATTGTTGCAAAAGAAATAGTTCTCAAAATCTGTTTTTAATTAACAGAGCGATTGCTTCAAAACTATACAGTATAGAGTGAATTACATATTATGGGTTCAATTGGGTCCCCAACAGCTCAAGTACATAACTTTTCTCAGAGACTCCTCCGATTGTTTCATCTTCATCTGGTCCCTCACTTTACTCGAAGCCATCGCCGAAGATGACGAAGAGAGCTTCTTGGTCTGAGAATATGACCTGAGGTTGTTCTTGGCATGCTGGTGTATTGATCTTATTGTGTGGTTCCACCTACAGAATCCCTGATCTTTCAATGCCTCCACAGCTCCCACACTCGCGGCCACAACCCAAGCTCTGCTTGTTGAACTCATTTTCTTCTTCTTCTTCTTCTTCTTCTTCTTTCTTTTTCTTCTTCAGACGACTCTTTTCTTTTGATCTTCTGAACTTCTGGGACAACAAATTGGCAAGTTAAAAAGTAGGAGAGATTTATAGGTCTTTTGTGTTTTGAGATTGAGTTACTTCGATGCTTGTTGCTTAAATCTTATGGGAGTGAGCGTATATATATATATATATATATATATATATATATTGTGGGGTGCCACTTTAGCAGTGAGCGTGAAACAAGAGCAGCGGTTTGGGAGTCTGGCAAAGCCAATGGGCTTTTTCTGTGGGTGTCGGAATGACTCTTTTACCCATAGAAGAAGCTTATCAAAATTAATTCTATATGTACAAAATAGGTACTTCACATGATTAACAAGTTCTTATCCTCGCCACTTGTTTAGTGGTGAGCACATGGTTTTTGTTTCGACTTAAAAGTAAAATCCATTGACGCCAAGAGTATAGGATGAAACCAGTTGTCTTTTGTCTTAGTGGGACCATTTCCTTTGGCAGTGTTTTTCCTATTTTCCTTTGGAACAATCCTTGCTCCTTCTCATCATAGTGAAATTAAAATATTAAATTTTGTTATAATGACCTCTTTTGAGATTTGCTCCGTTAAACAAAGACCCCCTTTCATCCAAAATTTTGTTAGTTTTGTCAAAAAAAAAATTAGAGTAATTTGCACTGTACTATCCTAAGGTTTGGAAAAAATTACACTGACCTTCCCTAAAGTTTGACCTAATTACACCCGACATCAAAATAATTGATTTTGTTACAATGACCTTCCCAGTATTAGAAATTAACTAATCGACTTTAACTTTTGGGTGAAATGTTTGTTCTACCCTTAATATTATATTAATATAAAAATTAAAATATTTATATATATATAATATTATATATTTAAAATATACTTTTGTTATATATTTAAAATATACTTTTGCCCATCTTAATTATATATATATATATATATAAATATTTTAATTATATAATATTATATATATATAATATTATATTAACATTATATAATATTATATAATGTTAATAATTACATCTTAATATTATATATAATATTATTAAAATATTATATATAATAAATATATAATATTTATATTATAAAAATTAAAATATTATATTAAATATTAAAATATATATAAATATTTAATATTTATTTTATTATAATATTAAAATATTAATATTATATATATATATAAATATTTTAATTTTTATATCAATATAATATTAAAGATAGAATAGACATTTACCCAAAAGTTAACTGTTATAAGGGAGGTCATTGAAACAAAATCAATTATTTTGATGTCGGGTGTAATTACACTACAACATTTTTTAATATCACCGGCAGTTTAAACCACCGGAAAATGCCTTCAAAACCGCCGAAAAACCTTCACCGGCTGTTCAAAAATCTGCCGGAAAATGTCCTGCCGGTAGAGAATTACCGGCGGTTTTGCTAAACTGCCGGTAATTACCGGCAATTTTTTTGCAGCCGCCGGAATTATACCGGCGGTTTTATCCACCAGTAAATATCATCAAAGTGCCGATAATGGTTAATTTTTACCGGCACTTTTTCATGAACCGCCGGTAAATCACTGAAAATATTGCTTTTACCGGCAGTTTACAAAAACTGCCGGTAAAAGTTGGTTTTTTTTTTTTTTTTTTTTCCAGATTTAGAATCAGATTGTGTGCTCTTCTTCTACTTGTGTCTTACTTGGAAGTTTCAAAGCTACAGGTTGTTGCTATTTTTTTTTTTTTCCTTTCTCCTTTTGGATTAAATGTGTGCAACTCTGATGCAAGGAATATACAATGATAAGAAATTCGAAAACTTTCATGTATAGAAGATGATAAAAATATACGAAGCCAAGCATCCTTCAACTTGAATATCTTCAACACTGGTCAGAGAATTTATCATATTTGCAAAATCCTTCTGTTTCTTTTCTTTCTTTTTTTTTTTCCTTTTTTCTGGCAAAGAGAGAGTTTGTTCATTCATCAAATAGAATCAATATATAATATGAGATCCAGCTGATTTACAATCTATTCAGGAAAATTGTCAATCTAAATTGCATGTAGTTTATTATGCAGAGCAGTTTCTTTTAACCAACTCATGCTGCATAATTGCTTGATCTTGGAACATGATTTAAAATATAAGCCTCTTCTAGTGACCCGGGCATAGTTCTGCTGCATGTTTGAGTCCTGTTCACACACAAAATGAGTAATGAAAAAGTATAAAAGTGATTGTAATTTGTGGAGCAATAGTTTATTTTCCAACATATATACTATATTTTTCTTTAAATATTTTGTATATACCATGAGATCTTAAGTAAACCAAGGTTAAATAGAAATAATACCCAGCATCAGAATAAATTCCAAGCTTCAATCCTTTGCTATGAACATAATCTGCTAGAGCTTTGATTCCCGAAGGAAATGTTGAAGCTTTAGGTACCAAATTCCCCTGCCAACGTTACAATTTCCAACAGAAATCAAGCCATTAAATACAATAGTAGAAGATAATTATTGTATAAGTATGATGAAAAAAAAAGCTTACAATTAAGGTTCAATACATACATAAAGAAGGTTCAACTACTCAATTCTTTGTGAAGAATTGCTCACTTCGATCAGTTCATAATTACAATGAAGTAAAACGAGTACAAGGCATCGATTGTCCAATATCTTCCCCAATGAGCGTCTGCCAAGACAGCTCCGAGCAATGTGGCTTGTCAAAGTGTAATATTTGTTGCAGCGAAGACCAAATGCCACACCATCTATAACAAAAATGGATGTAGAAGGCAGTCTGCAGTAAATAAATCAAAAGAAAGAAAGATATTAATCATCTGAACAACCTAGTCCACAGCTCAAGTTGCATTATTAACCTAAAAAATTATACATCCATGGCATATGATCATTCTATTTGAGATCTTAAAAACTACTATATGACTTTCATGGATGCTTAAAAATGTGTATTTCAGATTATATATATATATATATATATATATATATATATATATATAGACAATTTATTTACCCAAAAAAAAAGAAGAAGTCATCTTCCATGTAACAAAGAATTGAACAAACCAGATGAAATAGGCTCGGAATAAACAAGCTGAATGGTACTATACCAGATGAAATAGGTATCTGCCATCCAGGTGCATCTGCCATCCACACAATGTTGGTCTCATCCAGTCATGGCATGTCAGACTTCACTAATTCAATTACATGGAATATAACAATACTCAATTAAAGAAAAGCATAGCTGATTGATAACTTAATAGTGGATATTATCATACACTTCCCAATTACCATATTCAAATTCAGCAAAACTTTCTTTCACACTGACATGCTTTTGCTATCAGAGTCCCACCTCTGTTTGTGAAATCATCATTTTTGCATAAAGTTTTCACATCTTAAAGACAATATTTTTTTAGTCAAGGAATTGAACCTAAAAGACCTTCTTTAGTTGTTTTTCAGTTAGTCTCTTTGACAGGTCAACTGGCCAATTACCTGTAGATGATAGCTAGAGTTGTGTGGATATAAACTGTGAAGTAATCCTGAAATGTGACAAGATAAACCAAAATATGTTATAATAACCCCTATAAAAATGTAGAACCATACAATACAAGTTATCACTCAATATATACAACAAATTAATCATGTTGGTTGACTCAAAATCGACAATAGCTAAGTTGGGTGAGTTTTTTGCACTAATTTATTAAACTCGATTTGAGACCATAGTTACTAAAATATGAAAGGGGTAAAATATGTATGTGATATATATATATATATATATATATATATATATATATATATATATATATTTAAAGTAAGTTTAAAAATTCAGCATAAAACTTGAATTACGCAGACATTTGAGCCTCATTATAGTTGGGAAGCTAACCATCCCATTCTCAAAAAATGGATGTGTGAAGAAAATAACACAATTGAACTTCCTATACAGGTTTAACACACATCTTCTTGTGGACATCCAGCAGGACATCCCGTAGCTCGGGGAAGACCGATACGAGTACCACTTCAAGTATTCCATATGCAAGTTGCTTCAAACAGACTCTAGACTGCAATTTAAATAAACCACATACTCTTGTTGGTCACAAAAGAAACTGACAAATAATGAAAAGTAATCACAGTGCATTTGCATTTTGTGCACAGGAGGTTTTACCTGGAGGAAATAATATATGTCCTTTGCACAATGCTTGTACTGCTTCTGCCCTATCAAGCTGACTAGAGCAGTTGGAGATCCATCTAACGCGGGAGGAAAAAGAGAGAGGAAAAAGGACCAATGAATCATTAATTATATCTCACAAGAATATACAGAGCATGTGTATCAAACAAAGTAAACATAAAAAAAGGCATATGATTATGATTTTTCACAAAATTCTACTACTTAGACCCCTTTCCAGTGACCCCTGGTAAAAGGTGACTTGTTATGCTCAGATATAGTCTGCTGGCAAGATCTTCCAATTTAGCAGTCAATGTAGATTATTTTTAATTCATACTACTACTATTATTATTTTCTTTTGTGTAGAAGTTTCAGTGGCTCTGATTCACACAGGAAACTTAGGCAGGTCGAGCAATGGATTAGTATACAAACAACCAATCAAACCAAAAGTACCCAAATCTAGATTTAAAATACTATACATGTACATAATAAAGTTTGTCCTGCCCCGTTTAAACCAGTTATGGCGGAGACTAAATAGTTTTGGAGCGGTTATGAGGGTGAGAGAAAAAAAAACCATAAAGTTGCGACGCTGGGCCCCGCCATTATTACTTTCCGGGTTTGAAAGTGATAATGGTGGGGTCTTTTATAAAAAATGTGTTCCTGAGGAATCAAAATAGGACCTTGCGCTCAACAAGACCTTGCGCTCATTAGTTGATTGTTGATCATCACTATCATATGTGTGATTCAATTGTCCATCGTCTGTTAACAACTTTAGTAATTCCAAAAATAATGGATCGTCCTCATCCATACTAGTAAAAGAATCGTCTTTTCTAGATTTACAAAATTATCCAGCTCGACTGGATCTACCAACTGTCCTTGGTTACCTAAAAAAGATATTCAGATTAAATAGTTTCAATTCATCAATTAATCTAATTGAGTTTTTCGACACTTAATTAATCAGAATTTGACAAATTAGATGAAATTGGTCTAACTTATATTACTTACATATATTTATCGTTTTAGTAATTTTATTGATCAATTTATTCCAAATTGAAGATTTGTCCTTATTTGTACTAATTAAAAAATGTAAGGAATTTTGCAAACAATAAGGAGGTGAATAGGCGAGCAACTTAAATTAAATTTATATTATTTATTATTTTTTGTTGCATAACAATATATAGTTGGTTCACTAATCACATACATGCATTTAGCATAAATAATAATTTATTTATAAATTGCAAGTCCATATCTTTATTAAAAAATGTTTAATTATTATTATTATATTATATATTATTTAAAATAAAATAAATGAGCATTTATACTATATATAACATGTTAGAAGAAGATAATATATATATATGTGTGTGTGTGTGTGTAAGAAAATATTGTAAAAATGTGGTAAAGTAACCTTCTCATGGAAACTAATATTGTTGAAGTATTATTAACAATAAAAAAAGAAGAAGTTTGTACTAGTTATATTAGCCATTAAATATAATTGTAGGTTAAAATAAAATGTATAAGTCATTGATGTCTTGATGGTAAAAATGTGGTAGAGTAATCTTCTCATGGAAACTAATATTGTTGAAGTATTATTAACAATTGGGAAAAAAAATTTGTACTAGTTATATTAGCCATTAAATATGATTGTAGGTCAATATAAAAAGCATAAGTCATTGATGTCTTGGTGGTTAGAGCACTGCTCACCTTTTCTTCTTCTAAGGCTGAATTCCTCTTAGCTGCATTTATTTTTACTATTAAGTATCATGTTGCTCGGACCGAATTCAATTCGGGTTCTTGCATACCAACCCAAGCCCGAAAATTTTCTGGCTGGGCTCGAATTGGGCCGACTTAAACCCGCCCGAGTTGCAGCCCTAAGATTTACTAGTTCAAATTTTATTGGCAGTGCACATATAACAAATGGCCTTATCATATAAAAATGTAAAGATTAAAAAGAGTACAATTACAAAAGTAATCTCCTAAAAAAAAATTCTAAAAAAAAAAACCCATCCCGCCCTATTTACGTCTCCCTCTCACCCCATCTCACCTCAAGATAGGGATGAGGGAGCTTTTCTAAACGAGGCCCCGTTGCCATATGAGACTGCATTTTTTCATACTAACAATTAGACTAGTTTTGTTACTTTAAAAAATTATTTTCTGAAAGGAAAAAAAAGGTCCTATATTACAACAGAGCATAGTAGAAAATTTCAATTTTCTTTGAAAAAATCCATTAACCATCCATCATTTTTCAAATGTACAATATTTATCCTCATGGATCAATTAAAAATGAAAATAGAGTTTCATATTCATAAATCTCAAATTCATGAAATGTCCTGCATCATGATTTTTAAAAGGTTTGAGTGGCAACCTTTCACTTGCCATTGTTAGTTCTATCTGTCACACGAAGGGTAATATATTCGGACCAGACGACCAACAAATTAGGGTGGCTTATGGTTATGCAGGTAGGAATGCAACTTGAGTGAGCCAATTCGAATTCAACTTAAGCTTAGTCCGATTTACAAACTTAAATAACTATTTTTATAATTAGGATTAGACTTAGGTTAAAAAATCTCAAATCAAACTTAATTAGGGTTGGACTTGGATTGAGGTGCCAACAACCTGAGTCCCTGAACTTGAATTCTAATTTTATTTAAATAAATATATATATATATATACATATATATTTTAAATTATGGTTAAGCTAATCTGGTGAGTGATTCATTTATTATTATGTTATATGATATATTGGTCAATATTTTTAATTTTTTTAGTTATGAAAAAGTTAAGGTTGTTAATATTTTAGTATTTATTGTAATTATGTCTAGTTGTAAATGATGTACATTGCAAATAAATAAAAGAACGAAAAAGTAATCTACAAGTTGCATAACATAAAGTCGGTGTGGTACACAATATTTATACGATAAAATAAGTATGATAACCCGAATTCTTTGTTCGAGTTATAGGCTTGAATTCAATCCGAACTACATATACTAATATATCTAAAAATTATTGTAAAACTTTTACAAACAATAAAACAAATAAATAAATAAAAACTGCACCCTTCTACATGACAGGGTAACTGGGTAAGGCATTCTTGAGATTTCCTTTAAATTAGCATTCGAGCTATCCTTTAAATTAAACATATTTTCGCAAGTCTCAGCGTCTTCCCTCTACTTTCTCTCTCCCTCTGTTCTCCCTGCAAAGAAGAGTGAAATCCCACCATCTAAACTCACCGCTCCACTGTTCCACCATAATCATCTCTTCAGATGATCCAAACTATATATTTATATATTTGATTCCAAACAAAAAGAGATGGGAAGATGAAAAGATTAAGACTCCGTTTGGATAGATACAAGAGAAAAGAAATGAGAGAATAATATTAATTATTAGAGAAATGAAAGAAAAAGAGAGGATAACAACAAACTCTATTCATGTTTGAATAAATAAGAAAAAAAAAGAAAGAGAATATAGTATTCTTGTTTGATAAAATATGAGAGAGAAAGAATAATGACCAAATTACTATCATATTCTTTTATATTTATAGGACATGGATAGAATAACAATTTTTTCGTTGTAATTATTGAGAACAGTTTTAGAATTATAAAAGTACTACTTAAAACTATCATTTTCCTCCTAATTTTTCCATTTTTTTAGAGGATATGATACAAGAGATAAGGAGAAATAACTATCCATTCTTATCCCTCCTTATTTTTTCTTTTCTTTTAATAATGTCTATCCAAACACAACATATCTTATCATTTCTTTTCTCTTCGATCCAACGGAGCTTCCGTTTGGATAGACGAGAGAAAATAAAATTATCACAACTTTAGTTATGAGATAAAAAAAAGGAAAGTATTTCAATAATCTTTATTTATGTTTAAATAAATATGAGAGAAAATAAAAAAAATAATTATATTTTTATTTAAATAAAAAATAATAATAATAAAAAAAAAAATAACAATCAAATTAATATTATACTCTTTTATATTTAATGAGACATAAATAAAATAATAATTTTTTCTTCCAAATCCCTAGCATACCTCTCATTTTTCTTTATTTAAAATATTTAAACACAAAACACATTATCCTCTCCTCTCTTCTCTTCTCTTCTCTTCCCTTCTCTATCCTTTCAAATCGTTCCACTCAAAGGATGCCTAAAAGTTGTCGATGAAGCAAGCGGAGCTCCATTCATATCTTGAACACAGAAAAGGATTATAAGCAGTCACATGCACCATCAATTGTTAATTCATTCTTATCAGTACCCATTTCTTAAATAATCTAATCTGAACCCGTACTTCCTTTTTTTTTTTTTTTTTTTGAATAGATCAAGGTATAAAAGCAACAGACTAATGACTTAATGCATGAGATTTTCTGAAGTAAAAAGATTGTTGCAAAAGAAAAAAGTTACCAAAATCTTTTCTCATTGACAGAGCAATTGCTTCTAAATTATACAATATACAGTCAATTACGTATTACGGATTTAATTGGGTCCCCAACAGCTCAAGTACATGACTTTTCTCAGAGACTCCTCCGATTGCTTCATCTTCATCTGGTCCCTCACTTTACTCGAAGTCGAAACCATCGCTGAAGATGACGAAGAGAGCTTCTTGGCCTGAGAAATTGACCTGAGATTGTTCTTGGCATGCTGGTGTAGCGATCTTATTGTGTGGTTCCACCTACAGAATCCCTGATCTTTTAATGCCTCCACAGCTCCCACACTCGCGGCCACAACCCAAGCTCTGCTTGTTGAACTCATCTTCTTTCTTTTTCTTCAGACGTCTCTTGTCTGTTGATCTTCTGATCTTTTGAACAACACTTTTTGAGAAATTAAAAAGTAGGAGAGAATTTGCAAGGAATTTTGTGTTTCGAGATTGAGTTACTTCGATGCTTCTAATCTAATTCTGACGGGAGTGATATATATATCTATATACACACACATACACACGCGTCGTATATGCACAATTATTATTATGGAGTGCTACTTCAGCAGTGAGAGTGAAACCAAGAGGCAGTGGTTTGGGAGTCTGGGAAATCCAACGGGTGTCTTCTGTGGGCGAATGGGGTGTCGGAATGACTCTTTTACCCATACAATCACCATAGCAACGTTAATCATTACAGGGGGGAAAATGGGTAATTCATAGGATGAGGCAGTTGTTTATCCTCGTCAGTCGCCCAGGTGGGCACATGGTTTTTTCTATTTCCCCTTGAAAGAAAATCCGTTGACGCCCAGAGTATGGGATAAAACCGGTTGTTTTTTTTGTCTAAGTGGGGTCATTTCTTTTGTTGTGTACGTCTCTTGCGTGTAAGAATTACTAAAAGTTTGATGGAATTCAGTTCCACTTTACATTACTAGCATATAATTCTGATTTCATGCTTTAATAACTCTAGTGTTTCATTACAAATTTCTTTTTTTTTTTTTAATTTTGTTTAATAATAAGGTATTCAAATTTTATTTTTTCTCTTTTTTTTTACTTACAAAAAATAATTTAATGTATTTTTAAATTACGAAAGTTTTTGTTATTTCAGATAAAAATTCTCTCATATACTCAATAGGGTTAATTAAAACAGGTTATACAAAAATAAAATTGAAAAAATTATGATAAAAGTTAAGAAAAAGTACTTTTCTTGTCGATGGGACTCTCAAGTATCAACCCCTTGTTTTGCTTAAAAAAACCACGAGTCTAAAAGAGCCAACACGTACACGTGGTGAAAAACTACACACACATATATATATATATTATATATATATACACATATATATTTGCTAGCCTCCACGCACCAATTTCTTCGACTCCCATTGACAAGTGTAAGAGGCAAAAATTCGGACCCCAAGACCATTTCAAAATCATACATTACGTATCTTCCGATCAGTTGACACAACTCTCGGGTCAGAGACTCTTATATATTATATAGGTGCTAGAAGGATCAGAAGAGGCTTTTGTATATTAGCTTGAGGTACATCAGCAAGTTTTGCCTTAGAGAAGTTCAAGGGCTGAGGAACACCACTCTAAAGGCATGATGATGGCCGAAATCAAGCCTTCCCAGGCAAGACCCAGGTCGGATTCTGGCAATCCCAGTAGCGTAAGATGGTTTTCCAGCACCGGAGAGACGGTGAAGAAGGTTGTTAGCCTGGATGAGAAGCGTAGGACAAGGGAAGCCGAGAAGGCTGAGAAGGTTATGCACCTCATTTGCTGGGGACCCAATTAGTATCTTTTTTTAACTATTGTGTTATGCTCCAATTCTATTGTATTATATATATGTTTATTGTTTCTCCTTCAATATTAGAGAATATTTCTTGATAATAGAAAAAACTAGGAGTCAGTACTATATTTTGCCAAATGCAGAGGGTGTGTCTGGTTCTTGTAATGCATCATCATCGTTATTATTGTGAGTTTGCGATGAGAAAGATGTTAAAATTTGATTAAAATTTAGAGGGATAATTAATTTTATTTGATTAAGATTTGGGAGGGGTGATTAAGTTAACTTGCTCTTTACTTAATTTTCTAAATTAATTCAAATTTAAGTCTAATTAAAATTAAAACAATTCTACTAATCAAGTAAATAAAATAAAGTGCAATAAAATAAAAAGTGTATTAGATAGATGTAAAAAACACAAATCGAAAAAAATCACAGGTGAGGCTTGTAGTCTCAGAGAATTAAATTTAGTATCGTCGAAACAAAATACAATAAATTCTGTTCTAGACTAACACTCACTTCATTCTAACAAGAACTTGATGTGAAACACATCAAGCTTACTCTTACGACTTTTTTGTCTAATTGTTACAGATTTTCAACTAATATCACAATTTTTTCAAAAAGGTAACCGGAAGAATACGAACACTCATCAAGTATTTTGTCTCCGACTACGATCTTCTTCTCCTTCCTCACCAACCAACAGTTGTAGAAGAAACCAAATGATCCAGTGATTTAATCAATAAGAAATCTTTGAAACAGTGTTCGAAAGAGAGATACACAACTTAAATCACTCATCATGTATATATGTGTGTGATCTCTCAAAGAAATATAAATAAATAATTAAAGAAGAATTCTTTGCTCTAAAAATATTTTTATGCTTTCGCTCTCTAAAAATATTAAGTTTGATGTCTATTGAAAGTTTCTTGAAAGTAATCTTCTAAAAAAGAAAAAAAAGCTTCTTGAAAGTACACAGAGAGAAATTATATGAGGTTTTATAGATATTAAAAATCCGAATTTTCTTTGAAAAACAAAGATAAAAATCAATTGGAAACAAATTCCAACATTTAAGGAAAGTTTGTCAGACCAGGAAGCATAGACCGGTCCAGCTAAAAATTGGACCGGTCCAAGCTTGAAATTTTTGAAAAACTGGTCAAAAATTCTACTTTTCAAGGTCAGAACCTCCCAGTTTGAAATATATGTGTTCTCGCCACTTTACCTGAACTACGTGACTCTCATACTTGACCAACAATGTCCTCATGCAATTGAAACCATCCGAAAACTTCAATCGATCAAATCCTTTGCATTGATTGATGTCTTCTTCCGAATGTATTCAATTCATTGGTGTCTCTTCAGAAGTATCAAGCTTCATGCATTTGAAGATCATTTTCATGTTTGGTGTTAAACATTATGCTTACTCTGATACTTCAATTACATGATCAATTACAAGAATATAAATAAAAGATTACAACTCAATCATTTTTAATTTTGACACTGAAGATCGCTAATTACAAAAATATACGTCACAATTATTACTACTAATACTACTATTATTGCGTTGATGTTGTTATTTGCAAGTATGAAAAAAAGGGCAAATTGCATAAAAACACCATCCACTTTCAATTTTTGGCACAAAACTCCCCTACAAAATTAAAAATTGACCTAAAATTTCCTGATCTATTCAATTGTTGCAAAGGGATATTTTAATGACAATAATAACCCTTGATATAAATTTTTAAAAATTTAATTTTTCTTTAAAATGATTTTCATTTTAGGTTTTCTTTTATTTTTTATATATTTTAAAATAGAACTTTAAGCAAAAATTACCCACTATTAAAGTGATGTTATAATGATGAAAATACCCCTTAATATAAATTTAAGAAAATTTAGGTTTTCTTTAAAATGATTTTCATTTTAGGTTTTTCTTTCCTTTTAAATTTTTAAAAAATAAAAATTTAAGAAAAACTTGAAAATTTGTCCAAGGTAGTTTCATTTCTTATAGACACACCATTACTTTTATTTTGAAGAAACAATTTTTAACAACACCGTGCCAGATGAGTTATTTGTATAAATTTTAATTTTATATTAAGAAGTATTATCGTCATTATAACAATACTTTGCAATAATTGGATAGTTCAGAGGGGTTTAAGTCAAAATTTTGTATGGGGTTTTGTGCTAATATTGGCCATCTCTCTCCCTTTTTTCCAATAATAAACTAAGGTATGACCTTCTTCAGTCCCTCCCTTCTCTTCTATTCAACCAAGCAAATGACACTATCTCTTTTTTATAAATTTGTACCGTTTAATAAAATTGATCTCATCTGTGTATAAAAACTCTTTCAATTACTTCATTTGAAATGAGTATACGAATGAATGACGTGGTATGCCATATTCATACTCCATAGGTGGGGTCATTCAAACTTGCAAATGGTATTTTTTTTTGCATTTAGTCATTTCTTCATTTGTTCAACTTTTAAGAGTGTAGAATAATTCTTTTGGGATTTGGAATTGGAAAAGGAAAGGATTTGAAATGAAATTTCATTTGTGTTACTGTGTTTGGAATAAGTTGAAATTTAATTATAAAAAAATTATTTCATTTACCATTTTATCCTTATTAATTAGAATTGCAATCCTAAGAAGATAAATTTGGTAAGTTACAAAGCTACAGCTAAACTGATTAACAGGTTTTGGAATTTCATATCCCAGGAAATCAAATTTCATTTTTAAATTCCTTTGATTCTAAGCATTAAAAATTATATTTTAAATTGCAAATCCCAACATTCCAGCACTGTTTTAGAACGTAAGAGAAAAGGAAAAATAATTACTCACTAATGTGGACTTATTTATTTATTTTTGTAATCACAATCTTTCTGTTTTCAGAACTTGCATTGTTACCTTCTTTATTATGAATTAAATATGGTGTTTACCGACTGAGCAAGAAAGCTTGGGAGAAGCTAATGGCATTCTTAATTTTCTCCAAATACTCTTAAACGAAGTCTCATTCGACACTGTCAAGTTGAGAAGCAATTCAAGAAATACACGACTTTCTCGAATATATCAATCCCATAGAGTTTAATCAATCCCCAAGTCATATGGGCTTGAGAGACATGAGTAGAGTCTGTCTTAGAGCAGTCCAAGGGATAAAAGAACACTACTCTAAAGGGATAGTGAAGCCTTCTCAGGCAAGACCCAGATCGGAATCTGACAACTCAGCTCATGTTAGAGGAGTCTCTTGTGTCTTAGAGGCGGCGGAGAAGGTCAACGCCGACGGGAGACGACGGATAAGGGAAGCCCAGAAGGCCGAGAATGTCATGCACCTCATTTGTTGGGGACCTAATTAGTCCTTGGTTCTTTTTGTATATGGTGTGCTTTTTATCCCTGTAATTTTTATTATTGTTTCTCCTTAAGTTTCTTTCTGAGTCTGTACAATTTTTAGTGCTTACTTTTCAGTTTTGTCAGACACAGATTTGTCACTTCTTTTACTTTTACAAATAATCCTCTTTAAAAATGAAAGTTGTAGGTCATATGTTTAGGCCTACATCAAGGCTTTGCATCCTCCTGTATGCAACTCAATTCAACTCAGTGCTTAAAAGGGTTGTTAATAGGAGAGATTTGTAATGAGACATCCCTATCTCAAAACCTCATTTCCTGAACCTGTCTCACCTTGCCATGGCTGGATTTGGAATGGGTTTAGATTGCACTAATATACACATTTTAAAAAAAATAAAATTCAATACTATGGACTCTCTCGCAACTGTTTTTGTTTTGCATTTTTGATTTCATATGATGCAAAAATAGTGTTTCTGTTTTACTGTAATTCATTCTAAAACAGAATCCTGTTTGGTAACTTGTTGCACAATGTTTCAAAGAAGAAAAAAAATAGAAAAAAAGAGTTTGGAAGATTGTAAAAAAGAAAAAGGTGTTTAAATTATTTATTTTAAAGAAAAATTCTAGTACAACAGTAAAAACAAGTAAAAATAATTTTTTCTTTTTCTTTTGAATTTGAGCGTTATTCTGAAGTACTTTAACAAACTTCAAATATGGTATCAGCACTTGTTTATGTTTTTTACTGTTTTGGCAGAAAACATGAAACAAAAATAATTCCCAAACTGACCCTAAACTATTTCAAGATAAACCTTTACAAAAGTTGTTCAAGTATAAACAAATGATTAATTTTTATATAGATACATTTCTTAGGTTTGTAATTTTTTTTTTCCTTTCTTAACTTTGTAGTTAGAAAATAAAATAACATGAAAAAGAATGAAAATAAAAAGATCATAATAATAGAATGAGTATTGATATAGATTTTTACAACTTATTGGGACTAGTTTTTTTACTTTCTTTTCCGAATTTACCCTCCTCTAATTGGAGGGTGAGATAAGGCAAGTACCCGCTTGTGCTAAGGAGACCATTTTGTCCGTCCCGTTTCATCCCTAATGGGACATTTATGAGAATCATTTTTGTTCCGTAGGAGCGAGTATGAGAGATGAAACTGTAGTAACCCTTGTGAACGGGTGTGAATGAGCGGGTGCAAAGACAGATACTGGGCTGAGCTACCACATTGACAAGGTACAGGGTACTCAATCCCACGTTGCCTGGGTGTGAAAAAGGAAATGTATTTATATGTAGTATGTTCTCTTCAAATGGTATGAGGTTTTTTGGGATAAAATTCAAGAGAAAAACCGTGCGGGCTTAATCTCAAAGCCTAAAATATATATAATGTCACATTTTTTAACTTAACATATTTCATTGCCGTTCTTAGCTAGTGTGGGAAAATTGTCACCCCCACTTTTTTATTTTTTATTTTTATCTTGAAAAATAAATTTTACAAGCCTTAAAAGGATGAGAAATATCAAAAGCTTTCGTGGTTTGTCATCCCAACATTTTTTTTTTTTTAACACTTGTCATCCCAACTTAACAAACCTTATTTTAACTGCCCAAGTTTGTTACTCGAATGGGCTCAAGGCAGGGTATATTTCTATATCGGGAGGAGTAAGACCAAACCTAACCCAGAATGTGAAGTGAATTGAGCCTGGGCCTGATTGCCTCAGTCAACCGGCAACCACAACCACAACCACGAGAAAGAGAGAGAAACAAAACAAATATCTAATGCGAGGTCGAGGTTAGAATCACAAATGCACACGCTACGTGTCACAGTTACGTTTGTTTCTTGTTAAGATTACGAAATTTTTGTACACCAGATAAGCTTCCATTTCATCTTCTCCTGTGTTCTCTATTTGGCTTTTTCGAGAAAATTGCGATTTTCCTCTCTCCATTTTATCATCGCCTTCAATATGAAAAACTACTCTCGATTGTGAAAATTTTCTATCGTTTCAATTCTCTCTCTTCTCTTGCTCGAATGGCGGCTGTTGCTTCTCTGTCTTTCACTACATTAGGTCAAACCTCTGATAGGAAAGTCTCTGTTCCGTCGACTCGTCCGTTCGCTTCCAATTTCGATGGTTTTCGGCTGCGAACGAGCTTCTCTTGCGATTATCTCGGCGTTCGACCTTCGCAATCTGGTTCTCGTATGGTTATTCAGTGCGTTTCTACCGTAACAGGTAATACTTTCTACTTCAATTGAGCTATGTTCTTGTCTATTTATGCTCTGTTGTTTGGTTGCTGAGAAAATGTAGAGGAGTGAAGAGAGTGAAAAAGTCTTAAGCTTAAAATTCGCTTATCACGACTGAGAAGGTAAGATTTCCATTGAACTGACACTAATGAATCCTTCGGCTTAGCTGCGCTTGAACTGAGTTTATAGATTCTTCTTCATATTTTTTCCTCTTAGCTTTTGATTTCTCAATTTTCTCCGCAACTAAACAGAAGGTAAGTGTTTTTTCTATCCGAAATGTCGGATTCTAATTTTTGGTTCTTATTATTTGTAATAATTACCGTTTGAATTACGGAATTGCTATATCGCATTTCACTTTTAGATCATACGTTATTTCAAGAAAGTTCTGTGCTTGATAGAAGTTACACAGTTGGCCATTGTTGTCATTATGATACTGCCATTCAATCTGATAATTAAATTGTAAGCATTTTCATAAATCCTAATTCAAATTAATTAAGATGTATATAATGAGCAACATGTTGAACACTTTCCAAAGCGTGATTTGTTTTCTTTAATCAATTTGTTCAGTCCTACTTAGATTTCATAGACTACACAACAACAATAACCACCGAGCCTTTTCTCAGCTACCTGGGTTTGATCACATGCTGGCTACATGAATCCTATATTTCCTTTTACCCTTATATTACGACTATGTTACTCTTCCTAACTTCCCCACCTAAAGGTCTTTTTTGCACATATCCAAACCATCTTAACTAGATTTCTCTCATTATATCTCCAATTTGTGCTACTCCAACCATCTCCCAAATGTGGTCATTTCTAATTCTATCCTTTCTAGTCTTACTGCACATCCATCTCAATATACACATTTCCGCCACACTCACTTTATGCATATGTTGTTTCATAAGTGCCTAACATTCTGTGCCGTAAAGTATGACTGGACTAATAATTGTTCGATAGAATTTTCCTTTCAATCTTAAGGGATATGCCTATCACACAATATAATAGATGCACTCCTCCATTTAAGCCATCCTGCCTTGATTCATACTAGATTTCTTTGATTGTTAATTTGAATTTAGAGGAACATCTTCCATCTATGGCCAAAATGATGAGTTTTGGAGGGATTTGAATTACTTTTCTATTTTATGATATGCCTTATTTCTTTTCTTTCCAGATGTGCCTGCTGTATCTGAGACAAAATTGAATTTCCTTAAAGCTTATAAGCGACCCATCCCAAGTATCTACAACACTGTGCTGCAGGAGCTAATTGTCCAGCAGCATCTAATGAGGTACAAGAGGACATACCGCTATGATGCTGTCTTTGCTCTTGGTTTTGTTACTGTTTATGATCAACTCATGGAAGGGTACCCAAGTGATGAGGATCGAGAGGCCATCTTCCAAGCATATATTAAAGCACTAAAAGAGGACCCAATGCAGTACAGGCATGTATACAAATTCCTTGACTTAGTATTTAATTTTTTTTTCATCTTTCGATTGAATTTAACTTGGCAGTTACTTAGTGGTGGAAGTAATTGTTAAATAGACTTGTCATATGCAATTGTTATGACCTTTTGGCACTCTAATTTTAGCCTTTTTAACTTTGTCTTTCCATTCATTTTTGAATTTCTATGATGTCACAATGTGGAAAATGGAAAGTAACAGTGCCGATCGTGCTGCTCTTATGTTAAAAGTTAAAACATGCCGGCTCCTAATATTGTGGTGCGGCAGTTAAGTTTTCGATTATAGGAGACTGAAGGACCCTTTCAGATTCTGTCAATTTCTAATATTATTTTACCAATTACCCTATCTTTTACTCTTCTGATTATGATTATAGACACAGGAAGAAAGTCTTGATAATCTATGATTTAGCCAAGAAAAGAAATCATTCTGTATACACCTTAGCCAACCCCAAGCAGTTGCAATCAAAGTTTTATTGAACCAAGCATTTTTTCTTATGTGTCGTGCTATATCCATTTAAACACATCATATGCACCTAAGCCTTAAAAGGATATTTTTGAATTCACTGCAGAATTGATGCAAAAAAGATGGAAGAATGGGCCCGCGCTCAGACTGCCAGTTCATTGATTGATTTCTCATCTAGAGATGGAGAAGTTGAAGGCATTTTAAAGGATATTGCAGAAAGAGCCGGTGGTAAGGGGAGTTTCAGCTACAGTCGTTTCTTTGCTGTTGGTCTGTTTCGCCTTATTGAGTTGGCAAATGCTACTGAACCCACCATTTTAGAAAAGGTCTGACATCTGGTTCCTTCTATAGTAATATTGCAATTTTCAAGCCAAAAAATAAGTAAATAATAAAAGATGAAATAACTGTCAGTGAATACATTGCTATATATGTGGTATTACTTGCTGAAGTGCTTGAATTAAATGTTACATTTGTACTAATGGTTCATTGGTTTCATAAGATTCAATTATATGACTGTGATATGGTAACCCTGCATCAGTGAAAATATTGTTGATTGGTTCTGATAAGAGTTTTTCTATTGTTTTTGATTTGACAAGTAGTTGCTATCGTGTTCTTGTCAGCTTCCTTATCTGAGCTCAAGCAAGTGCCACAGTGACTGGAACAGCTGGCAATGGGATATAATTCTTTGGTTAACATGTATTTCTTCCCTAGCAATACTACAATGAACGCATCAATATTAAGATAGTAAAATAACATTAGCTGCTTTTGTTCTTCTGGGTAATGTTGCTTATACAGACTTTGTTTAAATTTAGTTCAAATAACATGATTAACTCCAATCTAAAAAATATCCAAAGTGAATAACAATTTGTGCTTTTTAGTAAAATTATGCATCATTATCATTTACTTTGCATTTTAAAGGACCCATCATTGTCCCACTATGATCTATTTAATCCTTCCCCTCTTATTACATTTTGAATTATGTTTACCACTGTTCCATTTTCATTTCATTTGCCGAAATTATATGCTTTTGGGATGATTGATTCAAGATATCTCCATGCTTCTCATATTTGCTTTTATAAGGTTAATTTAGAGGGGTGTCATAGTTTCTTGGGATTCTGTAGTCAATTTGGCATACAATTCTTGATTACCTTTCCTAGTCTGGCGTATTCCCATTCCATTTGTTTGTTTCTATTTGAGGAGTTTGTCCTAATTTAGAAATGGATCACGTTTTGGATTTGGGCATTCTGGAAAAACTTAGCATTTCAGCTTTGCCAATAAGGTCAGAAGTTGGCTAGGGGAGAAACTTATGTGTGCATAATATTGAGAATCATGAATGCAGCAATAGCTTGGATAAGGTGCAGCCTGACATCGTTCCTATTACAGTCTTGAAATTCTCTATAATGCTTGAGCATGAATTATGGGAATGCCAATTATTTGTATTATTATCAATGAGGGAATTATCATGGGCTCAATTGATGGAGAGAGCTATATTTTGAATGAGGTCAAGGGGTGACATTTGGTCAAACGTTGATTTTTAAACCTAATAAGTTGCAAAATTTATTGGGACTTCTCAAAAATTTCAGGTTGAAGAGGAGGAGTTTCCATGAAGAGGTCGAGGTCCTCTATAAAGAAAAGACGTGAGGTGGGGCCTTGTCTTTAGAGCTCTTAATAGATTTCCATATCTTTCTTGTACTCTAGAGGGAATTATATATGCCCGCTTTCATTTAGGGGACGAATGTTTACTAGGACAATGGATTGTAAATGGTCTCCTTTGTAAGAGCGCAATTCATCTTAATTCTGCAGTTCAATATCAAACATAAATAGGAACAAATTCCTATTTTAATCTCTTAGAACTGTCCGTAGGTTTCAGATTTTCTTGCTTTAGAGCAGAGGAGTTGACTCTTGGTATGTTCCATGATGATTGTTGAACTCATCTGTCTGGTCATGAGCTTCAGCATGGGTCAACTTGGTATAGGAGTGGCAATTTCCCCCACCCCACCCCTAAAGGAGTGAATTTGGTATGTCCCTAATAGGAGTAGGGACTCAGGATGGGTTTCAAAACTAAAACCCGCCCTGATTATAAATGCATGCGCGCGCGTGCGCGCACACACACACATATATATGCATTTACAGTTTTAGTTCTTTTTCTCCTTACTTATTTACTTGCCCTTACATTAGTTTCTTATTTCGGTACTACCCTTGTATATATTATAAACATATATTACATAATCTACATTCGTGACATTCTAGAGACTAGGGTTTCTAAAGCCTCAACACCTCAGCGGCTCATCCTTGCCTTCAGTCGAATCAGTCCTTCACTTTCACTCTTCAAGTCTTCAACACTAGGTTTCTAAAGCTTCAACACACCAGCGGTGCAACTCTAACTGCTCAAGATCACAAGAACTTTAGCGGATACGATCCATTTACTAGATTTTCTCGATTTCTGTTCTTGGTTTTTGGGCAATTTTGAGCCTTGGGATTTGAGGGGTTTATCCTTTATGTTTTCGTTTGTTTTGATTTCGTTAATAGGGTGATGGATGTTTCATTTGTATGTTAGTTTCGATTCAAGGTGATGCTTGTCTAGATTTGAGGGGTTTATACTTTGCTTTTTCTTCTTTGTCTTCCGCCTCTTTTTACTTTTGGGTGTTATTGTTGGGGTGGATTTATTTTAACTAAATCTTTAGTGTGACGAACTTCTTCTGTTCTGGTGGTGGTTTTTGCTTTTATTGGAAGCAGTATGAACTTTGATACAGTTTTGGTTGTTATTTCCTTGTGGAGTAAATTAAACAGAGCTCACCTTAGTTGCTGTTCTTGTTTTGGTGTACTTGGCTTGAAGTTTTGATCTAATTTTGACATTGTCACACTGTTATTTTGGACTTGATTTTCTTAATTGGGTTTCAGTTCAATTTGTGTGTGTTTTTTGTTATTGTTGGTTTTTGCGATTAAACGGGGCGGTTGGGGGCAGTATACCAGTTAACCCAACAGGGGGGTTTGGTTTGCACCCGTCCCGGGTTCTTAACGGACATGGTAGGAGTATTTTTTAAACAGGGCGGGATAGGATTTAGACAAACCCGCCCCATTGCCACCCCTAACTTGGTACCATAGTCTACCTCATTTGAAGCCCTGTGCCATATCAAACTTCAGGAAATCTAGGGATTCAAAGATATATACTGCAATCTCCTGTGTTACTCGTGGATCTGTACTGCTGGTTTCTGCATCCATTGCCTTGGGGAATTATACTGGAACAAATGATTCTGTTGGTTATCTTCTTTGCTTCTTTCCAGGCAGTCCTCTTTGGAGTACTGCTGCTGGTCTTGTCCATCCAATCCATAATACATACTAAAGCTTTATTTGGTTCTAGCAAACAATTAGTGAGAGGAAAATGAAAGAAGATATAAACAAAATCCTACACTTGAAAAGGAGAAGGATATGAGTAAAAAAATCACTTTTTTGTAGGGGAAGTAATTTATGTATATTATTTTTATTTATTTATTTTTTGTCCGAGATGAACTTTTCCTTTCCCCCAAATTTTGTCATCTTTTTGTAGGGAAAATGAGTTCTCTCCCATTTTCAGAGTCTTCCCTGTTTTTTTCTCAAATTTTCCTTTCCTACCCATTTTTCACAGCAATGAAACAAACAGATGCTAAATTTGTATTGAACATCTAGAATTCTTGATTTTCCAGACATGATTGGCTGTACAATATCTTGAATTTTCTCCAACTTGTGTGAACATGGAGGTTCTCTAGACAACCACAGTCAATTTTAGATATATAACGTAGAACCTTTTCTTTTTCCCCATTTGGCAATCATATAACTTGTATAACCTATGTTTTTATTCATATGTTGAATTTTTTCTAACTTTCCAAATTGCTGTTATTGATGCAATGCTTAGTTGGTTGGAAGGAGGCGGAAAGGTAGAAAGAGAGGAAGGATGGAGCATGCTTCCATTGTTTGGGAGAGAGGAGATGGATTGGGAAAGGGATGGGAGGTGTGGACAACTTACCCCTCCCAGACCCACCAATTTGCTTATGTTCAATATTAAAAATTGGAAGTACGTTATTACCCTCATTATAAGCACTACCTTATTATAGTGAGGGATATAATAGTAAATATTCATAACTTTCCTCCAACCAAAAAATGGAAGGTGCCACTCCTTTCTTTCCTTCCATTCAACCAAACAAAATGAGGATAGGATACCTTCCCTTTCGTAGAGATATCTCTTCCATCCTCCTCCTTTCCCTTCTACCAAACTTGTACCATTTTGAAGTATGACCCACTCCATGGATTCTAGGTAGATGCAATCATTATAGAGTTTTTTTTCTCTCATTTTCTCTCTATCTCCATCTATAGTATAAAAATAAATAACCTAAATTTATAAAGGATGAACAAAAAGTTTCAAGGAGAAATAACAATTAATAATGGAGGACAGAACTGTATAAGAAAATTAATAATGAAGAACAAAGAAATGGAGAGATTTTCCAGAGACTTGAAACTTATAACCCTTTACAAGGTTTTCTGCTTCTGATTAGGCTTGATATGGGGCCTAAGGAAAGCTATGCCCCAAGCTCACTGGAAATTGGCAATATGATGAGATGATATGCTTTGGGACCAATATAAGTGTTTGCCCTCTATTTCCAGAATGATTATTGATCTCAACCTTTCTTGGAATTGGAAGCAAAGCATACGATGCTTCCTCAACTCAATAGAACTAGAGCAGTCAGCAAACACCACCAATTCCAATCTAACCAGGATTTTCCAACAAGAAACTCTTTACGTTCAGCTTGACATTGCTGCTATTAGTGGAGGGAGCTTATGCCCAAATTATATTCCAATGGAAGTAAAGAGAACACATATTGTCTGGACTTGTGCTACTCATTTTTGTTCCTTTATTTGTAGACTCGATACTTGTAGGACTTCTTGTTTCATTTTGGCTGAAGAACTTCTGGTCAATAATTTCTACTTTCTTCCTTTGGTAATGACTTTTACTATGTAATTAAATGAGCCTTCAGATAAGCTTGAGCAGTGCACTCTCCTGATACCCTCCCCCCCTGAATTTTTTTCTACTGAAGTTCCTTTACTTTCAAAAATAATTCTAATTTAAGTTTTAGATAAAGAAATCAAACTTACCTAAAAAAAAAAAAGATAACGAACAACTTTAGTTTTAGCCAAAACTTGATTGCATGGTTATGGTGTTTTGTGTTGTGCTTTGATATATTGCTCTGGCATGATGTTCTTGACTATCACCAAGAGTAAATAGAATTGATTTGAAAAACAATATGGGCACACCTATAATGTCGCAAAAAATGAAATTGTATTATTTTGTTTTGAATTAATGTATATTTTTTTTTTAGTGATTTTCAATAGGATTTTTTTATGGTGTTTATGTATATCCAAAAATATAAGATGGAGTGAACACACGTCCTTGTATGGAATTGATAGTTTGGCGAGGCACTATATTATAGTTAGATTACAAAATTATGCCTGATATCTGATATGTTTAATACATGCATGAAATGTTTGGGAAGAGAATGTTTGAATTCTGGTCAATTTTTTGAGATAAATTCTGAGTATTCAGGTGCTTTATATCATCAGTCATGTACAATTGAGGTGATCTTTTGTGGTATATTTGTCACAGATCTCCATGGTTGGGCGGGATTTATTCAGTTCCATTATTGACTTATCTTATTTGTATATAACAGCTTTGTGCGGCCCTAAACATAAACAAAAGAAGCGTGGATAGGGACCTTGATGTATATCGCAATTTGCTTTCTAAGCTGGTTCAAGCAAAAGAGCTCCTAAAGGAATATGTGGACAGGTGACATTAATTTCTTCCTTGTCCATATTCAGTTCTATTTCCCTCGCGTTTTAAATATTTTTTTACTCTTTTCAATTATGTTATAGTAAAGAAGCTGATCATTGTACCTAAGATTGGACTTAGCTTTTAAACCAATGCAAATCCATAGGAAAAGAAGAAGGGAGAGAGGGAGGGGGGAAGGAAAAAGTAAAGAGTCTCTGGATCTGTTTACTTAAACTAAATGCCAGTACTATTTGCATTTCTATTTTCCGCCTTCTGGATTCATTAATGGTTCATGATCATTGAGATGTTAATGTGACTTTAGATTTAGTTGTTGGTTCATGATCATTCTGGAAGCGCTCCAGATGATCTGAGCAATGTTTTTGCTGAAAATATATATAAATATAAAACTATACACACAAACCCCTGCTGAAATGTTTGTCTTTCAGAGAGAGGAAGAAAATAGAAGAGAGGGCGGAATCTCAGAAGGCTAACGAGGCAGTTACAAAATTCTTAGGGGATTGCCAATATGCCGAACGGTAGTGCAAATTGTGATGTCCTTGCGGAGATTAGCACTGTCAAGCTTCAGTTCCTGATTACTTCTTTCTTTACAAGGCATAGTTGGAGGGTCCAAGGTTGAGGCAGCTTTTATAGGAGTATCGTTTTGCATTTCAATTGAACATGTGTTCCAAATATGATAGATATAAAAACATGTGTTTCTCCCTTTCACTTCTTTTTTTCCTCGTGAAATAAAATTTTATATTGTTTTGTTCCAAATGTATTTTCCTTGTTAATGCATGCGATCCCCAAGATGCATAAAGATTAGCACTCCTAGTATTCCAAGTTATATTGTTAAATATATCTATAATCTCTATAATTATTAAGGCCCAATTCTTCTGGATTCAATTCTCATCTTTATTTTTTACCTGGCAGATGGATTTGGTGCTCGTTGCAATAGCTATATCTTTCTCTTCTTCTTCTTCTTCTTCTCTTTTTCGGTTGATAAATACAAAATTATATAGCCTTTTTTTTTTTATTAAATCAATTGGATCACCACAAACATTACTCCGGAGAAGGATGTTATTCAGAATCCTGTGGTATGACCTTTGGAACTAAAGTCTAAAATGTCCTCCACAACACTTCACTATCAGAATCAATTGGCGTATGCATATTCCATTTACACTTCAAAGGTAGGCCTAAAATGAAAGTACTAGGAATTGGAGAGGGGTCAGATCTGTGGTCTCAGAGACGAGCAGTAACTTTTTATATCTTTTAGATTTCTCTTCTTCGGGATGGAAGCTAAAGAGATCGAGAGAATCAAACTTTTTTTTTTTTTTTTAAATGAGCTTTCATGATAAACATGCCCTATATTCATACCCTCAGGATCAGAAGATTATGTTGCTGTTTGAGCTTCTCATTAACTTTGTTGGAACTTCAACCAACTCATGGTAAAATGCAAGGTAATAAGAACATTATTAAGAAAAAAAAATCCCAAGCTCACAGACATATCATGTTGCTGCTATTCTTAAACTGACAGTCAGCGATGAATAAGCGCTCAAAGAGCTATTATTATTGAAGTTGGGATTGAAGTTTCAATGGCAATAGCCTAATCAATATAGAAGCCAACTAAATGAAAAAAACCTAAATCTGTTAACTATGTCGACTTAGCTTAGACGAGAAATGTCAACGTCATCAGGGATCTTGAATGTGCTTGCAGCACCAAACTTCCTCCACTCTTCCCCAACGGTGGAATCTTCATCGTTGTGATCCTCCTCATCAGCGTCATTGTCAGTAACCATTGAGGGCTCCTGTACACTTTTGGATATGCAATTATGGGTGGCAAGCATCTTCACCTGGCCAAGATGAGAGATTTCTACCATGACAGTGTCATCATCGACCGGGAGAGGTTGTTTCCAGGGTTCCCCATCTATTCGCATAAATGTGTGGTCAGATGCACCCTTATGAAACTCAAATTGGATTCGGTGTGCCTGCATTCAAAAGAAAAGAAGAAACTATATTAGATAAATAAAACTACTTAGAGGGCATCAACCAATAGCTCAGAAAATCATCCCCAGATACAGTGTTTATCATGAATTCACTAGATTTATGCCTTGTGCTCAGAAAGATTTATTCCTTCAGCCATGCAATCCCGGAAAGCAAGATCTTTGCTAAACGCCACCTGCAACACACTAACATATCCTTCTGCAACCTTTACTGGCTTCCAACAATGTGACTTGTAGTGAAGCTTCCTCTCAATTTCTAACTATTTGGATCACAGCTTCTAGATTATAGAAAGCTTTCAGGTCTCTTCTATGGTGCCAGAAGAGGCTAAAAATAATGGTGCGGGCCCAAAACTGACAACTGCCGACACACACCAACCCACTATTTTATTGCTCAATTGATCAAATCATTCATATTTAACTATTATTTTAAATTTTCTTCTAAAATACAAGCCAACAAAAGTCATTACTAAAATTTGTAATTAATTACTTCAATTTTTTTTGCCTTGGAGGCAAAATTATAGAAGATAGACAACTTGAACTAATCCAGATTTATGTGATTCTTTCGTGCATGTTTCTACTAAGAGATTCCTCAAAGAATATATTAAATCAGGTTAAGAGTTGACTTTCATCCCTAACCTGGGCAAGACGAGTTCCATGACCTTTAGGAGCAAGCAAAACAAGCCCGTGCCAAGCATCTCTAAAACCAACGACCTCAATAAGGCCATCATCTACATATGGTGGAGTCAGATCTCTCTGTAGGTCATGTTACAGCAAAATTTTTTGTCAGAGATAAATAAGCGGAAAAATAACTTGCAGAATTAGCCAAAGTTACTGGAAACTATGTTAGGACTTGATAGATATATGAACATCCAAATGGCATGTTAAAACGAACATCACTCTTTTTCTTCTGATTGGGTGTTCCCCAAGGATTTAGCCCACCAGAGAAGCTAGGCAAGTTGAGGCATACAATCGACCTGATACTGTAAGATAAAGAGACTAATGGTTAGTAGAATCACTCATCTCCATAAGATATCATTTGTATATGAATCAGATTCAAGAACAATATGAAGTAGCAGGGTACTATGTATTTCGCTACAAACATTTCTGTGGAAGATGTTGCCGAGAAAACATGTCTGAGGTAATGGAGAAAAAAAAAATAACATCCATTAATCCTTTAAAGATTCATTAGCAAATCACTGAAAACTTAAAATCCACAAAATGAAAATCATTTCTTAGTTAAAAAATGGACATTAAACGGATTTTCTTGTTCCACTGCAGTGACAAATGAACTGACCTAGAATGCAAGAACATGTCACCAATGAATAAGATACATTTTCTAGAATGATCTTTCAAAAGTGTATATTCAAGAATGTGTTATCTTCACACTCCCACGCAATACCTCTAATTATAATGAATTTAATGGGAATGCAAGATGTGAATACTTTAATTAGGCCAACCAATAAACGAAATAATACACTCAATACTTGTTTACATGCAAGATATTCATAACCACCACAAGGAATAAAAGAAGATTCTGCAACAACCAAGGCTTGTTTTCATCCTATCAAGCTCTTTCCTTAGCTCTTTGAAGAAACACAACTTAAAGATTTCCCTTCGCTTTTAAAGAAACACAACTTACAGATTTGTCTTATAAGATTCGCACAGACAAGAATAGCCTGAACAAGATCAAACGCCAAGAACACTAAAAATACAAAAATTCACTTTGCCCAATTTGCAAAAAGAAAATCAATTAGTCCAACAAAATAGATAAAAATCATATTCATAAAAGTAAGACACCTGAAAGGATTTGCAGCAAGCAATTGGTACATTGACATGTTAAAATGATCATTGATGTGTTTACACAGGAAACACAAATTTAAATTATAGGTCATGAGAAAGCTGCAAATTTTCAATGACAAGCTGTCGTTACTGTCGTATAAAAAACTAAATCATTCAAGACATTATGATTGACATATTGTCACATGCAAGTGAACCAAAGCCTTTCTCTAGCTCTATTCTATATGATAACCATGTAAACACACATGATATCCAATATCTGTGTGTGTGAGAGAGAGAGAGAGAAAGAGAGTAAATATAACAAAGCATTTGGGATGGCTGCATGAATTTCTTTCATTATTTCACTCTCTTCGAAGGACAAAATTTCAGTTAAACCATAAGTTACTATAAGCAATTTAACTAATTTTTTGAGAAAACTTTTTCATTTCAAATTTGAATAGAAAACAGTATGAAAATTCATTTAGTTGATTATTTTCTGGAAACAGAGTTGAAAACAATTCCAATTCAAGAGAGTAGTTTTTTTAGTTCTCTTAAAACTGCCTCAGTTTCCGAGTTGTTGGAAACTGTTTTTACATAACTAAACCAAACGAGCACTAAGATGGTTGTGTGGCAAGATAAGCAATGATAAAATTATAAATGACCACAATTGTGAGACAGTTGAAGTGGCGCCAAAGGGAGAAAACCAATTAAGATGGTTTGGCATGTGCTTCCATAATGAAGGTAATGCCAGTGAAGGGAAAGATCCAAACTAACATGGGTTGAGATGGTAAGAAAATATATGATAGCAGGTGGTTTGACTGGTGTTATGAACCTAGAAAGAGCATAATAATAAAACAGGGTTTATGACACCAAATAGTTGAACAAAAGTTCGTTGAGTTGGTCTTGAGTATATATGTTGATCATTTTGCCAATTAATTTGTTTGCCTGACTTTTATTTTCTAAAATCCACCATAAATATCTACAGGGACTATACAGATGCTTTCTTTAAGTCATATAATTGTAGGAGGCCATAGCATATTGTCATGGACGTGTAGATGTGTTTTGTCCCACATTGGTGTACTGGGTGGTCTTGGGGTTGATAAATGAGTGCAGGGAACACCACAAGCAACTAGTCCTTCTGAGTATGGTATCTGCCCATTATGGTATTCCAATTGCCCCTACATTTTTATCCTAAATTAAGTCGTCATTATATCTTTCCCAAACTATAACTTTTATTTTTTTCCTATTTAGAATGCACAAGTATTTCTTTCATTACACAAGTGTTATTAAAGTTATTTTATCCCCCTTTCTAGTAATAGTTACAACATCTTCCTGCAGTTCCTTAATTAATGTTTATTTCTACAGTTCTACTCCATCTTTTGTTTGTCTTTGTCCTTTTGTATAGCTTATATCTTACATTCTTTTATTTCCTTTATATATTCTCATATCCAGTTTAATTTCTTTTATGGAAGCTAATTTAATTCTCTCTAACCATAGCTTTCATCAAGTCCATTCCTTTATTTGGCAACACTCTTAACATTCCAAGCTGCTAATTAAGACTGACTATGTTGGACTATCTTCTTGACCCAAACTCATCCAAAAGAGTGCAGAAATAATTGCCTATTTCTATCCATATCTAGATGCTAATATGGCTTATCGATTCCAATAAAAAAAAATAGCTACCAGGTCCATGATCACCAAATATGGTTTCTGATTGTAATGCATTGCTTGCAGAAAGGAACGTTCTACCTAACCCAGGCCCATTCTTACTACACACAGATTCTGACGTACACAACGCTTGTGGGAAGTTTAACATTTGCTAAAACATATATTCATGATTCCTTTTAATATGGATCAAACTATTAAAAAAGAAAAAAAAATTAAAAACATAATATGCATAAATGGTGTTTGCAGAAGCAATACTTCTTTTGATAAACATTGTATAGAAAAATTACCCCAAGTAGTAGGGAAAAGGCTTTGTTTGTTGTTGTTGTATAGAAGCATTATAATGGTGAAACCTATCCAAGATGGCCAGCTAAACACAGTTGTGTATATCAACTTTTTGGTTCACATGCCGAAATAAAACAGGAACGACAGTAATACATTTTAAACAGGAAAGATCAACAAGAGAACTAAACAAAGGGCAATCAATTGACCTGGAAGATATTGGGAGGTCTTGCCATTGACCATGATTTTTCATGACCTTAATCTTCGCAAGTTGAGATATATTCCTGCATTGAAATCAAAATATTTTCAATATCCATTTATGAGGTCAAACACTTTGTAACATTCAGATGAGCACTTATCCCAAGATGAAAATCACAAAGCACCAATAATTTATTAACAATTCAACATCGCAGAGAAGAATAAAATTTGTGAAAAGCTTAGAATGAACCATAAAGACCAGTCACATTGTGCATAACAAACTAAAAGTTTTATACGAAAATCTAGACTAGGCTTCAGTTGAGACCTCTTATAAAATAGATTTTAAAAAATAGTTCATCTAAACTTCAGTTGAGTGAAAGTGGAAGTTTAGAGGGAGTATAGAACAATAGGAAAAATTGAATTAATAGGAAATAATGAAATAAACATTGAACTTAAAAGAAATAAGATCAAACAAATCTTATATCCTCTTAATAAAATTTACAACTAGGTCCAAGATAGCCATGATAAAGAATTCTGTAAAAATTAAAACAAAAGAACTCTTTTCCTACAATGTAATTCAAATCCAAACAAAAAATATATATATGGACGGCCATAAAATTGTGGATATTATAAAGTGAAAAAAAAAACAGTAGATGGATACTTTAGATAATGCTGCTGTCAAGCAGAAATGGATAAATACTTTTTTTTTTCTTGAAAAAGAGGAATAAGAAATTTGCACATAAGCAGCAATCCATTTTTACTCACTTTGAAGAAGGATGAATAAGAGAAGCACAAAACCATCCTTGCGTGCATCCAAGCTTTGCATAAGTACTCTGACAAAAACAAAGGGAATAAGTAGCGTCTCTCACTGCAAGGACTTAAGAATCTAGAATATGCACAAGACCAAGCTCATATCTATCCAGATTTATGTGCTTTACAGATCAAAGAAAACATATGTACCGCTGGCAAAACTAGTTAAAAGACAATGAAGGCTGGATAACTAAATTAATAGGAAAAATGAGAGACAATTAATAGAATCAGTCTGATAGGATATGGTACACACCAACACCTAAGAAGTGATATGCATGGGTGTCAAGAGACTTGACTGATTGATATAAATGTCAGAGAATCCCTTCAATGTAACAGTAAGATACTGATTCATAAAAATTTATAATTGTGACTAATTTCATTTTCCATTGATGTTGGTTCATACTGCTTACTTAGATTAAGATGATAACACCTCATTGTAGTATTTTCTTTTCCATTTTTCACAATTAGCCTCTACACCATCTTTATGTTTTCGCCATGTGTCATCAATTCTCATGGGATAATTGCCACATAATTCCTTGCCTCCTCTCCAACTTGTATTAAAAAACCATCTTCTGCTGAACCAGTTAATATTAATTTCAGTATAACTTCTTAGCTCTCAAGTAAGACAATAATCAAGATAAGGAACTGGTATTTATAGATAGTATAGTACTAATTTAATTAAGTTAGCTCAAATCACTTTGACTAACTTCATTGTGAAACTCCTAAACTAACAACATTGGTATGATAAAAGGCACACTTAGCATTCCATAACATTTTAGCACACATTTTAAATAGTACATGAAATAATAAGTACCTGATTAACCAACTGGTTTTTAAATTTTTCAGGATGCAACTTCCGCTCGGAATGAAATGCATAAGATACTTGAGCATCCATTCCTGTAGTTGAGAGGAACCATTGAATTTCATGTTGGAAACCATGTGATAGAAAATATAATGCTAGTTGCTGAGAGTGTGCAAACATCTTCCAAGATAATGAATGCAACTATGATGACAGATGAACCAAAATTTAAATTAACAGAAAACTACTTTTCCTTATTTTTGCAATACAACTTACTAAGTGGAAATTCAACTAAAGTATTCGAAGGACGAAAAAGGCTTTCAATTGAAACTTTCATATTCAGTACCCAAAATAGAACTATCAGATTTCCTGCTCTGAAGGTTATGCACAAAAAAGTTATTGGCTTTAATTTCTACCCAGAAAACAACAAACATAAATGATAAAGAATCTTACAATGCAACAAGTATCATTAGTTGCTGCGTGTTCATACAACTTCACAAAAAGGAGTCTCAGATTCGTTACTCATCTGGTAAAAATACACTTACCCATGCTGAAGTAATTCCAGAATCCCCCACGAAATGTGTGGAAACCCTCCTGAGAATCATTGAAACATTTGCTCATAAGATTGTGGAAGCATGTAGTATCCATTTAAAGAGGAACAATTTCACTACGAAGAGATCAATTCAAACAAATACCACAACATGGTTGCTAAAATGCCAATCCGGACTGTAGGATCTTACGATCCTAAATTGTTAAATCGATCCGGATCATATGAAAAATCGTTTGGAAGCAGGATCGGAATTAGGATCGTAGAATCGTGTAGGATCTTACGATCCTACTAAATTGTGTTGTTTTGTTCTTTTATTGGATTCATTGAGCCTAACACCCATTCTTGGCAACGAAATTTAAGCTTTCGGTATAAAGCCCAACACTTTAGCCTAATTGCATAAAAAAAAAAAAGAAAGGTAGAATGATCTGGCTCTAAACTTCAGAGGTACGACACAAATTCAAAAATACCCTTCTGCTCTATTCTTCTTGATTTTTTCTTTCTTTTTCATAACAAAAAACAGAGAGAGCTCAATTTTCCTACCTATTTTTACCTGTTATTGGAAAAAAAATATAGAATTTTTATTTTCCCATATGTTCTCTCTCTCTCTCTTTGTTTTGTTCTTTTTCAGGACCAAAAAATAGTTATTCCAACTAAATTTCTCAGATAATTAGTCAAATAAGTTCTCTCTTTATTTCTCAGTTCTTTCTTGGTTTAGGCTTTGTTTGCTTTAATTGCTTAACTGTTACATTGATGTTTCTGCATAAAGGAAATTAAAATTTTGGTTTAAAGTGTTTGTCACATGTCTTACTCTCTTAGTATCTTTTAGTGTTAATTGATTTTTGTTAGAATTTTGATGATTTTGGTGTTTAGCCTTATTATTTTTTATTTAGAAAGTTACTTTAAGTTATTTTTCTACTAGTTGTATAAAATCTTACGATCCTTGATCTGATCCTATAGACCCTATATTGATCCTACGAAGAATCCCAATCCTAACAACCTTGTACCGCAATTCTATTTCAGTCATTTGAGTTGTTAATATATGTGTGTGTGTGTGTGTGTGTGTTCATATTATCAATCAGGATCAATTTACACCTGGTGTAAGAATAACTACTCCGATAACACCTTAATCACTCTTGGATAACTAACAGAAATCTTCTAAAGGAGCCCAAAATCATGCCAACAAGATAAGTCTCCTCCCAGGAAAGACACGAACTCTGCATTGACACATCCATCATAATCCAAAATAGGTCATGGAATCTCTCCTTCAAGGCCATCTCTCCACCCCATAAATCATGCCAAAATTCATACTACTCCCATCCACAGCACAATAGCAAACAAATGAGAAAAAATCCCAACATCCCTACATGATACTCTACTTTAAGCCCACGAAATCTCAAACTTCTACACCAAAGTTGGGTTTTTTAAATTCAACATGATGGAGCATCAAACTTAAATAACACTGAACCACTCTATTTGCTTGATCGCCTTTTCTAAAATCACCCCTTTAAACAAGCCAACATTGTTAAAGGTCAATATACAAGGCATGTATTTATATCTTGACTCTTGAGAGAATTGAAGGTCAAATAATATGGAATGTTTAAATCTAATATCAACATCGCTGCTCAGTAACCATTGGCACAAGGAAAAAAAAAAACCAAATCTAGAATGACAGAGACCAAATAACTTCAAAGAGAGAAGGTATCAAGATGCAGATGTCAGGATTAAAAACACATGAGCCATTTAACATTTGTTCCAAATAAGATATGTTTTCTTGATCTACTAGCAGCAAGGATATCTCTTATGAAGAATCTAGTACATGAAGAGTAATAATTGACTGTGTTACCTTGTTGAGTTCGTCTGTTTCAGAAATGCGATTAAATGCATGTAAAGAATGTGGTAGCTCAAGAGGAGCAATAGGATCGCAGGACCCTTCCTTTGGGGCTTTCATCCTCATGAGAATGTGCCAGCTGGATTGCAATGAACAACATAACCATAAAATTGGGAAAAAATACATGCTGCAATTGGGTATGGATAATAAGCATTATCCTTCGCATATCCAAACATTATACATTAGTATAAATTTCAGGTTCCAATGCCAGGCTGGAAAATAGATTTCAATGTGAAATAAAAAGTCTAATAAGCTCCAGCACCCGGAGAATGATGCTGTACAAATCTAGTGATGAATACCGTAGAAGCAAATTGGGGATTGAGGGATTGGATCCAGCCACACAATGAATAATTTAAAATCGTGTAAAGCATTATGAAAATTCAGGAACTAATGGCTTTTAAAATAGTAAAAAGATTTTAAATAACCATTTTAAAATCCAATGTCTAACTTTAAAAATAGAGTGCTTAAACCTCCCACCTGTGTGGAATGCTGATCAAGGTACGCAATTTTTATTATTATTTAAAATTAGACATTTTCTAGCAGCATCAACATAGATGTTTGTTTACTAACTCAAAAAAGAGAGTCCATGTAAACTGTGTAACCTGTCTATCTTCATTTCTCTTGCTTTCTTAACTTCAACCAAGAATGACTCAACAGAACTAAGATCTGTTCCCGGATTTCTTTTCCCCTACAAAGTCAGAGAATTGCAAGTTACCACTTCATATTAGCACAATTACTAAATGCACTTTCAAGTTGAAACACAATTATTAATGATACATGCTTTTTCGTACCCAGCCAAATGCAAAAGGAAGGTTGTTTCCAGTTCCCATGGGCATTGTAGCAATTGGTGGTGGCTGAGATAATTTGAGATCAGAAACAACTCCAAGAAGCCAGCCTGCTGTGCCATCCCCACCTGCTACCTAATGAGCTGAGTCCATGTCAGAGATGAGATGAGAAAATTGGATACGAAGGTAATTTCCATAATACAATATGAAATTAATAAGCCATATATAAGAAAAAATCAGCCCTGTGCATGTCCTTTGTAATTCAACTTACAATTATTCTCAACCTCTCCTGAAATGTAGGAGCAAATTTATCACCCTTAAGCCTCAGTTTTTCTAGATTGAGATACAGTTTGCGTAGCGCATTATCAGGAGCCTCTTCTCCCAAATCAAAAACCTGAAAACTCATTACCTAAATGTCAGCCCCATGACAAAACAAGTGGAAATTCACATTTGTGTAAGTTTCAACTAAATCCTGCATTAATATCCTTCACATGTCTAAACATACTTCAGATAGTGCCAAAATACCTGATTTTTGTTTAGAAGAGTACGGTATCTAACAAGAAGATCCCCACCCAACTGACCACCACTTTTAGAGTTGATAAATACTACCACCGGGCACACAGGTACATCAGTAATATTCTCAACCTCGGAATCAGGGATGAGTATGTAATTAGGTATATAGTAATCCTTCAGGATGTGGTCGGATGCAGAACTTGATTGTTCCATTACTGGCTCCAACTGCAAGAATTAATCAAATTTAAATAACAAAATAAAACTGAAAAAAGGTTTTAGTCAATGAGAAACCAACAGATTTTTTCCATCAAGTCACATAACTAAGAAAAAATGTAAAACGTCTCCAGGTGTAGGTGAATGACCCCATACTAGACATAGCACCTAGACAGGGGGACCCACCTCAACAGGTGCATAGTGCATATGACAATTCCTACGCAACACAGTAACCATTCCACAAGTTACACAAAACATCTCATCATGTAGACTCAAAGGTCAAAAGCACCTTAATGCAACTCGTCCACTGCAAACATGGGAGCCAGACTCGGGGGACTTCTGCAGCTCAGTGCCTTGTGGGGATCAGTTGAAATTGGGATTTGCAATACTATACACTAAACAAATGAACTGCAATATGACTCTGCCATTACTCAGCTGTGGAGTATTGCCTTCAATCATTAGTTTTTATTTTCTAAGTGTTGATGAGGTTTCAGTCTATAAGAAACTTGAGAAAGATATTTATACAAACATGGGAACAAAATGATCTTTCCAATTTCCGATGTTGAATGAATGAGTTTGTTTTTCCCTTAATGATAATAAAGAGAGAAAAATTGAGAGTTCTGATTGAAAACATGAAATTTTTATCAATTATACATAACTATTATGTTGAAAAGAAGAAAAAAAAAAAATCTAGTTATACACAACCATTGAGAAACATATACTTGTTTTAAACTTGAAGCTTTCAAGCTCCTAGAAAGCCTCATAAACAAAAGATTCAATGAAAAAAAAAATAATATTAAATTCCATCAATAGTCCTAAAACCATGAAATCTTCTAGCACAATGTATTAGAAGTTAAAAAGAATAATGATCTTGAAGGCATAAAAGTGGAAGGATGTGGCTAAGGTGTTGTTTGATTAAACTGAAAATTTTAAGGAGCTGAATTTTAAGTGCTGAAGTTCTTAAGTGGTAATTAAAAAATTAATATTTTTTGATATCTTTTTGAATTTTTAGCATTTAGCATTAAGTGATAAGTGATGTCCATGTCACTTAAAATTTTACCCCATTTTAGTGGTGTTTGCCATTTTCAGTGATATTTAAATTGCGTTCTCAAACACACTTAATTGAATAAATTAAGCGCTGAATTGAGTTATCAAACAGCATCTTAGTCAACTACAAGAAGGGAGATTTTTTGCGAACATGAACCCTACAAACCTTGCTCCTGTCCAGAAGTATGTCAAATTTATGACATAATTTCAAATTACAAGTCCCTCAACCAAGAAGCAGATCTATGTACGTGACTACGTGTCTTTATTTGGGTGGTTAAGTACTCTCTCAAGTAATACAATCCACTTAATGAATTTGCAATAATGGTATTCATATGAGTTATGAATCAAATCCAGTAAATGAATTGCAAGCAAAATGCATAAAATTGATTCAAAACGCCTGCAGTGTATCATAATCCGCAATATTAATGGAGCATCAAGTTTATCAAGGCCACGACCGCAGAATTCTTAGAGCTCCGTGGAGCATAATTATAATAATTCGCAAATCATCAAGCACCAATGATTAATAAATAATCAGGGTATATCAAGAAGAAAAATAATTTGATGAGCAAATCATGCAAAAAAGAAGAAGAAAAAAAAAAGAGGACTGTTACTCCACCATTACATATAGACATACATGCAAGCAAACGAATATGAAAATTTAGGCTGTGAAATAAACTGGGTTGATCATCAATAAATTGGAAAAGAAATCATAGGAAGCAACTCGAGATCAGGGCATTGCCATTGCTGGCAATTCGGGTACCAAAAACAATAAAATCTTAAGAAATTTCATGAAAGATGAAAAACCTACCTGGAAATTTTTTGTCTGGAAAATTCAATTGGAAAGAGGATTGATATGAACAGGGAATAGTTTGTTGAGTGAATTGAGATCTATAGAAATGGCAGAGAGAAAAACGCGTTTGGTTCACTGAGACGTAGGAGGAGTATGTGGTATGTTGACTAGTTCGGAGATATATATATGTAAAGGAAACGAGAGTGCGTTAAGGAACGTGTGCGTGTATATATACATACACATAGAGAGAGGAAATTACACGGCCATCGGCCATGGCTGCTAGTTCTGAGATATATATATATATGTATATGTATGTATGTATGTAAAGGAAACGAGAGGACGTTAAGCAACGCGCGTGTGTGTATAGAAAGAGAGAGAGAGAGGAAATTACGTGGCTGCTTCGATTGGCGGCCTCTTGTTGCTGTTCAATGTTCATGTGGGATTTGTGGTTTAGTTCTTCCCTCCCTTCAAAAAAGAGAGAGAGAGAGATATGTACAGAGAGAATTTAATCCGGATGTGTGGAATCTGCTGGGATTATCGAGCGGGCCCTACCAACAGAAAAATATTCATTGACTATTGAGTTTTTTTTTTTGACGGGTTGGGTGTGCTTAGAAGTCACCCCAGCTCGCTCCGGATATAAGACACATTTCAATGTAAGTCGAGTTTTTAATGTTTATATAAGGTTTAGTTTATAATTGAATTTGACTAATACTACTGTACTACTAATGACAATGATATAAGTCAGATTCGATTTGCCTTAACGATGAGTAACGACAATTAAGTCCAATTGAACTGTCTTAGCTACGAGTCCCATAAATCCGAACTAATTTTGATCCATTTTTTTTTATTCATCATTTTCATAGTAAATTTATTCTAAATAATATTTTACATATTTTAAATGTAAAAAATATGTATGAGAACTTGTTTAGAAGTTTTTGAAAGTTTTGAAACTATTTGGTGAAATTTGAAATTTTTGGGTCGGCGGAATCCAGGACGCGAATTGAGTGGGTCCGAAAATATGAAAAATTTATGAAAAATATTTATTTTTGATTTTGAACCAAATGAAATGTCAAAAGAGTTAAGGAAGTAATTTCGAAGCCGTAGCCGCTTTCGAAATTGAAAACGGAAGTCGGAAGGGTACGTTAAGTGACCCGGGGGCATTTTAGTCATTTCGCGCCCTAAATATTATATCTATCAAGTGGCTGGGAGATTCATTTGATTTTCTCACAGACCAAGGACCGATTGTATCTCTCGCTTCTCTCCCATTTCATCTCTCTTCCTTCTCTCTTCATTTTGGAACCCTAAAGCTTGGATTCTGAAGTTCTCAAAGAATGACAACTTGCTCTACGGGTCAAGGGTTTCGGTTTAAACCAAACAAATGTGGATTTCGACAAGGTAGAACTTAGAGGAATTCTCGAGAATTTGCTAAAAAGTCTTCAAATTCAAGATAAGGGTGTTTATTCCCTCTTATTCATCAATTTTAGGGTTTTGGTGAGATTGATAAGATATTGGTTGAGTTGAGTTGAATTTTGGCATGTATGGGAGAGTGTTTGGGTTGTGTATTGTACTCTTCTCTTCCTTATAGCTTATACATGCTACGTGTGTATTGGAGTGTTGTCCAAGTGCATCATACATAAAAGTCGGAGATGTCCAACCATGTATTTGAAGTGGTGAAGATATCTACATTGAGATGATCGTTGGAGATGCCCAATCATACCCCAAGTATCATGATTGTCGTAGTTACCTAATCACAAGGGCAAGACTAATGCATTGCCATAAATGTGTGATCGTCGGAGTTAACCAACACTAAGGTGTTGTCGGAGTTGCCCAACACCACATGATCGTCAGAGTTGACCAATCATATCTATGTATCGGATTATGACCAAAGAAGATGTAAATATCTTGATGCTTATGTGTTTTAATTATTAAGCAAGATGTATGGATTAAATGCATGTACGTTTGATGAATTGCATTTGTGTTGGTTGACATGAGAACTTGATATATGTCATATAGTGTAGTAACATCATGCTTGCATATCATGTAGGTCGATGTTGGGTGGATGCCTAGGTGAGTTAGGGCATTCCTACTGAACTCGTTGATTTGTTCACCCCTATTCTCCCAAACCTTTTACAAATAAGACACCAATGACGGACATGACTTGAGTGGCCAAGTGGAACTTTTAATAATATTTTTGAGATATTTTTGGATATTATATCTAATGTTATCATGCCAGTTTGTGGCATGTTGATTTTTGTTGAACTTGTAATTATAATTGAACTATTTGTACTTTTGGACCATTATGTATGTGATTCATATGATGAAAATGATTATGGAGAATTATATGAATGAAGTGTGGGATTTAGATCAAATGTATGGAGTTTATGATTTCGTAGCATTTCATTATGTTATAATGATATAAGGATGAGTTCGTGGAATTACAATGTGTTTGAGTGTGAATTGTATAGGATTAGTAAACACTTATGAATTCTACATGAATTGCATTTGAAGTGTTACGATATATTGTAATCCCTATTATAATGTATCGAAATTCGACGATGCATCAAAGGTCCAAAAATGATGTATTGTAGAAATGTAGGGGAATTGGGTTAGAAAACTGCAGATTTCGCATGATTGTACGAGACATCTCTGATGCATCGTAACCATGATTACGATATATCGTAGTCCATGGGAAGGTTTAACAATTTAGATGTGTATGAACTTGTATAGGAGGTCAAGTGTGGGGTCCATTGAGACTAGCTGGTGTTGATTTGTACAAGTGTATGTATATGTAGGTGATTAAGCTTCCGTAGAAATTAAAGAGTGAGATGGTTCATTAGGGTTTAATAGACAGGTTCACTCTCGAGATTCGAGCTCGGAGATAGAGTCTCCTGTGGCTCAAAAATCGAAGCGTGACAACTAGGTATCAGAGTATGATATCAAAGTGAGATTGTTGATTTGAGATGATGATGTGCGATTGAATCACTCTCAGTTTTTGGGAGTCGGGAATTGGTGCGTGACATGAGTAATTAGAGTTGTTAATGGATGGGATTCGGACATATTTGGTTTGATCCGATAAGAAATATATTCAATTCCATTCGATTTGATACACCAACAAATTATATGTTAGTGAATTCATATTTGATTTTGTAATTTATTGAATATTCGATTCGTTAAGAGATTTGTTATTTTGTTAAAATTTTCAAAATAAATTATAAAAAGTGAGAGAAAAAGAGAGGATGACCAAAAATAATTGAATACAAATAGAAAAAATTAGATATTTGATTCTTAGTTAAAGAAAAAAAAAAACAATAAAAAGTAAAAATCATCAATAAGAGGAAGAACAATTTTTTTTAAAAAATGATATAATAAGAATTCCAATATTGTACATTAACCCTGTGTAAACAATATTTTTTATTAATTTGTTCATCAACTGCATATCAATTGAATGGTAGATAATATATGTATAACATATTATATATTATATTTAGTCGGATCGAATTATTAACTGATCGAATTGACTATAATCCATATCTAATTTGTTAATTTAATTGATTATCGGATTTGGATCGTTAATAGATTATCATATTGAAATTGAATATTCAATTCGTATCCAAGTTATCAGATCAGGTTTCGACCAGATTCAAATCAAAATCCAATCAGTCTAGAATAATGGCATAATTATAATCCTAATTGTATTTGCCTTAGAATTATCCAATACTTTTATCGAGATCAAGTTTACGTGGGTTGAAATATTCTACTTAGAAGTTAGATCCTATCTAATTAACAAAAATGAGACATATAAACTTCTCTAAAATTGGGTTGAGTTTAATTTGAATTCAAGTTGACTCACTCAAATTGCACCATTAAACTATTTTTGACATACAATATATCTGTCCTAATGTATTATCAATAAATAGACAAAACATTTTAGTACAAGAATCATTAAACCATTGTGTAACTTATATTTTGTTTGGTTGGAAGGAGTGAAGGAAGAGAGGAAAAATAGAAGAAACTTCAATCATTTAGTTCAAAGGAAGGGAAGAGAGGAACGATGAAACATTCCTCCAACCACATTTTTTCATCCCTTCAAATTTGGGAAAGCGAGGAGGAAAATAAATAATAACTGGTCCATAAATATGGAATATCATTTTTATCCTACAATTATTTATAAAATTAATTTGTTAAACCACACTTTGTATTAGTTTATAGAATAAGAGTATACTTGTAAAAAAAATATATCTCATTTCCTTCCTTCTATCATCACTTCTCTAAAGAATTTCCATTCGGTTAAAAAAAGAGAATGTTGGAAATTGACAGTATAAAAGAAATTGTGAATGAAAGGAATTTTTTTGCAAATATTTGGTTAGAATGAAAGATTAACGACAAAAGTTGTAAGATAAATATTAAAATAAATTGAAGAAAATGAAATTTACTTTCTATAGCTTGCACCTGTCTTAGAACAAGAGTTTTGGAAGATAATTACACCTTTATTAGAATCTTACTTCCTAAAAAATTTCTATTTCCCCAATATCTAAACTTCCAAAAAATTCCCAATTTCTTGCATCTTCCATAACTTTGCTTCCGAACAGACTGAAGTCAAAGAGAAATCATTGTTCCAATGGCTCCAACCAAAGGCAACTTTATGCTATGACAGTGTGACACATATTGGTCCAATAAGTAAATGAATTGACAAAGCATTACTGTCATAATGATGACAATTTCGTTTCCAATGCTACAGAAAGCCAACGTCTTTCTCTTTCTCCAAGCAATGGATTCTACACCACTAACTCATCACAATATGGACTAACACTTGTCAACTCGGATGTCCTACATTATTGAGTATAGTAAAAATGTTGTGTTTACATCTGATCTGTTCTCTCTAATAGTATAGTATGAGATATTTTAGAGTAAAATTTGAGTGTAAAATTTTTCGGTCCATGAGAAGTCTAGTGATTTTGTCAGAAATCAGAATTCAAGCCAGAATCATCTGTATTGTTTCTTCATTCATGTGTGAAAAATTGGTAAGCACCTTCTTGATATTCTTTGAATAGACGAAACTCATTTGCCTGATCGAGAGAGAGTACCAAAACAAGGCATTCACTTCGACCTACTTTTTGTGTCCCTGTCGAGGGTAGGGGTGCAACTTGGATTGGGCAATTCGAATTCAACTGAGTTTGGACAACTATTTTTACAATTAGGGTTGAGCTTGGGTTAAAAAACGTCAACCCGAACTTAATTAGGGTTGAGGTGTCAACAACCCGAGCTCAACCCGAACCCGAATTGTAATATTATTTTTATACATATTTTTTATTTTAAATATATTATATATAATATTCAAATTATGATAACCTTTTTCTTTTCAACTTCCTTTATTTAAATCTTAATTTATTGTATGTTAAAACTTTGGATAATTAATTTTCTAAAAATTTGTTTGTAATTTTTTAGAAATTTGCATTAAGTTCTTAATTTTGTGTGTGTTTAGGAGTAATATAATATGAAACTTATTAAAAATCACTTTAAATTTTCAATATGGAGATTGGTGATATAGATAACACGAATTAACCCGACTTTTTAATCCGAAATCTCAACCCGAGTTGCAAACCCGAGTTTAAAAATTTAAGGATGGGTTGGACTAGGGTTGAGTAGTTAGGGTTGAAAGTAGGGTTAGGGTTGAGTTAGGGTTGAACATTTCATATATAGGGTTGAGCCCAAGTTATACTTCTAACCCGCCCGAGTTGCAGCCCTAGTCAAGGGAGCCACTCCACAAGACCGGAAGAGGAGTTTCAAATTCATCCTTCCACTCCATAAAATAAAGATCTTCTTTATTTCTCGTCTTTGCTCTTATTGGCTATGCAACAACGAGGGACATTTCTGTTATTCTTTATAAAAAAATATCTTGAAAAAACAGCAGGTAGAACCTTTTTTTTTTTGCATAAATTAATAAAAGAAAGAAAGAAAGAAATAAATAAATAAATAAAAATGTGTGTGTGTATATATATATCACAACTTGATTGGTTTTTAAGTTTTTAACCAATTATGTATGGCGAGTGCTAGCGTAGTACTCCTATATCAATACCAAAACGATGAAAACACCAAAAGCAAGGCAACTGGGACATCCTTACCTTTGCTTGTACATCATATTTATCCATTCTTTTGGAGAAAGAATGCCACCCGCGAAGAAGGCACCACATTAATTCATTTTGATCTCAGCTACAGAGGAAGCTTAAGGGCATCGGAAGATTAATTTACAACCAAAAGCATCCATTTTTAACTCAGCTATACCATATAGAATGGGAGTGTAACTCTTATACCTAACGATTTTTTATCTTTTCTTTATCTATTTTTCTCTTCTATAAGGTTAATGAATTGTATCAGAAGAAAATGAATATACCATTTTTCTCAAAGGACTGCTGGTCGAATGATATAATAACCTCTGTGTTTAATGCAACATTACTTCTATTTGCTTTAACATTTTGATTTCAAATGGATGGAGATAATTACCAGTTTAATGCTCCATTTACAAAATTACAGTACCATTACCTGTTTATAATGCACCGTTACTCCTTTTTCTTTTTCTTTTTCTTTTTTTTCTTATTTTAATATTTTGATTTCAAATGCACCATTACCTGTTTAGTGCTGCTCTATTTACCGTGAATGAGCTTTAACTCAAAAGCATGCCTCTTCGGTTACATAGGACTTCAAGCCAAGTTGTGGCTTCAATGACCAAACAAAATAAAGCTTGGATTATATATTTCTAATTAATATTCTTTTCCTTCATCTAATCGAGACACAAATAATAATTTAGCAGCCATGAACAAAATTTGATAATGAAAACAACTCTTGACAATGATTTTGAATTTGAATAAGTTGACCCATGACTTCTTAGAAGAGAATGTTGATTTCTTTATTTTTTGGGGAAATTTTGACTATCATAAAAAGATTCTTGATAATATAAATTTAGGATTTAAGAATAGTAGGTACTCGGTACTCCATATATATATATATATATATATATATATATATATATATATATATACTCACACACACACAAGGGAGCTTTAACAAAGAGGTCTTGTCTTGCAAGGATTTATGAATAAAACATCGACTATAAAGTACTAGAAACTAAATATGTTTATCTAGTATTGTAAACTAAATATTCAGTAGATTTTTCTAATTATACTTATTTTCCACGTTTCATTGAATCATATTTTAAATGATGAGATGCACCAATGATGATTAGGTGTGTCTTATTCACACAAATTAATTATATCCATCCTATATTATCCTAGGAAACCAACTCTAGCTCTATCTCTCTCTCTCTCTCTCTCAAGTGTTTTTTTTTTTTTCACCAGCAAAAGTCTCTCTCTTAAGTTCATAACACCGAAACACCTTATAACCCATCACTTTAGATTTCATATTATTGAATCGTTTTGGAGAAACCTTATTTGTTTGAATTAACTGCATAGTCAATTATGTTTTACGATGACAGGCCTATATTTCTCATTATGCGACCTATCTTGCTTTATTAGTTTATTTTTTGCTTTTAGTGCTAATATGGCTTCTTGTAACTGGGCTTTCTCAAACCTATTAAGCATTTGGACCCATTATGCTTTTAAAAAAATGAATCTCTTGTGGTAGATGCACGTTGAAATCAACTAAATATGGTAAGTCTCTCCACGTACTCACCATATATATTTTGTTGTATTTTATGAATGAAAAAAAGGTACATCTAACAATTCTATCTAATTATAATTTTTTTTAATTAACATAATTTTTTTGTAAAACTAATAAAATAAAATAAAAAATGTGACACCGTTACCTTATATGCTCTTAAAAGATTGATTATGTCATCCACGTTTCCTTAAGATCTAATTCAAATTGCTTTCTACACATTGTATTTGTTTTTAAACAAACACACCCATATATTGAAAAAAAACTACTTCACGGATGTATGTAAATGTAAATGTAAATGTATATGTATATGTAAATGTAGAGTCACAATCTCAGTTGTGAGGGTACAAAATGCACCATGAACCTCATTGCTAATGTTATGCACATATTATTGATATTGACCGGATGCACCAAATGCGTTATAGTGCTTCTCATACACGTTGTTCGGAATTTAAACAAGTATTAAATTGTAGCACATTATTTTAAGAGTTCTGCTACGTTGGGCCTAAGTGCCTAACTCATTATAGTGGGGATGAAATACAGACCCACAGGTCTAAATTACTTTGAAATGTGAAATGTTCGGCCGACAAATCATTTCTTACTTTATTTTTTTATTTTTTATTAGGGTTTTCAGTTTACATGTCATCACATCATTGTTTCTATGTGATGTCTTTTTTCCTTCTTTATATCTCATCAACATAGTTGTCAGTGGCAAAATATCGCCATCGCTATTATTGCAATTATGCCCTAATCTTGCAAGTCTTTTGATTAATAATTGCGGAACTTCATTAAAGTATAGAAACAAATTCTTCTGCTTCATTATTTCGTCAAGTTAGCAGACTTGTGTTACACCAAAAAGATTCCAACACCTTAAGATAAGAATGCATCTAGAAAAATATATATATATATACATATATATATATATATATATTATCAGCTATTGTAGATCATCACAATTGTCCTTTAAAATAAAAGAGTTCTAACTTTTATCATTAATTTCAATATTACTCTGCTATTTCAGCAATATTGAAACAGTCAGTATTGAAAAGCCTAATCCCTTCCTTTTTTTTTTTTTTTCTCTCATCGCAATATTGAAAAAATGATCGATCAGGACGGCCAAATAAGAGAGAGAGAGAGTGGCAGGGTAAAAAAAGAAAAGAAAATGACTTTTTGCTCCAATAATTTCCCTTGATTGACGCTTTCTATTTGCTATTAGATTACCATCGGACTCAATAATTTACATTCTTTGCATTTAAAATCCTTCTATACACATCATGTGAGTCTGAAAAATAATCCCTTCTTATATACATACATAATACATATAATATAAGGTGAGAAAGTGAGACATTGGTGGCTAAGTAGGTGGGTGATAGATTGTCCTCTTTGGAAGGGAATGCGAGTTTTAGTTTTATTTTGTGAGTGACACAGAAGTAAATATGTTAGCTTTATTTTATGTTTTACTTGTATGTCACTTACTCATTGGTCTAACCAGGAACCATTTTGCTTACTATTATGTGAGGTGAAGGTCCAAGCTTGACCTCTTTTTCTTAATAGTTTAGATGGTAATGACATTTAAGTTATCTCAGGAAAATCTTTAAAGAAATTGCTGTATATGCTGTCATTGTCTCCTGTAAAGTGCCAACCTTCGTTAAGGGTACTGTATTTAAAAGTGTCTTAACATTTTTTTAAAACACTTTTTGGACACTTTTTGTATATTCTTCGAACACATGTTAGACACTTCGTAGCAGTGATATATATTTAAGTATTTTAAAAAATATATATATGCGACTAAGTTATAATTAAAAATTTAAATTAAATAAATGTAGATAACTAAATAAGTCTGGTTCTTTAATCTATTTGTCTATTTTTATTTATAAGTTTGTTTAGTCCTTAATTGTTTGTCTGTAATATAAATATTTTTTGTTGAATAATTAATATATATTACTATATTATATTATTATTTTATAATTATATATAACCGTATTTGTATTCTGTCGTACTGATATTCCGTGTTCATTATTCGTATATTGTCCCATGAGAAAGGTACAGATCCCCTCGCTTGAGTCATGTTGATATGACTGTTATATGACCTTCTTATATTTAAGTTTGCATTGCATATTCTTGGTGCTCAAATTTTGTACATGGAAACCTAAAGAGGGAAAAAAAAAAAAGGCATTTGTAGACAATTTATACATTTACAAATTGCATATCCAATTAATTAATCCATCCATGTCATCATCTCCCTGTAAAATTGCCTCTTTTCCCCGACTCCGGATTGACTCCACTCAATTGCCAATTCTCAATCCTGTATACAAGGCACGGCTCAACATAATTTGAGACCTTAAAAGAAAATTATAAAAGGGGTCTTTTAATAATTAATATATTAATATCAAATAATAATTAATAATATTTATTTAAAAATTATTTTTCTTGCTTTTTGAGAAGCAAAATTACTAATTAGATTCTTGTATTCAAGTTTTGTTAAAATATTTTTTTCAATAGATAATATAGAGAGTCCATTTAATTTTTCTTGTGACATAGTTAATCTTATATATAATTTTATCAACTTTAATATAATTTTTGATTAATATCTTCATTTTTTTTACTTGTTTCACTTTCTTTCAAATTTTTTTGATATTCTTTGTAAAGAATTTTTTTATCACACATTTGATTATCATTATTAATCAAGTCACTAATATCTTTTTCTTTCATTGTTGTACAACCTTCTAATTCTTTTAGATGACTTTGTTGTTCTTTTGTAGAATTTTCACCTAATTTTTTTGTTGTTTGATCATTAGGATTAACAAATTTATCAAGAGTTCTTTTTTGAAATTGAATTAGTTTATCTATTCTTATTTTATTTTTAAGTTTTTCATATCCTCAATTCATACTTTCTAGTAGACATATTCTAATATTCTAATATCCAAATTCCAATAATATAAATAACAATAATTACAAACAAAATATACAATTTTATAATAACAAAAAATAAAAAGACTAAAAAATAATTTAAATTAAAGAACAATATAACCTCATATTAGAAAAATCCACTATAATGCTCTTTCAATTATTGTGTAACTAGTAGCTTGAAATCTTCTAATAATTTTATGGCTGTGATGAGTAGAGAAGAAAAATATGTTATAATGAGAGATTGAGAGAAGAGAAAGATGGAGATCAGAATTTGGAGAGTCCGTGAATGAATAGAAAAGATAAACGTTGCAGAGAAAGAAAAAAGTCAAAAACGTGTAAAGGAAAGAAAAAAAAAGTTAATAGGAGATGAAAAGTTTTTCAATTTCTTAAAATTCTTGGTTAGTGTATTGGTTAATGTAAAAGTCAAGTATTAGCATATATTAAATTTAATATTTCAGCTGGTGTAAGAGAGGAGAGAGAGTTTTTTTTAGGAAATTGTCATATTAGTTGGGGTTTAATAATAAAAGAATTTATTTTAAAATAAGTCTAATAATAGTAGATTAAATTATTATTTTTTAAAATTTTTATAATATAAGAATTTTTTTTTGTGGTCTTCTGTTGATTGGGGCCTTAGGTGACCGCCTAAGTCTCCTAAGGCATCAATCGTCCTTGCCTGTGTACAAACAATTTGTTAAATTTCTTGATTAAACCTATATTATGTTGAAAAATGATTAGAAATTGAAAAAAGAATATCTAAATGGGGAGCCGAACATCACTTTAGACATCATCTGAATTGGAAGCCTATGGTTTTAACCTAGGAAGTACAGATATTTAAAAAAAAAAATTCTATGGTCGCATCATACACGTATCTGATATGGATACAGTTAGGATATGGTCGAATACGTGTCTGATACTCTAGAAAAGTATCCCATTTTTTAAAATTATTTTTTGAATGTCAGATACATCTGGAATACGTCGCGATACGTTTTAAATACTTCTGAGATACGATTAGGATACTTTTCAGGACAAATTTGTAATTTTTTGTTCTATAAAATGGGATTGAAATTTTAATATTAAAAACTTTATAGGTTAGAAAATAAGGGTCATTTGATAATAAAAAAAAAAATTTATTTTTAAAATCATCAAGGAAGTGAATCATTGTAAAAAATATTAAAAAAGATAGGAAATTTCTAAATTTTAACTTCTTATATTTTGTATAATTACTTTAAGTATATTTATTGTATAGTTGAAGAATAAAACTTAATATCTTATGTATAATATTATATTTTTATTTATTTAACATATCTTTGCCGTATTGGTATCTTTTTTTTTTTTTTAGATTTTCTATTTCCCCGTATCTCGTGTCCGTGCTTCTTTGGTGTCAACTAATAATACTTTCCAAGTGTTTTTTTTTTTTTTTAAATAAGTATGAGTTGCATAACTCATCCAAACTAGACGTGCCAATTAATTGAATTTTGATCCGAATCCGAGTTAATAATTAAGATATGAATTAGCCATTCAATCTGATAATCCGTTAGCGATTTGAATCCAATAATTCGTTAGCTAAACAAATTGGATATGAATTATGGTCAATCCGATCGGATAATAATTCAATCCGAAATAATATAATATATAATTTATTATAAATATATTATATAATGTTATAACATAAAATATTTACATACTATTAAAATATATATATATATTTATTTATTATTATTTTTTTCATTTTTTTCTTTAATAAAAAGTTAAATATTTACTTTTCCACTACTTTTTTTTTATATATATTTTATTTTTCTTCTCTATTCTTTTTTCAACTCATTATTTACTAATTTCTTTTGGAATTAATTTTTTTTAAAAAAAATTATATATTTTTTGAATCAGATATCAAATTAATAACAAATTAGAAATAAATTTAATTATATATAATACGTTTTGTTATCGGAATTAAATTTTCTGTATCTCTCGTCGATTCGGATCAGAATTGATTTGCATCCAACCAGCTTCTACAATACTTCCGAAAATTTTTTAAAGGTAAGAATTCTACCATTCCATTCTCCAGCTCCCCAACAGTCCTTTTCTTCACCAAAGAGGTCGGATACATTTGTTCAGTGGGTGTTGATCACAGCCAGCGAGTACACATTCAATAATTTACCCTTCGAGTACTGCAATGGTTCACTCACGCAAAGCAGAAAAGCAGTTTCATATCAGACACAGAAAGGGAATGAAAAAGAAAAGAACAGCACAAGCTGCCAAAATCTCAGACAGCCTTTCCCTGTCAAACACTCGTACATCTTTATTCCCGATTCCTCCTCCTCTCTCTCTCTCTCTCTCTCTGTACCCCCGCGACGTTTTGGTGTAACAGTATCAACCAACTTTTCTCTCTCAATCATTCTAGAGAGAGAAACTCTTCTGCTCTTAATTTTCACTCTCTTTTCCCTTTCAATCTTTCTTTGGATTCGAAACATAATACTACTGTCACTGTTTTTGTTTTGAATCTGCCCTGAATCGCCTCCTTTTTTAGCTTAAAGCGTCTCTAAAAACATAATCTTCCGAGAAACATAAAAAAGAATTCTCCAAAGCTTCTTTAGATTTTCCTTTTTCACGAGAGAAAAGTAGATTCAAAGGCGTCCTCTTTTCCTCTCTCCAAGTTCCAAGTAATTTCTCTCCACTTTTACCCTTTTCTAATTTGTGCACAAATCTTTACATTAGAATTACATCTTTATGTATGTGTCTATATATATATATATATATTCACATTATCACTTAATGGCAAGTTGAGTTCAATCCTGACGATTGTGATCAATTTTCTCTTGATTGTATCTATTGGTAGCTGTTTGACAATTGATTTGTATAATGAAGGTAATGGAGAAATTTGCAGTTTGTCAAATGCTTTTCTTCTTTATATGGTCACACTTTCATCAATCTCTCGCCGGTTTACTTTCCGAACCTGCGCAACCATTAAACCCGGGCGATTACTCAACGCCAAACACAGTCCCAGCGTTTCCGGTTCAAACTGAGACTCAAATGTGCCGACTCGACCTCTCGGCGGAGCTCTTCGGCGGTGTGAGCGACGCGTGTGGCCGCAACCTCGACCGCAGCCGGTGCTGCCCGGTGCTGGCGGCGTGGCTCTTCGCCGCACACGCTCGCTCCGCCCTACAGGTTGCCGCGGCAGCCCCATCGCCGTTCTCCGAGTTGCCGATGATGCCGGACGACTCGCAGAAGTGCGTCAACTCGCTGCAGAGTTCTTTACAGAGCCGAAACATTCACATTCCACGGCCTAACGCTACGTGCGACGCGGTCCTCTGTTTCTGTGGCATTCGACTTCATCAGATCAGCTCGCTGAGTTGTCCTGCCGCGTTTAACACTTCAGATCATCGGAATGTGACTCCGACTGCTGCTGTAAGAAATTTGGAACGTAATTGCCGGAATTCTTCGTACGCCGGTTGCACCAAGTGCCTAGGAGCTCTGCAGAAGGTTAGTTTTCCGATTAAGCTCTGGATTATGTCTTAAAATTCAGATAAAGTTTCCAGACTCCTAAATTTCCATTGAATGTTTATAATTTAATAATCAATTTTCATAAAAAAAGTGATTATTTCATTAATTTTGTTTGAAAAGTAATTTGAATATCTCTAATATCTGGTAAAAATTTAAGTGGAGTGAGTGTTTATTTATTATATAACACCTAGAGGCTAGAATCTTAAGAAGTATAAAAAATAAAAGTAGGTCATCGTTGTAAAATTTTGTGGTTCAAGTTTTCATTGAGCACGTTGGGTGGTTGGTGTGAGATTCTTGTCAGTAAAAAAAGAAAAAGAAATTAATATGATTTTTATCAAAAATAAAATAAAATAAGTAAGAAAGGATATTGAAATGCTATTTTTGAAATCAAATGTCCTTGTATAAGAAATATAGAAAATTTCTTTACAGTCATTCTTCATATCTTATTTTTTATTTGTATTGTCCGGTGATGGTAGCACTGGGCACCTTGTATTATAAACATTAGAAAAATGACACTTGTATCAGACCCATCACTGCCCTGTTCTTTTAAACTGCGTATAATTTGGTTTTCCAACAAGTCCACTCTCTACGACTTTTCTTCTTTCGTATCAAACATGTTTTCACATAATCTCTAACATAACATAACATAACATAACATAACATGGCATTGCATCATGTTGGTTGAGAATTACAGCTAAAGGGTGAGGATAAAAATAGAAGCGAGCGGGCGAGCAAGATGTTGAGTCGGGACTGCCAGCTGATGGGGCTGACGTGGTTGCTAGCGCGAAACAAGACGGCGTACATTCCCACGGTGTCAGCAGTGTTGCGCGCCATGTTGTACAGTGCACACCCACCTTACGAGTCCAAGTGCAGCCCCGATCAAGAGAACATGCCGTTGGCCGTCGATTCCCTGCGCTTCGACAAAGCCCATTCGCCACCGGCGTCTTCACCTATTTCTCACTTTCCATTTTTGCCCCTAATCATACTCGTTTCTCTGTTTGTGTAGTACTACTACTGTACTACTTTCATTGACTTGTGCTCCTTCAACCTGGGTCACGTGAAGCTACTTGACAAAACGAGGCAGTGGGGGTGTTTTTTTTTGTTTAGCCTTCTGAACATCTCAGATCAGGTTTCAGTATTGTTTAGAGTCTTTTGACATGTAGTACGAGTCAGTATCACTCCCCCAACCTTTTTTTTTTATTTTTTATTTTTTATTTTTTATGATAGATATATTACTTCTATAGAAATAGTAACTCTTAACTCTGTTCTTAAAACTAACTAGCACCTGCTTTGGTTCGGTCTGCTTTTAAACTAAGTCAAGGCCAAATCCATCCTACTAACTTTTAAAAAATTAAAATTGGTATCCAATTATTACGACTGTGAAACCAAACTAGTCACATAATATACAATTACTGTACTTAAAATATTTGAATTATTTATAGTTATTTTTCTCACAATCATATATTCTTCCTATTCTAATGTATGATATACAATTTTATTCTTTACCAAAAATTACATTTAAGTCTTACTTTTTCGATTGAAAGATAAATGAATCTTAAAAAAATTTCTTTACTTTTTATTTTATTTTTCATTTAAGTTCTAAATCATTACATATTTCTTTTATACCCTTACTAAGTAGAATTAAAATTTTATAATTATAAATTTATTCAAGAATTGATATATAATCTATTTTTTATATATTCCTTTACGTTTTAGTTACTTAATAACATTGAATTATGAGTTTGAATAATAATTAATTTCAATTCAATTCAATTCAAAAACTCGTGTTGAATACACATTTTTAGTTCAAAAATTAATAACATGTATTTTTTCACCTTTTTATTCAAATCTCATTCATACTTTTGCAAGGGTATATATGAAAATTTGAGTCTAAATTTTATATCTAATGTAGCAAAGATTATATATAATTTATTAAGGGTATAAATGGAAGATTTAGTGATTTAGGACTTAAATGAAAAAAAATTTCAAAAGAAGGACTTATTGATTCTAAAGGAAATTTTTTAAGACTTATTTGTCTTTCAATGAAAAAAGTAAGACTTAGTTGTAATTTTTCCTTTATTCTTTCTAGTTTAATCTTGTAGTTGAATAAATGAATGCATAATTATCACCATGTAATAGGTTATATTAGCCACAGATGCCATTTATTGTCCAATTTGGAATGAGATTGATTCATTGCCAGTTCTTTTCACATAACACGACCAAATATATATATATATATATATATATATATATATATATATATTAGTTAACAGTTTGGTTCGGTATTAATACACTTCAAACTAGAACCAAATTGTAAACTAATAGTTCTCTATTTTTGAAATCGGAGCTAGACGAAATCGTTATAGAACCAAATCGAACCGTATGGTCTAGTTCAATTCAAAATGGTTTCATTGATTTTTTGTGCACCCTACTTAAAATTATTATTTTTGTTTTCCAATCCATTAGATATTAGGGATGCACAAAAAATTCACTAATCCGTAAATCCGATCCAATCATTAGATATTGATTTTTCGCACGAATCGGATTGAATTAGATGACTAACGAATCAGTTGTGGATTAATAAAAAAAAATCTATAAGTCACGGATCGGATTACGGATTGGGAGATTAAAAATCTGATCCAATCCGTGACAATCCTTTAGAATTTATAATATTTAAATATTATATATATATAATAATAATACCTTATAACTTTTAATAATATTATTATAATATCTTATATCTTTTAGAGCTAAAAAATTGATATTGAGCTCTAGTTAAAAAATAATTATATTGAGTTGTTTAAAATAAGTCCAATTCGTCAATCTAATCCAATTCAATCCGTTATTTCACGGATTTGATCGAATTGAGTCTTTCTCACCGATCGGATCGAATTATAAATTCATCAATCCGATTAGATTAGAATTAATGCCTAATCCGAAGCCATCCGTGATTACCCCTATTAAATATTCTATTTTATGTGAATATCAAATAATTAGATTTTGTCGAAACTTGTAAACAAAGAGTGAAAGTAAAAGAAGAGGATTACCATTACCAAATCATTATACTTTTTAATGAATAAATTTGGTTGAAATAACATATTCATTTTAAAAAAAAAAAAAAAGATATGAACCTTTTGTTCAAATTGTTCCTTTTTTTTTGGTCAGGAATCAATAAAAAATATTTGAATCCGATAAGATTTTTCTGATTAAATTTTCTTTAAATGTAGTAGTTTATGAGGGGACTTTTCCGATTTTATTGAAATTACATATTATGATCAACTTTTCGAAGATTCCATTACATTCCGGAAGCTCATAGCATTGGTCTTGATAAATCTGAATTTGTTGTTTCTTATAGCCCAATAATGCCCACCCACTTCAACTCATTATGAAAAAATAGAATTCCTTGTAATAAGCTTGACAAGTGAGTGCTATTATGGAAGACATGAAAGGGTGGATGAATGAGCGTTCAAATTTTTTAATTGTCTCCGTGCCTCGATTAACTAATGGTGTTGCGCACCACTTAGCCGGGTGGGCTCTTAGGAGTAGATTTGAGAAATTTTTTCTTTATGAGGCTATGTTGGTATAATAGAAAAGAAAAGAAAGAATAGTATTAGTAATGAGAGAAAAAAAAAGGAAAAGAAATGATAGTGTTAAACTTTTATCGTGTTTGATTAATTAGTAAAGGAAAAGTAAGGAAATGATAATTAACATGCTTGGGAAAATAAAGGAAATGAAACTATTTAAAAAATTTACTATTATACCTTTTTATATTTTAAAAAATAAATTTTAGCTTTTATCAAAATAAGGATAACGTTGTTATTAACAAAATTTCATTAAAAAATAGTAGTCTTTCCTTCCATTTCTTTCCATTTTTGGAAGGATAACAAAAGTTACAATTCATCCTTAATTTATCCCTTCAAATCCTTTTATTTCCTTTCCTTTCTATTAAAAAATTCATACCAAATACAAAAATATATATCCCTCCATTTTCTTTCCTTTCCTTCTTTTCTTTCCAACCAAACTAGACCTTATCTATCCAATAGAGATCGAGAAACCAAGAGAAATGCCAAAGAAATTAGAAGTACAACATCTCCATCAATGTACTTAGTATACCATTCACCCCTTTTCATGTACAATTATTTATATTAATTATAATTTGACATCTTGTAGCAATGATGGTGGCCCTTAAGAATGAGATGAGAGAGAGAGAGAGAGTGTATGTGTACCCATTTGGCATAGTTAGACTCGTAAATGGATCAGATTTGAATCGGATCAAGCTTGATTCGATTTGAACCCGATAAAAAATATAAGCGATCCAATAACCTGACAGATTATATATAATTAAATTTATATTCGATTTGTTGTTAATCGGATTTCTGATCTGATAACCTGATCCAAAAAAATATAATTTTTTTTTAAAAAATAAGTAATTTCAAAAGAGATTAACAAATAATGAGTGGAAAAAAAATAGGGAAGAAAAATAAAATATAAAGAAAAAAGTAGCAAAAATGTAAGTGTTTGACTTTTTATTAAAGAAAAAAACTATAAAAAAAGACAAAATAGAGAGAAAGGGAGAATAGGAAGGAAATAATGATAATTTTTTTTTTAAATAGCATGTAAATATTATATGTTATAACATTAGATAATATATTTAAAATAAATTATATATTAAATTATTTCGGATCAGATCGACTATAATTCATATTCGATTTGTTTAGCTAATAGATTATTGGATTCGGATCACTAACAAATTATCAGATTGAATGTCCAATTCATATCCTAATTCTTGGCTCGAATTCGGATCAATTGACAAGTCTAGGCCCAGTATAAACCTCCCACTAGGCTACTACCATTGACATGAGTAATCTTCCCTAGTTTAGAAGTGTATAAAGTATAAACACATACCTTAGGATCATTCTATTGTCCAAGCATATCAAGGGACATATCAAGGGACATGGAGAAATGATGAAGTGAAAGCATTCAACAAATAACAACTTATGAATCCTAGAATCTACTTAGATTTGAAAGAGAGAAATTCGGTTGTTATCAATGAAAAGCTGCTACAAAAATCTAAGCATTACAACTTAGGTCAAATTGCACTAAGTTCCCTTTACTATAAAAAGGAAAAAAAAAAAAGTCTTATTTACTATTTACTATTTTTTTTTGGGTAATAAACCCCCTCAATTTATCAAAAATTGTAAATTACTCCCTCAGCCGAATGTTGAAATTCTAGTGTTAAAATAGTCACTTGTAATACACGTGACACACGAGTTGATTATTTTGTTGAAAAGACCATGGCCAAAGTTAAAGGGTTCAAATCTTCTTAAGAGCATTATTGAATTCTTTTGCTAGGAAAAATAAATTACGAAAGACCTCTTAACCAACGAGTGTGAGTTTTTTACTCGGGGAAAAAAAAAACTGAATCTCAGTACACAAAAATTACATGTTCGAAAACGTCGGACTAAAAATGTGAAAAATAATTTTATTTAAGAAATTGATATAATTCTCTGTGATTGATTCTCTTACAACAAGAAATCTTCTTCTGATCAAGTCTTTTTGAAATGTCCGGTGCAAGAGATGCAAAGAGATTGATCACGATTTTAATTCAGGACCTTGCTTACTCTGACATTATGTTAACCACTATCTAATCTAAAAGCTTAATATTTTAATCCTCTAACATGGTGAGCTTGATCTCAAACGATATTGTAAGTGCAAAAAATTGACATTACACTTAGAAATATTTTTTCTTCTCTTTTTCAGAAAAAGTCCTTGCCTTTTGCCTTTCATTCATCTTTCTTTTATAGTCTCTAAGATTACATTTGTTTTGCCAGTAATTGTTCCTCAATTATTGGGGGATTTGATTTCTCCCTTACTTCTCGCTGATTTCCTCTCATAACCTCTGCCACGATTATTGTAGTGAATCAATGTCTAACTTTGGGCGTTAATGAGGGGCGTAGATCTTCCTTTACGATATTGACGCTAAATGATTGCTGACCTGGAGGGTGGACCACTTTTGGTGACGTGGCTGCCCAGTGTGCTCTGAGTTGTCATTTACACGTATCACCCCATTTTAGTGGGTATTTTTTCCCGCTACAGATATGTTCCCTTGTGTGGATATTTTAATCCTCTAACACGGTGAGCTTAATCTCAAACGATATGTTCACTGGTGTGGCGTGCTTGTTATCTCTTAGGTGTTGTTTGATAAAATTGAATATCAATTACTGAATTTTAAGCACTGAAATTTTAAGTGTTGAAAATCTGTTTGATAATGTTTTAATTTTAAGTGCTGAATTCATTAAGATTGTTTGTTAAATATAAAAGTTGAAATCTAAAAAATTGTACACATTACATTTTTGCTTTCAATATCTTGCACTTGTAATATTTTTATATTTATATTATAAAAGCATTTATAAAATGACCAATTTTGTTCAAAGAAATATATCAATTTAACAATTAATATTAATGTCAAAATTGATCATAAAATATATTAATTCAAACTTAAATAATGAACATTATTCAAGCAATACTCATTAACATAGGGTCCGTTTGGTAACTATCTATGTTTAGTGTTTATTGTTTCAGCGTTTATATAAGCAATGTTTATGTTACAATTTTGTTTATTCATAAACAAGACTATTGTTCGATAACGCAAAAATGTTTGACTTATTTTAAAAATATAAACAGGAAAATATGTTTCTTAGCCCTTAAACTGTTTAAAAAAAATTTAACGAAACTACATAAAAAGTTAGAATCTTGCTACAACAAATTTATACAGCAACAACATGACGGGAAATATACATAAAAAAATAAATCAATAATATTGGGTTACATATATATCTATACACTGTAAATTATTGGTAGTATTGATAAGATATATATACCAATGAAAAAATTGAAAGTTTTTCAATTCGTATGGAGTGAGAAGAGGGATTTGGAGGGCATGCTCTTGCTATTGAACTTCTTCTGTTACTAATTTTTTTTTGCACTTTTTGGTTTTTATTTCCCTTTCGACATTGAACTTCTTCATTTTTATTTTTTGGTTTTTATTTCCCTTTCGACAAGGATGAAATGTTTTTACTTAGGAGATGGTTGGGACTCTTTCTTTTTTTAGAATCATAAATCTTGAAAAAATATCTAAAAGGCTTGCAAGAATGTATTTTAATTTTTTTTATTATGATATATTTAGAAACTAAAAATTAATAAACAATTGTAGCTTGTTCTGAATAATTTAAAGAAAATAAGGTGGAAGTGAGCTATAAATAAGTATTTTCTTTTACAGTAATAAATATTACATTCAAATATTATTAAATGATAGAACAAAAGCCTGCTGTTAGAGAAAAAAAAAAAATTTTTTTTGGTTGAGAAATGGAAAGAGGAGTTGTGGAAGAAGTTGAATATGGCGGGAGAGGTTGGATACCACGTTTATTTAAGAGCAATTTGGTTAATAATGAAATAATTTTAAACTCACTATCGCTGACCGTATTCTGCATTCAGTGTTAAGTAAGGTCCTCCTCGCTTAAAATTTTGATATATTTTAAGCTACGCATAATAAATTTGTAAAATTGCTCACTGCTAAACGACGTTAAGTTTGAAATGCAAAATTAGGTTATCAAAAAGTCCCTTAATCTCTGTGTATGTTGACCTTATATTTATAAGTCAAAGGATGGGGTGTTTGAATTTGAACATTTCAATAAATGCTTTAAAATTTCAAATATAGGAAATACTTGTTTCTCTTTATTTGAAAATAAAATAAAATAAAATATAAATTTAATTTATCAAACTCTACGGATAAAGCTTAAATATTGAAATTTTGTCACATGTGCATTGATAGGAGCTGCACTTATGAAGTTTAATTGATTAAAAGATTCTGACTTCTTGACTAATCAGATAAAAATCACTTGAAATTAGAAAATTATAAAAAAAAAAAACTAAAATCAACTATATAAAAATGGCCTGAAGGCTCCAGTCAGTCTTATGAACACTTTTTATGGGTCCCAGAACTTTTCTTGGATTGAAAGTTTTGGGCCTTGAAGTTTAGACTAATTCCTTGTAATTTCTGAAACCAAAGTTTGTCCCATTGGCTTAGACAATAACAAAGAGGGAATGGAAAGAAAAAGAACATGAAGGTATATATGTAATGTAGGATAGGTTAACCTTCTTTTTGGTTCGTTGAAGTGTAAATAAATGTACATCGGAGTTCTAAATACTACTAATCGTTTCACTTCTTACCTTTCATCTTTCTAGACTACATTCGACAAGCAAGGATAGTATAATCCTCTCCCTCGAGACATAAGAAAAGAATAAGAAATTTGTCAAATGAAAAACAACTTGCATAAACTGCTACTTTCACCAGATCGAGCATCACATGATCGCTTATAAAGAAAAATCGCAAGGGTTTTCTCAGATTCCTTGCTTCTCTTCATGGATATGGTGGGCCTGTCTGTTAATTTGTAGTTATTATAATCAGTATGATATAGCTTCAGGATCTCTGCACCATATCACTTCTGAATATATATTGGGTCAAGACCCATTGGTTATTGGAGCATGAGTTGACTTGAATACTTGGAAAGACTTCTTCCTCATGTTTCACTTCCTTTCCTCCCTCTTTCCTTGTATTTTCTTGGACCGAGAGGTGAGCTTTACTTATAATTGTAACCAACCAATAAATATAAATATAAATTTTCAATATATATATATATATATATATATAAATATACTCTTAGGGACCTCTTCATCAACCCCCCCCTCTCTCTCTCTCTCGAGCCCTTCTTCTTCTCTCTCTTGCTCCTTTACCATCCAATCTTAACTTCAAACCCAAAAAAATGCCAAATCGAAGAAAACCAGTGGACAGAGTCCAAATTCTGCTGAAGCGCGTAACCGAAGCCATCCCACGCGCCACCGAAAGCAACCAGACCGACGCCGTTCACTCTCTTGATCTTCCAGAGATCGAAAAAGGTCTCAACGAAATCAAAGATCGGTTCTCTAAATTGAATCATTGGGAAGAGGGACTCATGAAAAAATTCAGTTCTTTAGAAGAAGACGTCAACGATATCTTGGAAAATGGCAATGGCACCCAGATCGACGCCAAGCGCAGTTCCATCGACAAAAACCTCGAAGAAATCAAGTACTTGGTCAAAATGCTGCCCACCACTATCACACCGTCAGAGCCGCGAGACCCGTCGAATGCTCCCGCTAAGAATGAGGTGTCTGTTGAGTGGTTGAATTTGGAGTTGGAGGACAACATTCTTGTTTCGCCGGCAATTGCTAATCTTAAGCTGAGTTATGATGCTCTTGAGAGACAATTAAAGCTCTGTTTGCTCTGTTTTGCAATTTTTCCTGAGAAAGCTGTTATCAAGAAAAAGCCATTGATCTACTGGTGGATCGGCGAAGGTTTGGCCAGCAAATCCAGAGACAAGACAGCCGAGGAGGCAGGCGAAGAAATCTTTGAGAAGCTGATCAAGAAAGGTTTGTTACAGGCAGTTCGCAAGAAGGAAAAGAGTCCCATTGTGGATTGCTGCACAATGCACCCTTGGATTCGCCGTATGCTTGTATCTGTGGCCACAAAAGCTCAGTTCTTCGATTTCAAACATACAGGAGAAATCGATGATGCTCACACCAAGTCTCGTCGCGCCTGCTTAGCTTCCGGTAATCAAGGCTTTAAGGGTAATGTAAACACTAATTCTTACTCTAACAACTCCAACTCCAACTCCAACTCCAACTCCAACTCCAACCCCAACCCTAACCCTAACCCTAACCCTAACCCTAACCCTACCTCGGAGGATGAGGAGTTGTTAACCATGTTCAATGTTGATGAGCACTATCCAGATTTGAGGACCGAATTGTTTCTCAAATTCAAGAAGCTTGTGATTCTACATCTGGGTAGGTGGCAAACCGAAGCTAAGCACCATATTGAAGTGGAAAATGAGGAGTTCTTGAAAGAGTTGCGGGCTCAGAGGCACTTGAAGTACCTTAGCCTGCAAGGGATTTCAAGAATCACAGCGATACCTGATTCGATTGCTGAGTGCATCAACCTGGAAATTCTGGACCTCAGGGCATGTCACAATTTAGAGACTTTGGCTGATATCTCGCGGCTGGGAAAGCTGACGCACCTGGATGTATCGGAATGCTACTTGCTAGAACGCATGCCAAAGGGCCTCGAAAACCTCTCCTCATTGCAAGTGCTAAAGGGCTTTGTCATAGGACACTCCAGGAAAAATCCTTGCAAGTTGGGGGACCTTGCTAAGTTGAGGAAACTGAGGAAGCTGAGCATACATATAGAGAATGGAGCTTTTATTGATGAAGAGGATGTCAATGAGTTGAAGGAAACTGTAGCTGTGGAGCTCAGTAAGTTGAAGGATTTTGAAACTCTTCGTGTCCTAACGATATCATGGGGAGAGGTGGTTGTTATACCATCCGCACAATCAAGCACCAACACGACGACAAACTCCGGTGGTGGTGTAGCAGCTCCTTTGCAACAGAAAAAGGAAGCCAGACAATTGAATAGAACTGCGACGTCGATTAAGAAATCTCTCTCATTGCCTTCAAAGTTAGAGAAACTGGATCTTAGGTGCTTTCCTCGACGTAAGTCACCAGAGTGGTTAAATCCTAGCAACCTGGAGGTTTTAACGAAGCTGTATATAAGGGGAGGGGAACTTGAAAGTTTGATCACTCAGACGGATAAGACGTGGAAAGTTCAGATTTTGCGATTGAAGTATCTGAGCAACTTCAAGATAGAGGGCTCAGATCTGCATAAGGAGTTTCCTGATCTGATATACTTTGAGAAGTTCAAATGCAACAAATCTCAACATGAAGAGAATGAAGAGATTTTTGAGTGGAACAGAGATGAAGGATGGGACGCAATCACAGGCACACATTGATCAACTTATTTGCTATCCTATCCTCTTGTGCCTCTTCTTCTTCTTCTTCTTCCAGTTTCATTCTCCTTTATATATATATATAGTTATCTATTGTGCTGCAAGATACTGCTGCTTAATGCTTAGTAGAACAATTGCTAGAAGTACTACTGCATGTCTGTAGCTTATGTATGGTGAATTTCACTAATTTCTTTTCCATCAATGAATAAGGAAATCCATCCACTCTTTATAATGCGTACATTGATATTGTCATATAAGTCGGTGTTTTTATTTGCCATACCATCTAGACTTGCTAGGCACACCTTTAACATTCACAAAAATGTTTATGGACTGCTCTCTCAAGTTATATTAAATCCTCTGTTAGTCATGTTAACCATTGTCAGTCCACAGCAATCCAAACTAACTCAACCTGTCATCCAGAACTTGTTCTCATGGGTCAACATGAATTGCTAGGTAGTAGCATGTAATAGAAAAAGGTTGAAGAGAGAGAATTCATATGGCCAGACCCCATTCATATGAGAAGGCAAGGCAAGGATTATGATGATGAAAATGCATAACAATTTCACAATAAGTGAGAAAATCTAAAAGATACTGCAGCATTTTCATCACTCTCACCACTAATTCGTTTAAACAACGAAATACAATTAACTTCGATAAATCAGAACAGCTTTAGACAAAATAAAAGCTTGGGGAAAACTTGTTTTGCAAGAAGGGTTCACATAACACAGAACTGAACAGCTTTAGACAGAATAAAGACTATAAATCAATCCTTCATTCTTCTCAAGAATAAACTGTACATCAGAATTTAAACTTAAAATAAAGAAGCAACACTTGGACCTGTACTTTAATCAAGTTGAACCAGAAGCCTATCCTATCCATTTTGCCATCCTATCAAGAATCATCTTTCTGAATTTTTTTTTTTTATATTTGCAGTCTTTCCTGTCCAAACTAGAATAAGAAGAATCCTCGACTTGAGATTAGCTAGACTCTCACCAACCTTTTCCAATGAGCCACAACCAGTCAAGTGTTACTCCAACAAATATACCACCTAAAAGGAAGAGCACAAGTATGTTTCCCAAGGCAATTTTGTTCTGGACCCTACAAAACCACAATTTCATAAATTTCTGCTATAACTCATATATCAAATTTTAAGTAACTGATAATTGCAAGTATGATCTAGGAAACAAACCTTGTAACCTTTTGGAGCCCAAGTATGGACACAGACTGTGAGGTAGCTGTTACTTAATCCCAAGAAGGATGTCAGCATAATCATCCAGCCCTGGTCACCATATTTTGCAGTGAAATAGAATGCCCGGGATGAGTAAGAAACGAGAAACGATAGCCATCATGAGTCCTTGCCTTGATTCCAACTTGATGCATTTCAAGAGTGGAATGTATCTCCCAAGAAGATCCCACACATTATAAATGGCTATCAGAACAAAGTGCATACCTATGATATGACTAAATGACCAGAAGAATCACTTGAGATAAAATTACTGGTAAACTAATTAGGCAGGTGGTTATGAACATACCATGCACCCAAGCTATGTGATCCAGTATCTTCAGATAAAAATCCAGGAAAAATTGACAGTGTCACTACATATATCAGAAACATATCTAGTGCATAATCTATATTTTGAAATAACAACTCTTTATTGCTCAGTCTCTCCAGTTGTTTAGCTTCTTCCTCTGCCTGCAAAATGTTTCCATAAGATAACTCAATCAGGTTTACCAGAAAAATCTTGTTCCATATATCCTCATAGTTACAAAAATTGAAAGAGACACACATCTTGTTTTTGTTGGGTTTGTGCATAAATGCCACCACCCGCAAGATCAGCTGAAACAGTTTTGGATCCCTCCTTTGAGCTGTTGTACTTCACAATTGGTAGCTTTGGGAAGACAAATGCATAGAGAAGAACACAAAACAACTCAAAAAAATGCAGAGATGGCAAAGAATAGAACTGCAAGGGACAATAATACAGCATCTGTAATCAGTAAGACAGTATAAAAAAAAAAAGAAGAAAGTCCATATTGGTATCTTCAAGTATAAAAAAAGACCTGTAGTTTTTGGAAAATTGAAAGATGTATATATAAAAAAATAAGAAATTATATCCGTAAATATATGAACAGTACTAACAATTAGAACCAAGAGAATACTGATGAAGAAAATGATATATTCAAACAGATTCCGTCAACCAGCTAACAAATAACACTGTATATGTTTGTTGCAAATAGAGCAGTAGTAGTTAAAATTAAAAAAATATCAAATTTGAATAACAAAACGCTCAAATTCAAATTCAACAAGGAGCACTATAACAAATTTATCAAAGGGTAAAATCTGTAGACACAACAGAAGAAGTGAATTAACGTTTCTAAAACTACAATAATGAAATTTAGTGGCATGTAGGAAAATAAAATAAAATAAATAAGAAAGAAATATATCCAACACCAAAACCTCATCTCATCACTCACAGGCAAATGCTCATTATTAAAAATCAAAAACCAAATCGTATCATATATAAGTCATCATCACATAAGAAAATATGTACCTTTCCAACAGCAAAACAGAGAGAGGGGATCTACTGAAAGGTGGGTGAATCTGTAGGGACTATGAAGAGAGATTCTTGGACTTCTTGTGGAATTCTGGAATATGTTTTTGATATATATATATATATACACACACACACACATAGAGTCTATAGAGAGAGAGAGAGAGGCGTTTAATAATTGATGCTGCTGAGGGAATAAGAATAGACAGAATGCAGGAAGTCCACCCTCGTTTATGAAAAATACTTTAATGCTCATGTTATATTAATGACATGTTATCACTAAATAATTAAATGCTGATATGATAGAAGTTATCCAAATATATTTACTTATGTGACAAGAGATAATTAGTCGATTGCACCGTTGAGATAACAAGATATCACCGACGCAGAAAATTCTCTCTCAGCACAACTAATTTATTAGATGCTCCTAAAATAGATTGTTTCTCTTTTATGTTCCTCCTAATGAAGCAAACCTTGAATTTTAGACATTTGGCATTAGATTTAATCTTCTTTCTTATTCTTTATCATACTTTTTTTAGTCAATATTAGTGCTATTAATATTCACATTACCACATTTTCAACCAGCTTTTTTGGCTCATAAGTTTGACTTAGGACAAGTCTACCAAACGAGGTTCCAGGCTGTTTAGGAGTTTCAAGTTCTATCCAGGCTGAAAGACCAAACGATTCTGTCTTCAACAGGCCAGTAATTCAAGGGATCCAGAACAACAACAAAATAAAACGAGTCTAATGGCCAAACATAAACTAATGAATCAATTAATAAGTAAATGCAACTGAAAATATATATGTCAAGTGGGTTGGAGTGATTAATATTTCAAGTAACATTGGACAGTCGAGCAGGTGTATTCCATTTTCATCACTCTCAGCACTAATTCTGTATAAACAAAGAAATACAGTTTTTCTGATGCCCTCTCAATAAAAAAAGATTGCCCGGTTCCCCATTTGCCCCCTTGGACAGATTTGATATATCAGGGATGATTGAAAGAGCTTCAAGAACTTCTTTTGCTTGGCTTTCAAAACCCATCATATGCATTGCTTTTATCCCAGAAGGGCATCGGGGATAAGAACAAAAATGTGACAATCAACTTTGTGAAAACTTGTTTTGCAAGGAGGGGGTTCACATAACGTAGAGCAGCTTTAGACAAAATGAAGACTATAAATCAATTACTGTTCAAATAACCCTTCATTCTTTTCAAGAATAAACTGTACATCACAATTTAAACTTGCAATAAAGAAGCAACACTTTGCCCTGTACTTTCATCAAGTGGTACCAGAAGCCTGAGAATCCATTTTGTCATCCTTTCAAGAATCATCATTCTGAAAGGTAACCGTTATTTAATCCCAAGAAGGATGTCAGCATAATCATCCAGCCCTGGTCACCATATTTTGCCGTGAAATGGAATGTTGGGATGAGTACGAAACAAGAAAGGATAGCCATCATGAGTCCTTCCCGTGATTCCAACAACACGAATTTCAAGAGTGGAATGTATGTCCCGATAAGATCCCCCAGAACAAGTGCACACCTAAGATATTATTAGATATTAGATTGTTATTTTTATTATATTTTTAATTGTGAGGATAGAATAGTCTTTTCACACTTTTTTACTTGGCTATTTAAACCCATTTATGTGTATTCTCCTAGTACCCTTTTTCTCTCTCTTTGCAATTCTCACATGGTATCAGAGCAGGTATACTGCAAGAATGTGTCGGGTTCGTATCTTCTCCAGTGCGTGGAGGGGGAGAGTCGAGTGTCTCCAGCCTTGGCGTTGAGGGAGAGTGTTAGCATAGTCTCACATCGCCTGGGTACCTTTAGAATGTACAGTGTATATACACATGGACACCCTCTCCTTATAAACCTATTTTTAAGGATGAGTTCTACCCAAAGATTTATCATGGTATCAGAGCAGGTGTACCGCAAGGATGGGTAGAGTTTGTATCTCCTGCCCTACTTGGAGGGGGAAATCAAAGTGTCTCTAGTCTTGGCGCTGAGGGGGAATGTTAGTATAGTCTCACATCGCCTGGGTACATTTGGAATGTGCAGTGTATATACACATAAGCATCCTCTCCTTATAAGTCGGTTTTTAAGAATAAGTTCTACCCATGGGTTTATCATGGTATCAAAGTAGGTGTACCGCAGGGTTCGTATCTCCTGCCCTGCGTGGAGGGGGAGAGACGAGTGTCTCCAGCCCTGGCGCTGAGGAGGAGTGTTAGCATAATCTCATATCGCCTGGGTACTTTGAAAATGTACAGTGTATATACACATAGGCACCCTCTTCTTATAAGCCGATTTTTAAGGATGAGTTATACCCATAAGTTTATCAAGGCCTTATATGGTCTCAAACAGGCCCTTTGAGCCTGGTTTGAGAAGTTCTCTTTGGTGGTTACTTCCCTTGGTTTTTACTCTAGTGCTCATGATTCGGCTCTATTTATTAAGTTTACTTTTGCTAGCCGTATTCTTCTTTCACTCTATGTAGATAACATGATTATTACATATGATGATGTTGATGGAATTGCAGTATTAAAGACTGAATTAGCTAATCAGTTTGACATGAAGGATTTGAGCCCTCTACAGTACTTCTTGGGTATTGAGGTAGCCTTTTCACCTAAGGGTTATCTTCTTTCTCAATCTAAGTACACAGTGGACATTTTTCAACGAGATTGTCTTACGGATACTTGGACTGTTGATACTCCTATCGAACTTAATGCTCGTTATGCTCCTACAGATGATATTCATTTGCCTAATCCCACATTATTTCGGACTATTGTTGGTAGCTCAATCTATCTCACTGTTACTCACCCCGACATTGCATATGTTGTCCACATTGTTAGTTAGTTCATTGCCTCCCCTTTTACAGTTCATTGGGCTGTTGTTTTTCGCATTCTGCATTATCTTCGAGGTACTCTCTGTCAGAGTCTGTTATTTCCTTCGACGTCCTTTTTGGAGCTTTGTGCATACTTTGATACTGATTGGACTGGTGATTCGACTGATTGTAAGTCTACCACAGGTTTTTACATCCTTCTAAGTGGCTCTCTCATTTATTGGAAGAGCAAGAAACAAACAATTGTCTCTCGATCTTCTACAGAGGCTGAGTATCGTGCTATGACATCTACAACAAATGAGGTTATGTGGTTGTGTTGGTTATTATTAGATATGGGTGTCACTCTTTCTACTCCCACCCCTCTTTACTGTGATAATAAAAGTGTTATTCAGATTACTCACAATTCAGTCTTCCATAAGTGGACCAAGTACATTGAGATTGATTGTCATACCACTTGGCATCATTTTCAGCGTGGGACGATTACTTTGCCTTTTGTCTCATCTTCCATACATATTGCAGATTTCTTTATGAAGTCTCAAATCGTTCAGCGCTTTCATTTTTTTGTTGGCAAACTTTCGATGCTTCTTACTGCCGCATCATGAATTTGAGAGGGAATATTAGATATTAGATTGTTATTTATATATTAGATTGTTATTTTCATTATAATTTTAGCTGTGAGGGTATGATAGTCTTTTCACACTTTCTTACTTAGCTATATAAACCCCTTTATATGTATTCTTTTATGATCTTTTTGCTAATAGAAACCATAGCCCCCTTTTTCTCTCTCTTTGCAATTCTCACATATATGACCAGATATCATAATATCATCATAGAAAATGAGGGGGAGAAGACTTAAAATGGATTCTCTTTGAAAAGAATCATTCACATAAATTAACTGTTGGTAAACGATTTAGACAGGTGGTTATGAGCATACCATGCACCCAAACAATGTGATCCAGTATCTTCAGATAAAAAACCATGAAAAATTGACAGTGTGGGTCTTCACTCAACATATATTCTTCTTCTTTTCGGCCTTCACTCAACAGATATTCTTCTTATTTTCGTCGCAATGGTGGTAACAAACAGCGAGCACAGTCATTTCAACCCAAAACTAGTGAACGTTCCTGCAGATACTGTCACAAATTAGGACATACAATTAAGGAGTGTTTCAAATTTACTAGACCTCGCAATGCTGCAGCTATAGCTACCACAGAAATAGTGTCATCTCATCCTTCTCCTTCTGCACCAGTTACTACTTCTTCAGTAGAGTTTCCATTTACATTTTCTGCTGCTGATCTGGAGGCAATTCTCAACCAGGTTCTATCTAAGCAATCAGGTTCAAGCTCATCTAACTTTGTTTTCTCAACCGCACTAGGTACATTTAATTCATGATTTTTAGACTCTACTTGTTGCTATCATATGACATCTGACCATACTTTGCTCACTACTCAGACTCCTATATCTTATGCACCTGCTATTCACACAACTAATGGCTCCACTATAACCATTAGTCATATAGACACTGTTTCTCAGTCAAATTTGTGTGTTCCCAATATTTATCTTATTCCCAATCTTTCTCATCTTTTGTCTGTTGGTCATTTGACTGAGTTAGGTTTAAATATAACATTTTTCTCTCATGATTGTGTTGTACAGGATCCTCAGACAAGTCAAATCATTGGGACAGACTGTAAGACAAGACTACTATTTAAGCTTTCTTCCTTACATCTACCTACTTCATCCATCACAGTTGCACCTACACAAAGTAGTATACCTACTTTTGAGTTGTGGCATTCTCGTTTGGGTCATGCATCGGTATCTCGAGTCAAAAATCTAGCATCTAAAGGTTTGTTAAGATCAGTTAAAACTGAGTCTTTTGATTGCATTTCTTGTCAATTAGGCAAATAGTATGCTTTATGATTTAATAACAGCGAGTCATTTGCTTTTTCTTCTTTTGATCTTGTTTATTCTAATGTTTAGGGACATTCTCCTGTAGCCACTATGAGTGGGACACGATATTTTATTATATTTTTGGACGATTTTTCACGATTCATTTGGATATTTTAATGAAAAATTATTCTGAATTATTCAACATTTTTCATGATTTCACCAAAATGGTTTCAACTCAATTTTTTACAAATATCAAAACTTTTCGTTCTGATAATGCTATAGAATACAGGCAAAATGAATTTCAAAATATCCTCAAACATTATGGCACTATTTTTTACTCTTCTTGCCCTGGTACATCACAACAAAATGGTCGAGCTGAACGAAAACTTCGACATATTTTAGATTTGGCTCGATCACTTATCATTTCTTTTTCTGTGCCATCATCTTTTTGGAGTGAAGCATCTCTCACTGCTGTCTATACCATGAATCATGTACCCACACTATTTTTACAAAATCAAATACTCTATGAGTGTCTCTACGGGCAGGTTCCTGACTATAGTAATCTTAGAATTTTTGGGTGTGCTTGCTTTGTTCTTCTTCATCTTCATGAGCTAACAAAATTACAACCTCATGCTCAGCTCTGCTGTTTTCTTGGGTATGAACTTGAACAAAAGAGATATAGGTGTTATGATTCAGTTGCGAGACGCCTTAGAGTCTCTCGCTATGTTATTTTTTGGGAACATAAAATGTTTCATACCTTATCCAAATTCACTGGTATTTCTGATCACCAATTTTCTATTCCTCTTTTAGATACACCTGCAGATATTTTTTCAAATTATCCTCCTACTCGCTCATCAGATACAATTGACCATTCTGGCTCATCACATGTGGTTGACCCTTCCGCACCTGAGTTCCAATCATCTGTTTTGCCTGAGGTTCCTGATGCTGCCACTGTTTTGGATCCTCATTGATCCATTCTGGTAAAAACCTCTCATGTACATCTTCAAGACTATCATTGTTATCATGCTCTTGTAACCCTTCATGAACCTCACACTTTTCACGAGGCCTTCTCTAACCCTTTATGCCCGCAAATAATAAAAGAAGAGTTAGATGCACTTGCCTAGACTCATACATGGGACCTAGTTGAATTGCCTCCAAGGAAGTCTGCCATTGGAAGTAAATGAGTTTACAAAATCAAGATTCGTTCAGATGGCTCTGTTAAGCGCTATAAAGCCCGGCTTGTGACGAGGAGATTCACACAAGAGTATGTCATGGATTATGAGAAGACTTTTGCTCTTGTTACTCGTCTTCTTTCTGTTCGTACTCTTATTGTTGTGGCTACTTCCCGTAATTGGGAACTTTTTCAAATGGATGTCAAAAATGTCTTCCTCAATGGTGATTTGCTCGAGGAAGTTTATATGAAGCCTCCTCCAGGATTTAATCATCTGCCTCATTAAGTTTGTCGGCTTAGGCGTGCTTTGTATGGTCTTAAACATGCATCTCAATCTTGGTTTGCCAAGTTCAGTTCTACTATTCTTGCTTTGGCTATTCTACCAGTATATATGATTCAACTTTATTTATCCGACGTACTACAAATGGTGTTATTCTTTTCTTGCTTTATGTTTGAAATGAAAGATCTTGAACCTCTCAGTTATTCTCTTGGCCTAAAAATTACTAAAGCTACTGATGGCTACTATCTTACTCAAGCAAAATATTGTTCTAATCTTCTTTTCGAAGCTGGTATCACAAACAACAAAATTGTTGATACTCCACTTGAGCCTAATGTGAGACTTACTCCGCATGATGGTGAACTTCTTCGTGATGGTACTCTGTATCGTCAGTTGGTTGGTAGTCTGGTATATTTTACTGTCACTCGTCCAGATATTTCTCATGTTGTTCATATCGTCAGTCAACTAATGGCTTCGCCAAGATCAGTTCACTTTGCTGCTGTTCTTCGTATTCTCCGCTATGTCAAGGGTACTATATTTCACGGGCTATTTTTCTCTTATCAGTCTTCATTGGTGTTTCGTGCTTATTCTGATGCAGATTAGACTGGCTACCCAATAAATCGTCGTTCTACTAAAGGATTTTGTTTTTTTCTTGGTAGCTCACCGATCTTTTGGCGTAGTAAGAAACAGTCCGTTATTACTCGGTCTAGCACTGAGGCCGAATATAGAGCACTTGTTGTTGCTACTTCTGAGCTTTTATGGTTACGAAGGCTTCTTTAGGATATGGGTATTTCTTCGTCCATTGCTACTTCTATCTATTGTAATAACAAGAGTGCTATTCAAATTACACACAATGATATTTTTCATGAACGGACTAAACACATTGAGATAGATTGTCATTTTGTTCGTCATCATCTATTTAAGAATATCTTGAAATTATGATCAGTCACTTCACATGATCAAATAACAGATATTTTCACGAAATCTCTTCTACCAGGGCGCTTTCGAGAGCTTGTTTCCGAACTCCAGATGACGTCGTATAACCCACCTTGAGCTTGAGGGGGAGTGTTGAAATATATTAGTATATTTTATATTTAACCTTTTCCATATCAAATTAGAATTCCTATAATTGAGGACTTACCTGTATAGGATAACTTGCTCCCACTCACCTATCTCTTTTCCTTCCTTTTTTCCTGAGAAAGCTGTTATCAAGAAAATGTCATTGATTTTCTGGTGGATCAACGAAGGTTTAGCCACCAAATCTAGAGACAAGAGGACGACCGAGGACTAGAGGAGGTAAGCGAAGAAATCTTTGTGAAGCTGATCAAGAATTAGTTTGTTACAACCAGTTCACAAGGAGAACAAGAGTCCCATTGTGGATTGCTGCATAATGCATGTGATGACCTGTAATTTTTTTTTAAATATATATATATTTTTTATTTTTTTGCATAAGTAGATTTAAAATGTACGTATATATATACACACACATATGTGTGTGTGTGCGCGCGCTAAACTTCGGGTTGGAATAAGTGACATGAAAATAAATATGGAAAGTTGGGGTGAGATTGACAAAATATTGACCTTTTAACTTCTCAGCCAACATAAACTAATACCCCAGCGGGAGAAATGATTATAAGATAAATGCAGTGGTAAATGTGACTTTTGCTTTTCTTCAATTAACAATTCACATATTTCCATCATTTACCAAATTAATTTGAGTCCTTTTATATTTATGTGTCATTTATCAAAAGACTGAATTATAAATATAGTGATAATATTTATGTGTCATTTATCGAAAGACTGAGTTATAAATATAGTGATAATTTATGTAGGGCATAATTTTATCTTTTAAAAAAATAGAGAGAGAAAGAAGAAATAAGTTAGAAGAATAGGGTAGGGACCGGTTGACCTATAAAATCAATCTCGTGTCCTTATGTTATATAATCTGTAATTTTTATATTTTTATTATCCTAATTGCCCTTTTATTCCATTCCAATTCTTTTTTTATCTTAAATTTCTAATTCATTCACGATGTCTCGTATTCTCTTTTTTTTGTGTGAACTCTTTCCATTTCTTTCTTATCTTTTTTAGAAGTCCAATTCATTCAGCTTTCTTATTTACCTTTCTTATGTTTTACTGTATTATTTTTTGGATGTATATTTTATTAAAAAGGAATATGAAACAAAGAATACAAGAGTAACAGAGGATAAACAAAACCAAAATACAAAAGTAAAATATTGACATCCTAAAGAGGAAGAACAATTACGGAAGAAACATAATTACAAAAGACAATGTAAATCTTTCACTCCCAAACAAAAGAAGTGGATACAATAAAAAACAATCTCCTTACCGACATTATCTTCATTCTAGAAGAAGAATAGTCCAAGAGCCAATTAATCAATCATCTGAAAGAGTGAATATGTTGAAATCCATCTCAATTGCAACAATAAAAAATCCATTGCTAAATATGATTAGCAAAATAAATAAGAAGTAACAAAAAATATTTTAGCAAATATTAGAAAGTTTTAGTGAGTTATTTTTACCTTAGTATTTGTTGTATAAATTTTAGAATGCTTTCTTTATTTCCTTTAGCTAACATGTGGAATATTTTTTTCAATGTGCCATACACATAAAAGATGTGTAGTCTTTGGAAAAACAACCTGAATGACTTTCATTAATGTGAATTCTCTGTCAAAGACAATCACCAAAGGATGTCTATCATCACTTTAACATTTTAATAAATCTTTCCAAAGCCCAACATTCCCCTTCATCTTTTTGCTGAAATAACAATAAAATGAACTATAGAAACTTGACACTCCAATAATGTCAGGCAATTACATCTTGTATTTATTTGTCTTCATCCCGTCTAATATCAAAAGTAAAATCATCTCAACCAAGTTATTCAAACAATCCTACCCTAAACTCTCCCTTATGATTTTTGCCTTTGCATTATATAAAGTATATGAGATTGCTTGAAGATTTGGATTAGTATGTTGAAGTGAAGAAACTACTTGTCTTGGTGGAATGTCGATTATTGTCATCTCTTTGATTTGAAAAATGACGACAAGATGATGTGAGAGAGAAGTTACACTTTGACAAAGTTTATATAAAATAAGGACACTTTTGTAATTTTATTATATAAAAGATATGAGTAAAGTGTCAGATGATATTAGTGGAGCGCTAATATCGGCTGCCTCATTATTATTAGTTAGTAATATATATATTTTTTTATGAGAACAAAAGTTCACCATTTTTCGTTTCTCCCGTAAAGTTAATTAGAATCATGTTATTCATTCTTCATTCAAAATCTTTTAAAAGAATTTATATTTTTTAAAAGTTAATTATGGATGAAGGGAGAGTTGAAGGAATAGATATTGAGTAGATGAAGGGAGAGTTGAAGGAATAGATATTGAGTACACCGGGTGCACATGCACCAGGCGCATCTGGATCATCGGCGATTCCACTGCGCGTGTAGGGCATCAATGGCCCAGATGCGCCGGGTGCAACTTATACTAACTCGAGTTGAAGGAAATTGTAGCTCGGGTGCTCAGTAAGCAGAAGGAAATTGTAACTCTTCGCGTCCTAAGGATTTCATGGGTAGAGGTGGTTATACCATCCAAACAAAGGACTGCGACGACAGTGGTTGAGAAATCTATCTCATTGCAATTTGCCTCCGAAGCTAGAGGAACTGGATCTTAGGTACTTTCCTCAACACATGCCCCCAGAGTCGTTAAAGCCTAGCAGCCTGGAGGATTTAAAGAAGCTGTATATAAGGGGAGGGAAACTTGATAGTTTGATTTCTGAGAAAGATAAGTGGAAAGTAGAGATTTTGCGATTGAAATATCTTAGGAACTTCAAGATAGAGGGCTCATATTTGCAGCAGGAGTTTCCTGATCTGATATACTTTGAGAAGTTCAGATGCAACCAGATATATAAATTTCAATATGAAGAGGATGTTGAGTGGAACAAAAATGAGGATGGATGGAAGGCAATCACAGGCAAACATTGATCAACTGAGTTGCTATAAACATTGATCTCAAGAACTTCTTTTGCTTCGGTTTCAAAACCCATGAGTAAGAATAAGAATGTGACAATAAAGTTGGACAAAACTTGTTTTGCAAGGAAGGTTCACATTGACGTACAACAGCATTAGACAAAATAGAGACTATAAATCAATTTCTGTTCAAATAATCCTTCATTCTTTTCAAGAATAAACTGTACATCACAATTTAAACTCACAATAAAGAAGCGACACTTTGCCCTGTACTTTCATCAAGTTGTACCAGAAGCCTGACAATCCATTTTGCCATCCTTCCAAGAGTCATCATTCTGAAAAAATTTATATTTGCAGTCTTTCCTGTCCAAATTAGAATAAGAAAAATCCTTGCCTTGAGATTAGCTGGAGCCTGGGCTTAAGTCTCACCAACCTTTTCCTATGAGCCACAACCAGTCAAGTGTTACCCCAGCAAATATACCTCCTAAAAGGAAGAACACAAGTATATTCCCCAAGGCATTTTGTTCTGGACCCTACAAAACCACAATTCCATAAATTTCTGCTATAACACTATCTTAAATTTTAAGTAATTGATAATTCCAAGTATGATCTAGGAAACAAACCTTATAACCTTTTGGAGCTGAAGTAAGGACACAGACTGTGAGGTAACCATTACTTAATCCCAAGAAGGATGTCAGCATAATCATCCAGCCCTGGTCACCATATTTTGCAGTAAAATAGAATGCTGGGATGAGTAAGAAACGAGAAAGGATAACCATCATCAGTCCTTTCCGTGATTCCAACTTGATGCATTTTAAGAGTGGAATGTATCTCCCGATAAGATCCCACACATTATACATGGCTATCAGAACAAGTGCATACCTAAGATATGACCAAATGACAAGATATCAGAATATCATCATATGAAGAAAAAAAGGAGAGACAGAGACAGAGACAGACACTTTCATAACTAACTTATTTAAAATTATGCAAGAAGAGTTAAAATGGATTCTCTGTCAAAAGAATCATTTCAAAGAAATTATTGGAATTAATTAGACAGGTGGCTATGAAAGTACCATGCACCCAAGCTATGTGATCCAGTATCTTCAGATAAAAATCCAGGAAAAATTGACAGTGTCAATACATATATCAGAAACATATCCAGTGCATAATCTATATTTTGAAATAACAACTCTTTGTTGCTCAGTCTCTCCAGTTGTTTAGGATCTTCCCCCGCCTGCAAAATTTTTCCATAAGAAGAATCAGTCAGGTTTACCAGAAAGATCTTGTTCCATATCCTCATAGTTACAAAAATCGAAAGAGACACACCTCTTGGTTTTGTTGGGGTTGTGCATAAATGCCACCAGCCACGAGATCAGCTGAAACAGTTTTGGATCCCTCTGAGGCTGCCTTTGAGCGGTAGTACTTCACAATTGGTAGCTTTGGGAAGACAAATGCATAGAGAAGAACACAAAGCAACTCAAAAAATGCAGAGATGGCAAAGAATAGAACTGCAAGGGGCAATAATACAGCATCTGTAGTCAGACATGATAAAAAATACAAGAAAGTCCATATAGGTCTCTTCAAGTAGAAAATTTTTAAATCAATCTCTAGCTATAATAGTGGATGCATATAATCATTGAGTTATATGTATGAAGAATACGTATATGTGTATGTATATATGTATTCACGAATCTATCTGTAAACATATATATTTTTATTAAAAACGGTACTGATGAATTAATCGTTGAATTATTTAACACAAATGTTACAGTGAATTAAACTGACTACTAAAGTTTCTGGATTGCTGCAAACATTAACCTGAGAGAGTGAGAGTAGTCATTTTGTGCAATTAATGCCAAGGGTGTGTTTGTATCCTGTCAATCACCAGCACCCTTAATTAATGGGGACTACACTGGGTAATGACACTTTAAATTAACCTAACTAGGTGTATAATACTGAAACGGGACAGCAGCAATAACTGTCTGCACCAAAGGATATTAGATTATACAAATGGATATTATCAGTAAACAGCTACAAATATGCTGGCTATTAAAGCTGGATTGCTGCAAACATTAACCTGAGAGAGTGTGTTCAGTCCCTTAGTGCAATTAATGCCAAAGGTGTGTCTATCCGATCAATCTTCGCACCATTAATTAATGAGGACTACACTGGGTGATGACACTTTTAATTAACCAAACCAAGTGTATAATAGTGAAACGCCACAAAAGAATAACTACCTCTAGCAAAGGATCATTAGATTATACAAATGGATAGAGAAGTAACAAAGCTACAAATATGCTGGCCAGTTCTGGCAGATTTTATTGGATTTTATTAGACAAACAGTAACAAAACAATAAATAAGCTGGCCATCTTCTGTGGAACTTATAATGTACTGCCATATAAGATTTCAGGTATGTACGTGTAAATGGAAGCTAAATTTATGACTGCTAATGCCTTCTTCCTAAAAGACCCTTGCCAAATGAAATTAATGATAGCACCCATCAAAGAAAGTGATTTCTAGTACATCTCATTTGTAATCAAGTATATTACAGTGTTTTTGCAACTCTAATTAATTCAGAACAGTTTTGATCATTAAGCTATATCATCCTCTATCTTACGAAGTTCAGCAAAGATATGCAATCAGGGCCATAGTAGCAGTCAATACCCAGGACAAACATCAAGTAAATCCTGAAGAACAAGCAAATAAAGTGGAAGCAAAATACGTGGTATGGGAAGGGATGTTAAATGAAGCATAAGTTGAGTGCAATGGACTACCTAACAAGATTGATTAAAAGAACCGGGCCTGTAAAGAAAAAAAAAAACCTCTATGTTGTTATTTCAGATGAAAACAAGAAGAAGAAGCATTATTTACTTATTTCTCAATTCTCATCTACTTATTTTTATAATTTTAGTCCTTGGGGTTAATGAAATATAAACCCACAAAATTTTCATTTTACTCGTGCAAGTAATAAGAAACTTGTGATCGCATAGGTTAGAGTAGATTGTGCAATACTATTTGCAATGGAAGTAAAAAAAAACAACAGAAGGGGATTTGAGTTTACTGGCTCCCTTGCGAAGACCATCCTTGGAATTATCAAATGCTGCTTTTGTAATCAACCTCAAAGAGGAGGTTAGAGCCCCTGATGCAGCCAAACCAGCCAGGAATGACTGAAGAAGTCAAAAGAATTAGATTTTCAAACCTCATAACCAATCTGTTAAGTAAGCAAAACAAAACTTTTAAAGCGAAATAAGACAACCACAGATACCAACTTGAATGAACTCAGGTAGCATAAATGAGAGGTCTCCAATCATCCCACCCTGAACATGAGCATCTGCAACTCCAAAAGCGCCACTAATAGCACATATTCCAATAAAAGTTCCAATTCCTCCTTTCCCAGATGTAGCTAAATCCAACTATGGCAGAATAATAAAAAGTGTAACAAAATGAAGTCAAACGATTAACAATCTGCATTGAGATTAGTAAAGTATGTCCTAAAAAAGACCTGTAGTTTTTGGAAAATTGAAAGATTATATATAAAAAAATAAGAAATATCCGATATGAACAGTACTTACAATTAGAACCAAGAGAGTACTTATGAAGAAAAGGATATATCCAAACAGATTCCGTTGCCTAGTATTGATCGTTGCCTCATTGTATGCCAGTATTGCAAGTGTTCCAAGGGCAAATGGTTGATATACAAGGGTAAGCACCCTAGACGGGTGGTATTGCTAAAAAGAGGAAAAAAAATCTTCATTAAACAACAATAGCAGCACCAGCAGCAATGAAAAAACAACAAATTTCCATTACCCATACCACTAACTAATCTGTGACTCAAGACAGTGTCAGAAGCATGATCTAAGGCCATGCATTAAGAAAATAGTAGAATATTGTGAATTTGATGGCAATAATTTGAAAAAGTTTCTTTTTTTTTTTTTTTGGGGGGGGGGGGGGGGGGTTAAAATTTGAATTATATAAGCAATTCCAATAAGTCAGAAATACATGGAAACTTCTGAAAGTTATTAAGGTTCTCAAGATAATCATGAATTGCTCGAACAAATAAATCAGCGTCATAATGGCCCAATTTACTCACTTTTACTAGAATCTTAATGAAAAATACAATACTAAGCCCAGCAGGTTTGAACTACAAGAGGTGCAGGATGCAGGATACAGGCTAGTTTTGAAGTTCATAGTCAATGATAAAAGCTCATTCTATCAAATGTGAGAAAACAGTCCAGGTATGGTGACAGCTACTTTGGCCAAATAATGCCAAAAATAAGGTGTGCATCCAGTTCATCCTTGACAGCACCCTTGAGAAATTGTCTTTAAGTTTATGGTGTCATGCTCAAAGATAGGTGAACAAACTTTAAGGTAGCGACTATCTAGTACACTGCTTGAGAATTTTTGCATATTTAATGGGGCAAAACTCTGCTTAAAGGCGGTTGCATTGATATTGGAATAACAAACAATCAGACATATATGTAGAAGTAGAACTATCAGATATAGTTTATCAAGGAAAGTAAGGATTGTGTGTAAAGTACAACTAACTGCGCCAAATTATAAAATTAGGCATGCAAAGAATAAAAATTTGTAGAAAAAAACACGTGAACATCTTCCAAAAGCAAAAGAAAAAAGAGAATCCAAACACGGGAGACAACAATTACCGGGAACAAGTTAACATAGTAATCTTCTATTGTAAGCATACTGTTCCATGAAAAAAGGCATCCATTTCCAAGGAGCCAACACACAATCATTGCAGCATACTTGCCCTGCCAATAGGGGAAATTAAGATCACATATTCATTCCAAGAAAAAGATAGTTTCCAATATCTTTCTGCTATAAAATTATATTTTCACCCATGTTAAGGAATCAATAGGTCTAATCACAAACCTCAAGTTTGGCTGGAGCCCGATTTTCATTAGAAGTAACCATTGCTGCTTCCTTTCAAGTTTCAACAAGCTCCTACAGATGATAAATAAAGCTAAACATTATAATCAACTGAACTAGATAGAACATGTATGTTACCTTCACATAAACCTAAACGAAAAGTAGATACAATTAAGTCTTGCATCACAAAAATCTCATCAGAAAATTCATGATATTATAAGCTCTGATATTTTGATAATCAAACACCACCGCGGTAGTGCCCTGAAGTAAGAAAATCTTTGAAACTTGAGTTTATCATACAGACATCTGCATATGCATCTGCGACCCCCCTTCCAAACACACACACACGTGTGTTCAAATTTTAGTGTGAACCAGACCTATTTACACTACTGAATAATGTTTGCAAGTGTACATTGCTAACAAACAACACTAAGTAGTTAAAATTAAAAAAAATAAAAAATCAATTTTTGAAATAAAAAAAAAAGGCTCAAATTCAAATTTAACGAGGAGCACTATAACAGATCTATCAAAGGGTGAAATCTATAAACACAACAGAATAAGTAAATTTATATTTCTAAAACTTACAATAATGAAATTCAGTGGCATGGTAATAATATATATATATATATATATATATATATATATAGCGAACACTCCTCATCTAATAACAGTCAAAGGATCATTATTAAAAATCGAAAATCAAATCGTAGCATCATATCATATAATAAGAAAGTGTGTACCTTTCCAACAGAAAAACACAGAGAAAGAGAGGGTCTACTGAAAGATTGGTGAATATGAATGGAGTACAAGGAGGAGAGATTCTTGGACTTTTTGTGGGATTCTGGAATCTGCTTTTGATATATACTCCATACATATAAGGATATTTAGAGGCGTGCGTTGATATATATATATATATATATATAGGAGAAGGAATAAGAATAGACGCAATGGAAAATTCCACCCTCGTTTTTTATTTTATTTTCTTACTGCTGTAAAGCTATTTTTTCATACATAAGAGTTTTATTTTTTTTATTCTTTACTGTGCGTTTTTGTCGAGATGAGTGCTATTTGCCTATTAGTATTCACATTACCACGTTTCCAAACAGCTTTTTGGCCCCTGAGTTTGACCAATAATCATAGTAGACTAGTCTCATCATTCTAGCGTCACATTTGAAATTGTGAATGCTGCTCACTTCCTCTCTAGTTTGGAACGCCTGAGAAAGAAATGAAGTAAGAAAGAAATGATGTAAGAAATGGAATGAAATGATTAATTTTGTTTTAATGTTGGCCTGAATGATATAAGAATAAAATGATAGTACTTTTTAATATGTTATATTTTTTCATGTAAAACAGATCAATTTTAAAAATTAGATATTTGGTCAACTTTAATTTAATTACCATGTGAAAAAAAAAATTTAATTATCCATTTAATTAAAATTTTCTAAATCAAGATATAATACATTTTTTTCTTCTAGACAAGATTAATATAATTATTTATACGAAAAAAATTAATACTTTATTAAAAATTGAAAGTGATAAAACACGAACCTTCAATTTGATTCACAACTTAAAATATAGCAAATTATATATATAGACGTGTGTATATATATAGGAGTGTGACAAGTATATAACATATCTATTATATATATGGAGATAAATTAACACTAATTACCTATTATATATATATATATATATATATATATATAGAATGAGTTGTAAAAGAGAAAAAAAAATTAATGAAGAGAGAGATGATAATTTTAATAATGAGTAAGAATGAAATGATCATTTCATTTCACCTCCATTCCTACGTACCAAACTAGCCATTAGTTTCAACTTTCATCTTTAAGGTTAGATTTGCTTTGACAAAAATAGCAAGAAAGGAAAAGAAATGAAAATATTTTTGAATATTATGGGAAAGTAACCATTCATAACTACCTTACTTTTTCATAATTTTTTTATATATACAAAATACAAAAAAAAAAAATTGATTTCTTGAGAAAAGTTTATAAATTTATAACAATGCTCTTTCTTTTCTTATAAGTTTAATGCATTTCAAATTATAAAATTATAATTTTTTATAACTTTCTTGAAAAAAAATCATACTAATCAAATGTACGTTGAAAAATTTATATTTTCCTTCCATTCACTTCACTTTCTTTCACATTCTTTTACTTTCATTTTTCACTATTAATTTCAATCTAACCAAATCGACCTAAAGGAAAATGACTGATTCACTTTGCCTATTACTACTTTTTTTTCAAAAAAATAACTCCCCATCCATATACATATATCTTCTAATTTCAATAACAAATAATAATAGGAAATAAGGACCCGCGCAGTACATTAACATAGCCATGCACACGATATGATTTTAATACGCACTTTATACCTTATATTGAGAGAGCAATAGCAATTGTAATGATACAATACACAATACAATTATATTGAGAACGCAACAATTGTATTGAAATGTTATATATGAGGCATTCTCAATAGAATAATGTTGAATTTGTGATATAATAGTGTATCATGTATTAGTATTTGGATGCAATGGTATTACTTTTTGATTGGCCTTTTTGAACAATCAATTGCCAATGCCGTATTGACTCAGGGCGCCAACTTGTCGCCTAATTATTCGGAGACCGTTCACATGAGCGACATCACCAGTTGTTATACATTTTCTAAAACTTTTTTAATTGTTGCATTACTTCTTAATTAATCATCATTCTGAGGTGTGAACATACACTTATTCACATGATTGAAGCAGCACCGGTGGCTACAGCTGTGAAGGCAATCCCATCTATACAAACAATACATACATACATATATAGATATAATATTGTTTGTATAGATGGGATTGCCTATATATATATATGTTCACACAATTATCTCAATATGATTCTATTTTCATCTATGTAAAGGAATTAATTGGATTCCTAAAAGGAAAATGATTTTCCTAATCTTATGACAGATTTACTCAACCCAACTTATTTAAAGTATTTTATTAACTATTTGAAATACCATGTCAGCACCTGGAATATGTTCAGTTAAATCATGCAACAATATTTGGATAAATTGGCTGTCATATTTTAATGGTAAAAAGTGAGAAGTGAATTACAACCCGACCCTTGGGATTTGAGATGGCGAATTGTGCTTGGAACGGGACGGATTCCTGGCTTAGAACAGGCTTTATATTTATATTACATTTGAGTTTGGTATAGTAAGGACAAAAAAGTTAATCTAAACGTCAAAAGTGGTTAAAAAAATCAATCATATGATCTAAAATGTTTTTTTCTTATTTACGGTCCAAAATGACTTTATATATATATATATATAGTGTATGTTCGTGTTTACGGCATCGCATTCATAACGGTTAGATAAAGTGATTTTAGATCACATAATTCATTTTTTAATCAATTTTTTAGGTTTAGATTGAATTTTTTATCCTTATTATTCCAGCTCTTATATTATAGAGATATACAACAAGCTATTTGATAAGTATATAGCTGTCACAATAGTTATTAGTTATATCTAGTTATAATAAAATTTTATAAGTATATAACTACTGTAATAGTTATTTGATGATAACTTCATACACAATCAATATGACCTGGTCATATGTGCATATAGAAACACACAATATATGAAAACAATTAATAGACTCAGATACTGTGAGCTAGAAAGAGCAGCAATAAGTTATATGCATCTTTACATACATTTCTTACCAGACAGAAGTGGACAGTTTGAACATTCGCAAATTTAGGCAATAAAAGTATTCTTAATATATACATAAACAATTAAACATGACACTTGCGCAATCTTTTTTTCTTTTTCCTTTTTTGGATCAAAAACAATAATTAGTTTATCACCTAAATTGCCTATGACACTGCAATAAGTCGTATTCTTATTGTGCAGTGTCTCAGTTTGAAATTATTATTACTTTTTTCCCACATCTTACTTTGAAAGTAGGCATCATGGGCCTTGGTGGACGGGCCTGTTAGCGGGCTTATGGGCCAGGCCTAGAGTCGAGCCCTATACCCAGACCCGTCCCATCCTCTGGCCAGCCCTCGGCAGTCCACTATAGTAAAAAATGATGAAAAATTAATTTTATTGACGATTAAATAAAAAATTAATTTTAAGAGTGTCTTTACTCAGTTTAGCCGTTTAATGCTTGAAGATCATATCACTGGCGATAACAAAATAAAAAAGGTATGTGGGTCGAGATATATATGGAGAAAGTAATTTTTTATTGACGATTAAATAAAAGATTAATTTTATGTGTCTTTAATCAGTTTAGCCATTTAACTATATCAAAATAAAAAAGTCTGTGGGTCGATATATATCGAGAAATTAATTTTATTGATGATTAAATAAAAAATTAATTTGAAGAGCGTCTTTAGTCAGTTTAGCCGTTTAACGCTTGAAGATCATGTCGTCGGTCGATATATATCAAAATTCCATTTATAACTAATCAAGGTTACAAAATGCTGACAATTTTAAATTAAATTTGATTGAAATCAGGAGTATTGACATCAAATGGTGGCGCGAGTATGCTCCGCTCAAATACCATCTTGATAGGTCTTAATCTTATATACCTCAGATTAGATTTGATGCTGGTTTTACCAATCTATTTCATATATACCTAGCTACTTTTAAGTGAAACCTCACCCTAGTTAGAAATGGATTTTTTTAAAGAAAATTGATTTCAGATCCATTTTAAAATTTGGATATTATATATTACAATCCAGACTTGGTAAAATGTATCCGAATTGGATGTCGGATCAAAATTGATCCATTTCATACACCGGTGAACATGAAGATATATGAACATACGTATCTTGTCAATGACAGTAAAAAAAAAAAGAAAAATATATAATGAAACCCATAGGATTGATCTATCTCTCACACACAGCTACTAGCTTAGTAGTTAGCTAGTACTAATCTGCCAATTCCATCCAAAGAACATAAATAAGGAATGTAGGTTTTCGATTTTGTCCCAAGTAGAAGAAGGCCGACACTGTTGTCTACACTAATGTAAAAGAAAACACAATGATGGTTTTATCTGCATGCAAGGAGATCGAATTGGCGTGCATAAGACATGCAATCATCATGTGATTGCATGTGTTTCTCTGTCTTTCATCTCTCTTTCTCACCACCCTTCATACATTATCGTGCAAGCTATATATATATATATATATATATATTACTACTCTTAAAAACTACAAACTACTTATATTACTACTCTATACAGAGAGAGAGAGAGAGAAAAGCAAATTAATTAATAGGGTCAATTGCTCTTTCAATGAGTGAAAAAAGAAAATATTGAAGTATTTCTTTCGCTTCTCTAGGCTTTCTCTTGCACCAATGCATGAAAAGAGAGTCCATTTGTATTGTAAAAAGAAGAACACACACACATATATATATATATATGTATGTATATGAATAGATAAAGGAGATGGTTGCGAGATGGAGCAAGCTTCAAGCAACCGAAAAGGTAAGGAACGTTCTTCAAAGGCATTTTGAAGTGATGAACCCTTAAAGCTGTTTGTCATTTTATAATTCCCCCAGTTTAATTGTCTCCCATATATATAAAATCTAACCATTTTAATTATAATTAATTTGTTCATATTAATTAAATTATTAATGTGACCAAAATTTATTGTTCATGACTTAGGAGATCGACTGACTTATGAATAGAATCCAATGAAGTATAAGTCCGTGCGCGCTGTGTCACAAACTATTAAGAAAAGAGAAATGCTAAACGTCACAATTTTTTTTCATGAATTTTAACTCGAATCTATGTGGCAGGTGATAATACCATATGGATTCCATGTATGGGGGGAATCCCACCAATAATAACTTACCATTTAATTTTATTTTCTAAAATAATGGACTATATCATCTGCCACATATATTCGAGTTAAAATTCATGATATTTATTCCAGACGTGTAGCATTGCTCTTAAGAAAAATAACTTTGGTTTTAGAAACTTTTCAAGTATGTATGGTAGTAAGAGTGATGCTGAACAAAAGCTATATATGTTTCACAAGGGACATGCATCCAAACACGCCTTTATGAAATTTAGAAACAACAAAATTAAGATTATTTTAAACCAGCCCTTTTTTTTTTTTTTTTGGGTGGGTAAGGTGGAGTATAAAATCAGTTTCTTTTTTGATACTGATGATTTGTCATTTTAAATTAGGGAATTTTAATTAAGTTGATCGGTGATTGGTATAATAGGATACTCCTATGAGCAATTGATGATCTAAACATTAAATAAAAAAGAACCAAAACGACATATACATATCCATATCCATATACATATACATATACACATATACATATACATATATATATTTTTCTGTAGGTGTTATACGATGATAACCAAAAATGGTATGGGTACCAGTACCACTGATTAAAAGCATATGTTTCAGTATTATTCTACTATAGTATTACTTTGACCAGAAAAGGCCCAAAGCCAAATCTGAACAACAATTTCATTCATTCATCTCACACTATTGCCATTTTTTTAGTAACAGCAGCTGTGTGGCCATGTCTTACTTTAAGCACTTTCAGAAAAGTATAACTAGAACTGAGATTTCTGGTTCTTATTTTCTCCTTTTCCTTGGAAAGTCCAAGAAGAGGGAGGGACATACTCCATGTGGGTTTCAGGCACAAAAAGGCACAGCTCAAAATATGAACCAAATGGATTAGTGAATCAGGTCAGAAGTAGCTGCATTTGATAGGAATTTTTGGGACCTTTTTCACTTAACAATAAGTTACTTAAACAAATGGTGGTTTGTTGTGCTTTCAAAATTAGACTTCTTAACTCCAATGGTTGGTTCAAGTGATAAGGTCACTTGCTCCTAGTGGCTCGGAAAGTATCAGGTGTAAGATTCAACTCGTCTTAAGTATAACTAATTCTTTGGGGCCAGCGTTCACGAACAATTTCGTGACTTATTCGGCCTAGGGTGGAAAGGCGCCCTTCCTGGGTTCTAGGGATTAGTCGGGGCAAAATCTCGGATACCCTGATTAATTTATAAAAATAAGAAAAGTTAGACTTCTTGTTTGTGTTCGGTTTATAGCTTGTCACATTGAATGAAATAGTAAAGGCAAAAGTGGACCACTGTGGAGTTTCCTGTTGAGGAACGAACAAAGGAAACAAGGCTTTTATACGGAGTACACTAAATGGTCATTAGGTATGTCCTATAACCAACTAATGTGAGTCCCATTTTTCATTATGCCTCAAGCATTTCACATTGTAAGCGTAGCATGTGTTTGAGTACTGTACCACTTATATAATACAATATATATTTTATGAATAAAGATATTATGCAAGTGATTTAACGTAATTGTTGCATAAGCATTATCAATTTGTTGTGTGAGTGATGTCAAGTTGTTATGTAGAGATCCATTTTTTTTTAAAATAAGATTATAAATAAATATGCATGTGTTTTATTCATGATTTACATATGTGGGGACTTGTTTAGAGGTCCGGAGAGTTTTTTAAGTCATTTGGCTCATTGAGATTTTGGGTTGTCAAGTCCAAGGACAAGGGTGACTGGGCTTGAAAAATCGGATATTTTTTTAAAAAATATTATTTTTTGTTTTAAACCATTTGAAATGTTATAAGATATAAGGAATTGATTTCAGTGCCACAGTCGCTTTCGGATTCAAAAACGAAAGTCGGAAAGATACATTAAGTGACTTAGGGGCATTTTGGTCATTTCGCGCCCTAAGGCTTATAAATATCAATACCCAGATATTTTTTAGCCATTTATCTCTCTCTCTCTCTCTCTAAACAGTCGGCGCTCTCTCTTCTCTCTTCCATATTTTTTTCTCTAACTTCTCTCTAAGAATCAGAGGTCTCAGGGCTTGATTCAGAAGGTGTCGGTAAATAAAGGTTTGCTCTACGTGGCAAGAGCATCAATTTAATCTGAACAAAGCTAGATTTAGGTGAATTTTGAGTTGGTGGAATTAGGGCTTTGCTTGAGATTTTATCTCTTGACGTAAGGGATGTGTTTTTTGTCTTTGGGTTAAATTCATAAAACCCTCTTCTATTGTTAAAAATTCTCATAAAACCCCCCTATACTAAAAAATCAATCAATTTGCCCTCTCTCGTTAGTTTTTCATTGAGATTAACGAAGAAGCCGCATGTGTATCTCACGTGAGCTGTTAAGTGGTGTGTAAATAACTAAATTACCCTTGACGCATATGTTGAAATTAAAATGACTACAATACCCTCATAGTAAGGGGGTTTTAAGAGAATTTTTTATAGTAGAGTGGGGTTTTATGATTTTAACCCAATTAAGAAACCCCTCTCTACTTTTTAATTTTCTCAAATTGCCCATTCATAAAGAGTACATCTGTCATTTACAAATAACTTTTTTTTTATAAATTTATTTTATTAAATAAAGGAATGATATTTTGGTAATATCGTTATCAAATTGACGGAACTGTTTAATTTTGTCCTTATATGAGAGAAATTGATAGTAGATGAGGATTTTTGAAAATTCAAGAGGTTTTATGAGAATTTTTGATAGTAGAAGGGGGTTTTATAAATTTAACCCTTTGTCTTTCAATACAAATTTTATTTCATGTTGTATGCATAAAATGGATTCTTTCATGTTACATATGAGTATTGGGGTTTTAATGATAGAACTTGTGATTTAAATGATGTTCTTCATGTTCTCCATTATTAGAAATGATAGAATTGTGATTTTGGATGCTTAAATTGCAAGTATATGCTTTGTGTGATATATATGGCATATATGAGGTCTTGTGATATGTGTAGGAAATCTAATTTGAATGTGGATCATGTGGGAATGATTAAATATTCATGTGTCGGTATGGTTCATGACATGATATGCTAGATATGAACTTAGGCATGATATGGGTATTATTGTATCGAGACTTGTGTATGTTTATGTTAAACGTAACATGTTTAGTATGTGTGTGGTAATATCTTAGAAAATGACTCATGTGAAAAGTAGAGGGGGAGAAGGTCATCCGGGGTTAAAAGTTCTCAAACTTGTGCAAAAGGGTTTATTATCGATGGGTTAGTAACCCGAAAATAACTATGGATTGACGTATGGGGATTCGACATGTATCCGATTTGGGTGTGTGAGTGTGAGGACTATTCTGAGAATTTAAGTGAAAGTTATATGACTTTTGTGTTGGATTTGAAGTTGATTTAAATTCTTGTCATATGTTATATATAGAATCAAATTGTGCATTGATGCATTAAATAAATTGAGCATTATGAATTGTCATTTTATTTGACGTGTATACCATGTGAATGAAGAATTATGGCGTTTGACTAGAATGATATGAAGTATAACACGTAGCTATGCTATGCATATTGATTAAGTTATATATTAATATGAAATGTGAATATTTTAATGGATTGCACAACACATGAGTTGAGCACGTTGAACTTTGCCAATCTTCCTGTAGTAACCCTTGTGGACGGGTGTGAGTGGGCGGGTGCGAAGACAGACACTGGGCTGAGCTACCACACTGACAGGGTACAGGGTGCTCAATCCCACATCGCCTGGGTGTGGAAAAGGGGATGTGCTTATATGTAGTATGTTCTCTTCAAATGGTATGAGGCCTTTTGGGGTAAACCCAATAGCAAAACCGTGCGGGCTATGGCCCAAAGCGGACAATATCATACCATGTGTTGGAGCGGGGTATACCAGTTGGTATCAGAGCCTGAACCCAGCCGGAAGTAAGTGTGCCGACGAGGGCGTCGGGCCTCGTAGGGGGGGTGGATTGTAGTAACCCTTGTGGACGGGTGTGAGTGGGCGGGTGCGAAGATAGACACTGGGCTGAGCTACCACACTGACAGGGTACAGGGTGCTCAATCCCACATCGCCTGGGTGTGGAAAAGGGGATGTGCTTATATGTAGTATGTTCTCTTCAAATGGTATGAAGCATTTTGGGGTAAACCCAATAGCAAAACCGTGCGGGCTATGGCCCAAAGCGGACAATATCATACCATGTGTTGGAGCGGGGTATTACACTTCCTACATTAACACTTTTAGGTCATGGCAAGGAAGTCACCGATGCTGACCAACCTTGAGTTGGATTTAGAGTTAGATGATTTCTTTTTGGTTGTTTTTGTGTTATGCACATTTGGGATATGGACATGGTACATTTAGAAATGTAGAAGGAGACTTACATTTTGAGATATGGTATATGTGCACTTGTACCTCAAATGTTAGTTTTTGGACAAGAAGACTAATGTAGAAATCGAGCATGTTTTCAATTGATGAGTGTTCTCATGTTTTAGTCAATGTTTATATATGTTAAGATTGTATTTAGATGAGTATAGATGTATGTTAGGTCTTATGAATGTTTGGACACACTTTGATATATGTTTGAACTAATCTGGGGGGTTCGGTTGCCTGGTAGAGGCCTATCAGTCAACTGGCTTATTTAGGAATTGAAACTCGAGAGTTTAAAATTTTGGAGTTAAGAGAACCATCATTTCGATCGAAACTAGGCTTTAGCTGACTAAAACATAATCACCAGCCAACCGGTAAATGTATCAGCCAGCTGGTTGAATTTGAAGTATTAAACTCGAGAATTGAAAAAATTGGGATCAGGGTAAACATCATTTCGGCCGACCGAAATTAGGTTTCAGGCAACCGAAATAGGCCCATTCAAGCGGCCGAAAAAATGGTCAGCCGACCGAAACTGGGCTAAAATGAAATGAATTGTTTTGGGAGTGGAAATAGGGTAGTGACATAAGTAGTCTAGTGTGGACCATTAGATTGAATTGTTAACTTCATTATGATGTTTGGAGTTATCACGATAAGTAAGAAGATAAAGAAAAGTTAAAGGTGAAAGTGTTGATGTATAGTATTTTTCACCCTTAATTTCTCATATCGTTCTGGATATAAAAAAACAAAGCATGACATGTTACGTTGACACAAAACAGACACAATGAAAATAAAACATGAGGTGATTCAAGTTTCCCATTAATGTGGATAATGAAGTAGAGGTAGACTTGAACATGAATGATCATGTAATATGGATAGCAACCATGAGCATGTAACTTATGCACGCGCATAGTAGACTATGAATTAATGTTGGCACCAAGGATTGTAACACAATGGTATTACCTCACTTTTCAAAATATAACGCTGTTGAGAGTTTAAGTTTCTCTAAAAAGAAAATAGTTGTGTGATTTTTTTGTCAAGGTAAAAGAAAAAAGAAAAATTAATGTTGACATTAATCCACTCCATATATGCATCTACAAACATATTTCGTTATTAAATTTCTAGACACTTGGTGTTAGTTTGATCCCTGACTTGGGAGTTAACATTCATGCCAAAAACAAAATTATTATATGATATGGTTAATTATTTGTTAGTTTTTAATCCTAGAAGTGTCTAATATGTTTTGTTCGGGTTATCAAAAAATAAAATTATCTTTTGAAATTTTGTTTAGTTGATTATATATGAAAATATTTACTTTCAAAATTCAATCTTCCATATCCCTATGGAACCATTCGTTCTTTTTGGAGCTAATGAAAATTGTTTTCGAATAATAGAACCAAAAAAGGTCGGAATTTCCTTTTAACTTCTCTCTCTCTCTCTCTCTCTCTCTCATATCATGCATTGACTTCTCTTTTCTTAATTTTCACAAAACCGAAATCTAGTTAAATGCACTTGATATATATCTATATATATATGGTAAAAGGAGCTGCAAGCATAAAATTCCTTATGATTTGTCCTCTTGGTAACAACTTGTAACAACCACCTTTATTAGAATGGGGTGTCAACTTTTTTGACTAGTGCGATTTGTAGATCTGTATATCGAACATAACATTGTCAATATTCGATTGAGCAATGATGAATAATGATATACAAATTAAAAAGACATATCGATAATACAAACATGCTGGATGAAATTTATTTATCAAAATATAAGAGTGCCCTTTATCATATTCTGCTGGGTTGCTATCGGGACCAAAACACTCAGTCCTGACAATTCATCCAACCATACACGCAGCACAGAGCGCACCTGATTACCACTCTCCCGATGAGAGAGAAAGAGAGAGGAGATGTCAATGCAAAAGACGCCTGCTACTTATATATATAGAGAGAGAGAGAGAGAGAGAGAGAGAGAGAGAGCTGAAGAGTGAAGTTGAAGTCTTCATACGGCTGCTTTTATCAAGAGACAGCGAACTCTCATCTTTTCTCTCTCCATCTCATTTATTTCTCTCTCATCTTCTTCACTACTACTAAAGTACTGACTGAGCTAGCTAGCTAGCTTCGCCTACCCACCCTCCGTCAATGGAGTTCGATCTCGAAAACCCACTAGCAGGCTTCCAAAACCTCCACTCCGACTGTGTCCCTTCTCTTTTCCACATCGAGTCCGATCACATGCCTTTGGACACCTACTCTCAAACCCTCCAACAAACAGATTTTGACATCACTGTTCGTCGTCAAACCATCTCTCTAATCTCACTTTTCTCTCACAATTTTGATCCATCTCTCTCTTACCTCGCCATCAATTACCTCGATCGCTTCCTTTTCACCCAACACATACCAGTACGTATACACTTGTATATATTTATGTATTTGTTATCTCTATCTCTGTGTGTAAGTCTATATAGTTCAAGATCTAAGATTTTCAAATTGTAGGAAGGAAAACCCTGGGTTTTGAGGCTTCTTGCCGTTTCTTGCGTTTCTTTAGCATTGAAAATGAGAAAAGCAGAGTTCTCTGTCACTGATATTCAGGTAGTTGTGCATTTCCCTGTTCTATCGAACTAATTAGAACAACTTAATTACTTATACATACATAGATATAATTGTTAGAATTTTTCATAGAAACTCATGTAAATCTTCTGGAACAGAATGACGGTGGTTTCATATTTGATAAGCAAACTATTCAGCGAATGGATTTTCTAATCCTGGGAGCTCTTAAATGGCGAATGCGTTCAATAACTCCATTATCTTTCATCAGTTTCTTCATTTCAATGTTCAAATTCAAGGACCCACCGTCCAGGAAAGTTCTCAAATCCAGAGCAACTGAAATCATCTTCAAAGCTCAAAATGGTATTATAACTTGTATATATATATATATATACCGACTTTGTTCATGAATTGAAAAAAGATGAATATTGATTTTGTATGACAGAAATCAAGCTATTACAGTTCAAGCCGTCGATAATTGCGGCGTCAGCACTTATCTCTGCCTCTCATGAATTATTTCCATTACAATTCCCATGCTTTAGAAAAGCAATTTCAGACTGTGCATATGTAAATAAGGTAGATACCATATCATTCACTTTTTCAAGTAGGTGTTTTTAATTTGCCTACAAGTCGGTTATCATCAATTTAAAAATTCTCACAGGATGAGCTGTTTAGCTGTTGCGATGTGATGCAAGGCATTGTTATGGATGGCTATGAATCAGTGTTTGATACGGAATCGAGCTCGAGCACACCAATCAATGTTCTGGGCCAGCAATGGTCGAGCTCGGACACAACAATTGAGCTAGAGAGAGATATGAATCGGCCAAGGCTTATCGTTTTTGGAAGCGATAAAAGGTTTCAGCTCTCGCAGATTCAAAAGTGCTGAGACAGAGACGCCTGCGAGAGAGAGAGAGAGAGAGAATTGTGTGTGCATCAATGAACGGAAGTGAAGTCTCAGTCATGACTAATGTAAGGTGATCATAGAGACATATATAGAGAGAGAGAGAGAGAGAGAGAACAGAACTTCAGTATATCTAATGTATCTCATAGTTTACCCTTTCTTTCGTTTTCTTAGGAGCCAAACAAGGGAAAACATAAGTAGGATTGAACTTGTATTTCTCTTTGTGGTTTTGGTTTTGGCAGTTGTTGGTTGGTGGTGTCTCTGAGTTTCTGGCAGAGGTATATATAATGGCAATGATAAAAAGAACAATTTTCTCGGAAAACAAAAGAATTTTCCGTGCTTATCTATTTTTGGCTTTATTTAATGTGGGATGAAATGACAGTCTTACCCTTCCTGTGGCGTGTAGCTATCCTTGTTGTTTTGTTTTGATCATTGTCGGTTAATGCCCAGTTTTCAAAATTTCTAAGAGAAACAGTTCGAGTCTGTTGACTATCGATTGGTTCATTTGTCTCATGAGGTGAGTCCTACAGAGAGATTCATTTGGTCCACTATGTTTAACATAATTTGTTAGGGCAATATTGAGTTTAACAATAATCAATCTTGTTTCCCAATACGGGTCCTCCTATTTTTTACTTAATTTTGTTTTTGTTTTTGAGTTCTTTATTTTATGCAATCTTCAAGTTACAAGAAGTAATATTGACTATTTTTTTAATGGCGTGGTCTTGTATTTTGAATGGTTCGAGGGTGCCCAGACTAGCCACTAATGAAATTTCTCCATCCTAGAAATCTGGCCTCACTTTTTAGATCTCTGTGGGCAGTAGATAAAAGTCACCACTCAACCACATATTAAGTTGGACCACTGGATGGATATAATCGAATGTCCGGTGATATAACTGTTAAGGTATATATATATACACACACACACACACACACGAAGCTGATAACAATGCCTACACAGACTAGAGCTCTTTAACTTCCACTGCTTGGTGTCACTGGTAAAGAAACAAGATTTTTATGATCACATTCTGAGTGATTAATAAACAAAGCTTTTGACAAGCTGTTTTAAAACCAGAAAAGGGCCATTAGTTTGTATGATCCATTCTCAATTCTTACTAAAATATAATTATCCCCCATCTTGAAAAAGTTAAATTTTAGTGACCATGATAATTATAACATAACTTAAAGTCGCAAAAACATGAATAGTCATTAATCCTAAGGGCTAAGGATATCTAAAGATAGACACAAATTAAGCAACCAAACACTTTACATGGAATCTCCAGATACTAGCAAATTCATTGATAAACATTTTGTGCTCGAAAGCTTCCATAAATGTAGTTCAAGAAAGGCCTATGAGTTGGATGATTGATCACTAGCTTTTCATTAAAATGTATCTTACATATGCTCAAAACTCAAGTCAAATAAATCATCACCAAAGGCCAAGTCTAGTAGCATTTCTGTGAACAAGATAGGAAGAGAAAAATTATTGGAGAGGATTTGTTTCCAAGGCAAATCACTTGGTATATATATATATATATATATATATATATATATATATATATATATATATTTTAACCTCGCAGTGGAGTGGGGGACGAGGAGTCAAACATGGACTCCCACAGAGATGGAGAGGCGCTCTCACCACTTAAGCTACCCGCTATCCTTGCCTATGACATCTTTAATTACCCCCTTCCCACTAAAGCTGTTTGGTATCAGATTTCCACTAGTTGGGCTTAAAACCTATGCGGAGCAAGATTAATGGGTAGCCTTCAATTACTTGGGCTGAAAAAAAATGTTTAGGCATGACAAGTTAGGCAAACCATATCCTGAGGGGCATTTTTAGTTCACACTCACACACAGAGATATATATATATATATATATATATATATATTGGCTTATGCAAGAAAAAGCTAATGACAGAATCAGCATATAGACTGAACTTCTTTCTTTCAGTGTCCAAGTACAGTTGGGATAAATTTAACACATTAGGTAGGCTATTTAAGTATCTCTACTAGTTTGCTGGGTAAGTTCTTGCATCAATTGGTAGAACAGAACAGTGCCATCATCGTAGCACACAAAATCTGGAGCCATAAACCCTTCCTCCATCAAGCTGAATAATGGAATATCATTTTGGCTGTAGGATGTGTCTGCTAAAAAAGGCTCAGTCCAAAAATTTCCAGTAGCTTCTGCAAATGACTCTGTTGAAGTCATACTATCCGACGTTGCTGCCCACCTTATGCCACTTGAAAGTGCATCATTAGAGCTCAAAGTGGAGAATTCACTAGAAGATGATGGTTCTGGAGACAGTACTTGAAATATTTTCGGTGTGGATTCGCTATTTCGCTTTGCTTTGCTTTCAGAAGTTTCAATTGATTGCTCTTTCAGCTGGTTGCTTTCGGGTGCAGAAACTTCATTAGATTGCTCCTCCACTTCAGATGTCATCGGCTTTTGTTTCATGCGCTTCTTTAAGTGTGTGTGCCAGTGGTTTTTTATGTCATTGTCTGTTCTTCCGGGCAACTTTGCTGCAATTGCTGACCATCTGTAAGTACAAAGTATTGTGTTACATCATAAGTTAATTGTTCAAAAACCTCACTGTAACGATAATGACAATTAGTCCTTCATAGATTAACAATTTCGTTGTAGATTAACAATAATGACAATTATGGTATAGATCAACAATCAGTTCTGATGCAAACTTATTTGTATAAAACAGCACTTTCTAATGTGAAACGGTGATACCAAATTAACAATCAGTTAATTAGTTTTTTTTTTGAGAATTAATTAGATGAATTATGAACAGTACTTGGTGTGTTACTAAAATGCAATAGATCAATACTCTGAATTATAGGCTATAACCAGCGAGGTCTGAGCCTTAGTGGTATTTCTTTTCCTTTTAAAGTGAAAGGGTGGAGAAATTCTACAATATTCCAGAATATTTTATCACATGGTATCCAAAACCAATTAGAGAAATGAATGAAAATAGCTCATACTTATTTCCAAATTCGCCATGTAATTTGATAATGACATCATCTTCTTCTTTGCTGTAAATCCCCCGCTTAATATTAGGCCGGAGATAATTCATCCATCGGAGCCTGCAACTCTTCCCACATCTTGATAGACCTGGAAATTTGAAGGCAACCTTATTAATTAGAGACGTTTAAAATGGATTAAGGTACGTATATCTGCGCTTCACCACTTCTATTCATTTCTTACTTTTTCATATATATACTCTAGAAATACCTAACAAGTAAGAGACAAACTTCGCTAAAGATTATCATCCACAAATTCTCATCACAAACAAATATATAGTATATATAGATATATGTGTATAATAAAAGAACTCCTACCGGCGTACTTGGGAAGTTCACGCCAGTTCCAATGGCCATATCTCAGAATATGAGCTCTCAACTTACTATCTTCTTCTGAACTCCATTCACCTTTCTTCATTCCATTTTTGTCTATGCAAGGTGATCTCACCATTTTTAGTAACCCTTCTCTCTCTCTCTCTCATACAAGATCTCAAGCTTAAATGGGCACCGTTACTAAGCTCACTTTTATTTATATCACAACTTCTCAAAGAAATAATTAACGTGTTTAATTCAAACAAAGTACAGTGATCATCAACCTTCAAAGATAGATCTACTGCATGTATTCTAAATGATGGGTCACTACTACTATAATAGAAAGATACCACTTGTCATATATATATATATATACCACATAAATTATTTAAATGATACATCAGTCGTTCAATTATGGATGATGGCAAGTTTGTTACACTGTAAAAATATTTTCCGTTATCTTAATTTAGTCATTAGAACTTTATCTACGAGTATATTTTTTGTAATTTTTAAATAAACTACCAATTTAGAGTGTTTTTTAAGATTCTTTTGTTTTAGGATTTCCTTACAAAGTATATATAAAATAAATACATGTACCGCAAGACAGATTATTATTCATTAATAGCAACTCAGTTTTTTTTTTTTGTATATTTTGTTCAAAGTTATTTTATTATTTATTCACAAATTTTCATAACTTTCGCTCCCCCAACTTGTAATTTTATTATGAAAGCTCGAATTCCAACTATTTTTTTTTGTTCAAATGGAATCCAAGTATAAAATTTTAATGCAAGTTTGGCTCGTGAGTTGGAGGATTGGAAGTTGATGGATGTATTGGTTTTCAGTTTGGATTAAGACTAATCAATCAATTTGCTCAATCAGCGCTCTTCCCCAGACAACTTAATTAATTGGGAGAGTAATTAACACTAATTAATTGCAATAGGTTTATTCTTTCATGGCAGGTACCACGAAGGGCAACCCATGATACGTTGGAAACCAGAAGGTGACGTACATGGTGCTGACGTCACGACCATTGCAAGTCAAAATTAATGTTTAATTAACATAAGATACAAGTTAATCCTGTCCGAAAAGACACCGCGAGTGGAATAAAAAATACTTGATACACGTTCTTATCACGTATATCAATGATTACTTTTTTAATTATCATTAATTATAGCTAATTAAAGATAGTATTAAGGAAGACTAACTGGTCGTGACGTCAGCACCATGTGCATCACGTTGTAGTTTCCAAGCTAGGTATGTACATAGGTGTAGCATTACCGATGACTCGGATTCACCTACTGCGCCAGGGACAATGAATACCTTCTCAATTAAAATTGAGGAGAGGATTTGCTAGTACTTATGTCCCATTTAGAAAGAAGATTTACAATATAGGCAGTCTAAATATATCAAATGAATTTAGATTTTGCGTATTGTACATGCATTCTGTGACCTACTCTATGTATTGTATACGCACGATTCAAATTCATTTAATATAAATACACCAAATAAATCTAGAACTTGCATAGTGTACACACACGATGAGACCCACCTTGCGTGTTATACACGCATGGTCTAGATTCACTCGGTGTATTTACACCGGATGTATTGTAGGCGTACTCTCACTTTAAGCGTCCTTTTTATTTAGGCAAGGTTTTAGATCCATCTAAAATAAGAGTACGTCTACAATATATCCAGTGTAAATACACCGGGTAAATCTAGATCGTATGTGTACAACATGCAAGTAGATCCCATCGCACGTGTATACTACACAAAATTTAAATTTATGTGATATATTTATACGTAGATCTTCTTTTAAAGTAGGGTCGGATTGAGTGAGGACGACAAATGTTTCTTCGGGTCAATAGCACCAGAGTCCGTTTTATGGAAATTTAAGGATGTTTGGAAATGTGTCTACTTGCGAGAAAGTCTTCAATGCAAGGACATGATAAGAATTATCTTCTACATGTTCTATAATTTTGACGTTCCTGATGTGACTCTTTATAAGGAACCAAAGGTTTTGAAATTAAAATTCAATATATAGGATCAATAAGGTGAAAAAGTACTCCGAATCAAAATCTATATTGAAATATATGATTAATCGAAACTTAGCAAATTTGCAAAAGAATGAGAAAAAATTATTGATTCTCTTGTTTTTTTATTTTTTGAATCATGGAATCCCATTTTAGGCTTGAAGTTGTCCAGTAGACCATTAGGTAAAGAGTGGTGTTACTCCCACCGACGGGAGTGGGCTAACCCGAGCAATCAGAGTCCTTGTCCAAAAATTATTCAAATATTTTACAAGTGTGACAAAATATTTGAGACCATAAGAGTGAAATTGGGTTTAAATATGAAAAGTCGAATTTATTTTGAACAGGATTTAAATTGAAATTTTACTAAATGAGTCCAAAATACAAGAAGTTTATTTTATATTTTTATGAGTACACGTTATTTATATAAAATAAAGAATATAAATTTGAGTTATTTTCAAATTCTAATAGAAAAAAAATTACTGAATTTCACAAGTTTAAGTTTATTTCAGGGCAAGTGTATATAGTTTCAATATCTAATGTCTACTTTAGTCTGTTTGGCTTTTTCTTTTCTTTTTTTCTTTTTTTAGTAATGAAGATGTAATAGTTCTTTCGGGATTTGGGTTTGGTGCAGGCTCAAGTTTTAGTATTTTAGGAATAGCGTGAGTTAATCCTTTGGCCCCTTCAACCCCCGAGTCCCACTCTTACCCACCACAGGAGTAACCGAAACCAATCCAAATCAATCTAAATCAGGTGGATTCAGATTGAATTGATGAAATTATTCGTAAACCGGTCAGGTCATCAGGCCCGTGCCGGGTTTTAAATGGATTGAAGTGGACTACAGGGCATATGTAGATCTCAAAGGGTAAACCTGAAACCATGTGGATGGGTAAAAAAACATCTTGCCATCCCCTCTCATATTTTTTGGGTATATAAATAAAATATATATATATATATATAGATATTGAGATTGGTACCTTCAATTCAGACATCCCATAAAATTGGAGAACAAAAATCAAATGGTTAAGCATGGAATATAATATCTTTATATATATATATAGCCTCGTTTATATACATATTTATTGGCTCAACAGATGATGATGATGCAGAGAAAGCCACCAATTAAGTAGAAGCATGATTAGGAGGTAGGAAGTGATCGATCATCAACTGTGTGTCCATGCAGTACTCCTTAGTCCTTACAAGTTTCAACACCAATTGGTTTCACCAGTTAAAGACATTTATATGATGTTCATCGAACAAACCATACAAGCATGACAAATCTTCACCAGCAAATTCCGAAGATAGAAATTCATGGTCGACCAATGGTGGAACGAATTCAGTTTGGGAGTTATAATTGTCGGCCAGAAATGGTTGTGTCCAGAAACTCTCACATTCTGCAAACATCTCCGACAGAGCAACATCACTTTGGGCGACGAAGTTTGTGCAGTTTGTTGGTTGGGTACTGGCTGATGATGGGTGTGACATTAATGTGGAGCTTTCAAAGACTTGATGAGCTAAAAGGTTAACAGAATCAGAAATGTTAGTTTCTGATCCGTTTTGATCAAGACTACTGCTTTCGCTTTGGGATGAATCAGTACTGGAGCTTGGTTTCATATTCATTTTCACTTTCACTTTCACTTCATGAGAAATTGCCTTGTGTTTCGAGCATTTCTTGAGGTAGGTGTGCCAGTGGTTCTTTATATCATTGTCTGTTCTTCCAGGTAAATGGCCAGCGATTGTAGACCATCTGCAAGTCAAGAATAATAATAATATTAAATATATATCCATCTTCAACTATTAATAATTTGTTATCAAGTGTAGTCTCTGTTTATGTGTTTGTTTCCAATTAATATAATAATACTTTGAAAAAATAAATAAATAAATAAATAAATATGTTGTTGAAGTTTAATTAGAGATCATGATCGAGTACCTGTTACCGAAGGATTCATGTAAATTGATAATAATTTCTTCTTCTTCCTTGCTAAAAATCCCTCTTTTGATGTTTGGCCGTAGATAGTTCATCCATCGCAGTCTGCAACTCTTCCCACACCTAGCTAGTCCTTGAGAAACAAAAAAAAAAAAACATATAATTATTTGATGAAAAACAAATCAATAAAAACCTATATATATGAACAATGAGCGTTAACCAGATGATATGATATGATCTGTCCTCGTCCTCCTAAAAGGTAAGTTAAGTACCTGCATATTTGGGAAGTTGGCGCCAATTCCAACAGCCATATCTACTAATATAAGTTTTTAGCTTCATGTCTTCCTCTGGAGTCCAAGTGCCTTTCTTCAATCCGGTTTTGTCACAGCAAAGAGTTTTCACCATATCTCTCTCTCTCTCTCTCTCTCTCTCTCTCTCTATATATATATATATATATATATATCAAAAAAAAACTGAAGAAGCTTGGCTCAATGCAAAATTTCAAAGTGTCCTCTATATATACCCTGACTTCAGGAGCAAAACGTGTAACATACCATGCACCAACAAATACAATTAATGAAAGCAAGCTACCTCCGAGAAGATTCAATAGAGTACAATACTACCCCTACTCGGTAGCAGCCTTCAAGGAAATAGGATACTAGTATCGTTCCTCTTGACCCATCATCAATAATTATAAAAATGACACGTGCTACTAGTCGTACCACTACTACACTTCTGACAAGGAAAGCATGTTCACATAATTTTTGTCGCCACTTTCAACTGTTGAAAGATACGAAAATATTGGAAAATGCAAAATTCCGTAAACAGGAATACCGTGTGACTTCCATGAAACGCGACACTATATATATAATATAATGGCCCTGCTGAAACGCGTCCGTCATTGTGATGTACAACTTGTACTTTTTACACGCCTGTACGAGCGCCCGTGGATAACGGTTTATGTTTAGTATTTATTATTTATAAAAATAAATTTTTATGATAAACATGTTTGATAATTTTTGTTTTGTTTATAAATTGTCAAAACGTTTTCAAAACAATACTATTTATAAGCCTTCAAATCTTAAACACCAAAATGATGTTTATTGTTTATATTTATTAAAAAAAAATTTTCTTTTTTATCTAAAATAGTGATTATATTATTTTAATTAAAAATTAAAACTAAAAGTGAAAAATAAAAAGAAAAAAAATTATAAAAGACTATTGTTTGATACAACGATAAAAATATTAGAATTATCAAGTGTGGACAGAATTAAAGAGATAGTTACTTAGAGACACCCATGCTAAAAAAAAAAAAACCCTTATTTGATAAAAAAAACAAAGAGTCTCAACCATCTTCTTATCAAAAAAACAAGAATGGTATTTTGTACTCATATCATTCATTCATTTTTAATGTTGAAAGAAAAATAGAAATCAAAAAAATGAAAAAGAAAGTAGTAGCATAAGAAGTTCAAGAGAAAGAGTATGCTTCCAAATCCCTCTTCTCAGTCTATACAAATTGGACTGAACTGAAACGCTCATTACAGTTCCGGTTCCGGCTCTAAATTTTAGGAACCGTTCACTACGATTCCGATTCCAAGTCTTAGAACAAGAACTGAAACCATTGAATATATATATAATAATATTTTGTTATGTAAAAAATTTTAAATAATGAAGTTATTATAACTATTATAAGGTTAAATACAACTCCTATAATAACCGAATTGAACCGAACTTATTTATTCTGGTTTCAAAATTAAAGAACCGTTGGGAACGGTTCTGGTTCCGGTTCTCCCAATAACTGAAAAGAACCGAATTGTGTGCACCCTCCTACTTGTTAGGGCCTTTTGGATTGTGGGTCATTCTAGTTTTACAATATCATTTGCAGTGTGTAGATATATATGTAACACAATATTATTTATTTCTTTTTTATGCATATTTTTTGCTCTATTATTGCTATATAGATTTGTTGTAACATAAACTTTACTTTTTATATAGTTTATTGTGTTGAATTTTTTTATAAAAAAAAAAAAACAGTTTAGGGTTAACAAACATGTTTTTCTGTTTATGATTTTTAAAATAAGCCAAACATTTTTTCGTTATCAAATAACACTCATGTTTATGGATAAACAAAATCGTAATATAAACACTGTTTATATAAACACTTAAACAATAAACACTAAACATAAACGGTTACTAAACGGGCCCTTAGTTAGTTCATTTTTTTCTTTTATTGGTTTTAAGATAGTAATTGTTTATTTAAAAAAATAAATAAATTAAAGTGCGTCGACAGTCTCTACCAAAGAATAACTTTTGAGGAATAAATTTGTAAATTCGTTCACTGCATTGCAATAAAAAATTATAAAAAAAAAATCACTCTCTTAAAATGTGTGAATTCCAAAATTGTACGGAAAAACAGAAAAAAAAGGGAGTAATCTAATGTTTAGGAGAAATTACAATTACACGGAGGTTTGAAGTATAATTTACAATTTTATAAAATCAAATTCATGAAATTTTGAAAAAATGAATTTGACTAAATGCTGATGAGAATTTGAAAAAATTATTTTTTACAAATACTCAAATTACATAACAAAAAAGTAGTACTTCTGTGCACAAACTTGGTACGTACGTGCACAAAATTGGTATTAGAACAAAACAACTTTTAAACTATTTTCACAATTAAAAATAGTAATATAACATTTGTATAACCTTGGGTGTTAATCTTGTTACATAAATCATTTTGTTTAATTGTACCTCTTATTCCATAATAATATAATATTTGTATCACCTTCGTACAAATGAACATAATTATAAAAAAAAAAGTTTAAAAGTTGTTTCCGTTCAAGTACTAATTTTGTGCATGAACGTATTGCGTTTGTGCATAGATATAACTTAGATACCACTTTTTGGGCGTACACCGGTGAGGTAGTGTTTTTCTGCGTTAACATCAACATTTTAGTCAAACTCATTTTTTTGAATTTTCATGACTTTAACTCCATAAAATTGTAAATTAAAAAACGCGTTGTGGATAATGAAACTATTTGCAACAACTATATTTGTTGCGTATAAGAAGATGCTTTGCCTCAAGAATTTTCTTTGGAAAAACACAACAATATTGTTGGGCGTCAAAATAAAGACACATACACCCAAATTTTTATTCTTATTGACTTTTAATTTTGTATTTATTTTTATTTATATTTTTTATTTATTGTATTTTATTTTCTTATATTTATATTTTTTGAGTAACCAATTATTTATTTATTTTATTTTCTAATTTTTTTATTCTTGATTTTTTATAAAATTTTAATTTATTGTATTATATTATATTTTTGAGCAAGCAAAATTTTTATTTATTATATTTTATAAAAAATTTAGAAATGAAAACTTGAATTGAAAATTGAAATCTGAAACTGAAAGCTTTCAAAATATGTTTGGGGATTGTCAAAATTTTAACATCACTTTTATTTTTTCAGATATGAAAACTGCGTTACCAAACACGATTTCTGCTGTGACTTCCAAAAAAATGAAAATGAAAGATGAAATCTAAAATTGAAAGTATTACTAAATAGGACCTTAGAAATTCAATTTTCTACTGTTAATATATATTAGTATATATTTTGTATTTGTTATTTTTCACATCTAATTAGGATTCGTATGATTAGAGACTTACCATATATGGGATAATTTGCTCCCTACTCACCTACCTCTTTTCTTTCTCCTATATATTTGTTTTCACTATATATTATTTGATATACCATTCATTAATATAATTCAGAGATGTTTCTCTCTTTTCTTCTTTATTTCTAACATGGTATCAGAGTAAGGGTTTTAATTTTTTTTTTGCTTAATTGTTCTCATCACTCAAAGAGAAATTTTTTCTATTTGGTGTTGAAACTCAACCTTCTGGAACTTATTTTCATCTTCTGAATATATCAGAACGTAACACTCGACAAAACGATCAAGACACTGCAAAATTCAGCCTGAACAGAGCTTTCACGTGCCCTTAGAAGTCCTCTAGTTTTTTTTTGGCTCCGCCACGCGCTTCCACGAGCCTCCAAGCGCTGTCACTCCCAGCCACACGCCAGTGAGCCTATTCACGCGCGCCACATCATCGCTAACTCAACATATACTGCCACGTTATCCACCACGTCATTACTAACTCGTCTGCCACATCAACAACTGAATTTTTTTCCTGAGCCTACCTTACGTGAAATTTCGCGTTGATTCCAAATTTTCAGTCGATTTTGTCATTTGGACTTTCAAAATGATATTTTTCTCCCTAAAATGAGATTTCAGTCTGGGTCTTCACTTCACAGATATTCTTCTTTTTGGCTTTCACTTAATTGATATTTTCTTAATTTCGTCACAATGGTGGTAACAAACAGTGAGCATAGTCATTTAATCCCAAAACTAGTGAACATTTCTACAGATACTGTCGCAAATCAAGGCATACAATTGAGAAGTGTTTCAAACTTACTAGACCTCGCAATGTTATAGCTATAGCTGCCACAGAGACAGTGTCATCTCATCCTTTCCTTCTCCACCAGTTACTACTCTTTCTCAGGCGTCTCCATTTACATTTTTTGCTGCTGATCTGGAGGTAATTTTTAACCAGGTTCTATCCAAGCAATCAGGTTTAAGCTCATTTAACTCTGCTTTCTCAACTGTACCAGGTACACCTAATTCATGATTTTTGGACCCTGCTTGCTGCAATCATATGACTCCTGACCATACTTTGCTCACTGCTCTGACTCCTACATCTCATGCTCCTATTATTCACATAGCTAATGGCTCCACTATGGTCATTAGTCACATTGGCACTGTCTCTCAGTTAAATTTGTCTGTTCCCAATGTTTATCTTGGTCCCAATATTTCTCTTAATCTTTTGTCTGTTGGTCAATTGACTAAGCTAGGTTTGAATATAACATTTTTCTCTACTGGCTATGTTGTATAGGATCCTCAGACAGGTCAGATCATTGGGACAGGCCATAAGACAGGGCGCCTATTTAAGATTTCTTCCTTACATCTACCTTCTTCATCTGTCATACCTGCATCTACACAAAGTAATATACCTACTCTTGAGTTGTGGCATTCTCGTTTGGGTCATGCATCGATATCTCGAGTCAAAAGTCTCGCATCTAAGGGTTTGTTATGATCAGTTAAAAGCATTTATTTTGATTGCATTTCTTGTCAATTAGGAAAACAATTTGCTTTACCATTTAACAACAATGAGTCATTTGCTTCTTCTCCTTTTGATCTTGTTTATTCTAATGTTTGGGAACCTTCTCCTGTAGCCACTATGAGTGGGGTACGATATTTTGTTATATTTCTAGACGATTTTTCACGATTCACTCGGATATTTTTAATGAAAAATCGTTCTGAATTACTCAACATCTTTCGTGATTTCACCAAAATGATTTCAACTCAATTCCACAAAGATCAAAACTTTTCGTTCTAAAAATGTTACAGAATACAAGCAAAATGAATTTCAAAATATCCTCAAACACTGTGACATTATTTTTCACTCTTCTTACCCTGGTATATCTCAATAAAACGGTCGAGTTGAACAAAAACTTTGACATATTTTAGATTTAGCTCAATCACTTGTCATTTCTTCTTCTGTGCCATCATCTTTTTGGGGTGAAACATCTCTCACTGCTGTCTATACCATGAATCGTGTAGTCACACCACTTTTACAAAATCAAATATCCTATGAGCGTCTTTACGAGTAGGTTTCTAAATATAGTAATCTTAGAATTTTTGGGTGTGCCTGTTTTGTTCTTCTTCATCCTCATGAGCGAACAAAATTATAACCCCATGCTCAGATCTGTTGTTTTCTTGGGTATGGACTTGAATAAAAGGGATATAGGTGTTATGATCCAGTTGCGAGATGCCTTAGAGTCTCTCGTCATGTTATTTTTTAGAACATAAAATATTTCATACCTTTTCCAAATTCTCTGGTATTCCTAATTACCAATTTCCTATTTCTTCTTTAGATACATCTGCAGATCTTTTTTCAAATTCTCCTTCTACTAGCTCATTAGATACAGTTGACCCTTCTGACTCATCACATGTGGTTGACCCTCCTGCAATTGAGTTCTAATCATTTGTCCAACCTGAGCCTCCTGATGCTGCCACTGCTTTTGATCCTCATCGATCAACTCTGGTAAGAACCTCCCATGCACATCTTCATGACTATCATTGTTATCATGCTCTTGCAACCCTTTATGAACCTCCAACTTTTGGCGAGGTCTTCTCTAACCCTTTTTGGTAGCGAGCAATGAAAGAAGAGTTAGATGCAATTGTCTAGACTCATATATAGGATCTAGTTGAATTGCCTTCAGAGAAGTCTACCATTAGAAGTAAATGGGTCTACAAAATCAAGACCTGTTCAAATAGGTGTGTTGAGTGCTATAAAGCCCGACTTGTGGCAAGGGGGTTCACACAAAAGTATGGCATCGATTATAAGGAGAGTTTTGCTCCTGTTGCTCGTCTTCCTTCGGTTCGTACTCTTATTGCTGTGGTTGCTTCCCGTCATTGGAAACTTTTTCAGATAGATGTCAAAAATACATTCCTCAATGGTGATTTGCTCGAGGAAGTTTATCTGAAGCCTCCTCCAAGTTTTGATCATTTGCCTCATCAGGTTTGTCAGCTTAGGCTTGCTCTGTATGGTCTTAAACAGGCACCTCGAGCTTGGTTTACCAAGTTCAGTTCTACTATTTCTCACCTTGGCTATTCTACCAGTACATATGATTCAGTTTTAGTTATCCGGCATACTACGAGTGGTGTTATTCTTCTTTTGCTTTATGTTAATAATATGATCATTACCAGAGATGATACTCAGGGTATTCAGGAACTTAAGCAGTTTCTCAATCATCAGTTTGAAATAAAAGATTTTGGACCTTTCAGTTATTTTCTTGGCCTGAAAATTACTAGAGCTACTGATGGCTACTATCTTACTCAAGCAAAGTACATTTTTGACATATATTAGGTAATACATTTTACATTATAAGAAGTATATCCGACTTACATGTCTGAACCTTGAAAGTAGCTCCTATGTTTTTCATATGTTGTAGAGGTAGTACGCAATATTAAATTTAATTTCATTATATATGTTAAGTACCTTCATAGGAAATATTGTTGATCCAAAGGGATAGTAAATTCTCTCTCAAGAACTCTGGAACACAAAAGACAATCTTTAACAGGTCGAGAAGGCCACAAAAATAGTATTTCTTCACTTCCCACCTCTGGTCAAGGGAAAAAGACTTCTTTTCCCCTGTTAGAGCTAGGTAAAATCTCAACTATTTTACGTAAATGGGAATGACATCATGATGATGTCAACATGTCTTATAAAAATCAGATAGGGTTGTCCAACTGTTTGGACAGAGTCCGCATTATGACTCTTAGAGCTATTTCCTATCACAAATGAACATCCACTCATGCCTAAATACTTAGCAGATGTAGAGAGTGAGAAAAATAGAAAACTCACATAAACAAGAGATATATGAAGTCAGAACAGGCTATAGGCTATTATCCATGAAACCAATAGCTAATAATACAACATCTAAATTTAACATATGGAAAAATAGGTACTCTCAAGGACAGTACCGAGTCAAATTATATATGTAGCTTCTATGTTTTCATATGTTGCAAAAAGCCTCAAATTTGACCTATGATTATTTGCCATTAAAGGTAAGGGTGCAATTTGGGTTGGGCAATTCAAACCCAACTTGAGCCCAGTCAGATTTTTTACGGGCTTGGACAACTATTTTTATAATTAGGGTTGAGTTTGGGTTGAAAAATCTCAATTCGAACTTAATTAGGGTTGGACTTGGGTTGAGGTGCCAACAACCCGAGCCTAACTCGAACCCGAACCCGAATTGTAATATTATTTTTATGTATATATTTTTAAAAAATATATTATATATAATATTCAAATTACGATAACCTTTTTCTTTTCAACTTCCTTTATTTAAATCTTAATTTATTGTATGTTAACACGTTGGATAATTAATTTCCTAAAAACTTATTTGTAATTTTTTAGAAATTTGCATTAAGTTCTTAATTTTTTGTGTGTTTATGAGTAATCTAATGTGAAACTTATTAAAGATCACTTTAAATTTTCGACATAGAGATTGGTAATATAGATAACCCGAATTAACACGACTTTCTAATCCGAATTTAAAAATTTAAGGATGGGTTGGGATAGGGTTGAGTAGTTAGGATTGAAAGTAGGATAGGGTTGGATTAGAATTAAATATTTTATATGTAAAATTGAACCCGAGTTATACCTCTAACTTGTCTAATCCGTCCGAGTTGGAGCCCTAATTAAATATTGTCATCCTGATTTATTTTTATATTTATTCTTTTGGTTAACAAAGCGTGTCCCCTCCCACTTTGATTTCCAGACTAATTTTTTATTAATAGCAAAAAAGTTATTTTTATAATATTTTTAAGTTTCTTTATTATTTTATCCTTTTTGAATGATTTACCATAATACCATCAAACATCATCAACAACATATCACCATCCACAATTTAATTTACGTTTATTTCAAGAAACTTGCACCAAATCACATAATAAATATTCATCTCATAATACACACACTCAAATAATAAATATCCATCTCATAATATTGGCCACACACACACAGGAGTGTTAGGAAAAGTCGTTTAAGCGACTGTTTTTCAACGGTGGCTCTATTCATCGAAAGAAACCAATCAGAATAATTAATGCATTTTTGTGTAATAAATGTTATACTTTTTCATCCAACAAAATGTCCTTCTAATTTTAAGATATTTACACTAGTGCCATCAACAAACAAATAAAACTATATTGGTCATAAAATGGTTCTTCACTTTTAAAAGAAAAATATATTATTTAACTAAATTAGAAACCAAGATTCATAAAGTATTTTTATATACTAATTAATTACAAATTTAAAAAAATATATAGAAAATGATTATAATAAGTATATGGATTAATATAAAAAAACTATTATTTAATTTTTTTTTGTTACAATACCTTTATTTGTTTGTTGATGACATTAGTGTAAATATCTTAAAACTAGAAGGGCATTTTATTGGATGAAAAAGTAAGACATTTATTACACAAAAATGCATTAATTACTCTGATTGATTTCCACCAATAAATAGAGCGACTGTGGAAGGACAGTCACTTAAGCGACTGTCGCACTCCTCATATATATATATATATATGAGTAATGCTACGATGCCCAAATCGATTTTTTGGCGACTCCAATAAGCAGTATCCAATAAGAACTCTTACACCATAATCAAGAAGGTAATGCTACTCAGGCAGAATTTATTAGCAGAATGTTTTATATCCATTGGATACATGTGGTAGGTCCCACTACATACACTCACCACATGCATCCAATGGATGTAATACTTTCTACCTATGAATTCTGCCTACGAATTCGGTCTGAGTAGCATTACCCTAATCAATAAGATAGACTCTCTCTCTTCCTACAGTGTTTCAATCAATGTTTAACACCTCAGTCTGGTGAATTTGCAAAAATAAAATAAAGAAGGTAAATCTACTATTGAAACATTATAACATATAGACATGTATATAAGATGACACATATCTAGTATTTTTAAATAGGGAAATCCTGCATAGCTTGTTGAAGTTTTAATCGGTATCTAACTTCAATATATATATATATATATATATATATATATATATATATATATATCGGAAGTTATCTTACTTCAATATTTAAGAACAACAAAGTGCTTCACACTGGTTTTAGGACATTGCAGAATTTGGACCCCAAAAGCCAAAAGTAAGTTCTATATGAACATGATATGAGTCCTATATTCCTAAATTTCTATTCATTTCACATACAGAAAGTCGTTGACACAGTCTCTTTCACCGTAATTTTGTGTAAACCAAAAAAAGACGTTCATACTTTATTTTCTTCTGTTATTCAACCAATATGGACGATACTTCTCCTGAAAAGTGTAAGTTTTGCGTGGTCCTAATTTCTCACCAAAAATCGATTCAATCTCTTTTTACAGATTTGTCTTAATTTCTCACATGGAAGAACCCAAAAGCACAAGTGATAAGGTGAAGCATACTGAGAAATCACAATGAGTGATTGAGAATTAGTTTAGAACCGGAATTGCATATCTAAACCGGAGAACAAAATCCAAAAGGAAGTTCGTTTAACCAAAAAAAAGAAAAGTACGTCCATATAACTATATTCACGGGAATGGAATGGAATGTAAATGAAAATTGTGAGAGGAATTCAAGTTACACAAAGCGAGAGTGAGAGCATGAGAGTGTCAAATTCTATATTATAGAAAGAGAGTGACAGAACAAGAGCATGCGCAAAGCGTTATAACGACACTCATTTAAAAGAATTATGTGACTTAAGGAGGATCCATTGTGTTAATCCAATAGGTTATGAATTTAAGGGTATTCTATCTGTTAAATTGACTCATTTTTTTATTTTATTTTTACTCGGGTCACGTTGCAATCTAATTTGAACAAAAATTTTTGATTTTTTTTTTTTTAAGTCATGAATTCAAGTTTAGGACTCTTTTATAGTCGGTGTTAGAGGGGTCTTAAGATTCAAATAAGAAAAAAAATAAGTATAAATGGACAAATATGTAACATTAGTTAAAAGATAAAGATCCGACTCGTTATAATTGGTATTAGAAAAAAATCTAGTTCTTAATCCCGGATGCTCTTGCTGACCGGGTGGTCGGTGTGATACGAAACTGTTTAGAAGGTAGTTATGGTTTTTGTGAGAATAGCACGAAGAAACAAAGTACAAAGGGGCTTACGATTCACACCAGGGGTCAACAGGGTTTGAACAGGAACAACAGTGTGAATCACGTGTACGACGCAACGGTCTGGGAAGAATACTCTGAGACCAACAACGAAACTGGGTGAACCATCTTTATTTCTCAACTCAACAACTTGGACTTACGAATCATCATTTCGTGGCACTAGTACAAGGTGGTGGGACCAAAGCCAAAAGAATTAATTGAATTCTTTATCTGGAATTATTGTGTGACCACCATTGAGACAAACAAAATAATATCCCACAAACTATATCTTTTTCCTACCGTATTAATTCCCAAATATAATATATATATATATATATACATATAAGAGTTAAATACAATGAGCTCTGCTGAAATTTGACCTAAATGAGATGAAACTTTTCAATTTCTTATACTGTGTTATCCTAACATTTGAAAATTTATTACAAAAACCCCTTCCGGTCCAGAATACCGTTATCTCTATTAAAAAAAATGAATGAATTGATAAAATTACCCTCTTCTGTATAAAATGTCCTTTCTATCATTTAATTTTACACTTATTTACGAGATAACCTTATTATTTAGGACAAAATTGCCCTTAAACGAAATTCAACCAAAATCAAATAACCTAAATAAATTTCATCGGGTTCATGTTTATTTATAGTCTATGTTCAACCCAAATGAATCAAGTGTATTAATGTAAAAAATTTAAAAACTTATACAATATATATTAATTTACATATTACATACATTTTTTACAAATTATATTATATATATACACATATACATATATAAAAGAAAACTTGTTTACGAATTGAAAATTAATAAAGGAAGCAAAAGGGAGAGGAAAGCCACTGGGTATATTTATGGTTGTGTGCATATAATTATACACACACTGTACACCTACATATACAGACTAGGGATGGCAATTTTGTCCGCCCCGCCGGGTTTCCGCCCCGTCCCGCCCCGTATAGGACGGGTATGGGAGTCAATTTTTTTCCGTAGGGGCGGGTATGGTAAAAAAATTCAAAACCCGTCGCGGGTACGGGACTCTATAAGTACCCGCCCCGCCCCGTCCCGCCTATATATTTAATTATTATAAATATATTTATATGTATATATATATATATATATATATTATATACAAATTAAGCCTTCTTAATTGTTGTATCTGGATCATGTTTTCATTTTATTTTTTGGTTGTATTAAGACTTATGTTTTCATTTTATCTTTTGGTTGCATTAAGACTTCTTTAATTATTGGATCAAACTTGTTACTGAGTTATTTAGTTGTGGAATGTATTTTTTGTAATAGGCTATTTAATTGTAGAATCTTGTCATTTTACTTCTTAAACAGGGGTTATACTACTTTGAATTTTATAGTATCAAACTTGATACTAGCCACTAGGCTCGTATCTTTTGAAAAAATTAATTTTTGTTAATGTTTGATATGGTTACAATTTTGTGGGGAGGGGCCTCGCCTTGCCCCGTCTCATTCCGCCCCTTTTGAAATTTTAAACGGGGCGGGGCGGGGCGGGGACGGGGTGGGGTTTCTTCCAACGGGGCGGGGATGGGTTTTGAAATTCCTTCCCGTTCCAAACCCGCGGCGGGTTTGGGAATTGTGTTGAATGCGGCGGGGCGGGGACGGGTTTAGGCAAACCCGTGCCGTACCCGCCCCGTTGCCATCCCTAATACAGACTAATTTCACTCAAAACTCTAGTCGCCAAGATCAATTCTCTCTCATTGATTCAGCATATGTTAATAGACCTCGAGGTATAACTGGAATGAAAATCAAATACAAATGCAAATGGGTTTCACATACACACATTATATACATACAAGATCGAAGCACTTCTAATCATACCATTCACAACCATTAATCGTAGTCGATAAAAAAATGAAAAATTGAAACTTTAAAATACTGAAATCAAAAATTTTCTTCGGACCGAATCAGGCCTGATATGATTCGAACCAGATAAGAGTTATAGTTAACCCAGTTCGTTTCGATAACCCGACAGATTATATATAATTAAATCCATATCTGATTTGTTATTAATCAGATATCTAATCCGATAACCCGATCCAAAAAAGAATATAATTTTTTTTAAAAAAAATTAATTTCAAAAGAGATTATCAAATAATGATTAGAAAAAAAATAGAGAAAAAAATAAAATATAAAGAAAAAAGTAGTATAAAAATAAGTATTTGACTTTTTATTAAATAAAAAATAATAAAGAGAGACAAAATAGAGAGAGGGAAGAAAAAGAAGGAAATAATAATAATAAAATATTTTAATAGTATGTAAATATTATATGTTATAACATTATATAATATATTTATAATAAATTATATATTATATTATTTTGAATCGGATCGATTATAATCCATATCCGATTTATTTAGTAAACGAATTATTGAATTTGAATCGCTAACGGATTATCGAATTGAATGTCCAATTCATATCCTAATTATTGATTCGGATTCAGATCAAAATTCGATGCGTTAACAAGTCTAATCATTATCATACAAATGGCTTTGCCCACCTGATATATATCAACCTAACCATCCAAACAAGTGTCTTTGCATTCTCCAGACAATGAACCCATTACCCATCATTATCATATATCCCTCACTACCACTAGTCAATTACAACTCTAATATCGAATTGCGGAGAGTAGTTAATAAAGTATAAATTTATGTATATGTACATGAAAGTATAACAGAGGAGAGAATAGTGAAGAGAGAAGGTGGTGGTGGGAGGTAGGTGAATAGTTGGATAAGGTGGAGAAGAGAGAGGAGGGGTGGTACTTACGGTGGCAGCCGCACGGAGTCATTTCACCTCGACAAATGTTCTGTTATTATTTGTGTTAAGGTATTAATATAAAATTATCTTCAAAAGAGTGAAAACAAATTTATCTGAAGATTATTGTATTTAACTCTATATATAAATTGTAAAAAAATAAAATTGAATTCCGAAAATGAAGTTACAATCCTACTGGAAAGTGAGTGATAAGTGATGAGACTGGTTTCGTGGCAATGGATTGGGACAATGACAGAGCTAGGACATTTCGTGGCAATACATTGGGACTCGCTTTGTGAAAGAAAATTTTATGTTTGGCTATAGAAATCAAACCTAAAGGAGACAAGACATTGAAGTACTTTTTTTAACTTTTTGAGGCTATGAATAACGTGCTTAGGACATCTTTTGAATATAGAATTGGTTTGACAAATAAAAGCAGTAGAAAGTGAGTGGAGTGAGGATAAGACAGAGAGGTTTCTTCGCATTTCATTGGGGGCTTAAGGAGCCCACTTTGTGTGGCATTTAGGACTATGAATAACGTGCTTAGGCTATGTGGATTATTTAATAAGAGAGTTTCAAGTCAAGCACATGGGTATGATATGTTATGTTACGTTATGTTCTCGGATGCAACAACAATTTTGAGTGTACAAAGTCTTGGGTTCACATTTCGTGACATCGACCCTACTGAATATGTCGTCATCAAGAAACTAAAATTTGACCAACAAACTGACTAAGCAAAAAGAAATGGGACCCATTGCACATACTTGCAATCACAAGTCCAAAGACCTAGAAGCCTAGAACCAAAGCAAAGACAAATTTTCTTTTTGAAAATATTACTTATAAGTCTTATTTTTTAATTGTCAGGATTAATAAATTCTAAAAAAAAAAATATTAGAATAAAATAAGTCCTACTTTTAACAAATATTTTGAATTAAGTTCACAATTCTATTAGCAATTTTTTTTTTCCAACATTGTTCTTTCTCATAAATGTCTTAAATATCTTTTTTAATTTACATACTAAATATAACCTTTACCATTAATGTTTATAATTAGTATCAATTTACAATAATAATGAAAAAGCACATAGTTTTAATTGTCACCGAAATTAACAATTTTTTAAAATATTTAATAAGTTATTTAAATTCAACCAATTGTAATAAAAATAAATATTAAAACAAGCCAAAAGGATTCACAATTTTTTTCAATGAGATGCATTTATGTACAATTAATGAATTATTTTTTATACTTATATTGTTTTACAAATATGTAATTTCAAAAATTAAAGATAATTTTATTTAAATTTAAGAGTATGTTACACTTAAAGTTTATCAAGATGGAATAAATCTTTATTTGAATAATTTTATTTAAGAATGACATTAATGATATTTCTAAAAAAAAAAAAGAGCAATATTGGAAGAAAATCAATGTTGGTAGAATTATAAATATTAACTAAAAGTATAACAAAAAAAATTCTTTAAGTACATATGGGTTCTTACGAACTTTTCACTTCCTTTTTTATTTTCTTTCAAAAGTATCCACAATTTATTATTATTATTTTTTTGCTTCTTACTTTTTTGAAACTACGTGAAGTTGTGAACCCAAGACTATTGACTACTTTATGTTGCTTCTTTCACATATACGAATTACACATATATGCAACTTCTAGTATAAATGGAGAAAAGTTGAGCTCATAGACAGATAATTTTTTATCCCTACATCTAGAAGTTTTTTAGTTTTTAGCACTCTAAATCTAGAATTGAACTCGCTACACTAAAGCTCGAGAATAAACATATTAGTTTATTAAATAACTTGGGAAGGTTCAGTGAATGCTTGGTATATGACCAAAAAAAAAAAAAAGTCTCCAAACACTGAAATTTAATATTGATTTGATTTCATGATTTTAGCTTTTGGTTCAAATAAGTTCATGATGCAACATAATTTTTTTGGAAATTTTGATGAGTGATCGGATGGCTAATATCATATATTCAAGAATTTTTTTTCATTTTCATTTTTGGGCACTTAGTTCATAGAAAGAAACTCCATTACCAGTGAGACCATTCCTTTTATGCAAGTAAGGCCTGAAATAATTTTGTGATTTTCTTCATCTTGAAATCTGGGTTCTGAAGAATTGTTGGTCTTGCACAAGTTCTTAGTTTTTGTTTCTAATTTTTTTTTTTTCCGACAAGCATGGAAGGAGAGAACTCAAACATGGACACACTCGCTCGAGATAAGAGACATCCTCGTATCAGTCCTTTCACCGTTTATGATAAATAGAAAGAAGTAATTGCAACTTGCAAGGTTAGAATTTTGACCAAGTGTCATTTGTCAGGCCCATATCTTAGCCCAGAGTTTTCCCCATCTAAAGGGATGTTTTGAATGGTTGGGCTCGGCCCAAGAAATATTTTTCTTAGGGCTTAAGCTTTACAATAGACATAGCTCAGACCTGGTCCTAGAGAAGTTCAATATATATAACATGTATGTTGGTTTGAAATCCTACAGTTGGATTATGGTTATATGTTACATCTCATGAATAAGGAGAAAGTATATAATATTTCAGGAATACTAATAATGTGATATTTTCGAGAAGTGTAAGCCCTTTATTTCTTTTTAATTGTAGTGAAATTAGTAATTTTCAAAAGAGATAGAGGACTTACACTTGTTGAAAATTTCATATCATTAATATCCATGGGGTATTGTATAATTTCTCCATGAGAAGATGTCTAAGTTTTCTTTTGGACTACGAATTTTATCTTTCTTTTTCTCTTCTTTAAATATTTTCAAGTCTCAGGTGCTTGATAAAATTGAAAATTTTAAGAGCTAAATTTTAAATACTCAAGTTTTTAAGTGGTAATTAAAAAATATATATCTTTTTAATATCTTTTTAAATTTTCAGTGATAAGTGATATATCTGTCACTTAAAATTTTATCTCATTTTAAGTGGTACTTACAGTTTTTCGTGATATTCAAATTGCATTATCAAATGCACTTAATTAGATAAACGTTTAATTTGTTCAGAATTAAGTGCTGAATTAAGTTATCAAATAACACCTTAGAAGAAAAATGAAAATGCCACTAAATAACACATGTGAAGAGAACAACTTAATTTATCTCGTATCAATGATGATAATCAAAAGTTTGATTATGGAAGAATTAAATGTAAAAATAGTAATTTGTGATTCATGTAGCTTATCCTAAACTTAATGTAGAATTCTCAACCTTGGTAAGAAATACAGGCAGGCCTACCAATTCTACATATAATAATAGTGATTGCCACTATTCATTTGGGAATTGAAGGTTGGGAAGTATAATTGTTGCAGCTAATCTGAAAGTGATTATCACCCAACTCCAAAGTCACAGACCGCACGGCCTTGCTGAAGGTTTGATGTTATCCGTGACATTTGCCGACATTTGATGCCAAGATTTTTGAACATTTCGTTTTCAAATATTCAATTCCACAAACCAATAGATGATTAGTTCAATAGTATAACCTCTTCTCCTTTAAAGGCATACGATTCGAGTCCCGTCACAACAGACAAGTTGAGAAATATGTGTGAATACTTAAAAATCAATTCCACATGATATATTTTATATAAAAAAAACATTGATATTATTTGCATTTAGTGATAAGTTAATGGAAGATTACCTCAAGGAGAGGACGAAACCAAATTCAAAATGTGGGTTATTATTGTTGGATATGGAAGACATTATGCATCACCAAAGTTCATATTATTTGCCTCTCTCCATGTGGATGCTCAAACATATGAAAAAACCTTTTTCAACTAATTCAAGCAATATCCTAGAAAAAGCACGGATACATTTGCAAAAGTAATGTATTTGTATCATATTCATATCAAATATTAATACTTTTCGAATACTCATGAATATGTATTCGATAGTTTTTAAACATATCTAAAATTTTAAAATATAATATATATATAACACGTATCCGATCAAGCACGGACCCACATTGGGGCCAGTGGGGTATCTGCCCCCACTCAATTTTTTTTTTTTAGTATTATATACTTGTATATGAGACCTCTCCTCCGCCGCAGCAGTGGCATAAAATTACCAAAAAAATCCACTAGGCCCCCCTTAATATTTTTTTAAAATGTTTCTCTCTTTTTCCCTCTCTTTTTCTCCTTGTCCCCTCTCCATAGGGGTGACAAAATTGGACACGACACGACAACATGACTCAAACACGATACTAATTAAGCGGGTTTGAGTTTGAGGTAAGTCGACACGTTTAATAAATGGGTTGACACGAACACGATACGCAAAAATTGAGTTGGATTTAAAGTAAGTCGACACGTTTAATAAATGGGTTGACACGAACACGACACGCAAAAATTGGGTTGAATTTGAATTTAAGCTGTTTAACCCGTGACACGATTACGACATGTGTTTTTCATATATTATGATTTTATACAAACTTATATATGTATAATTATATATATTGCAATTGTTTGTAATTTATTTGTTTATTTACAGGACTGATGTAACCATAAAACGCAAGAATGAAATTGTTATGGTATATACTCAGTTATTGAATCACCTTAGTATATTTTTGAGTTTATATATAGATACAAAATTTATAATATAGTTTGATTTTAGGATTTATGTATTAATATGTACTTTATTTTTATATGATCTTCAGAAAGATTTTTAGGGGTGGAGAAACTCATATAATATAAGTTAAACGGATTAAAAGTTACTAAACAAGTCGTGTCATTATATGACAGGTTTATTAAATGGGTTACACAGGTCGACACGAATAACACGTTTAATAAATGGGTTGAGGGTCTCTGACACGATTATTAAATGAGTCGGGTTAGGGTTGAACTGTTTAGTAGAATACTTATAGATCGACAAGACACGAGAACACGAATTGTCACCCTTACTTATTAGTCACTCTATATCTATAAAAATAAATTTAAAATAATAAATTCATTTAATTTTTTTAATAAATTAATTAAAAATAATAAAGTAAATTTTTATTTCAAAAATTCTTAATAAATAAAGTAAATATTATCATTGAACAATGCTAAATTTTTTCAATAGAATTATTACGATGTTTGAATTTTTTTTTTTTGGTTAATGGTTGCCCTCCTCACAGATTTCTGAAGTTGTCACTGTATTTGATATTTTTGAGATAAGTTCATGCATTTATGCTTCTCAAATACTTCAAGCGCATTTATCAAACTAACTCGTTTTGACTGAAAGTATTTCGAACATGTCCCTATTACCAGTCCAACTACGATTTTCTTTTTTCTTTTTTTTAATTACAGAAAAACCATGTTATTCAACCGTTTTCGGGTATGTGCTTCCTAGATCAAATACCCGAGCAACTTGTTGCACCTCATCCTATGCCATACGGAGTTTCCAAATTTCTCGAGAGTTGTTCAAAATTTTACTAATATAATAATAAATAGAATGTTACCAAAAAAAAAACAAAAAAATGTTAAAGTTACACATTAAACATTGAAACTATATAACTTAAAATAAAATCACCCGTACCATTGTAAAAAAAAAAAATTAGTTCATAAAACCAATAAAACTTTGTGTCATAATATAATCTTATGACAATAAAACATATACAAACCATCACACATTTTAAAATCGATGACACGTTGCAGAAGGCTCACATTAAAAAAAAAAAACTAATCTCACATCAAAACATTGTTTAATAAAGTAAATAGGAGTAACATAGTATTCAAACTTGTGGGATTAAATAATGTTCCTTCATTAAAGTTAGGAAAGGGCTCAAAAGCTTGTAGTTTTTATTATTTTGTTTTTAAATCTGGACGAAGAACAATTATTATTATTGTACTCCAAACTTTTAAATCATTTGTATCACAAGTTAAGAAGGACTACTAATGATATTATCCTACCAATAAATAAATCATGCAACCTTAACTGTATTTTATATATTAACATATTGGCTTAAAAATATTATAAGTATGAGCTTTTTTATATTTAAAGTTTTAAGGTTAGTGAAACCTTTGTCCAAATTTCATCCAAAATAAATTAGGCTCGAAGGCTCAAACCTAGTACCAATTCGATGATCTCAAACACCTCTTACACTCGTAAAATTTTCGAGCAAAACTTGGATTGCTCGAGTTATAGTCACTCAAGTTGCACTTCTAGTTCATGAACAATTTCAACATGACTTGTGAGTTCGTGAAATATATATATTTTTAGTTTAAATATATATATATATATTAAATTTTTTTTTATTTGTTGTATTTTGTATTTTCTTTTAAAGTGACTTTGAATCACCTACCTATATGAATTGTATGTTTTCGGGGTGCACAACGCTCAAATTAGTTCAATTTAGACATAAAATTAAAATCAATCTAATTCCAACAAAAATTAAAATTAAAATCAATCTGAACCGATAAAAGCTTTAAACCAAATCGATCCAATTCGTATAACATCGGATTGGTTTTACATATTTGGACTTTTATAAACAGTCTAATAGTTTTTTCTTAATGTTTTTAGTCTAATTTTCAATTGCAAGTCAATTTTTTTATAACCAGTTTTTTTTTTTTATAAGCAAATAAGGTTTTTTTTTTCAACAAAATTTGATGTGAAGGAAGCCAAAATCTAAGAATATATAAAACAAATTTGTATATATTATTTAATAAATGAGTCTTGAAAGTAACTTCAGAGTTAGCTCATTCTGACTTTTATAGAACTGAGCATGAACTATTTAGGAATGATTCCAAATGGGAGTCGTGTTTTATAAATTTAAGAGCAGTTTTATCACAGGATATTAACTAGGCTTTTGATTCAACAACCACGTGGTCACAAAAAATTTAATTAGTTGCACTAATTAAATGCACATACCTTAATTCGTTACCATCCAGTCACAAAATGGTATCGTGTCGTGACACAACATTTCACTAGTATTAGTCACACCTCTTTTACTATATCATCCACAAAAAGGCAAAACAGAGTTATATCCTCTACCTGTCCCTCACGGGCGCTACCGTCCCAAACGATCACTTCCATTCATCAGCAGCCAGAAAAACAGATATATACACACACTACTACACAGTATATATATATATATATATATATATATATATATATATATCGAAAGCAGACGAAACACCAGACTGAAAACCATCCAACAAAACAGAGCATACTCTAATATCCATCCCTTGTTCCTTTCTATTCTCTCTCTCTCTCTCTCTCTCTCTCTCTCTCAAATCCTCAACCTCCACCTTGCTGAAATCCTAGAGTGACAAAAGCCATGAAGAACAGGTTCTTGCTCTGTTTTCGGCCCGTCGTCCTAGAAACAGAGAACGAGACCGGCGCCTTTGATTGTTCCAGAGCTCAACTATGTACATATATCTCCCAACACAAACAAAAAGATTTGAAGAATTCCATGATCAAATCACCATTTTCGAACAACGAAAAATCGAGAATTTCAGAAGAAGCGATTCGCCGTCAACCAAAGACCAATTCACGCCGGTCACTTTCTGGGTTTTTCAAAGTAGTTCTGTTTGTTATCTCGTTGGTTAGTTCCTGACGATTGAAACTTTGTGTTTTTTCATTGTTTTCGATTTTTCTGATAAGCCTCTGCTATCTCTTCTTCACAGAGAAAGAGAGTTCGTCAGAGAAATGTTCATCAACTCAAGTTTGGATCGAGGGCTAGTACGGTTTCGAATCCAAAATCTTTTGATGCCGATATTAAAAAGAAGGAAACAATTTCATCAATTTCCTCGTCTGAATACAAGAAGTGTCTATCTGGGTTTCGGTCTATTTCATTGAACCAGAAACAACAGAGCATTCACAGTCCTCAAGGGCATAGTACAGAGAGAACAGAAAACAGAGTGATTGGTGGTTCGAGTTTAAACTCGGGACTTTATTTGCTTTTCATTACTCTCTCTGTTACCATATTTTGGGGCAAAGTATGTGCCATATTGTTCGCATTGACATGGCTTTACTTTCTGCCTCGCCGGAGTTACTATAACCAGGCATCGGAAAAGAAGGCGAAGTCGCCGGCAGAGATGGAGACATTGAGTGATTACAAGAAGAGAGTCATAATGGAAGGGCTGCTGGAAAGGAACCACCACTTGCGGGGGCATTAAATCCTTTACTTGACACAGAATTTTCGCGTGTTTGAATGCGCAAACAATATTGTATGTGTGCACTGTATGTATTTACATGCTCGTTTCTGAGTTAAAGCAGAGCTCAGTCGAATTACACAATGTTTCTGCTACTCATCAATGGGAATATAAAAGACATTACACGTTTCATTTTATTTATTTATTTTTTTGGACCCTTTGGTTGATCATATATATCTATATGTTAAAATGAAATCCAAAGTTAAACAAATTAAAATGCAATACTTTTGTGGCTTTTATTGATTAAGTAAAGATGGTTAGTCGTATTATTGTCTTAATTTCACGTGATTGGGTTCGGAACATAAATTCTCTCCTATTCAATGAGAATTGTTCAAAAAATTTGACACAAATTTGTTTAATAAAATCAAACAGGTTAATTAAATTAAAAATTATACTTATGAGATTCATAAATATGTTTTTTTTTAGCTGATATTTAGGCTCCATTTTTATAATTAAACACTCCAAATTTATATGTTTACAAACGAAATGACAAAAATAACCTCAACTCTTTTTCTCTCCTCTTTGATCCGCTTTATCTACTCTCTCTCCAAATTCACCAGTCTCTTTGTTTTAATGGTGATCTCGCTGACATAGTACAGCTCCACCATCCCCACAGTCACTTGACTGTTTAGACACATCTCCCACCACCGCGACATAGCGTAACCACCATCTGCATATATCACCAATCAAGGCTCTCATCAAAGCAGAACTCCCACCGATCGACATTGAAGTCGAGTTAATCTCGTTGCCAATCCAAAAATTCTTCCCACCACACATATCTGTCACTCAATCCACCAAAATAACTCCTTTTCCACAATCGGACACGGCTATCAGAGAGGAGAGAAAAAATAAATAGAAAGTGTAGTAGTATTGAAACATTTCAGGGTTATTTTTGTAATTTCATTTATAAACATATAAATTTGGAGCACTTGTTTTTTTTTTTCTCTTCACAAGAAATTCACAAACTTATTTGTTTATACAGTGACTTGAACCGACACTTGTAAATTTAAGAATATTAGTCTTTGATGAGTGTATTCATAACATGTTTAACTCACTAATTTTTGTAATATTGAATTACTGATTGATTGTGTCATAAAAGACTCTTATGTTCACATAAGAATTGGTGATCTAAAAGATCTTTCATACTGTGCCTATCTCCCAAATTAGTTCTATAGACATGACTAGCAACAAGAAAAATAAATGCATATCTAAATGATAGTAACAAGAAGATATATGAGTGAGTCATAATCGGCTTAAATGAGGAGATATAAAAACAAGCTTACTGCTTTCTAAAGACTTGAAAGCCTCAACCATTGGGGCCGGGCTACTACACTGCCACACCCTTGTTAGTCAAGCTTTGATTTCAAGTCAGCTGGAAAACCAATGCGCTGTACGGAAAGATATTAGTATTAGATATTATTTTTATTATATTTTTACTTCTTTTTACATTTTCTTTCTTCGACTATATAAATTGCTTTAGCTCATATTCACTTATTATTTTACTAATAGAAACGTGGGCCCCCCCCCTTTTTTTTTTTTATCTCTATTTCTCTCTCTTTGCAATTCTCACAATTATCATCCAATCTCAATTTATTCTTCATGTCTTTTTGGACTTACAAGTATTAACAAGAAGATTCAAATATCAAAATATAAAAACTTAGGTGTTCGCTTTTGACCATTGATGTAGTCCAATCACAAATGCACATAATTTTTTTTTTAATTACAAAATCATGTTGGTCTATGACCTTGTCAAAATATTCTCTCATAACGTCCACTCGTCAAGACTTATTTTTCTTACTGATTACTTTTTTTATTTTGTAATTGAAGGATATGTGTGCATTTGTAATTGGATCACATTAATGATCAAGAGGAAACACCTACTCACCGGTCAGCAAGCAAGTACCGTCCATATATACGCGTGTGTGTGTGTGTGTGTGTGTGTACATATATAGTCCTCTGATGTTTATCTAAAGGATCTCCAAATATAAAGAAATTGCAGTAATGAGACTATGAGAGGCTTACAATGCTATAATACCTACTAAAGGTGGTGGATTTGGAAATATTTGGGAGTGTATCATTATTGTGCATAATAATCCAAGAGTGGTAACCTAATGAGCCGGGCTATGTGGAAACGACATATGGTTAAGGGCATTAACAATTTGGCCATTCTAATTTACAGGTCTATGGTACATTTAATTTTTATAACCCATGAATAAGATGGTGACGTAATTCACCAAAAATATCGAAATGAAAATTTCATTCCAACTATTACTTTGTTTTTTGAAAATTGTTACTCTTTTATTAAAACATCCATAGTCATATCATAAAGTTATATCTGCTTAATCCACTTTGAATCTTAATTTTCTTTAGGATATTGTAGTTTGTACATAGTTTTTCCCTTTTATAAAACTTTTACTTCTCCAAAAAAGCAACAAGTCAAAGTCAGTTATAGCTTTTAACAAATCCACATTGTTTTGGCCTCATTTAATCTTGATCTTTTGTTTTGCTTTTGCTAAATAGTCTGTTTTCCTGAACAGCTTAACTTTCCGAACAACCAAACATGCATTTTCACTGGAAAACGAGCATCATACCTAAAAATTTAGACAATCCACCCAATGTTAGATTACAAGATACATGGTACATTATCATTGAACCATAGAATTTAAAAAATGAAGCAACCATTTGCCACTTTTTTATTTGCTTTTCAATATTTTAAATAAAACTCCGTGAAAAAAAAAATTGAAATAAAGCAACTGATGGGTACTTTATTGTGTCCTTTTCTATATACTACTCCGTATATGTTTAGCCACTTTGGTGCTACTTTTTTATGCTTGAAGATAAAAGAAGGATTCAATATAGACAAGTGGCTAACTAGGTGCTTAAAGGTTCCATCTTTTACTGTTCAACTTAAAGTCCTTAAAGATTAGCCAGATCAGGAGAAAGATGGGAGTGTTGTGCTTTTATTGTATTAAAGATGATTTATGAATATGAATTGGAGAGCTGAGTGCACAAGTGTCTTCTAGTGACTTGAAATGTTCAACAGTTCACCATAAAGTTAAACAATTTATACACAATATTGTAACATATATATATATTCTTACGTTGTTCTCTCTACCAGTCTTGAAATCTTGACCAAGGGCTTGAAAATACTTTCACACATTTAATCTCTCCTCTATGAGATAGGTAGTTCATTTTTGGTTGATTATGAGTTGGTCTGTGTGACAGTGTATTTGGAAGTCAATGACCGAGATCGTTGTAAGAATACACCTTGGAAAATAGTCATTATTTGATTGATTCAGTATCTATTAAATGCATTAGTTTCCAAGTCTTGAGAGGTTCGTGAATTTTGAAACAAATCAAGAAAAGTTAGAAATAGATCAACTAAAAATATTTCACATGAAAATCAAAAGAAAACTGATTTGTTTCCATATTTGCAGCTTCTTTTTATTTTCTTTTGGTAGACCATAGGGTCACCTAATAGTTTTAATAATCATCTCTAGTTATGTATTAGAATAAGAACTGTCATAAATCCAACCATCACCAACAACAGTGCTCTTACAAAAACTAATTTAATCATACGGAATTTATTTGTTTTTTAAGAATTTTCAAAGTCCTCTTTTCTAAATTTTAATTGCTGCTTTGAGTGGTCAACTCTGTATCACACATTACATGACCACCTATGGGTTTGATCTGGAATTAGACTGCTTAATGATGGGTGCACTGGGAAGGGACATTAATGAACTTTCAATATCAACTAATGCAAAGTTTAGTACTTAGCATTTTAGAAATACAGACACCAAAATTAAGGACACTTGGGAAAGATAGAGGGAAAGAATATCAGACCAATATTAAATGGAAATATTTTTACTCTTTTTATATAAGCATGGTTTAGGACTTGGGGGATTTCTAAATAGTGAAGAATTCAGGGTATTTTGTTTCGCGTTTACATTTTTTCTTGTAGAGCCCAAGCTGTCAAAGTTCAAATGGTTCGTTTCAAGCAAAACCATTTTCTGTTATAGAAGGATCACATTTTGTGTGGGTTACCTCCCTAAAGAAGCTAATTTAGAGTCGTGTTGATGCGTCTACTATTGATTTCCTTTCCCCCCCCAAATGGTATCATATAGTCTTCACTGTTCATACACACTTTGCCAAGGTTCGGAAGGAAATGGTTTAATAACTTCAGTTCACCGTGAAAAGAAACAAGTGTTACATATAGTTATGTTGACATATGATGCTATCCTTTTGTCTTTTTCTTTTTTTTTTTCTGGCAAAATTGATAATTCTATTATTGTCAAAGCAACACGACAGCAATCAACAATATCACATAACCAAGGAGGTCATTACTATGCATTATGAACGGCTTCAAAAGAAGAGGATTCAAACAAATACATCTTCTTAGGGATTCATTCACCCCCAAGATATAAGTAGACTAAATTCTATGGATTGGAGAGATGATTATATAAATCTAAATTCTATTTGGACTAAAGTGAAGCCAACTCCTATCCAATTTCTAAAAATGTACGTCAGTTTCACAAACTCTTGGAACTTTATTTGCTTCCGTACACTAAAATGAATGGATATTAAAGACAAGAAAGGCACAATTCTATGGAGAAAACATAAGCCAATGACATTAAGTGAGGCTTTAAAACCAAGGTTTCAAATAGATATAAACAACAATACGTAACTGGAAATACAAAAGCCACCTCTAACTATTGCTTTAGGCTATGATGCATAAATGAAGAATATATATACTTACCTGAATGTTAGAGTCCCAAAAACATCCTCTTCTATTGTCTTCAGGACTTGAAACTCCTTCATTATGTGATGCTCTTGGACTGAGAGGAAGCAGTTGACGGATTGCTTGGTGTTTGTGAACTCTGGCTCGAGGACGACTCAGTGAAGAAAACTATTTGCTCCTGGTTGTCAACAAACAATGTGAGAGACCGTGGGATTGGAGGCAGGTTCACTTCCAAAACCCCTTCAAGGATCTGAACTATCTGACCCATTGATGGCCTATGATTTTCATCATCTTGAATGCACCAACAAGCCACTCTACATATTCTCTTTACCTCTTCTGCATCACCAGCTCCCTCCAACCTGGGATCTAATAGGCTAAGGACATCACCTTCTACTATCACACTAGCAGCCCAAGTAGGGAAGAATTTGACCTTCCCGTCTTGAGATTGCTCAGAATTTCTCCTCCCTGATACAAATTCAAAAAGCATCATACCATAGCTATAAACATCAGCTTTGGTCGTTATGGCTACACCCGATATCCACTCTGGTGCAAGGTAGCCTCTTGTCCCTCTCATGGTTGTCAGAACCCTGCTGAATTCTCGCCCTAAAAGCTTTGCCAGACCAAAATCTGCCACTTTTGGACAAAAATCAGCATCTAAAAGAATGTTCTCTGGTTTTATGTCACAGTGTATGATGCAGTCCCTGCACTTCTCATGGAGATAAACTAACCCTCTGGCTGTCCCAAGTGCAATCTGGTACCTGGTTTTCCAGTCCAAAACCTTTGAATCCTTTTGGTGGAAAAGATGGGAATCCAAGGAGCCATTCGGCATGTAATCATACACCAACAACCTCTTATCACCTTCAGAGCAGAACCCACGAAGGCGAACAAGATTAACATGTTGGATAGCCCCGATTGTGCTGACTTCTGTTCGGAATTGCTTTTCTCCTTGGCTGATACTTTCAAGCTTCTTCACTGCTATGACAGTAGAATCAGGCAATGTCCCTTTGGTCACAGAACCAAAACCTCCTCCTCCCAGTTTCTCTGAGAAATTTTTTGTTGCAATCTGCAAATCTTTGTACCCAAATGCCACCAACGAACCCTCAACTGATTTTGATGCTCCGACTGATCTCCTTTGCCGCCTCAGAATGACAACCAAAACAAGGCCTAGGACGACTAGTACTGCCACTGAACCCACAACAGAACCAATAATAACTCCCTTATTATTTTTCTGTTTCGAAAATTCAGATGCAGCAAGTCTTACATAGAGAATTTTTCCACTGACATCATCTTGTGAGAGTTGTTTCAGATCTAAGAGTTCTCCAGTCCAAATTGAGCACTCATTGCCCTCATAAGCATAAGCAGTGCAAGAGCAGTTATTCAAACAGGATGATTCACATTCTGCAGCACTCCCAACAGCCACAGATTGAGGATCTTCAGGCAATACCATGTGTGAATTTTCCCAAAACCTATCTTTTTCCATATTTGCAGCACTGGTATTCCCACACTGCGGATTAATATTCCTCACACACCCGCTAGAATAATCACTCAAATTCCAATCATTCGTGGACGCAATATGGAAACCAGGCAAACAATTACAGAAGGGTTGAGTAATCTGATTGCAGGCACCAAATGGCCCACAATAAGCATAAACTTCACATTGTTGTCTCGGTTGAGACCAAAACAAATTCCATTCCTGTGTACTTTCCAACCAAGTCAGTTGTTTAATTTGCCCCGAAACATCCATAATAAATCTCGAAATAATTGAAGGATTATAAAGAGAATAGGTAAAATAACTCTCGTTTAAATTGCTAACATAACTAAAGTTATAGATATAATTCAACCTCATTTCTGGTACTAAGCTGAAAATATCACCATTCCAATTTCCACTGGTCCAGTATTGCTCAGACAGATTCCACCGAATAAGATACTGACTACCATTTGGGTCTAGTTCAAGAGAGAATAGTCCCTCTTCAGGATTCTCTGAATTCTTCCATGAAGTAAGAAGTTGACTTTTATGTTTTTGTTTGTTAAATCCAATCTTACTACCAGGCAACCATGTATGAGCTGGATGATCAAAACTTTGCCAAATTGGTTGGGTTGAATTTGACCCATCCTCCAAAACAAAATTACCATCATCACGAAGAATTGCTACTAAAGAATTTGAAATGGTAGGAGAGCTTATATTTGTGGACCAAATTGGGGATTGGGACTTATTGACAATTACCAAGTTACCATCTAAAATTTTCAGTTCTGATGAGTTCATATCAGAGACTGGTGTATCTCTGTTTGCTACCCAAACTATAGTTCTAAGAGAGACTTTTTTGTACCACATGCCTATGTAGAAATTGGAAGAATTACCTGGTTTGAAGAAACCCAGTTCAAAATTTCCACCAGATGAGACAATGGTTTGGCTCCCAGAGAGAGAATGGTTTGCAGAGATGGTGTCAGCCCCAAAGAAGAGATGGATGTGAAGGGAGAAGCATAGGAAGAGCACATAAACCATGAAGCTTGGATTATTTCTGGTACCCATAGCTGCACAGACTTCTTGGCTGCACAGAAGATATTCGAAGGATTATGAGAGAGAGAGAGAAGATATACAACTGCTCAGATCATTTGAAGTAAATATGGTCTCATAGTGCAACAAACATCATGGTAGAAGTTGACGGTTGCTTTTGTCTTCTGGACTGTTTTGCCCTTTAACCATTCTGAAACATGAGGTAAATCCAACATTAGAAAAGGAAAAAGAAAAGCAACTAGCAGGAACTAACAGATTATTCAATGGTGAATATGCTATTACCAAAAATATACACACATATACTGAGAATATATATATATATATATATATATATATATAAAGAGAAACATGGTTCACATTCATAAAATAATAATATTAATAATAATAATAATAATAATGTGAGTTAACATAGTTACAAAAATATTCAACCTTAAGTAATAATAGACGTATTGAAAGTTATCATCGAATTGAAAAAGTAAATCACTTTCATCTTTAGATAGTGTAAGTATAACTTCCACTTTCACAATCTAATAGATGGACGCCAAGTTCACTAGTCACTACATATTCGGTGATAACTTTTCACTTTATAAATCATTATCCTTCAATATTTAGTTTGATTGAATTTATCAAAGGTTATTTATATTGTAATTTTTGAAAACTCACCCGTGTTCCTGACTCTTAATTTTTGTCACTTGTTTATAAATGAGTTACAATTGTTAACTCATGAATAGTGGAGAAATTACCCTCCATATTTGTTTACTTAAATAATTTGTTTATATAAGTACATCTCTACTTCATCCACATTGGCATTTATAGAAAACACTTACTTTAATCCCTCCTTGTTAAATAAATTGTTTATATAAATTTATCTTCATCCACACTGATATTTATAGAAAATACTTGAGTTATGTTTGGGAGTATTCAATCGACACTCTGGAAGTGAAATTGAAAAAAAAAAAATTAAATTAAATCTTCTCCTATTTCAATTCAATGACACTGATTCGGGTGCTCTAAAATGCGACATTACTCTAATACAAATCAATCAATTATATGTATGTTTTGGAAAAGCTTCTCTGTAAGCATATCACCTATTGTTGATGCTACTTTATAATTGAATGTATTTCTCTATATTTTATTACTCTACATAATAACAAATATAGTTTGTAATGTCCATAAAATGAAATTACTAATAACTATTAAACATATTCTCATTTACAAAAAAAGCAAAAACAAAAATAAAAACAAATCCATGATCGTATTTTTTATTGGGATTTGAATTTTGACATCCGTAATAATCCAAGTTGACTTTAGGTAAACAAATCCAATACTTTTTATATACCCAAAAAAAAAAAATACTCTGGGCATTTTGGTCACTTAAGAGATTTGAGATACAGCTGGTCAGCTATCCACATGATCGTAGGAGAAGAAAAGTCAAGTGATTGTCAGTTGACTGCGTCAATCCTAGAATGTGAGGGGCTGAAATTGGTTCAATGGGGGTGAAATTTATCAAAAGTTTAAGTCTTTTATTTTGTATCATGGGGTTGTAATTTATTATGTGTCACAGCCTCGGAGGTAAACGGGTCACTATATATATATATATATATATATATATATACACTTTTGAACAAGTCTGGGTCACGCATTTAGAAGAAATAAATGGAAGCCAACCTAACGGTGGGTGGGTCCGTCCAAGGAGTTTTTATCTTCCGTATTGCACACATCATAATCACGTACGAGTGAGTGAATAAAATATCAGTTTAGATATATCATGTGCTCTTTTTCTTGAAAAATAATACACCAATACAATCTCAGTCATCTACTCAATTATTTGGTATTCAATATTAATTCCTAATAGTCCAAATGAATTAGTCGATTAATTAATAAAAAAATTGCGTACATTAAATGTCACTTTGACATTTGGTATTCAATATTAAGAGAAGAAAATTCCTAATAGTCCAAATGAATTAGTTGATTAATTAAAAAAAAAAAATGCGTATTTTAAATGTCACTCTGACAGTATATGTGATTTAAATTCGTCCAATTCGTTAATTTCAAAACATTAAGCCCTTAACTTGGTCTCCGTAGAAATGAAAAGCCGTGTTAGATACGTAACAAATCAATCGTATGAATGTGGATGTGGTTATAAATGTGGGTCGGTTCACATGCCAAAACAAACTGGACCGCCAATTTATTGTCAGAAAAGTCTAAAGTCTAAACCTAGACAAGAGGTCTTTATGTTAAAGTCTAGTGTCGCGCGTGCGTGCGTGCTCTCCTGCATATGTTAGTAGGTTCTGCCTTAGACCACGTTCTTTCTTTATCACAAAGAAGCGATTGCCTTGTCCATCTTAATTTATGACTTAGAGCGTAGATCTAAAAGAAATTGTAATGTAATATAGGTTTCTTCATATAATATCTATTATCATATCAGTTCATAAATCATCAGATTACATATATACACAAAAATGAACAACATCTAAATAAGTGTCGAAACAATTAAAAGTATTTATATTTTTAAATAATTATTTTTTTGAGACAAATAAGACAATGACATGATCTAAATACGTTAAGGACACTATGACAAGGTCAATTTGTAAATTTTTTATACAAATGATGAGGTTTATCTCAAATTTTAAAATCTAGTAAAGTAAAAATGTAAAAGTAAAAATTAGATTTAAAAGTACAACAATAACATAAATGGATTCCAATCTTCTATTGTTCTTTTACCTAAGTTTTGTTCTCACTTTTCATATCAAAATATAAGCCATTTCAGTGAGAGAGAAGAAGAAGAAGAGTTGAAGAAAAAGTGGAGACATCCCCTAGAATGTGTATGGTATTATTGAGAAATTGATGTATAATAATACATTTTTATTTATTTAATTTTTTAACATGTCCTCGACGTGTTTGTATTCTATTTTTTAAAAATTTATCGTATTGCCGTATTCATATTCGTATTGTACCCGTGACATAGTTGTCAAAGGCGCGCCTTAGGCTCAAGGCTCCTCGAGGCT